>JANUWF010001255.1:1212500-2412500 GCA_026120185.1 Voacanga thouarsii | reverse complement strand
GTTTCAAATTTTCAGCAGAACAGATGGCCATCAAAGCAACCTTACCAAAATGCAAGCACAAAATTATTTTGAAACACTTTCAAGCCAAATTTTTATACCTGAGATTTACACAACATAATGCATGCATGTTACTGTTGTGTATATATCATGAGTGACAGATATACCATATGAGGCTGAACTAATATTGAACGGCAAGAATTTAGAGTGTATCAACAATAATGTCACACTAGTTATATATCAACAAAACAGTGATAAAGGAAAGGGAAACAAGCTAAGATTGTGAAACACTTTACAAGTAAATTATGCAACCTGAGTTGAATCTCAATTATCATCTTGTTTCTCTCTCTATTCTCTTGGGCATCAGAGGCAAAAAACACAAAAAAGAGCATCCCCACCCCCCCTTTTTCCTTTTTTCTTCCTGTGGGAAGGTGTACCATGTCAGAATGAAAACTACTTTGTGAATTCCCAAAATGATCAACATCTCAGACCAAAAAAGTGCAAACCAGCAGTCTATAGGGTAGTTAATAATTAAGATGTTGGTTCTTCTTTCCAAACAAGTGCCATACATGGATTGTTTGGTTATCTTACTAGTGACCAGAAAAAATATCCCTAGCTTCGTACCCACTGCAATATCAAGGAAAAGAAAAGGGAAGTCATAAAGGAAAAATAGGATTAAAAGACCGACTTCAGGGCATACGAAAATAACAATGTTCCATGTCATATATATAAAGCCTCAACCAAGAAGCCCCAAACTTGGATTCACTGGCTAGATATTACTAAACTCAGAAACTGGCACCAATCTATCATGCATTAGAGGGTTAAAAGATTGCAAGAAAGCTTTGACATCCTATATCAACTGAACAATAGGAAGATTACAAATATTAAGAAGTGAATGCTTGTGAAAACATGGGCTCACGAATGGTTTAGAGACAGTTTTCTGAAATAAAAAAAAGCTAAAGAAAGCCATTGTGAACGAAAAGAATCAACTGGGGAAAACAAACCAGCCATGGAAGCAGTGCCACCACAAAGTACAGTATTTTCCAGAAGTTGGCGGTGATTTTCAGAAGATACAACTGAAATACTATGAACAAGTTGCTCAATGATTCCGTGTGCCTCTAAATTCATAATTGATGGCTGAAATAAAGCCTCACCAACATTGTATCTTTCTTTTCCAATTCTGATCACCTGAAACAGAGAGAGAGAAGCAACAATTGATGAGAAGAGGTGAATGTTTTGTCAAAAATCTACCACTGACAAATAAATTTTCTTTTCTATGTGTTTGATTCCTTTTCAGTAAAAGTCTCATGCTTGCTCTTAATCTTAGCTTCAATATAGATAAAGTTGGTCTTTGGCCTTGAAATTCAAGTCCCACCAACAATGGAACTGTAGGGACCTGGCCATCCTCATCTTATCTCTTCTTCGCACCTTTCTTCTAATTTATAAACTTACCTTGGATACAAGTGCACACTGTTCGGGGCTTCATAGGCATATGGAGAAGGTAGGAAAAAGAAAGAGAGATTTCTGTTACATGCTTTGGTAGATGTTTGGTAGCGTTTTTTGGTGGTTTTCTTCTAATTTACGAACTTACTTTGGATACAAGCAAGGACGGATTTAGAGGCAACCCCTCACCCCTCCAAAATTTTTAAAAAATTCAACTTTACCTTAAAAAATTTTAAAATTTTAAAAAAATCCTTTAAGATTTTATATTTCACCCCTCCAAAATTTTTTCAAAAAGTAAAACATTATTCTTTTAAATGTCAAGGGAAAGCTGCGTACATATCCGGTTCCCTCCCCCTACCCCCGCAAGGCGGGAAGCGCTTTTGGCGCACCAGGGCTAGCCCTTTTTTTTATAACATTATCCCTTTAGTATAACTTCACCCCCCCCCCCCCCAATACAAAGTTTCTGGTTCCATCCCTCATACAAGTTGCACACTGTTTGGAGCTTCACAGGCTCATGGAGAAGGTAGGAAAAAGAAAGAGAGAGATTTCCATTACATGTTTGGGATGAGTTGGAAAAAGAGAGAATCCCGTTAAATGTTTTGGGTGAATTTGAAAGGGCAGTCCTAGCTATATCCTCAAGAGACAGTAACTGAAAAAATAAAAAGGAAACATAGAATAACGATGTATTAAACTGATAATTGGTTGGCTCAGAGAATTTTCATGATAGAGTCCCTTGGATAAAGAAAGAGAGTTGAACTCATTATTTTGCCAATCGGGAAATAGGAACACTAAGGATCAAATTGTTGAATCACTCCTTTTGCAAATATTTAACTTCTGTGATGATAATAATTGCCCATTGAGTACACATCAAGTGTATAACACAAGAACTTCAGTAAAGATTCAAGTTATTAGATTTACATTCCATCTCTTAAGTTTCAAAATACTTGGTGTTCTTTTGGGGGGGGAGGGGGGGGACGGTAGGTTCCTTCCTCTCTTTCTCCTGCACCAGCTTCCCCTGCCTAGATGTGCATGTACATTTTTTGTTATCAGCAACAATTCCAACCTAAATATTTGTTAACCAAGATGTTCACTTTATACAAATTATACTGGGACCATATCACAGGTGTTTGAGATTCCACCATTGAGAAGCAACTAATTTATTTCCCCCATATATTAACAGCATAGAAAATTTTTACATGGTCAACTATCCCCGGAGTAAGGAAGTGCAAATTACATTCCTGGTCTTCACTTTCTGTACTTTTTGACTGGTCAAAATCTATGCTAGATTAATTAAAATCATTAGAAATCCAAGGACATCTCATGTTTCTGACCAAGGGAACAGGCTTTAACTAGTGGTTTAATATTAACAGATTTTTGAAGGAAAAAAATTCAACTAACATGTAGTAAAAATGTCAACTTTCAAACATAGAACAAGGTGGTTCTTGAAATGGTACTTACTATTGAAGATTATTAATGACTGACATGATTATTACAGTATTGATTGGTCAGTGCTTCCAGCAAAATTGGATATTGGTGCATTATCCAGTTCAATACATAGAAGTCCAAACCTGTCCATCAGGCAATGTATGCTGCTCTTCCTGACATGATTGCTGGATCCTTTTGTAAGCAGCATCATCCTCAGCACAACATGCATATTGCTCTTTTATTTTCTCAACATCAGACAAATTAAGCTTCATGTGTGGATTCAATTTAGCAAGTTCTTCTGCAAGTAGCTTCGTTAAATCCAAACCACCAAGCTCAAATCTTCTAGAAGCTATGTGCTGAACTGCACCTTCAATTACTGGTGCGATATCTAAAGGTCGGGGAAAGAAGCATTAAGGAATTGCCATTCAGAAAAAAAAAACTAAAAGCCAAAACTGTCCATCAAATAAACACCTGCTTCGCCGGGGGGGATGTGAGGGGGGAAGGGTAGGAGTGTTGTTGTGGGGGCACAAAGAGATATTGACAAAATGCAGAATCCCCATTATTACTTTATTCCAAAATTAAAAAGCTTTTAGAAGATTAAATTTTCTCTAACACCTACCAGATGAATGTACGATGGTTTAAAAAAATTACAAAAAGTGACCTGCATGTTTGGATCAAATGAAGTGCGAAGAGGAAGAAACAAACAGAAAACACAACATATTTCATTTTTTGATAGAACATGATTCAATTTATGAAAAATAAGCCAGAAACTAACAGGGTAAAGATAATAAATGAAACATGTGCAAATTCTTTCTTACCAAAAAAAAAAACCTTAAAATACAGAGTCCAAAGATCTTCATGCAACCGAAAATTAAACAAATTTAAAAGGGCCAAGTGAAGAAGGGGAAAGGGTAGAGATAGAGAGAGTCTTCACCCTCCAAATTAGATTACTTTTAAACATCTTATCTTTCAAGATAAAAGAAGAAAGTTCATTAATTAAAAGAAGCCCATAACGCCCTTAATCTTTTCAATATAATACTTCCTAGACCTTAAAGCTTGCTTTAGGGCTTCCAATGAAAATTTTAATAAATTACATAAAAGTTAAAATTTAAAAAAAAAAATCATAGGGATTATATTTCATTTCCCTAAATCCCTAACCACCCCCCTACCCCCAACCCCAAATTTTAAATTATTCCTTGGCCTAATTCGTATCATGAAGGACCCAAAAACTCTTACTGCCAACTATCTGGGGTCATGCCTTAGGCTTTGCTGGTTCAAAAGCAGGAGACACATCTTGATAAACTAAGGCAAAGAAAATCCATAAACTAAAGAGTTAGTGCAATTCAGATACCTATTTTTCCATGACCAATATCAACTGTACAGCCCGATATGCGTCCTACAGCATAAAGTGATAATACTGCTTGTTCAGATGCATAGAAGCCAGAGATGTTAAATGTTTCAAACATCAATTGCACTAACTGTTCCCTCACAGCCTGATAACAGAACACAACAACAGTGTGTTACAGTATAATCAATGAAAACATTCATTACAAATACGTTATACTTCATAATAAATTAATAACTTCAGATTCTATTATTTAATTACCTAGAAACAACCTTTTATCAGTAAAGCAAGGATCTAAGTATGTTATCTTTAGGTTTCACAAACCGTAAAATCTTCACAGATTTGTCAGCTAAAGATATGCTTAAGTATACGTACTATATGATTTTCTACAAATTTTAAATAACACTTCATTGTAGGTCAATTCATAATTCAGATTTTCATGACTTGATCCAAGTGAATGACTAAGGGCCTGTTCTTGTTCACTAAAATGATTCTTCCTTTTCTTTACCCCAAAACTGCTCTTCAGTTTTTGTAGTCAATCTTTTTCTTCTGCTTTGAGCGGAACGCTTAATTTTGAAAGCAATCCTGAAGATGCCTTTTCAAAAATGCACGTACTTTCCAAAGCTTTACTTTGAAAATACAGTTTTAATTTTGCATACAAACTCTTCATTGATCATCCATTTTTAACTGCTTGCATTAAAGCAAACAAGGATAAGCCATAGAACTATTGGACCAAATCTAGAGTACTTTCTATAGCCCTTGCTGAACATTAATGTCTACATGTTGTGTGACTGTCTTTCACATTAGAAGCAGCCATGTAGTGAATTGTAACCAATGCTCACTTGAACCAAAAGTTTAGGTAATTGCCCTTCTACCGAATTTTCTCCTATTGGACCTACTATATGAGCAATGTATGTCTGAAAGAATAAAATGGGTATCTTCATTTATGACTCTACCTATTTATATATGCAATACCAAAATTAAAGATATCAACCAGACCTTGGGCGTGCAAAGTGGATCTGTAAATAAAATTTGTCCTTCGTTGCCCATCTCCCAACCAAGGCCAGTATAAAGAAGATGGTGCAACAAGTCTTCAATGGCATCCCAATCTTTTACAAAGCCTCGGACAATTGGATCGACAGTAATGTCTTCAAGCAAGGAAGGATCACCTAAAGAACTGTTTTCTTCAGGCATGCGTTTCATTTGTGTTGGGATTACCTAAAGAAATTACTAGAACAAGTCAACATTTGGCTGCTAACATAATGCATAAAATGAAGCTGAACAAGAATAGTAACCAAAGATGATCAACACTGAAAAGGAGAAAAATGCTTAGAGTGAAGTTCCCCCATTTGAAATTTACATTGTTAGTTCAATCTCATTTGAAATTTACATTATTTTTTTTTTGCGTGGGTATACTGTAAGCTTCAAAATACTGCCCAAGCTTATGCAAGAATACAATTGTTGAATTCCTTTAACACAATCCAATTAACCGACCCTACAGCAATAGGCCACTCGGGGTAGCTATAAACATAACTATCAGGGAAGAGGGGGAAAAAAAAATCCAACTTTATGCCAGCCTTTGTATCTTTTTAATTGAAAGCAATTAAAAACCAACAGAGGATGGAGAAGGCAGGAAGAGGGGTATAGTACTATTGAAGGAGCCTGGTCTGGGATAGCGAAACCAGCTTTGAGAAGCTTAGAGCCGGCATCCACCACCACCGCCTCCATTAGTAGAGAAGATCACCGAAGTTTCAACAGCGCTCGGCGGCAAGTGAAATGGGAGAGTGCGCACTGCCAAGCCAACCCCACAGCAGCAACAGCAAGCCAAGAGAACTAGCTGTTGTCCTTGTTTTAAGAATTCCCACGCTTGCGTGAGGGCATTGTTGGAATTCCAATGCTGTGGGAGCTTCACCTCAGCATACCGCCGCCTAGCTAACTTGGAAAAGTAAAATTATAGTACCATCAAAGAAGAGAAAATAGGTAGCTCAGTGTGGAATTACCAAACTGCCCATGTCCAACTGCCAAAGCAGTGTTGCTTCTTATCATTATACAGAGAAGGAAAAAAAAATCTTCTCAAATTCCGCCCCTATCTCCTTAGTTTGTCACTCTGCCAGTGCTGTTGAAGCAAAGGGAAAGAGGGAGAAAGGGGCTCCCTTAGATGCTGTGATGGTTTCGTTGAGGCTGCCCCGCCTTGTTCCTCTTCATTGCTCACATGCCTATGCATTTCCCACCTTAGATTCCTTCGCTTGTTCGTCCTCAGGATCCCCTACAAGTACAATATGTGCTTCTTTGCGCACCTCTCTCCGCAAAAACAAGGTATTAATATCATTTTCCCTTCCTCCTTTAATGCTGTTTACTTTCTTCTGGTGGCAAAATACTTGTTTTGTTATGTTAGATTGCAAGAAACTCTTTCTCTGGCTTATTTGTGTCAAATGATCGACAAAAAGATAATGAGAAACTGATGGAACCCACGAATTTCTGTTGCTGATTTATTGTACCAATGAGGGGAAAGAAAAAGTAGGTGTGACCTGTGATTGATGGCGGGAATGTGATATTTTTTTGGTCTTTTTTGCTTGTATCTGATTTTGGCTTGGAATTTGCTTGAGGTTTGTAACTTGCTGTCAGTGGTTTCCTATTCAAATAACTTATCTGCCCATTTTCTGGTTCAAGATTCAATCTACGTTCACCACAGCCACATTATGTTGCGTATTTCTTTTTCAAGGGGAAAAAAATCAATTCTTTAGATTTTGCTGTTGGTTTTGGGGAGAGAGTCATTGATGGAAAAACATTGAGGTAGTAACTTTTAACGTGAAGTTGTTGGAATCATCCATTCCACTACTCATCAGGAATGGGGCAGTTGGGAAAAAAATTAGACCATACTTCTCGTTTGATAGGGTGAGTTCTTCTCACTCGTTGTAACTAAGAGGCATGAACACTTAATACGTGGATGTTGGTGAAATAAGTCTCCATGTAGAGTGTCATTTTCTTCAGTTTCATTGTCCATGAACGGTGCCGTGCTTTTGCCAGTACTCTTCATTGGACATGCTAATTTCCACTGCTCTTGACTGTTTTTTCACACTGGGAAGTGTAAACTTGAATCCCTGAACCACATGAGAAAGACATATCTATGAACTTAAAAAATCCTCAAACTTGATGAAAAATGGAAATCCATGAATTTCCTCAAGTTTGATGAATTTACTTTTTGCTTATGTGACAGGCCAACTTTAAGTTTCTTGGCAGAAGAAACCAAGCTCATAATTTTCGAGGTTCTAAGTGTCAAGTATGTTGTTCTCTGGGTGTTTCTCATGTCCATGTTGAACTGTCACTAGTTGATGCAGTCATATTAGATCATCCTCTCTATGGACAAAAGGTTGCTAATTCTTTGAGTAGCACTGTTGGAACATCACAAGCCACAACAGGACTGGTGCAAGAGTTGATGCTAATGGATTTGGACCCTGCCAGTGCAAAGGTAGCCATCAGTATCCTGGGGCCAGTCCTCTCTGCATTTGCATTTTTGTTCATTTTGAGAATTGTCATGTCCTGGTACCCCAAGCTACCTGTTGGAAAATTCCCTTATGTCATAGCATATGCACCCACAGAACCACTTCTTGTCCCAACTCGTAAGTTGATCCCTCCCCTTGGTGGAGTCGATGTAACTCCTGTAGTCTGGTTTGGATTGCTAAGTTTCCTAAATGAAATACTACTTGGCCCGCAAGGGCTCCTAGTCCTCTTATCTCAACAGGCCAGGTAATATGCTGCGATAACCAATGGGATGAAATGAATTACTATAAATTCATCACTGCCAGTGCATGTACGGGACAAAGAAATGAGAGAATTGTTCATTCTTTTATGTTCTTGTTGTTTAGTCTTTTGCTATGCCTCCATTAACTCTTGATCAATGTAATTTTCTCTACTCGGTTGATAGAACAAAGAGAAAAGAAAGGGTTCAGGCCAATAGAAGCCTTGTGTACTTGCCAGTTTACTTATCTGTGTTATTTGCGATTCTTGTTCACTATTGTTTTATGTGGTGATTGGATTGTACGACTGCTATTTTAGGTTTTACTTGCTCCCATAGGATATATCATCACTGTACCTCAATTTAGTTGCTTGTACCTGTTTTTAATCTACAGTTGGTTTACTCCTTGGTGCTACAACTTTGTTTGCAATTGCTTCTGAGACTCCATAGTAGGCTTGGAGCCCCTGTGTACTACAGTCCTCACCCAACTTGTTTTTGGTTGAGTAGCGAGATCCCATTCGGGAGAGCAATCTAAGGTTTCATTTCCTTAGATATTAGATTCAATGAAGTTGTACTAAACAGGAAGTTCGTTTATACTAGCATTTATCCCCGACAGAGTTTAGTCCAGATTCTTAAAACTAAGTCTCAGTGATTGATAACTAAATTCAGCACTTAAAATTGAATGAATTAAATATTTATTTATTATGTGCGTTTGATAACAATAAATATTAAATGATTAATTAATTAAGTATGTTTAATAACAAATTTTTATTATTACTTAATTGATTAAAACGATTAAAATCTTATTATAAATTTTAGTAAATGATTTAAAAATAATTTAACTCTGAATATGTTAAATATTTATATAATTATTAATATTTATTTATATTCAATCTAAATTATAATAAAATATAATATAAAAATAAATTATAATTAATTCAAACTTAAAATTTAAGAATATAAGTTTCAAATTTCAGAATTTAATAATTAAATATTTAAATTTCAATCTTTAAATTTTAATTTTATAAAACGAGCTCTTAATCACAAAAAACTTAAGCCTGAACTTAATCCTCTCATGTAAAAAAGCCAAAGACGAAAAGAGAGAATGATCATTTGTCACAATAAGAAGAATACAACATTAGATGGCTATCTAATCAAACTTGGCCTCTATGAGAAGTAAAATCATACATCTTTCTTCCCCGCCCCTATTTCCCCCTTTCCTGCTGGCATAAGCCCACTTTTCTGTCCAGAATGCTTTTTTATTTTTCTTAATCTCTGCAACATGTATAACTGGAAGCTTTATGTGGATGCCACACTGCCTACAGCAAAATTGGAATAGGGAAGAACGTTTGCCCTCTTAATGTAGCCATACTATATGAAACAAGACCATGTTAATTCGATTGATAAACCGCATGCTATTTATTATCTTTGCTGCATCTGCTTCCTTAAATCTCCCAGGGGGCCATATTCTTTTCTGTCCACCTCCTGCAGCCTACACTGACAGCTATTCCTGTTAAGATTCATACCACATTTAAGGCACAAACCTTTGCATTCCGGACCACACAGTTCATCAATGGTAATCTCCACATGCACCAGATCTCTTATGTTCTTCGAAATATCAATTTCCTTTTCTTCCGGAGGAAAATATAGCTGATCATCTAAATCAATCGAATTATCATCATCTTCCTCTTCCTGTTTGGTATTCCCAAATGCTTTAAAATTTTCTTCCCCATATATAATACCCATGTTTATAGTTTCCAGTTCTTCGATGGGTTCTTCAGTTAGTAAAAGTGAGAAGTTGGAGAAAATGCTCTTTGTAGTTGGTTCACCACACCTACAGCATCAAAGGACAATAAATTTAGTGACAAATGAGAATAAACAAGAGAAAGGAGCGTCTTTCTAGATTTTTTAACATGCATAGCTGTAGAAAATGTAGGATGACAAATCAACCCAAAACATTGTTACACACGTTTTATAGTTCCAGATGTTCTACTTCAGTTGGCAGCCAAGACCTGAATAGCCATTCTATTTTTAGAGCACGTCAGAGGCCCCCTCGCATGAGCCAAAGACCATAGCCCCCATAACTGTGCACCTTAGAGACATGTGTCATGTGCTTTTGTAGATATAAAGTCAGTACAAATATCCACAGACAAAAGAGGTATCTGAGGACGGACACAGTTAAAACACAACCCATAGAAATATTTCAGACCTGCCTTCAAATGAATTTCATCAAACATGACTAGAGTTGGAGCAAAAAGAAAAACATACACAAAAAACTGAAGGGAAGAGATAAAAGCCAACGATACACCTTCCAGCTTTAGAACCAGAGCAACGCTGAACAACTATTAAACGTTCTAATTGTGCATGCATTTCCATGGATCTTTCAAACTTTTTTCTTCTCTTTACCTCGTTTGTCACCTTCAAATGTAGCAGGGCAATTCATCCTCAAAAGAGGTCCTTTCTTACACCTCAATAGATCCTTTTCCACCATTTAAGCATACCTTCTTATGCAATAAGAAACAAAATTTCTTTAATTTTGGTAATGTTTTAGATGTCTAAGGATGCAGCAAATTTCACGGGACAAATCCATTCTTGAGATCCATAAATCAGGCTTGTCTTACACTGCAGTTATCACCAAACAAATATAGAGTATTGTGATGCACAATATTGTGAAAAAAATATATAAAAACCAAAAGAAAATTATAAGGAAAAGTATGGCCTAAAATAAAAAGTGTTAGGAGTCAATACTACAGAACATCCTTGTTTTGGGATAAATAATGCTACAGAACATCTTATCTCCTAAAATAAGCATCCATGCTAATCAACAGACAGAAGAATAGAATAAAACACGTGCACATATATTTTAACTCGATATTATACATATTAAAAAAAAAAAAAACGAGAAGCATGGAAGACTACCTGTTGCAGCCAACAGTAATGACAGTCCTAATAATCCCATCGAGTCTCAACTTCTGCTTCTTTCTGGTCGCATCAAGGGAAATTAGAACAGGTGTTCCCTCAGGATGATCTTTCACGGCTTTTGTGACCCTTAATCCCATCACTGAAGCACGGGATTTTGAAATATCTGTTGAAAGATTTCCCAGACCTAGACTCTCTAGAGTTGTGCAATATTCAGTATGTGAAATTGAAGGGTTCCTCCTGTAAATAACTGCCTCTTTCCATGGAGATTCGTCATCCTCCATTTCTGCTTGTTCTTGATCATCCCAATCCAAGCCAGGAATGCTTTCCTCATCAAGAAATTCACTAATGTGTTTCCCCGCAGCCAACCTCAAGGCACTCTGTGATCTCTTTCTAGAATTGGCTCTCAAGTCGGCATTGAAAGAAGACAAAGAATTTGGTGTATCACAGTGAACACATTTCAGATTAGGATTTAAAAGAGTGTTGTTTTGGAGTCTGAAATTGCAAGAATTTAACAGGACAAATTTGCTAGGCAAAACAGAGAAATAAGGTAATAGTAGCATTTTGCTGTGCATTCAACTCCAGATGGTTTGAAGCAAACCTCTATGCGATCATTCAGAAAAGCCAATAATGTGAATAGCGGGCGTCGTTCTGGAAAAATGTATTTACTGTGAAGGAAAATTTCTAACCCCAAAAAAATTCACAGATGCAAAGACAACCCACAACGGTCAAACATCTAACCAAATCACCTGCAGCTAAAAGGGTTCATATACTGAAATTAGATGTTGCTCCTGTGCAAACTTAACCAGAAAGAACAGCTTTTGCACTGAACATGGCAAATTGTCCGTAATAGGAAAGCGTAAAACGAGACATGAGATTTATAATCTTAGAGTGAAGTTCTTTCAAGACAACAAACTTCCACCCACTGATGCCCTCACTACTGACTACATAGAATACAAATGTTGCTCCATGTGCTTAATTGCTTGTTTCTAATCCAACTATACTGGCATTATCGTTCCTTCACCTTCCTTAAAATATCTAATAAACTGCAAATTGAAAACAGAATCCAACATGCAATATCTATGAACACGCAAAATTATATACCCAAAAAAAAAAAAAAAAGCCCAAACAAACTCTTGATGACACAGAGGCTAAACACCTCCAATCCTACCTCCTCCCGAAATTCAAAATTATCCCCAACCACAGACCACTTATCAGCCAACAGGAAGAGGAGGAAAGGTAAACAAGCTCAAAATCTCCAATAAAATTGAAAGCATTTTGAAGTAGTGTGATAGAATTTTCCCGCAATTTACCTGTAATTTCGATTACTGGTACAGCCGATGGTGAATGAGCAGTTTCCGACGAAAGAAGCTGCGGAGTTGATAGGAGACGGGAGCAGATAAGAGGAGCTTTTACGGCGACGACAGTGGTGGCGGCAGCGCCAGAGCATAATAATAATAATAATATAAAACAGCTTATAAAAAAACTTTTGAAATAGTTTGAAAGAAAAATATTTATATGGAGTCAATTTTTATACATTATATTTATAAATTTTATATATTTTTATGTAAAATATAATATGGATTGTAATAAAAAAAATTAATTTGATAGTTTATAAAATTTATATAAATATTTTTTATTCTTTCGCTTAGACTTTTTATTTTTATTTTTTGTTAAAATTTTCAGATGTTGGACTTTCAATTTGCAACGGTAAAGCCCAATATCTTGGGCCTTTGGACCACCAAGAAAAGCTTCACTATGCGGACAGTGATTTTTAAGTTTTACCACGCTGTCATTTTCTTTTCTTTTCTTTTTTTTTTTTTTGCTGGATATATTTTCTGTTCTTTTCATGGACCATGTCATTTAGGAGTGAGATTGTCACACTATGATGAAAAGCCATTGCTAATGGAGTAATTCTGATATAGATTGCTACAAAAGATAGCTAAAAACAATATTTTCATATACGGTAAAAGTGTTTCATGTATTAAAGTTAAATTCTCCATACGATTTTTAGCAATTGTACTTATGGTTACACATGAAATTAACAACTTGGGATTGATATGAAAAAAATTAATATATATATATATATATATTAGAGGATAATGTTATGATTTTTAAATAATTTTAAGAATAAAAGATAAGATTAAAACTTTTTATTTAATATTAAAAAATTAGTTTTAAAATTTAGGACGGGTAATATTTTCGTTTTTAATATATCAAGTAGTCTTTAATTTTTATTTTTTTAATATAAATATTGATCAGAAGAAGTCACCACCATCGCATATTTATTAACGGTAATAGGTTTAGATGTTGGTTTTGGAGAAAATTAATTGATATATCTATTTTATTCTTAAAAGAAAATTTACGAGGGTGACTTCTTTTAATCGGAATTTTAAAAAAGAGAATTCAACGTTACTTGTTAAATTATAATTTTATTAAGAATCATAATAACAAAATATATATATATATATAGAATAAAAATATTATAAATTCTAAAATTATTCATTCATCAGACAGAGGAGGTCAGGCCAGCATCTTTAAATTCATTAGCTACTTGCACTATGTGAAGAATTTATTCTTCTATTTCTAGAAAGAAAGTTGATACTATTCTTTCTTTATTTCTTTATTTCTTTAAAAAAAAATTGGTAAATAAAGAAGATACTATTCTAAGTCTTCTTCCACAGGGGACACCTTCTTTGACCCAGAAAACTCTTCCACAACAGAAAATAAATAGACACCTACTTCACCCTCCCACCCAAATTCAATGTGAAAGACGAAACTAGGGGAAGAAGTGGGTAATTATCAGTTATGTCTGCACAATTCACCAATGGCAAGGGAGGAGGAGAAGTAGGTGTTCCATTACTGCTTTCAGGTAAAACTGTTTCATCGTTTCCCCATCCTCCCCACTTCTGTAATTTATTATTATAGTTATAGCTTTTGTTTTCTCTTTTCTTTATCAGATCATTAAGAGAAACCATTTCCTTTTTCTTTCTGCCTCCCCTTTCTCTCCCTCACCCCATCTGGTAATTATATGCCAAAGCCTCACGGCCGGTAATCTGGGGCGGAGCGTCGGAGGTTCAGCCTTCCTCCGGTCCACGTTACATGTTAGTGCAAGACCCCGCTTTTCTTCCTGACCTTCTTATGTAACGGGCTTTAAATGCTACATCAATGGGAAGACAACAAAGGCAAAAATGATCTACAGTAGACAGTTTTGGGCTCCGGGCTCATCTTCAAAATCCAATCTTTAGCTTATCTATAGGATCACCAGGGCAAATACAATCGTGGGCCATCTTCTTGGTAGTGTGAACACACTTTCGTCAGCGCTACGTTTCGTGACGTCAAGGAGCATCTTTTTTGCCTTTGCGTTTCATTTCCTCGCTCTGTTTTGGCTCGCGCCACCGTTCTTTTCTCCTTTTATATCAGTCTGAAAATGGACCTTATCTTAGTGGAGAGCAAGATAATGAGATGGAAAATGGACCTTTTCTTGGTGGAGAGCAAGATAATAAGATGGAAAATGGACCTTTTCTAAGTGGAGAGCAAAATAATAAGATGAAAAACCTTAATTATTATTATGAACACAAAGAGAGAGACAAGATTTCAGTTATTCTCCCTTTAGCCTAAATAGATAAACATTCCTATCAGAAGGTGACTCCTTTATTCTTTTAATTTCAAAAATCAAATAGGATTGACTATTATTAATTAGTACAAATCTATTTCTTGAAGTTATTTTTTACATTTAAAGTTAATTTTTTTAAATATTTTATTTTCTGAGTCATCGATCATCTTATATAAATTAAAAAATTAAGTCATAATAATTCTACTATAGTAATAGATAAAAATTAATTTTTAATCAGGAAACATAATTTTAAATTAATAAATCTGTCATTCCTAGCTTTGAAACTTATAAAGTGCAACCAAAAAAATAATAAAAAAGAAAGAAAAGATGCCATCTCAACTTATTCCCATTTTCCTACTCCAAAATCCTCCAACCAAATGGCAAGAAAATACTGTTTGACTTCTATTGGATATTGGTGAGTGGCTGGTTAGTACTTAGTATTCTTTTTACTTCGATTGTTTCTTCTTCACTAATACAGGTAAAAGTGTCATCTACTCGGTCAATGTCGAGGTTGCCAAATCATTCAATATACCACTGCGCAATTTGCTATACAGTACCATCTTTTTCATTCCAAATATGGATTCTTGTTCTATCTTATCCTCCTATAAAATGATTAGTTGCCGCCAAAAATCCCCCAGTTCACACCAAAATGTGCCCAAGATTCAGCTCATGGTCAGTTGCAACTAAGGTCAGCCTTGTAATTCTAGTTCCATAAACAACAAAATTTCTCTTTCAGTCATATTTCTTTGTCCTCCACTTTCCTATTGCCTAATGCATGCTTATTCTTGAGGAGATATAAATGAATATTTTCTGTTGGAGCATATTTCTGAGACGGCAAAGAGTATTTTCTGTTAGAGTAGTTTTCTGAAACGCCAATGAATATTTTCTGTTAGAGTATATTTCTGAGACGGTAAAGTCTCCTAATTTTCTCCATAGCTTATTCTCGACGCCTCCAGGATTAGTTTTACTAGGTTGGGCACTTTATTCTGCCTCTTTAACGCCTACAAATACTCTGAAAAACTCGAAATTGATGCATAGAATCGAAAAAGAGATATATATTTGTGTACGTACTGATCATACAAATGCCGCCAGAGGATCCAAGAACTATCCCTTCACCGGAGATACGTCGGGAAAATGACGCCGGGGCAGCTTTTGTGTTGGAATCAAAAGGTAACAAATTTATCTCCTTCTTTGCATGTGGCTATGTTGATTGTTTTCCTTATCTTCAGACGTGATGAATGGTTTGTAAATTGTAAATTCATACTAAAGGTGAGATTTTTGAATGAAATAACCATGAAGGGGAATGGTGGCATGCGGGGTTTCATCTGACGACGGCGATAGTTGGGCCAACAATACTGACGTTGCCATATGCGTTCCGAGGTCTTGGATGGGGTCTGGGGTTTCTCTGCTTAACGGTGATGGGATTGGTCACCTTCTACTCTTACTATCTCATGTCGTTGGTGCTTGAGCACTGTGAGAAATCTGGACATCGCCACATAAGGTTCCGGGAACTTGCTGCCGATGTCTTGGGTAGGTCAGCAAGTGCTCTGACTTATTCCTTTTGTCATTTTCTGATGACCTGTTTTGAATTGACGTGTTAGTTCTTATTTGCAATTCTCTTTAATAAAAACGAGGGATTACGGGAGAATTTTTCTTCCTATATCTTTACCAAATACCTGGTCATTCCTAGCTTGGTACTAGGTGGGGTAAGTTCTTGAACTTCATGAGAAAATTGAAAGAGTTTTTTAAATTACTAGTGGAATATTCTGCTGCTTCACAACTCTACTCCAAGCATATGTCAGTTCAAAATCTTCATACAGTGTGACTAGATTGCTTACCTTTGATGAAAGTCGTTATGATTTATTTGTTTATCTTTTGTGTTTTAATTTACTAAGATTTTTTGCATGCCTCTGTCCAATCTCTGTGATGACTAAAGGACTGTTGTATCAACCGATGAATTCTTTGCTTTTTGAGAACTGGATTCATCAAATGGAAGCATTTGAAACTATCTTGATGATTCTAGAGACAAACGCAATTATATAAGTAGAATATCTGTTGGAGAATGATGTGTCTTGATGGAAAGCAATGCTATTAATTAGCAAAATTCAAAAATTAATTGAAACTCTAGTTGCACCATCTTATTTGGTTATTTTGCGAGACCATTCACTACCTACCAGCCACAATAAAACTTCAGGTCAGACTTTGTAGGATCTGTGTAATGCTATTATTGAAAAATGAGTTGTGGAGAATTATGCGGACAACATATTGTGATGATGACCATTCCTTGTGAGATATAGTTTAAACTTTAGAGAGTCTGGTCATTGAAAACACTATATGCATATGTGTGTGTGTGTGTATTGATTTAAATAAATAAAAACTAGTAGCAGTCATGGGTCTAAACACTTCCTTCAGAATGGCACCTCACAGTAAAATGCTGGAATCTTTTCATGTAAGTAACAAGTGGGACGCTGGCTGTACACGACTACACCATAGGGACTGAATGTTGTGAAGTGATGGGGAATATTACGAAAAATGGATACAAGCTTGTGTCTGGTTGCCAGCTGAGTTTAAGAGGGCATCATATAAGTGCAATTTTAATCATGTCTGATGGCAAAAATGTAAACTAAGAAAGGTCTCTTGGTGAAATCAGAATGCTTTTTGTTGTTCTGTTTGGGCATTTTGTTGCTCATGTGTTTGTCTGGTCTTACCCGTTTTAATTTGTAAATTTAGACAAATTTGGAACTTCGATTACTACCAGCCCCCAGCTTCAATATCTGCATGCTTAACTGCCTCTTTGGTGGTTTTAGTCTACACATTTGAAGCATTTGTTCCTTCTATGCACTCCACGTTTTACGAGCTTTTGATCTTACAAGTAAAATTGGGCAACAGTTATGGCCCTTGGCTTCATCTTATTGGGATCCTTTTATACTGAAATGGTTTGATTATTATCCTTCTTTTTTTCAATTTATAGGATCTGGATGGATGTTTTATTTTGTAATATTCATTCAGACAGCCATCAACACTGGCATTAGCATAGGAGCAGTTTTGCTAGCAGGAGAATGCGTACAGGTATACCAACATACATTTCAAATTATTTCCTCGGGTACAAGGATAGTTTAAAATGTTATAGGGAATGTTTTAACAAACTTTTCCTCTGCCATTGGAAACTGTCTAGCAGTCAAGAAGTCCAGTGTTATTATAAATCTAGTACTTAATGGCCCAGAGTCGGTTGCTCCTTAATTTAGCCTTGATCTTGTGGATGGCAGGTAGTACAACTTGAACATAAGACCTTAACTTGGAAACCGCAGAAATAATGTGCTAAACAAAGGCAGGGCATAGTAACAAAGACCAGATTTTGAAGAATCTCTTTTCGCAAAATGAAACTTTGGACATTTTGACAGATGATAACTCTAGGTTATTACATTACATAATGAACTTATTGCTGTGAATAGGATCTGTGGAGAGTAGAGGTTAAAAATGACCAAACAATTTGGGGAATGAGAATTTGGAAAATAATTACCCCAATATGTGTATCTCATTACTTACATTCTTTGAAATCAAGCTGGCACAACCCTGATTAACGAATTTTAGTTACTGCTCAGCTGATTTTCTATCATGGTGCCCTGTGTTTCTATGCCGGCAAATTGCAGAATCATAAATACATTCATATATATCGCTCATTACTTTAGTGCCTGAGGTATAATGCAAATATAGTAAGAATCACATATAGGAGCTATGTTGCTTTGTTTTCTGTCTCATCATACAGAATTATGACACAATCTCTTTTTTCTTATTGCTTTTTACAAGATCATGTACTCGAACCTTTCTCCAGATGGGGAGCTGAAATTGTATCACTTTATAGCTATGGTTACTGCTGTGATGATACTACTATCTCAGTTTCCAACCTTCCACTCCCTCAGGCATATCAACTTTGCCTCACTTCTTCTCAGTCTGGGCTACACTTTCCTTGTGGTTGGTGCTTGTATTCATGTTGGTAGGTTTTTCGTTCATGTCTCCACTGTTATCTTATTCTCTGGCTTCTGTTAAGGATTTCTGCTTTCATATGGAAACAGAAATTTTGTACTTTATATGATTGGTAAAAGTAATGACTGAAAACAGAACTGGCATTTCTTGTTGCAAACAGCACTTCCTTCCCATCACTAAAAATGCAAGTGTATTGGTAGCTTCTCTAATAAGTTTAAAGTCTTTGTTTCTTTTACCAACTCCTCAAGTTTCTTGTAAAGAAATGTTGTACAATTTGATGTCATTTTTAAGAGATCACATGTTCTCTCATTGCTTCAATATGCCTGGCTCCTGGTAAAGAACTAAATATTGTGTGTTATGCAGGTACGTCCAAGAATGCTCCTCCAAGGGAGTACTCGTTAGAAAGTTCAGAATTGTCTAGAGTTACGAGTGCCTTTACTTCCATATCGATAATAGCTGCCATTTATGGAAATGGGATACTGCCAGAAATTCAGGTTACCTAAGTCCTTTTTGAGTTGTACTTGTTGGAATATCATTTCAGGGATGGTTCCTTTTAAGGAGCCCTGTGAGTGGGGGGGTGGGCGCATGGCTCCCCCAAAGATTTTGAAAAACCCATGTATTTAAAATATTTAATTGGCTCCCCCAGTAAAATTTTTTAATATTTTTAATATAAACTCTCTTTAAAAAAACTCTATAAAATATATTTTAATATTACTATTCTAAGTTAAATTTTAAAATTATAATATTAGTATTATTTATCTATATATTTTACTTAACAATAAAATATTTTTAAAATTTTAAAATAAATTATTCATCTTAAATATGAAGTTAATAAAAACATATAATTTAACTTTTACCTTCATTTTTTTATTTTTGGAGGGAACTTTTAACTTTTCAAAGAAGTCTTTTAGATTTAAAAATTAAAAAGTTAACAAATACTTTTAACTTTTCTATGAAGGAACGTCATTCACAATTCTAGATAAATGTTTTATTTTATGTACTTTATTTTCTCATTTTTCTCATACTTTTGTTTGTAGAATTTATGGTTTTATAAGTACTTTTTTATTATTAACATGTTAATTGCATAAATAGTTTCTATCCTTGCTATAATATATTGACATAATATAGTTGGCGCTTCCCTAGTTCACAAGTCAAGATCCGCCACTGATCATTTCATCTTTATTTGTTACTTCTGGTCTTCAGATCATGAACATCATTGCATATGAAATTGCAATATAGCATAGTAAACATGCATACGACCAACTGAGATTTCTATATCAGCTTAGTAGCATTCCCATTTAATTGATCTTAACACAGCATAGACTTCTGATCACAGAAGTCATTGCATTCTGACGATCGATGATAATATGAGTAATGAATCCTGTTTGATGTTTGCATCTCTGAATATATTTTGTGACAATGAATACAGGCAACTCTAGCTCCACCAGCCACAGGAAAGATGGTTAAAGGCCTTGCAATGTGTTACTCTGTAATCTTTGTAACTTTCTACTCCGCTGCAGTTACTGGATATTGGGTATTTGGGAATGCAGTCAATTCAAACATTCTCAAGAGCTTGATGCCAGACAAGGGGCCTTCCTTGGCTCCAACATGGGTACTAGGTCTTGCAGTTGTCTTCGTCCTCCTTCAACTCTTTGCCATTGGTCTGGTGAGCTCATGCACTTCCCCGTGAAAACTTGGGTTGCTCGTGCAAATGTTCCCACTTTTGTATAATAAACTGTTAAGTGTGTTTCCAAGGAAATCATTGTTGCTTTATTGCCTTTTCAATACATGATACAGGTGTATTCCCAAGTAGCATATGAAATCATGGAGAAGAAATCAGCTGATGTGAACAGAGGAATTTTCTCCAAAAGAAACTTAATCCCAAGGATAGTTCTTCGGACTTTATACATGTTATTTTGCGGGTTCTTTGCAGCTATGCTCCCGTTCTTTGGCGACATCAATGGAGTTGTAGGAGCCATTGGATTCATCCCTCTAGATTTCGTACTCCCAATGCTTCTATATAACATGACTTACAGACCATCAAGATCATCCCTCACCTATTGGATCAACATCACTATCATGGTAATTTTTACAGGTGTAGGACTCCTGGGCTCATTTTCTTCTATAAGGAAGTTAGCTCTAGATGCAAAACAATTCAAGCTTTTTAGCAGTGATGTAGTTGATTGACTCCTGGAGACAATCCTCAAAGATGCTTTCTAGTCTTTTTCATAAACTGCACAGCTTCATGTTATTGGTTCAGTAACGCCTAGATTTGGCCACCAGAAAATATTTCCCATACCCCCTCTACCCTCCCTCTCTTTCACACAAAATATTCTGCAGAAATTCTGGGATTACATACAAAAGCTGTATATAATATGGATTCATAAGTTTTATAAGCTTCCCTTTCTTATGTTCCATTAAGTTTTATCCTGTTGCGCAAATACACCTTTCTTCCATAAAATTGCTGTGGTGGTAACGATTGGGATGACTTTAGCGTACCAAACTCTTGCTTTGGAAACTTAAAATCCATTGTGATTTGTCCGGGCAATGAGCTTGCACGATAGATTGATGTGTCTCTAAGATTAGGCTGCAATTAGGCCAAGCGGGTAGCTGTGCTACAAAAATTATACATTGTGTAATTTAAAAAACTATAATCATTTAAATTTTAGATTTATAGAAAATCTATCATTTAAAGTTTTGTTCTAATATAATGAGGTCGGGGAGGGGACACTCTATCTTGTATATTTAAAGGGGAAAAAAAAAATTAGGAATGAGAAAAATTACATGTACGAATAATAATATAATTCTTGAAAATTTTTAAAATGTAAAAATATTATAATAATTGAATGAGAAAAAGTAAACGTGTCACGCGTAGTGTAAATTCAATTTACATTCTTTTCTTTCATTTAAATGTATATTCTAAAAGTGAAGAAGGGAGTGAATTGTACATAGAAATTATTTATGTAATTTTTATTATTTTTTACCTTCTCAAATTTTTAAATAAATGGTTTAAATTTAATAAAGGATATGTATTTTATTATGAATGATTCAGATTTCATCAATATTTTTAATAACTCTTTTAACGTTCAAGATTTGTTTGATCGTCATGGATAATTTAGTCATTTTACAATATTTTTTATTTTTTAATACTAACTTTTGTCTTTCCATTTTCTAGTAATAAATAAATGCTAAGATTATTTTAAAAGATGAAAAGACAAAATCCTATATTAGATAAACTTAACCCTTCAGTTCATCAATTCAAACAAAATCCTATGTTAGATAAACTCAACCCTTCAGTTTATCAGCGGATGAGAAGAGAAAATCTGGTATCAACCACTCGCAACATAATCATGGAGAAATTGCAAATTGGTGGATCATCGACCCGCTTAGTAGAGGTTGGTCAAATTTACTTAGAAAGTTCTTCTTGATTATTTAGCTTCAGAAACAAAAATAGAGAAGCTAATTCATGCTGGAACTCTTTTGTTAGTTACATGAAGAGTTGAAAAGCAAAATTTTACTGTTGAAGTTCACCTCAGTGATGTATGTCTATCTCTTTCTGTCATCCTTATAATCTTTTTATATTTATTCTGTCTCTCTATGTCTTTGGATTAGGAAAGGGGTGGTGTTAGCACAACCAGCCATGGGACTGATGGTTTGACTCTTTTGTTGGATCGATCAATTAATGGATATAATTATTAACTTCAATAATTGTGATTAAACTAAGAGTGTAGTTACATTCTTTTAGTGGAGTGGAACGTAATTAATAAATTATTTTTATTGATAAAATAATTTATTGTAATTTAGTCTAATTGTATCCGGTCAGGTCCCTTCAGTGATTCCTAATTATGGGATAATAGTAAATTATAATTTATTAATGAAAATTGTAGAAAACCAAAAATCGTATTTTAGATGGAATAGGATAAGTGGAAATAATTGTACCAAACTATACTTTTTTTATTCTATAAGAATTCGTATTTTGAGATACAATCAAATATACATATTAGTTTTTGACTCTATTTTCAACATACATGAGAAACATCGTTGTTGTTCTCTGAGTTTTTTCTCTCAATTTTTGTGTGAGTCCACCCTCAATAAAGAGAGAAACAAAATACGATTAGCAATTTTCTGATCCAGAAAGATTACATTGAAGAAGACTTAGGGGTCTAGAACATTACCAAAAAGTCAAAGGCTTCAAGAATCGTATTGGTGAAGGCGATATCTACAAAGGTATAGTCAATTTCACTTATTCTCAGAGTTTAATCTGATTGATACATAAGCATATCGATCATATAAACTAACAATTGGTATCAGAGTCAGGTTTTGATATGTATTTATGTGTTAAGATTAAATCTTTTATACATATATTTAGTTGAGCGGTGTAGGAATAATGCATTTATATTCATGGTGAATGATTTGATTAATTTTGTTTAAAATAATTTTATGGTCATAGTTTTTTATTCGGTGAATACGTATAAGTATTATCGAGTCTTGTAACAAAAGGGGTGGATTACGTCTCCATGTTTCCCTTTTGAGTTTTCTTTTAATTTTATTTTTATAGTAAAAAAAAAAGGAATTGTAATTGGTCATGGAGCTTGGCGAACGAAAAACAAATAGATCGGGTATTTGATCCCTGGTCACCTTAGAGGAGCGTCAAGCATTCTAACCACTACTCCACTACAGATCATGTGTTAAGAATTTGCTTCAATAGAATTATATGACAGAAGATTGAAGACTTGGCTATTTTGTTAGCCAATTAAATTTTTTATTATAATTGTAATTTTATTTATGAGTCTAGGTTGGCCATAAAATTATTTTTATTTTATAATTTTTACTATTTAATTTTGATTGAATTATGTATCATTCATGTTAATATGCTATATAGTTTGCATTAACATCACTCTAAGTACTATTTAGTTATGCATAAATAAATTAATATTTTTTATTAAAAAAAGTGTAAAATGGTTAATTTTAATTAACCTCAAACCTCCCTTATAAGCCCATTAGTAAAATTAACGTTTGTTTCGTGCCATTTTAAATAGGCTCCCTATATAAAGGCTACATTTTATTGGTTACTAGATTGGGCATCAAAATTTTAATTATTATTATTATTATTATTATTATTATTATTTTTTAAGTTTAATTCATTCATAATTACTATGTAGTTGATGTGATTGGATTGGAAACTTTATAAAAAAAATTTGAATATAGGGATTACACTTTAATCAAAGACATTATAAGGACTTTCTATAAAATATCCAAATAATGTCTATGATGGCCAAAATATTAAAAACACTAAAATTAATATTGCATTTAGATGCAAGATATATTAATTTTAGTGAGATGATACATGCCTAACTATAAGTTATATTGTTATTTCCTATAGAGGTGCATATTACTTTAGGGTTTTAGGTTGTGGATCTTGACCTAATTATATGTTACATTGTTATCTCCTATAGAGGTACATGTTACTGTAGAGTTTTAGGATGTCATATTTTGATAATAATTTCTATTACTACTTAAAATATTATCATATTGATCATGCATCATGATATGATGAATGGCTCATATGTTTTATTTTATTTAATTTTAGAAAAATGACTTTCAACACTTTATCCCAAATTTTAATAAAGAACTAACTGGTTGGAGAAAATTTTATTGATTGGAAACGGAACCTCATAATTGTACTCATTGCTGAGAAACTTAAATACATGCTAACTGAACTGTGTCCCGCTAAACCTACTGAACAGTCCCCGTGCGAACAAAATGAGGCTTATGATAAGTGGTTGAGTTTTGATGAGATGGCTCGCTGCTACATTTTGGGATCTATCTCAAATGTGTTGCACAGAAATTTGAGAATATGACAACCGCTACAGACATCATGAGAAGCCTTCAGCAAATGTTTAAGTACAAAGGACGTCAGGCCCGTCAAGCAGTAATGAGGCACATAATGAATACGCGCATGAAACCTGGAACGCCCGCGAGAGATCATATGGTGGAATTGATCGCTTAGTTGTAACGTGGCAGAGGTCTTAGGGGCTGAAATTAAGCCTGAGACTCAGGTTGACATGGCTCTAGAAACTCTCCTGTAGATATTCTCACAGTTCAAAGTTAATTATAACATGAACAAGATAGATATGTCTCTTACAGAGTTAATGAATGAGCTTGAGAGCGCTGAGGCTACCCTAAAAGTGGGAAGTGGCAATTCTCTTGTTCTAACTTATATTGGATCTTCCTCTTCCAAGCCTAAGGGCAAAGGAGGAAATAAGAGGAAGCAGAATAATAATAAAGGGCCTAAGCAGCAGGTTAAGAAAGCAAAAGTGAATCAAAAACTCAAAGGCAAATGTTTCCACTGCAAGCAAAAGGGACATTGGAAGACACAGTACCCAGATTATTTAACTAAACGCAAGTAAGGTACTGGTGAGTTATCCTACATTGAAACTATTTTAGTGGTTGATTCTACAAATACTTGGATAGTAGATTTTGGAGTCACTAACTATGTTTGCAATTCATTGTAGGGGTTCTAAGTAACCAGACATCTCAGCGAAGGAGAGCATACTCTAAGGGTTAGCATAGGTAGGATAAGTAATATCTGCAAGAGTTGTTGAAGATGTTTATCTTTATTTTGATAATAAACATTTGGTTTTGAAAGATTGTTATTATGTTCCCGACATTTATCGAAATTTGATTTCGGTTTCTTTGTTATTCAAATAAAAATATTCTGTTAAATTTTATAAATTATCAGTAGAGATATTTTTGAATAACTTTTTGATATGTCGTGGATATTTAAATAATGATCTGTATGTTTTGAAACCTACCAACAGTTCATTATATCATACTAAAACTAACAAACGCATTAAATTAGCTCCTACTAATGAGACTCTCCTATGGCATCTTAAACTTGGTCATATCAATCTAAATAAGATTCAAAGACTTGTAAAAGAAGGTCATTTAAGTAACTTAAAGGTGGAACTTTTTCAAATTTGTGAATCTTGTTTGAAAGGTAAAATGACCAAAAGATCATTTCCTTCCAAAGGAAACAGAGCAAATGAAGTCTTAGAATTAGTGCACTCTGACTTTTTATTACTTTTACGGATGATTACTCAAGATATGGCTCATAAGTCTGATGCCTTAGAAAAATTCAAAGAATTTAAGACTGAGACTGAGAAGCAGTTAGGAAAGAATATTAAGACACTTCGATCAGATCGAGATGAAGAATATCTATCCCATAACTTTAGATCTTACTTGTCAACAAATGGGGTTTTATCCCAACTAAGTGCACCTAGCACTCCTCAACAAAATGGAGTGGTAGAAAGGAGAAACAGAACCTTATTAGACATGGTCAGAACAATGCTAGACTTCTCTACACTCAGTACATCCTTTTGGGGATATGCTATACAAATTGCAACATATATATTGAATATGGTTCCATCAAAGTCTATCTCTAAGACTCCATTGGAATTGTGGAATTGGCGAAAGCTTAATTTAACACATATCCGTATTTGGGGTTGTCCTGCATATGTGCTAAAGGGAAAAATGGATAACATGGAACCACGATCAAATTTATATTTGTTTGTTAGGTATCCAAAAGGAATAAGGGGATACTACTTCTATAATCCTTAAAATAAAAAAAAATTTCTAAGCACAAATTTAATTTTCTTAGAGGACAAGTACATAGAAGAACGAGGATCTAAGAGTAGGATTTTTTTTGGAAGAAACCAAGGGAGATAATCCCGAGCAAATGGTTTTAGAAACCCATACTCAAGATTCACGTGGAGGATTCGTATTTATGCCACTTAACATGCCAGATTCCAGTAGAAGAGAAATAGATGTTACACATTCTATACCCACTGGCTCTTCAGCACATAGAGTGGAAGAACCTCCTGCCCCTATTCAAAATCCAGTAGTTGAGGAATCAGCAGACCTAGTCCCAGTCAACGAGGAGAAAGAAAGTCCAATAATCCAAGATCCTCCACAGCTTAGACATAATGGGAGAGTTATTCAACGTTCCTCTAGATACTTACTCTAAGGAGAAGCTTTTCAAGCAATCTCTTTTAAGGAAGAAGAGGATCCTACTACGTATAAAGAAGTTGTAAAAGACATAGACTCAAACCATTGGAAGAATGCAATGGATTCATAAATAAAATCCATGTACACTAACTCTGTTTGGGAACTTGTGGACTTGCCTAATGGGGTAAAACCTATTGGGTGCAAATGGGTCTACAAAAGAAAGAGAGGAGTAGACGAAAAAGTGAGAACTTTCAAAACTAGATTGGTTGCTAAGAGTTATACCCAACGAGAAGGTATTGACTATAAGGAAACCTTCTCGCATGCCTCCTATTCATTACAGCTCACTTTGACTATGAAGTATGGCAAATGGACGTCAAGACAACTTTCCTTAATGGAAATCTTGACGAATATATCTACATAGTACAGTCAGATGGTTTTATCCAAGAAGGTCAAGAACAAAAATTTTGTAAGCTGAATAGGTCCATATATGGGCTTAAACAAGCATCTAGATATTGGAATATCAAGTTTGATCAAGCCATTAAAACTTATGATTTTAATCAACATCCTGATGTACCTTGTGTCTATAAGAGAATTATAGATGGTAAGGTGATTTTTCTCATATTGTATATTGATGACATCCTTCTCATTGGAAATGATATAAGAACATTAACATTGGTGAAAAGTTGGTTGGATAAATAGTTTGATATAAAGGATTTGGGAGAAGCAAGATATGTTCTGGGCATTCAGATCCTTCGGGATAGAAAGAATAGACAGATAGCTTTATCCCAAGCTTCATATATTGACAAAATATTGACGAAATTTTCTATGCAAAATTCCAAGAAAGGTCAATTGCCTTTCAGACATGGAATTTAGTTATCTCAGAAGCATAGTCCTAAAACTCCTAATGAAGTTGAGTACATGAAACGAGTTCCTTATGTATCAGCTGTAGGAAGTCTTATGTATGTTATGCTTTGTACTTGTTCAAACATTTGTCATGTTGTTGGGATGGTCAGTAGATATCAGTCAAACCCAAGACTAGAACACTGGATAGCAGTCAAGCATATATTCAAGTATCTTCGCAGAACTCGAGGATATATGCTAGTTTACTCAACTCTAGAATTGGTACCTATAGATTACACTGATTTTGATTTTTAAGCTGATGGAGATCTTCACAAGTCCACCTCAGGCTCTATTTTCACCTTAGGTGGCGGTGCAGTTGTGTGAAGAAGTATCAAACAATCTTGTATTGCTGACTTTATAATGGAAGCTGAATATGTGGCAGCTTGTGAAGCAGTTAAAGAGGTAGTATGGTTGAAGAAGTCCTTGATAGAAGTTGATGTGGTTCCTTCTGCATCTCAAGCTATTAATTTGTACTGTGACAACAGTGGTGCAGTGGCAAATGCAAAAGAACCACGCAGCCATCAGCGTGGTAAACACATTGAACGTAAATATCACATATTTAGGGAGATTGTTCAATGTGGAGATGTAAAAGTGTGCAAGATTTCTTCTTCTGAAAATATTGTTGATCATTTTACTAAAAGTTTACCTGTAACTGTTTTTGGAAGTTATATAGAAAGTATGTGTATTTTTGACATGTCCCATTTACTTTAGGACAAGTGGGAGAATTTTTGTTAGATATGCACATCGAGTAAATACAATATTTGTATTTTGAAATTAAATAAAGTATGTCTTTATATATTTCTATGTATGAGTTATGTATGAGCCTGTTTTGTCTACGAATTATTTAGATATTATAAATCAAGTGTTTATTTGTTAAATACAAAAAGACTTGATTTATAATTTAATTCGAAATAAATTATTCGTGATCTAAAATAAATTTGGGCAATTTATTTTGGAAGATCGTCTTATTTTTATTGAAGTCTATCTTTGACTTTGGTAATAAAATTAAGGATATATATATTTGATATATTGGATGGACCATCAATATTTATTTGTGAAATAGACCATACAAATAAAAAATTAAAAGATTGTCGTATATAATACCTTAATCTTGAGCAAACAATTATTTATATTTACTAACTTGAAGTTCCTTGAGTTGCCAAAGAGTGAGATTAACTCAATAATCAATACTCGGCATCTTGGGAATATAAGTGAAATAAATATAAAATAATTATTATGTAATATGGAATCCGTCACCTTTAATAGGCAAGATCATTTCCTTATGAGTTTTTCTAAGGGACAGTTAAATCTGAATTCAATAATTCAATAGTGTCTATTGAATTCAATTTATAAGTGTGACGTAGTCACATGGTACTGTCGAATTGAAGATAAGAATTAAGAATTTGAATGAAGGACACTGTGGTCATACTGCCTCATTCAAAGTATTATATTGATCGACGGGAGTAATTTATTGGATCAATCAATTAATGGATATAATTATTGACTGCAATAATTGCGATTAGACTAAGAATGCAGTTGCATTCTTTTAGTGGAGTGGAGCGTAATTAATAAATTATTTTTATTGACAAAATAATTTATTGAAGCTTAGTCTAATTGTATCCGGTTAGGTCCCTTCAGTGGCTCTTAATTATGAGATAATAATAAATTATAATTTATTTATAATTTATTAATGAAAATTACATAAAATCAAAAATCGTATTTGAGATAGAATAGGATAAGTGGAAATAGTTGTACCCAACTAAACTTTTTTTATTCTATCAGGATTCGTATTTTGAGATAGATGCAAATATACATATTAGTTTATGACTCTATTTTCAACATACGTGAGAAACATCGTTGTTGTTCTCTGAGTTTTTTCTCTCAATTTTTGTGTGAGTCCACCCTCAACAAAGAGAGAAACAAAATACGATTAGTAATTTTCTGGTTCAGGGAGATTATATTGAAGAAGACTTGGGGGTTTGGAGCATTACCAGGAGGCCAAAGACTTCAAGAATCGTATTGGTAAAGGCAATATCTACAAAGGTATAATTCATTTCACGTATTCTCAGGATTTAATTTGATTAACACATAAGCATTTCGATCCTATAAACTAACATCTTTATGTTATTTTGGTGTATCCACTGAGAAATGCACTTGCAACACTAGCAAGCGAAGGTTTTGTTGTTGTGCATGGGGACAACGTGAAGAGAATATGAGTTGAGAGTTGAGAGAGGTGAGACAACTGATGGAATAGTTTCAGTTCATTCTTCAATTGTGATGCAAATAGAAAAGAGGGTTGTCATAGGCCTGCCTTTTACTCTTAGGAGGTGAGGCAATCTCAACAAGCTTAATCACCCTGTTCCGAAACTAGTTAAATTTCCAATATCATGTTGATTGTAAAATTATCACTGCCCCGTCTATAATCTTTTAACTATAATACTGACAGTGTGATCCTTCAAAGAAATAAGGGCTTGCTTCCTATACCTTGCCTATGATTTTACTTGACTGACTTTAGAAAGATGAAAAGCACTGGCATCTTCTTACTACTGTCCTCTTTGTCTTATTTCAACATAGTTAATTCTTCAACAACTTCATCAGATAGCTTTGGGTGTATGTTTTTTCAAGCATAGCTTACATATGTAGTCAAAATTGGAAGGTCTATGAAGTCCTCTGATTTCTACAAGTAAAGACAAGTAGTCAGCATAACAATTGAATTTCTAAAAAAATTCATTATCAATCAGAAAACTACCAAAATACAAGAAAAAACATCAGGGTTTTCAGAGTGTAGTGACATAATATGCTTAGCAAGATGCGTGTTTGTCTATTTATCCGCTTCATCAAGAATTAAGTGGATCAAATCAAACTTGGAAGAATAATGATAGGTTAAAAGGAGCTCTAATGCAAGTTTCAATCCAGCAAGAGCTCTAACATAAGTTTAAACGTAGCAAAGAACAAAATGTAATTGAAATAAGGTAATGTTAAATATTTAAAACTATTCCAATGCATGGCAAATTGTGTTTTTATTAACTACTCGGAGAAAAGGGCTAGATGGGAACCAAACCAATTCTTTTTATTTACTAGAACTATATTACATTAATAACTTTATGTGCTTTTGTGTGACAAATCATTAAATAGATTGTTTAAAAGTGGGATATATTTACTTTCTTGTGTAAAAATATTTGGAGAGAAAAATGAGTTACACTGTTTAGTGAAATTATAATTAATTTTAAAAAAAAAATTCATATGATGTGTACATAGTATGTGCTTATCGTGCTAATAACTTAGCAACAAATGCACTTGTCAGAAGATGTGGGCTAGATTTGTCAATGAAAATGGTAAGAGAGATAACCCAAGGTGCTCTTAACAAAATAATGCAAAAGGTGCTGTAGTATTTGCCTATCTAATGTAAAAAGAGTTCAAGCCAAATATTAAGTTGGACTTATATTATGTTAGCCTTTTTTTTTTTTTTTTTTTTTGCATGTTTGGTTTACAGGGCATCGAATCATGCAATATCATTTTCCATTCCACTGACGGTAACATCTAATGTTTTTTGTCCTTGGAAAGGAGATGTGGAAATTAGGAATAATCCCTATTTCAATGTTTACTCTAGGAGTGTCTTGTCCAATTCATTCCATTAGAAAATTTTAATGTACTAACAATACAATGTTTAAAGTGATTGAATTTTGGTTGCATTTTCTGATTGGCTCCCATAGAAACTTAGATGTAGGTTAACCTCCAAATTTTCATTACAACAGTTTCATTTCTAAATTACTTGATTACTGCCATATTATTTCTACATCTTCCATATTACTTATGTCCTCGTAGTTAGGTTCCTTGCAGAGTTAGAGGCAGGTTCACTAATAATTTACAAGAACTATGCACTAATAACCAGACATGCCATCAGATCCCCCATGTAGTGCAAATTGTGCTTCCCAATTTTTTTACCCCCAATTTGTTTTTTCTTTTTTTTCCTATAGCAGAGACATGACTATTCTCTTGGCCTTTAAATGTCAACTATAATTTGATATTTCTTGCATGAAGTAGTTGACAAGACTTCCAATCTCTGCTAGTGCTTTGCTTTTATACATTTTGCATTCTAATATATTTCCATTCATTGGGCTTGCTCTAATAAAACTGATACAGACCGTCTTGTGAATTGGATGTTGTCTTTAGGTGCCCATTCACCATAGCCTTAATGTGAGAATACCTTTGGAAGTAGCTATATTATATAATGTAACTAATGAGATTCTGCATTATGGTTTTTATCCTCTTCATTTATTATTGAGTGCTCTAATCATCTAAGTTGGAATCTAGAAATCACAAAAACTAAATTTAATATATATATATATATATATATATATATATATATATATGTTTGATTATGCACTGAAGATTATAAGACATGTTTTGATTATGAAAAGTGAATTTGTGAGTCTTCTTTTTCTAATACTACCACTGAGCATTCAGACTGTACTACAGGGTGTTCCTTCTTTCTCTATTCCTACCCTCCTAAGAAGAAAGAAGGAAAATAATGAGATAAAAGTACCTAAGATATTATGTTTTCATGCCGCATATGCATACTACTACATATTGTGTACCTAAGAGTTAGATATGATGAATCGTAATTGAATATTAGAAAAAGATATGATTATTTAGGCTGAAGGTAGAGTTGGCCTTTCAAATGAGTCAACTATTCCTATATGCACATCCATATTCTATTGTACCTGTGACAAAAAGGCTATTAAATAGAGGTGCAAGCAAATTTGCACAAGCGATTCTTGAAATCATATACCTTGATTTGGTATTCTGCTAATGGGAGGACAAATATTATAAGTTGTGTGTTTCTTGATTCCTTAGAGGATGAGGTGCCTAGGGATGGGGATGTAATGTAAATTTATTACTTTTGTATGTAGTTTTAGTTTATTGTGGAATTTTACGAACTTTTTATTGTAGACATGTAACAGAGTAAAATATAGATATTTTATGTATAAAAGTACTTAGTTTGAGAATTAGTTTGTAGCAAAATGTGCAGTTGCTAATGTAGTTCTTTTTATTTTAAAACTTTTACAAGTAACTCTTCATTATTTGCAAATTTGTATAACTAAAAAGTGTTTTTTTTTTAAATTGTATATTTATAAGAAAACTCTTGTAATCGCATTGTATTATAGATTAGTTCTTTTTAATTTTTTGTATTCACTTTTTGTTTTATATGGTCATACTTTCAAACGATTGTAGCTTATGAATTAGGATGTGTCAAAGGCGATGGGGTGTGATGAGTTTACTAAATTATGTGTTTACTTAATGCTTTATTAATAATATAAAAAATCAAAAAAAAAAAAAGAGTGCTTCAAATAATTTTATGAAGGGTGTCATGCTTATCATGGCAAGCCACATATATTGGAAGTTATAATTAATATATATATTTATAAAGTTTATCAATTTTTAATTTTTTTATAAAATTATATTTAATCACGGGCAAAATCTCCACATGCAGTGTAAATTCAATTTACATTCTTTTCTTTTATTTATTAAAAGTGTCACATTCGAAAATACAACTATAAATTTTGTAATATCTATGATCAATTATGTATTCGAAAATGTGATAAAAAATTCCACAGCATCTATGATTAATTATAGACTCGAAAATACGACGATAAACCTGACAGCATCTATAATTTACTATTTGATTATTATTTTCATTGTATCATTGTGAAATATAATAAATGATATTTAGATCTATTTTTATATATTATTCATATTTTTTATTCAAATTATACGTGAAATTAGAGTTTTCAAATACATTTTCTTTGTTTACCCAGTCGAAAAACATCTCAACCTTTGAAATTGATAGCATTAGTTACCAAAAAGACAAGACTTCCAGGGCAATCAGAAGACTTGGTCGCGAGGCTTGTAGCATTTTTTTCTCCCAGTCAAAAGATAGCTGATTAAAGTAATAGTAGTAGTTAGTCTATTAGAGAATAATGCCCACGAGGAAATCATGCTCTCTCTCCCTTCATTAACAAGAAAATCCATCTCATCCTGTCGGTGAGAGAGGCCAAATTACAGTTGGAAATACTTGGTTGAGGATGTCTTTTTAAATATATATATATATATATATATATATATATATATATATATATATATATTTTTAATATAATGCTTGAGAACACATGAATTGAATTTAGAATTAAAAGTAATTGAAAATTTTCATTTACAGTTGGGAAGGGATGAAGTTGATGATCATGGATATAACGAGGGAGTTTTTCTTAACTGTAATGTAATAAGGTACTTCTTTCGATTCAAATTATCGGTCTAATTTAATCGATTATATAGAAATTAAAAAAATAAAAAATTTCTATCAATTAAATATTTTTTATTTTTATTTTTAAAATTTAATAATTAATATCCTTTTTTATATTAAAAAATATACAAAATTTAAAATTTGTTATAAAATTTGGGTAGTGTTAGAATAAAATCTACACATTACACACTAATAACACTTTAACTATTCTTTACACAAGAATTTCTCTCTTTCTTTTCTCTCACAATTTTCTCTAATCTTTCTTTCACAAAATAATGATGTATTACAAGTTTAGAAAATAACTCTATTTATAGAGCTCTAATTAGTGGAATACATCATGGTATACATCATCTTCCACTAATCTTAATTAGTGGTGTCTCCACTAAATAGTGAACATCTATAAAAATCTTCTCTAATAATTCATATAAATCCATAATTAGTAAAGCCTCCACTAATTAATGGAGCTTCCAATAATTTTAAGATATTCATAACACTCCCCCTTGGATGTCCATCCATTACATAAAGAATATGCCTCGTTAAAACCTTACTAGATAAAAACCCAGTGGGAAAAAAATCTAGTGAAAGAAAAAGAGTACACTATTCTATATGTCTGTTTATTACTCCCCCTGATAAGCTGATTCCTTTAAATCTTTAAACCGGCGCATACCGATTTTATATCTCAACTTCTTAAATGTTGCAGTCGGTAAAGTTTTCGTGAAAATGTCTACGAGGTTGTCACATGACCAAATTTGTAGCACATCAATTTCACATTTCTTCTGGAGTTTGGTGACCTATGTTGTGTCCGATCTCCTTTAATATATCCTCCTCGTAATTGCGCTATACAAGCTGCATTCTCTTCATAAAGAAGAGTTGGAATATCTCTGATATATGATAATCCACAAATTTCTTGGATATAATGAATCATTCTCTACTTGCTTCATGAATAGCTGTAATTTCAACATAATTTGAAAAAGTAGCTGCAAGGAGATATCGGAGGACTTGTTTAATTCCATTCTAATGTCGTCGTGTTGGTGAAGAACTAAATCCTGCTAATAAATTGACAGCAAAGGTAATATTAGGTCGTGTATTGTTAGCAAGATACATCAATGCACCAATTGCACTGAGATATGGTACTTCAAGACCAAGAAGTTCTTCATTCTCTTCTTGAGGTTGGAAAAGATCTTTATTCACATCTAATGACCGGAAGATCATTGAAATATTCAATGAATGTGCTTTGTCCATACCAAATCTTTTTAAAACTTTTGCTGTATATGTTGAATAAATGTTCTATTTGCCAAATATTCAATTTGTAAACCAAGGTAAAGTGTAATTTTACGACCATCCTTGATGTCGAATAATCAATTGTTTCTTGAAACTCTTCAGGAGTTCTAATAAGATTAATATCATCAACATATATAGCTAATATTACAAATTTAGAATCATATTTCTTAATAAAAACGCATGGACATACTTGGTCATTTTTAAATCCCGCTTTCAATAAATATTCACTAAGACGTGTGAACTACATGCATCCAGATTGTTTCAAGCCATATAATGATTTCTGCAATTTGATAGAGTAATTTTCACGAGGATAGTGTTTATATGCTGCAGGCATATGAAATCCTTCAGGGATTTTCATGTAAACATCATTTTCTAAATTTTCATCCAAGTAAGCAGCGACAACATCTAATAGGCGCATATCTATCTTTTCATGTACTGCCAAACTGATAAGATATCGGAGTGTAATAGCATCAACAATAGGAGAATAAGTTTTATCATAATCAATACCTGGTCTTTGTGAAAAACCTTGGGCTACTAACCGTGCTTTATATTGTACGATTTCATTATTTTCATTGCGCTTTCGTACAAATATCCATTTGTAGCCAACAGGTTTTACACCTTTTGGTATTCGGACTGCAGGTCCGAAGACTTCACGTTTTGTTAGTGCATTTAACTCCGATTGAATCGCATCTTTCCATTGCAGCCAATCTTTTCTATACCGACATTCATCAACTGATATTGGTTCAGGATCATCATTATCCTACGTAACATCAAGAGATATATTGTATGCAAATATATTATCAATAACAGTTTCTATCCGATTTCAACTTTTACCGGATGTGGTATAATTGATAGAAATTTCAGTGTTACTTTCATCAACTTCTGGTTTTTTGTCATCAATTCTCTCTTGGTCTCTATCATTCTTTTCTTCAATATGATCTTCTAGATCATTTAATCCTCTTTTCTTTCGAGAATTTTTATCTTTAAAACCAAGAGGTCGGCCATGCTTCTGGCGTATTTTTGGTTCAGCAGCTATAGGTATAATCTTTTATTCTGCTGGAACTTCAAGTTGAATAGGAGCATCTATAGCTGGAATATGCGATTTTGTTACTTTTATGGAGTCAACAAAAGCATCTGGCATTTGATTTGCAATGCTTTACAAATGCATTATACTGTTGAACTTCAAGTTCACACACGCTTATATGCGAATCAAGATAATTTATGATGTTGTCCAATCAAGATCTTTCTTATAATGTTTCTGTTCTCCCCATAATTTAGGGAATAATGATTTCATAAGAGAATAATGAAAAAGAAAAGGAAATGTAAGAACATGATGACAAGTAGGAAATGCCAAGACATTTATTATAAAAATCTCCTTTTTTTTTCCACTCTTCCCGGTACCGACTTTTCCTCTTCCTCTCTTGTCTTTTCTTCTCTTTCGACCCTCTACTTACCATCTACCTCTTCTTATTCCTCATACAAATATATATATATATATATATATATATGTATATATATGTATCGATATATATCTCAATCATCAGTCATTAGTAAACATAAAAAACAAAAACTACAAAGCAGATATGGAGACTCGTAATTCATTTGAGACATAGTCAAATTTTGACTTGGTTTCTGCAGCAGATTTTGATGTATTTTTCTTTCCAAGCCAACCGCTTCCTCCTATTTTCAGGTGAGATACCTTTAAGAGCTTCCTTTTTTTTTTTTTTTTTTTAGTGTGCTTGATAATGAAATTAAATTATCTTTTGGTTTGTTTTGATGTAAATCAGTGAACATACTGCTTGTGACCAATTTGATCTGCCCATGCAAGAGATTGCTTTTGATGCTGTTCCTCTTGATGCTATTCCTCTGAATGAGGATATGCTTGTGCATGATCCTTTTTACTCCTTAATGGATTTTGAACAAAGCCAAAATATGATTCTTGGTTATCATATATTCAAACATGAATTTTGAATGGTATTATCTTTACTAATATTGTTTTTCTTTTTATAGGAGAAATAATGAGTGGTATTGGTAATGAAGTCGAAGTGAGGACCCATGACATGCATAATATCGAAGTTCAAGATATTATTTCAGACGAAATTCCTATAGAGAATAAAAGGATTAAGGGGCAGAGAGAGAAGAAGGGCAATAACTCCCAAACACTATCAAGAGAAACCATTTCGCAGTACTTTTACCTACCAATCAAGAGCGCGACCAAAGAATTGAATATTGGCATAACCCGTCTCAAGAAAAGATGTAGGGAGTTAGGAATTCGTCGATGGCCTCACAGGAAGTTGATGAGCTTGGAGACCCTAGTTCAAAATGTTCAGGTTCTCTCTCACACACACTTATAATTTGCAAGTATGAAACTATGAAAGATTTATAAGTAAATAACCGATTATATCACTTCGATTTACAGGAGATGCAAAATAAAGAAGAAGGAGGACATATGGCTGAAAAGAAGTTGAAAGAAGCCATTGAGATACTGAAATGTGAAAAGCAGTTGGTGGAAGAAAGTCCTGATACGCAGTTGGAGGACCAAACACAGAAATGGAGACAAGCATGCTTCAAGGCCAAATATAATGAGAAACTTAAGGGGATCATAAAATTCCAAGACTCATTTTACAGTAACTTCACGGCTAATTCTACTGCTAGTCTAGATGCTGGCTCAAAAGGGAAGGAAAAGGAGGAGGATGCCGAATAAGAGGAGCTGAAGTCCATAACTGCTAATTGTTTGTCTTCCTCTAATGTAAATATTGAAAAAGAATAATTACAAACATTCATCTTAAATTTGTCAGCTCAATTGCAAAAGAGCAACTACAAACATGTATCCTCAAGTTCATGTGAACACTAGTGATATGAATAAAAGATGTGATACTTATTATTAATGGAAATATCATTTTCCCTTTCTATTTCACTTCAAGTGGCTAGTATTTCTCTGTGATAAGGGAAATATCGAGTGTGTCCATGATCATAACCACAGTCACTGCCACAACTACGACTAGAACGATGGCCTCTGCTGGAGCCAACAACATTCACTTCTGGGAGTACTGTTGAGCCAGTTCATTTGGCGTCATGATTGCTCAATAATAACTCATGACCATAACTACAGTCACTGCCACAACTACGACTAGAACGATGGCCTCTGTTGGAGCCAACAACATTCACTTCTGGGAGTACTGTTGAGCCAGTTCATTTGGCTTCATGATTACTCAATAATAACTCATGTTAAATCTATACACTTTGGATACTATTTTTCTCGATATTGTTGCTGTAGAACAATATTCGAGGCATGAAAAGTGGAGAATGTCTTCTCTAACTTTTTATCCGCATAACTTTAATTGATATGTAATTTTAATACATCGCGGAATTCACGGTTTTAAAATATTGCAACGTCAGGTGCAATCATTTATACCGTGCAGTTGGTAGTACAACCATCTTCAGGTAGTCAAATCTTTCTTTTCAACATTTAGATGTATTTCTATATTGAGAACCCATGACATATAATTTTTTTTCAGAAATATCAAGGGTTACAAATTTGAGTTTAGTAAGGGTAACCATAGAGATTAATAAATGTGTACATGTCTTCTGACTTTAATAATGGTAGAGACTCGTACTGATAACGTGTTATAAAATTTAGGTAGTGTTAGAATAAAATCTACACACTACACACTAATAAAACTCTAATTATTCTTTGCACAATAATTTCTCTCTTTCTTTTCTCTCACAATTTTCTCCAATCTTTCTTTCACAAAATAATAGTGTATTACAAGTTTAGAAAATAACTCTATTTATAGAGCTCTAATTAGTGGAATACATCATGGCATACATCATCTTCCACTAATCTTAATTAGTGGTATCTCCACTAAATAGTGGACATTCATAAAAATCTTTTTTAATAATTCATATAAATTCATAATTAATAGAGCCTCAATTAATTAATAGAGCTTCCAATAATTTTAATATATTCGTAACAAAATCTTCATATTAATGATTAGTATTCACACATAGGTAGTGCTGCTTCTAGTGATTTGATTCGGACCCTGACAATAAAGATTGATTGTTTATTCAAGTAATTAATTATAGCGGGTACAAATGGACAACTTCGATTTCCCAAGAAATTTTCGTCAGCTTCCTTCTTATCTCTATCCCATTGTTGGGATGACTATGGCCTTCCTCTATTATGTGTCCAATTTTATAAATTAAAACTAAGATTTGTTTTGTACTAGTTTGATTTGTTAAGTTGATGCTAAAAGTGGAGGACCAAGACAAAATGGATTCTTTGTCTTTGTCTTCAAGTACATGAGAATATGCCCCTCTAATCAACACATGATTTTGTAACTAATAATGTATCTAGAAAAGAAATAGAGAGAGATGGATTTGGTTTAAATGTTTCATTTGTGATGTTTCGAAGATAGACAAAAGTGTAGAGAAAGAAACTAATTTTAATACAACTTTTATGTCGATTAAATTATTATTTTTTTTAAATGAGTAATTAATAAATTTTATTCATTAATTATTTTATTTGTTTTAAAATAGGTCAAAAATTTTGTTTTTCTTTTTTATTAACTCATCAACTGTTCCTCTAACTTTTGATCCAAACTATTGACATAGAAAAATTCTAACATAGATTACTGGTTCATGAATCAAATGCATTAATAATTTGTATTGCGTACAATATAAGATATACGATACAACTCACTAATATACTTGATTCACCGATTTATGATCCATATAAGAATTGTTCATCGATAAAACCCAAAGGACCGGAGATGACATCTGCCTCTCCATTTTTTAATTTAATATTTATTTATAAAAATATAAAATTTTTTACAAAAATCGTTTAAAATTTTATCATTCATTCTCTAATTTTTTTTTAAGAATTTTAATATATCTTATCATATGTTACTTATTCCCTCAACTTCAAAATTTTAATTTCGTTGTTGATCTAAATTACCATTTGGTGAATTCATAAGAAGGGCACATATGAATTTAAGAAAAAAAAAAACTATATATGAATTATTTGTTCAATTCATGGTCCCAATCGTAAAGGCAAAAACTATCCAACCGAACAGGTGGCAAGATTCTACGGACTTGACTCTACGGAGGCCAAAAGGAAAGTGTGAGCCTACAGATTACAGTTGAGTCGTTGACCTACCCCGTCCGGAAAATGCTGCCCGTCCCGTTCTCACTTACTTACACGTCTTCTGAATCATCGCCATGTATTCCCATAACTAATTAATACCGCGTTTGTGTCTACGCAGTCTACCAAACCCGACGCCGCGGGAATTCTTCCCAAAGCTTGCTTCCCTCCAAACACATATCGATTAAAAAAAAAAAATTAAGATTAAAGAAGAAGTTATATAAAAAATATTTTTAAAAATAAAATAAAAAATTTATTTTTTAAGATAAATTATAAATTATAAAATTATAAATAATTTAAATAATTTAAATTAAAAATAAAATTATTAATTTAAGACAAAAAGAATATAAACTATACAAGAATGTGCTATGTTGACCGAGTGGGTGGTTGCTATGATTATTTTGCTGGTAATGTAAGAGTCTGAACTGGGTGGTGTTTTGGTCATCGTTCCATAGATGGGAAAAGAATAAAAAAATAAAAAGAAAAATTGTATTAGATAAACCTTACATAATTGATTGATAAAGTAAGAAAAATAAACGGAGTAAAAGGTAGACAATTTTTTCCGTCTTCTAATTTAGTTTATATTTTAATAAGAATTAAATTAAGATAAATTTATTAAATTTTAATAAAATATTATTAAATAAAAGATAAATATATAACTCAATCATTAATGAAAGATATAGAAAATATAATATATTATGAATATATAATAATTTTTAAAAAATAAAAATTATTTAAATAAAAATTTTTATTTAAATTAAAAAGAATTTCTTCTAGCCTTAATCAGTTACTTGTAGTTCATCCATCCATTTTTTAGAAGATATGTCGTTTGATAAGTAAAGGTTTTAAATGTGTTACTGTGTAATATTTAGTGTATTTTTAAATAATTAAAATAAAACACACAATTTATTAAAAAATTACAAATTAATAATTAAAGAAAAAAAACTAATAAGGGAGTTTACCAGTCAATATATTAGAATTCGAAATCTATTGTCGGGTCTAATCAAACCATTTGCTAGTGTGAATGTATTAGAATGCCTTTCTTATTACGCACTTCTGCTTAGAAAATTTTCATGTAGATCGAATTTACAGTGAATTACAGTTTTAAAGTATTATAATTTTTTTAAAAATATATAACACACAAAACACGTGATATAATATTTAAAACACCCAATCTACGGTGGACTGGGTCCATAAAAGAATTTCCCCTTCTACCCCACGTTTTATTAGTGTATCCATCAGAATCTGAGGATTAGGCTTTGTGTTATATATATAATTCATTCATTCATTATATAATTAATCTGTGCTTATCTTGAAGTCAAGATTCAACCAAAACATAAATGATCAATCTCATTACCGACATATGAATCCAAAAAAAATCCTCCATTTCTTATTAATCTATTCACTCCACACCAGCCAAATAATTCCTTCTCCTCCTCGTGTCATACAATATTTTAATCGATAAAATTCTTTTTATCAAATAATTAAATCTCATTCTTCAAAAAAAAAAAAATCTCGAGTTTGATATTTATTAATCAAGTTCATTTTATCCCGATTTACTAAATCAAAGAACCATTCCAACCAAAGAAATCCTCCATTTCTCAATTAATTTCTTCCTTTCTTACCAGCCAAATCTCTTCTTCTCCTAATACAATGCAATAGTTCAATTGATAAAAATTCTTTTCATCATATTTGAATTTGATACTTATCCAATATATTGCATCCCAGTTTAGTAAACCAAAGAATCATTCATTCTTCTTCAAGATTCATAGTTTATCCAAAGAAACTTGTAGCAATAACATGGACGGATTTAGAAGCCTGAGGAAGTGACATCCATCTACAAAAATTTCAAAAATCTTGTATTTCCAATAAAAAAAATTATTTTTCAAAAAATTCTTCTAAATTTTATCTTTGCCTCTCTAAAGATTTTTCAAAAACTTAAATATTATACAAGGATGGAACAACAAAACTTAGGGTTGGGGTAAACTATATTTTTATATACGATAACATTATAATTTTTTTTATAAAAAAAATAGAAGAACAAAAGATAAATATTTAAGAATTTTTTTAAAAAAATTTAATTTATTAAGAGACCGACCCCTTTAATTTTGTCATTGATCCCAAGTTTTTAGTTTTATACCCTAAATAACGAGATTATTTAGTTGACAAAAATACTTCAATATATCGAAAAAATATATTCAAGAAACTTGAAATGGTGATATTGCTTTTTCCTTTTTTCTTTTTTAAGATTTGTGTAATTAAACTAGGCACGTTAAAGTATTCATGGCCAACCATGTCCTATTAAATGCAGGGTTACTAAAGAATAGTCGAGAAATGGGGATGCTGGAGGCTGCAGCTGGTTGGGGTGGTCTATATTAGGACGGCGTGAAAATGTACTTTTTTAGTCATAACTTGCAAATAGTCTTTTGAAGTGGGAAATTCAATCCCACCCTCTCACTGTACAAGAAACTTCCTCCCTCTCCAGCCCCTTTACCTTTTGGATATATAAATATTGCATCTTCTGTTCATCTGATTTCAATCTTGCAACTGTGGGAAGGAAAACAAATGGAGAAAACTGTGGAGCAGAAAGGAAAAGATCAAGCAGATATGGCAGCCAAGTCTCTGATATGGGACTGTGGAAGCTCACTGTACGATTCATTTGAGTTGAAATCGTTTGAACGCCAGCTTGATTCAGCCATTCATTCAAGAACTTTGTCAATGCCTCATCTATCCGATCGTCGCGTTGTTCATCTTCCTCCACCACCAGTACCTTCGACTCAGCGTCAGCAACCCATGTCGAAGAAGTCTTCCAAGATTTCGCGGTCTTTTCAGAAACTCTTGCGGTCTGTTTTCAAGCCTAAACAGAACCAAAGCCCACTGTTTCAAGTGCAGGAGCAGTCTAGAGATGGTTTTTACGTGGTTTGTGATAAGTCTGCTGCTCTTTCAACTATCCCTGAAGTCCCAGAATTCGACGGGCTCTCGCCGGAGATTAGGTCTTTGGTTAGACGGACTGCCTCCGACAGATTCACGGCCACTTCTGTCGGTATTTCATGTGCTTGATATATAAGACCTAAGCTAGATAGGAATTTCTCCAATGATAATATAATCAGGTGTACAGGGAGACGTGGTCAGTAGTGAACTTACCTTATGTATTCAGAATTTAATTTCTTTTGTTTCTCACAGCTACCATTCCTGAAAATGCTGATCATTATAGGTTTACTTAATTTCAAGTTGATTTGGTTTGGATATTACTGGTAACATATTGACATTTTCAACTTGGTTGAATTTCCTTCTCCTATCAAAGTTCACCCCCCCCCCCCCCTCCCGCCCATCCCCCTCGCCCCACCCCTAGCCAAACTTAGAATCTCGAGGGTCTGGATTTTTTACTCCGTTGTTTAGCACGCTAATAACATACATACTAAATATTTTAAAAGATTTATAACGTCTGGAATGTTTTTTCGTTGTTTGTTTTGAAGAAGGTTGATATGTGCTGAATTTTTGCATATTTGTTATGTGCCATATCAAAAGGTATAGCAAATGAATTTTGCTATTAATAGCAGAAAGATGTACACATTGTGATCTTGAAAATAGCATTACGTGGCCAAAATGAAGCCATTGACTGATCAATGCAAGGAAAGGTATGGCAATTGCCAAGTTTCTTAGGCTAGTGATAACGTCAAAGCAATTACTTCCTTCTTCGCTTAATGTTTGAGAAACTTGCTAGCTAATTTGCATCCATTCTCTAACGCTCTGAATCCTTCAAAATATTGTAGAAGATGGTGGAGAAAATATTGTAGAGGATTTGAATTTTAAGTGAAGGTGATCGGAATCATCCTCTAATGCCCCTAAGGGATGTGGTACGTAGTTCTTGTAATGAGATGAGGCCTATTCATTAAATTATATAAAAAACGAAACCAAATTGAGCATTCAGAGATCAAGTAGAAACAAGATTGTCATATCATTCTGATTTACATTAATATTAGCCTCTTCGGGTTGCTGGCGAAAGCAGTCATCTGAATTTTGCAATGGCCATTAAGAAACTGAATTACTTAAAAAAAATAGATGTCTTATCAAATAAAGGTTCGGAGACCGTTGGTGGCGTAGCAGGCAGGCTAGAACGTTTCACTCAAAATTCAACTTTCACTCATTAATGAATGATGCCAACCAAATATGTGAAAATATGAGACTCCAGAGTCGTCCCTACCTCGTTGGAGAGAAATGTAAATGTAATCAGTGGCTGTTCCTCATTCACTTCTGCTTGAAATGGCAATATTTGCCAAGCTGTATACACTGTGTCAATAAATGTGTATGGTACATATAGGTACATAAAAGCTTTGAGCAACTAATTTGCCTTTAAGAGATCAAAGGTTTTCTCGTATACTTTGTTCTTGTCTTCAAATTAAACCACCCTCAGAAAGTATCAAACACTCCTGGAAACAGAAGAACCATAAACGATAGCAAAGGGAGAGAAGAGGAGGCACGGAAGCCACTCCAAACCTCCTCCCACTACAAATGGTAAAATCCAAAAACAAATGTTTGATAAGAAAACCAAGGATGGAGAGCAAAGCGACTTTGGAGACAAATCACGAAAATTTCTGTTTTTTTTTTCTCTGATCCCTTATAGAGAGATAAAGGATTAAATCTTTTATTTTAGGAGAAAAAATTTTTGGACGGAATACAAATCAAACAAAAAACAAATATATAGCCTTTAAATATAAGGGTGATAGAAATTTTTCCACACAGAGGCAGGTAGGGATAGACATGCCATGTCTGAGAGGACACAAACAGTGAAACCTGCAGTTTTATTTATTTCTGTTTGTGAAGCTACCCCAATAGCCAGGAGGGTAGGTGGATGCATTTGCAAGATTTCAGAGTTGAAAATTTGAAAGCATGAAGGTAGAGCTCGTGACCTCAAAATTTCCTCTTGGATAACCAAAAGGATTTATACAAAACATGTGGACTGATCTGAACGGAAGCTTTGCAATGGTGAGAGTGGAAATAACTTTGGTGAATTTTTTGACTTGGCTAAAGTTAGAATTAGGATCTTTGACAATCTTGCCATTTTAATTTACAATTATACCCTTCTTTCATAAAACTGTTAATTTCACTGTTCGAAAGGTTATAATAGTTTCTGTTGAGAAATAAACAGGAAGAGAGCAAAAATTAAACTCCACACAAAATACAAATTATTCCAAAATCATAACTATTTCTTAAGTGACAATAAAAAATAGGTATAAACTAAATATACTACATAAAATCACTGTAATAGGTAGAAGAAAGTATCAAAATAAATAACAAGAGACACCAAGATTTTTAACGTGAAAAATTCGAGATGAAAAAAATTACAAGACCTAATCCAATAAAAACTTTCACTATCAACAATAATGGATAATACAAAATTTTCTCTAAATAAAATTAGAGGCACACTAATAATATACCAATATCTTTTCTCAAAATTATAACCAAATAAAAATTGAATTTAGAAGAATATTACCAAAATTAGAATCTAAATCGATAAATGAGAAGTACTTATTAAGATTATCATGTGGTATCAAATTTCGTTTCAATTGTACTCCGAATAACCCTCAAATATATATATATATATATATATATATATATATAAAAGTCAAAGGTGAGAGTTGTTAGTGTTGTGCTCTAGAGGCAATCACTTATATCATGTATATTGCATATTAAATTAATAAGAGGCATTCTTTATCTTTCAGTTTGGTTGTTATATCTAAACATGTGTACAAACCGTTAGATAAAGTCCCTAGTACAACACAGTATTAAGGAAATCATGATAGAGATCATGATGTGAGATTCCTACTACACTATGCAGTGTTTATACTTAAATAATCTCCAATCATAGTATTAATAAGATGGGACATTATTAATACACCAAGACTGGCACATGTTATTTCTCTTGATTGGATCAAGCGGTGGTTCTCATATCTGTGAGTATTGGGATACTCAGGATTAACGTGTGAATGCTTATTTTGGAACAAGTTCATTGGATGACCTAACTACGAGATAATCACTTGGATAACTATTTAGTGCCAGTGATAGAATCTCATTATTGCAAGTGTGCAAGTATCCTTAGACTTGAGATCTCCAAGGTACTTTGTTTAATGAGCGTTGTACTTTGATTCTAATATTTGGAGTCTTATCTAGGACTGCCTATGGAATGGATATTGGGTACAACGTAAAGTAAACGAAAGTAGTTGAGAAAGTCAATAAAGGATTCACCACTCCTAATAGTAGGAGAGTATATCTCAAGGCCACTTGTAGAAATCATTACTCATGAAGTCCTTGGCCAAGGCGACTATGTGATGGAAATGGTTTCAATTGATACACATATCGAGTAATGGATTTCTTGAACAAGTACTAAAATATTCGGGCCAGAATTAATAATATTCTGGAGGGAGTTGGCACTAATTCCATACTCTAAACCGAATGAGATATTGTATGGTGAAAGGAGGTTATTCCACTGATAATTTGCTATTGAAAGGTTCATGTCAAGCCACTTGACTTTCTGGACTTTTGGTTGGCCAAAAGTCATTGCTAGATGTCGCTCTTGATATGCTAAATATGGATTTATTAATTAGAGAATTAATAAATTTAATCTTTTATTTCATTAAGGATTATTAATTTTAATATTGTTAGAATTAATTCATATTATACTACCAATAAGACCAGGAAACCTAATGGGTCACACACAATAAAGGTTTGAATGCTCAAATATATTATTTGATAATATTGTGGGGTTAATTAAGAGAAGGGAATATATTTATAGGTGAATTATAAGTTTGTTATAATTCATGGGACCTAATTGTAATTAAGTAAACTTCAAGGACCAATTTGTTGACAATTGGACGTTGAAGGACTAAGTTACAATTTACGGTAATTATAAATCTATAAATATAAGGAAACGGTCTCTTTAGGGTAAGAGACACAAACTATTCACGCAATAACAAAGAAACTGTTTCTCTGCCTCTCTCTTGATCAAACCCTAGCCGTCTCTCTCTTATTAATCAAACCCTAGCCTCCTAAATTCTACTAGCATAGAATTATGAGATTGTGAGCGTTTGACCTTGTGTGGATTATCATTAGAGGGAGTTCTTTCTTAGACTTCAGTTGAGCTGCTGTGAACCGGTTTTGTGATCTGGATCACGCCTGCGTTCTTGGAACAAGAAAAATTTAAATTCCGGCTTCAAGAGGTAATAAGCGTGATCTTCTCTTTTTCTCGTTTCTACTGCAAACCCGTGATCCATGACTTCGATTTCTTGCTATTTTCCACTGCGTTTAATCTGTTTAATTAATTTAGAAATCCTACAAGAGTTGTGGTGTTGACATGTGTTATGTCAGAGAGCATGACATGTAGCAGAATAATGGCTCAGCTAATTTTACTTTCTTTCACCACTTTTTCACTTGGCTTCTTCTTGCTTTTCTTAGATATACTGCCTTTGAGTCCACTGGCTACCTCTGGCTTCTCAATTGTTTACTCACATACTTTCTTTGTGAGTGGAGTGCTTTTGCAAACACAGTAATTAATCTTCTCAAATTCTGTGTCTCCTCTTCATTTCCTATATCTTATCATTGTTTGTCTTTCATCATTCGAAGAATTTGCAATGACACAAAGCTCAGTAGTTGAAAATCCCAGATCTATGCTGACTCATGACTTCCAGGATTTCGTCTGTTCTTATCTTCTGGCATTCAATCGATCGTATTCTGATATGCTTTTAATGCTCATCAATCTTTGATCATTAACTGAGTTGATTTGGGCTTTGTGACTAGATTCAAAGTTCATCATTGGGTAGGTGTTCATATCTTTATTACTTTTGGTGCAATCAATAGCCTAATCAGTATCCTCTATTGATGCATTTGTTATATAATACACCATTAGGTACTCGTAAGCCAAAAACACAATAACAGAGGGGAAGTTTACTGTCTTTGGCAGATTTGATTTTACTTTTGTGGCATCCTCAGTTGTGAAAAATGACAAAAGGCAGATTCCAATTCGTCTACTTCAATGAGTTATCAAAAGGAAAACAAGAAAAATGTGTTTTATTTAGAATCATTCGATTGTAGGATACTTATAATGCTCAAAGAGTAGGAGAGATAATGAGTGTTGATTTTGTGGCCTTGGATGCAAAGGTATAAGCAGGTTTAAGTTTGCCTGATAGATGATATGATGATAGATAATTCATTATCGTGCTTTTGATATAATGCTCAAAAAATGAATGATGTTGTTATATTTGTCTACATACAACTGTCAACTCTTAATGTTATTTGTGATGTATATGTTGTTTGATGGTTACTTTTGTTTGTTTTGTAGGACAATATGAAGCATTGTACGATTAGAAGCAAATTTGTCCTAGATTTCCAGAATATTATTCAAGAAGGAAATTTTTACATCATGAAAAACTTCACCCTTCAACCACTTAGGCCAACCTACAAAGTAGTAGGTGAGAATTTATAGATTCTCATTGATAGAAGCACATACATAGAGGAATTAAAGGATGAACTACCGCAAATACCAAGGCACAAATTCCGTTTCGTGCAGTATGAATATATTGAAGCTCATGCTGGAGATATCACACTCTTAGTTGGTAATTGATGAATGCCATATTCTTCTGTCAGGCTTTCTTTATCATGGTTAAGGAAGGATAAAGATTGTTTCTTGGGAGGGCCATATAGATATAATTTCTCATCAAAATCATCAAAAGGAGAAGTCCTTGTTTCTTTTTGGTAAACTCCATCTATCCCTATCCCTATAACTAGGGTTGTAGTTTGAGTTTTACCTTCAGCCTCTAAATCTCAAGCCTTTGTTTCTACCTTACCTTAAAGGCTATTGGAGTGCTAAGATAAGCTTATCCAGTTGGAATGCTTTAGATAAGAAGAAGGAAAAGGCTGAGCTATACTATAGTAGATACATTTCTTGACTTGGTATAGATTTGTTTGCTTTACATTTGGTAGTCAAGAGAACCAGTGTGAATTAATATACATGTTTGTTGTGTGAACTCTATGACAGATGCTATTGGAATGATAACAGGTGTGTCACCTATCCAACAAAGATCTCGAATGGAAAACCAAGTAGATTTACAGTTTGTCACAATCAAGAATGACAAGTAAGAATTTTCCATGATATCATAAATAAATATACGCAGGCAGATATATATGACTGATTGAAGCCATTTCAAAATGCAGGGGACAGGAGATGTGTGTGACACTTTGGGGAACCAATGCAAATGTGATCCAGCACACAAATGTGCTTTCTTGCCAAATAGTGCAGGTTGTTGTATTGACCTCAATGATAATGAAAAATGACCAAGGCCAACCATCAATATCCAGTAGCAGTGCAACAAAGATCTATGTTGATCTAGACATTGCAGAAGTTGAAAGCTTGAGACAGAGGTGATCAGAAATTTTGCTAAACCCTGCAAAATCGAAAAATGTAGAAATGAATTTAAATTAACTTGATACTAATATGTGTTCTCATATATGAAACAGCTGTGAGAAGGAGCAAAAAGGTGAAATCGCAGCAGAGTTGTCAATAGGAACCCCTGTGTTAACTGCAAAAGTACTTGGGGAAAACAAGAGAACTTTAGCCGAGTTACATGCATTGATCAGTGATGGAGACAAAATGGTATTGATTTAGTTTGTTTGTGAATTTGTTCCATTTGTTTCTGCTACTATATTGTACAACAAAAAACACTGAAGCACACATATAAAAAATAACCTTGCTGCCTTTGACTTGTTGAATCAAGAAAAATCATATTACTGCAGTATTACTGTGTTGGACATTGACACATACAATGGATGGAGGTACAATTCTTCCACAAGATGTAGAAAGAAGCTGAAAGCATATGGAAACAAACTGGCATGTGAATCGTGCATTAGGAAAAAAGATTACCCAGACACAAGGTCATCATAAATAGCTACTGAAATCTAAATTCATGAATCGAAAATAACAAAAGTAGAAGAAATAAATGCCTAATATCTTTTTACTGCAGGTATCGAGTGGAGGCCATTGTCGGTGACCACACAACACAAGGCCGATTTATTTTCTTTGATAGAGATATTGAGAAGATTGTGAGGATGCAAGCAAGTGAACTAGCCCTCAACATAGCGCAAGTATATCCATTTCATATTCATAAGAATTCCTACAGTTAGAGTGTCTCTCAAAGTTGCACATTGTGATATAGAAGAGACTGCATGATGCCATACCTGGACCATTGAAAAATATGATAGGCAATACATATATTTGCCAAGTGAGATTCAATGAACAGACGAGAGGATTGCCAAGAGAAAGTTTTACTGTTAATCAAGTACATCATGTGTCAGTTATTGTTCTGAAAAGAGAACATACAAAGGTTACTAATATGAAAGTTATCCCTATGATTGCTTACCAATGAAACACAATTGGATGTGCTGAGAGACATTTTACATGCACAAACTGTGCAGGCTGCCGAAGAACATGGAACAGACGCAGAAGAAAGAGAAGCTGATAATGTGGAACAAATGAAAACACCCAACAAAAGAGACAAAAAAGGAGAACTCATTGCACAGTATGAAAAACAAATGCCACCACTGATTCTCCATTAGATATTTCAATTTTGACGACAACATTTTCTTTTATAGGAGACAGCCGACAGCAATCAACAAAGAGATGGCAGACACCGAAACAAACAAGAGATTGAAATTTGACTAAAGAAACAATACAAGAGAAACAAACTGTAGAAGTGTGGAAAAAATATTTTGTTATTATGATTGAATATTCACAACTTTAGCTACAATTTTTATTTTCCCTGCTATTTAATATACAACAGTCATTTGCCTTGAAGAATGCTTAGAATTCTTTTAACTTGGTTCAATGATGTTACTAAATGACCAGGGTGCATGATGTTTGTTAAGTTCACTTTTAAATTGATGAAGTCTTTTGATGTTGTGATACTGTGGTGCCTTATGAATTGTATTGCTGTCACTTCTTCATGCACAATCTTTTCAGGCAGCTGAAGAACATGGAACAGAGACAGAAGAAAGACAAACTGCTAATATGGAACAAACAAAAAACACCCAACAAAAAAGACACAAAAGGAGAACCCATTGCACGATATAGAAAACAAATGCCACCACTAATTTTTGATTAGATACTTAAATTCTAACTACAATATTTTCTTTTATAGGAGATAGACGACAGCAATAAACAAACAGCTGGCAGACTCTCAAACAAAGAAGAAATTGAAATCTTACCAAAGAAACAATATCAGAGAATCAAAGAGCAGAAGTGTGGAAGATGTTGCAGAATAGTCTGAAAAAAAATATTTTGTTATTATGATTGGATATTCACAACTTTTCCTACATGTATATTTTTCTTGCTGTTTAATATACAATAGTCATTTGCATTGAAGAATGCTCATAATTTTCTTATACTGGTTAAATGGAGTTACCAAATGAACAGGGTGCATGATATTTCTGAAGTTCACTTTGAATTTGTTGAAACTTTTGAAGTAGTGATGTTGTGGTGGCTTATGAATTCTACTAAATGTTCAATTTTTAACACATTGCATACACATGATGGATTTCTAGCTGCTCAGTTGAAAACTCTTGAGGGAGAGGAACTGCTGTGTTTGACATATCATTGTCATTTGGATACTATTCTTACAATGCATAAGATTGTATTTACAACGCACATGATGCAGCTTGGTTAAAAATCTGGATATTTTGAACTTCTGGTAGAGTGAATTTCAGATGTTAATAATCTTGATGATTTTGAACACATTCAAGTTAAATAGAAGGAGCATGGATTTAAGTAGCATAATTGCTGAAAGTATAAAATTGAAATAGAGGATGATCTGGTACAAGTGTATTTGAGATTTCCTCAAAGCTTTTAGAATTATAAGCACTACAAACACCGATTTCACAGTTGGGAATGAAGATCAAGTACAATGACCATTTATGGGGTGGCATTGCTAATGTAAACAGCCAGATTTCTGTCGTGTACATGTGCATTGCAATGAAGAGTGTTGTTTTATAAGGCTAATCTGTAAAGCCCTTTAAGTTTAAACATGATTAATGAGATAAAAAGTTTCATTGTTTCCCTAAATAAGGTCCTTTATGTTCATTATACCTTAGAATGCCTTCCTTGCTTAGCTGATTTTAGACATGATACATGCAGTTGCAAATGGCATTTAAACTGTGAACGGATATTTGGAAAGAAAATGTTGACAATCTTCTTTTGTATCCCCTTTCATCAACTCATACATTTGGATTCTAGGGCCTCATAATCTGCCTGGCCTTTTGTAATTTATGGAAAATCTTGAAAGGTCTGACCACTGGCAATTTGTACAATATCGCAATGGGTCTCCATGGAGTCCTCCAAATCCAGAAACATTCACTACTATCCACTACTTGATTTCGATAAGTCCATTGTTATTTATTTAATTCAATTCAAAATTAAGCCTCCTCAAAAGTCATTCTAATATGTGGGAGTGGAAAAAATAATAATTTTAAAGTTCCCTTTATACTTTCCCAGGAGAAAGATCTCTCATGTAATTCCATTTGTGGTGACATTTAATCCTATTCAATAGTTCAATACTACTACAATTCGATGTAGCCAATGGGAACAACGATAAATTATCTTATAACGTAACAAATATAATGGCATATCAACACCACTACAATATATAAAACAACCATTACAAAGAAAGTAAACATTCACTTGATTTCTATGTATTCTTTTTCAACATTTTAGGAAATTAAAACATCTTAAGTTTTTCTAATGATATCAATTACTTCAGTAGCCCCAGTAGAAGAACTTTCCACATCCACCATTTGAACATTGTAGTACAACCAAACAGTATTTTTTTATTCTATTGGTAACTGAAACTTTCGTTTGCCAGTGTAGTGCTTGAACAAATTCCTTATGAGTTTGGTACTCATTTTCAGATTCAACACTAGTAACAACAAAAGGTTGATAGAACTTCATGTATGAATTTATTTTCCGATCGGTCTCTCCAGCCTCCAAATATTTTTCATTCAGAAACATGATTGATAATGGATGTTGTAATCCATGCACATGAAATACCCAGGGATGATAATCAGTCCACCAATTGCAGTTAGTCGCACCCTCACTCATTACGGTTGTAGACATTAGAATAAAAATTTCAACATACTCATCAAACTCATATGTAGCAACATGCAAAACCATGCGGACTCTATTTGCTCGTCTATCAGGTAAGGCAAAATATGGTTTATGTGATTGCAGTTGCTTAGTTGATAAAAGCATTGTTTCTGCTATAAATGGATGAACACATGGCCTGCCAACCAATGTATGTTCAATAGACATGCCATTGTATAACTCCATATTAAAATGAAACCAAACCACGACAAACAATGAACAATTCTCTGTAAATATCTATATATTTATAGGAAAATAGATTATTCATAGAATTAATTTGTGTCTCTTCAAATTTCGGAAGCGATTTTTTTAAAAGATATATTTTTTGCATTATTTGCCCACAACTAAAAAACCCTTCCAAATCCAAATTATTCATTCAATGAATACGATAAGATTCATCCTTCCATATCAATCAGATTTAAAAGACGAAGTCCTTTCACATGAAAACAATGGATTTAATAAATATTACAAGATGCAATTCCAATTATTGGATCAGCATTCAGATCAATTCTATATTAGTTATCAACACGCAATTCAAGAAATGACCCTTCATATTATTTATTCAATGAATTTTACCAGATTCATTCTACACAACACACATATTATATATCTTATAGCTATTATACCTCTACAGAATCTGCGCTTCAATAAATGGTATAATACAAATTAGGATTTCACAAAGCACATGGAAAAGATAAATAAATAACCGAAGCAGCATCGGTTCAATAACCAAAACAAATACATAAATATTGCCCACTCAATTGCTTATACAATGCGCATAAATAAGTACACTTAACAACTTTTTTAAAAACCACCAAATCTAAGCAAACAATGTTAAATCGTATTCCAATTGCTACAAATTACAAAGTGCAGGCACTTGAAGACAACAATATAAACCATACAGCTTAACACTCAACAACGTACAAATATCAATATCCACCTTCAATGACTCAACTGTCGGAGCTAACTTCCATATGCGTAAGCAATTTATTTGTACATGAAGCTATTTTCCTACGATAAAAAACAATAGCTGAAGGAAATGTTTTTGACTACTATCAATACACTTTGATTAATATGATGTATGAATATATGCAAATTCATTACAACATGACAAGGCAAAAGAAAATAGATTACGAAGAAAGGAAGCTTTGGACAACAAAAGGAAACAACCTTATTCTAATAAAGTTAATAAAAGAAAAAGAGATCCAATATAAGAAAACATGTCTTCCACTGATCTGCAATTGCAAGACATACAGCATACAGGTAACATTTTTATCAATAGAATACTTTTCAACAAAATTTTGTTATAGTTATACAATTGATACTGAAAATTAAATATTGCAAAGAAAGTAATGATGCATAGAAAACGGAGGATTGATATACGTAGAGGAAAACAAAAGGTCCATTCCTAGTACACTGAACAAAATGATGCAACATCTACCACAACAACGTTAATGAATATTCGAACATGTAACATTCATACCACAAATTTTTTATCATATGTTATACATTATGGGTAATATTAACCTATTCCATTTTCATTTATCATATCAGGTCCTAAAACAAACTATATACCGTATAGTGCAAATAATAGTCAGCTAATTAGTTATTTCATATCAAATTAGATTCTTCAACAACCCATGTTCTATATTATAGATCTCTTACGCTTCAATGCATGTATTGTGATGCAATATTCTGGGAGCAAGAGAAAATCAAAGGCCAACAAAAAAGATTGTATCCAAAATTCAAATTATGTTGTAAATAAAGAAGAGTCCAACTACCAAAAAGGAAAGATCCACCTGAGCCTCTAAAGACTCTGCTGACAGAAGTAACTGATGAGAAATCAAGAACATTCTTGGAAAATATCAGAGCATACAACTCAATGTTCTCGATGATTTCTATAGGTGCTAAAGTTGATGATAAAGTGAATGAAAGAGCTGGACCATATATTTATAGAATCAATGGTGAAAATTATCATAGAGTTGGGTCATTAATACCGATAGATGGAGCAGATGCACATTTTATCCAACTCTATTTTTATGATACAAAAAATGAGGTCCAGAACAGAATTCAAGCAGTGAACAAAAAATAGCATAACATGATGTTAGTGTTGTGCTCTAGAGGCAATCACTTGTACCATGTATATTACATATTAAATTAATAAGAGGCATTCTTTATCTTTCAGTGTGATTGTTATATCTAAATATGTGTACAAACCGTTAGATAAAGTCACTAGTACAACACAGTGTTAAGGAAATCATGATAGAGATCATGATGTAAGATTCCTACTACACTATGCAGTGTTTATACTTAAATAATCCCCAATCATAGTATTAATAAGATGTGACATTATTAATATACCAAGATTGGCACATGTTATATCTCTTGATTGGATGAAGCGATGGTTCTCATATCCGTGAGTATTGGGATACTCAGGATTAACGTGTGGATGCTTGTTTTGAAACAAGTTCATTGGATGACCTAGCTACGAGATAATCACTTGGATAACTATTTAGTGCCAGTGATAGAATCTCATTATTGCAAGTGTGTAAGTATCCTTAGACTTGAGATCTCCAAGGTACTTTGTTTAACGAGCGTTGTATTTTGATTCTAATATTTGGAGTCTTATTTAGGACTGCCTATGAGATGGATATTGGGTACAACGTAAAGTAAACGAAAGTAGTTGAGAAAGTCAATAAAGGATTCACCACTCCTAATAGTAGGAGAGTATATCTCAAGGCCACTTGTAGAAATCATTACTCATGAAGTCCTTGGCCAATGCGACTATGTGATAGAAATGGTTCCAATTGATACACATATCGAGTAATAGATTTCTTGAACAAGTACTAAAATATTCGGGCCAGAATTAATAATATTCTGGAGGGAGTTAGCACTAATTCCATACTCTAGACCGAATGAGATATTGTATGGTGAAAGGAGTTTATTGCACTGATAATTTGCTATTGAAAGGTTCATGTCAAGCTACTTGACTTTCTGGACTTTTGGTTGGTCAAGAGTCATTGCTAGATGTCGCTCTTGATATGCTAAATATGGATTTATTAATTAGAAAATTAATAAATTTAATCCTTTATTTCATTAAGGATTATTAATTCTAATATTGTTAGAATTAATTCATATTATGTTACCAATAAGACCAAGAAATCTAATGGGTCACACACAATAAAGGTTTGAATGCTCAAATATATTATTTGATAATATTGTGGGGTTAATTAAGAGAAGGGAATATATTTATAGGTGAATTATAAGGTTGTTATAATTCATGGGACCTAATTGTAATTAAGTAAACTTCAAGGACCAATTTGTTGACAATTGGACGTTGAAGGACTACGTTACAATTTACGGTAATTATAAATCTATAAATATAAGGAAATGGTTTCCTTAGGGTAAGAGACACAGACTATTCACGCAATAACAGAGAAACCGTTTCTCTGTCTCTCTCTTGATCAAACCCTAGCCGTCTCTCTCTTATTAATCAAAACCCTAACCTCCTAAATTCTACTAGCATAGAATTGTGAGATTGTGAGCGTTCGACCTTGTGTGGATTATCATTAGAGGGAGTTCTTTCTTAGACTTCAGTTGAGCTGCTGTGAACCGGTTTTGTGATCTAGATCGCGCCTGCGTTCTTGGAACAAAAAAAATGTAAATTCCGGCTTCAAGAGGTAATAAGCGTGATCTTCTCTTTTTCCCGTTTCTACTGCAAACCCGTGATTCATGGCTTGGATTTCTTGCTATTTTCCGCTGCATTTAATTTATTTAATTAATTTAGAAATCCTACACATGAAAATAAGAGCAGACATCACACAACAACTTATATCAATGCTCGATACTATGAATGAGTTGGTGAAAGTTTTTCAAATGGTTAGAGATAAATACTCCTCAGGAGAAATACCTAATTTCAAAATCAGATTGCATCACAACAGAGATTTCAAAGGAAGACAGTATAATGCACCAAGAGCATCAGAGATTGCGGCTCTACTTATTGGGAATCTGAATAAAATAACGAAAGATCGTGACATCATTGTTGAGATGAAATTTGGAAGTCTACAACGAATAAGCTATTTGCATCATTTTTTCATGGCTATGCAATATCCATTACTTTTTCCATACGAGGAAGATGGATATCATCCGAAAATCAATTATGTACAAAACGGACAGAGAAAAAAAACAAAGAGATCTTATGTAGCAATGAGGGAATACTATGTACATGTACTTCAATACAGACGCAGTGAAGGAGCCACTTTAATTCACTCAGGAAGGCTATATCAACAATTCATTGTAGATGCTTATACAAGCATTGAACAAGCAAGGCTAAAATGGATTTGAGAAAATCAAGAAAATTTGTGAACAGAATTATATAGAAATGTACAAGATGTAATTGACCGTAGTGATATGGATTCAAGAAAGATTTGCAAAAGAACAATACTACTATCAACATTCACTGGTGGACCTCGGTATTTGGCTCAGAACTATCAAGATGCTATGACACTATGCAGATTCTTTGGTAACCCATATTTATTCATCACATTTACTGCTAATCCTAATTGGCCAGAAATAACAGACCTCTTAAATGAGATATCCGGCTAACGACCAGAAAATCGGCTTGAAATTGAGGTTCGAGTATTCAAGATAAAACTTGATGATATGATTAATGACATATTAAAGAACAAAATATTTGGTCAAGTAGATTCAGGTATGTTACTTCAAACAAAAATATTTGCAAAATTTTTCCTTTAGAAATTCTATCTGTATTTGTTTTAACTTACCTTTTACTTTTGTAAAACAGTTGTATACAAAATTGAATTTCAAAAACGAGGATTACCACATGCACACATCAAAGTTCAAAGAAAAAGACCCCTGAAGAAATAGATGACATAATATCCGCTAAAATTCCTAATCCACTTATTGATTTCATTGGCTACAAAAGTGTCACAGAATTCATGATGCATGGGCCATGTGGAATTGGATACGAGAACTCACCATGCATAGTACAAGGTAAAATTTTCTTCAATGAGCCAATATCTCAAAAATAGTACATATTGTTGGTTAAAAACTAATACATTCATTTTCACACAAGACACTGTTTAAAGCATTTTCCAAAGTCTTTTCATAACAAAACATCAATTGATGAATCGGGATATTCTATCTACAAAAGACGAGATCAATCTATAACCATTGAGAAGAATGGATTCTTGCTTGACAATAGATTTGTAGTCCCGTACAATCTTAATTTATTACTTAAATACCAAAGCCATATTAATGTTGAAATATACAGTCAATCAAAAGCCATTAAATATTTATTTAAATATCTTAACAAAGGTCCAGATAGAACAATAGCAGTCATAGAGAGAAATCAGGCTGAAAACAACAAGCACGTTGAATCAGAAGCACAGAATTTGAATGAAGTCAAAACATTTTTGGATTATAGATCCATATCAGCATGTGAAGCATCCTAGAGAATATATGAGTTTGATATCCAATTTCGAACACCAGCAGTCCAGAGATTGGGGTTCCATCTTCACGAAGAGCAGAATATCATATTTAATAATAACAGTTCTCTTCCTAATATAGCAATAAGTGAAGATGCAAAAAAGACAATGTTTATAGAATGGTTCGAAATGAACAAGGCAGACTCAAATGCAAGAAAGTTGAAGTATGCAGAATTCCCACAGCATTATTACTGCTATAGAACAGAAAAAGTATGGAAAAAGAGGAAAAGCAAAAAGTGCATTGGACCGATCACCTTCGCACATCTAGCCTCAGGGGAAAGATACTATATGCGAATGTTACTTAACCATGTCCATTGCCCTAGAAGCTATGAAGAAATTAGAACATATGATGGGAAAATATATTCAACTTTCAAAGAGACTTGCTATGCAAGAGGTCTACTACAAGATGATAGAAAATGGCATGAAACAATTGATGAAGCAGCTCAATGGGCAATAGGATGCCAACTACGCGATTTATTTATCACAATTCTTATTTTTTGTAACGTTGCAGATGTCAAGAATCTCTGGGAAGTAAATTGGCCAAAAATTAGTGATGATATTGAATATAGACAAAGAAAAGTCCTTGGATTTCTGTCTTTACATCTCTCAGAAGATCATGTCAAAAGCTATACCTTGAGAGAATTACAAATCCTACTTCAAAAACAAAGTCGAAGTTTAGAGGAAATAGAAGGAATGCCTTTGCCAAATCAAGAGTTGCTGAAGGATCTACAAAACACATGCATTAGAGAAGAAATCATGTATGATACAAATATACTGAGAGCATAACACGAAGTTATGTATGTACAATTAAATGCAAAACAAAAAGATATATATCAAAAGGTCATAAATGCAATTGATTATAATAAAAGGAAGCTGCACTTTTTATCTGGTTATAGAGGCACAGTTAAAACATTTCTCTACAAAACAATTATCAACAGGCTCAGATCAAAATCACAGATAGTCCTTGAAGTAGCATCATCAGGTACTACTTTTCTTATACATCCCCCAAAATTATTTAATTGTCATTCACATTCTAACATCTTCTTTCCTAATGCATCATTTTTATTACACATTGTTATTTACAACGTTGAACAGGGATTGCATCATTACTACTACCAAGTGGAAGGATAGCACACAGCAGATTCAAAATTCCTCTGGTAACCTCAAAAGACTCTACATGCTCAATAAAAATAAATACTCAACTTGTAGAATTAATAAGAAGAGCAGTACTCATAATTTGGGATGAAACTCCTATGAATTCAAAATATGTTTTTGAGAGTATTGATAAAACAATCAAAGACATACAAAGAACAGCAACAAATTTCAATAAGAACAAGCCTTTTGGAGGCAAAATAGTGCTATTAGGGGGAGATTTTCATCAGATTCTTCCGGTTGTACCAAAAGGTCAAAGAGCTGATATAGTAATTTGGCACTCAATCAATCAGAATTATGGAACCACTGTAAAGTCCTTACACTATCCGAGAACATGAGGCTCAAACAAGGAAATGCATTACAACAATCGGAGGCTGAAGAATTAACATTTTTTGCCAACTGGCTACTAAGAATAGGAGATAGTACAGAACTTGCAAAGTGTAGAGGAAATGATAATGAACCTACATGGATCAAAATCCCAAGCAATTTGATGCTAGAAGCCAATGGTGATCCAGTGGAAAGAATATTCAACTCTACTTAGCCAAATTTTCAAGAGAGGTACACAAATCTTAGCTACTTGATGGACAGAGCAATCCTAACACCAAGAAATGAAACAGTTGCAGAGTTGAATAATTTTGCTTTGGACAAAGTACCAGGATCTGTTACTAATATATAACTGCAGACAGAATAGACAATGTCATAGGCCTAATGAAAGATGCAGAAAACATATATCCAACAGAATACCTCAACAGCATCAGTTTTCCAGGTATGCCTGATCATGTTTTAGAGATTAAAAATAATGTGTCTATTATGCTATTGAGAAATGTCAACCCTGGAAAAGGATTATGCAATGGCACAAGGCTAATTGTGACACAAATAGGTAAAAGATTCATTGAAGGACGTATCATTTCAGGTTCAAAAATAGGAGAAAAAGTATGTATACCAAGAATAAATATGTCTTCGACAGATTCAAAGATTCCTTTCACAATGATAAGAAGGCAATTTCCAGTGAACATATGCTATGCAATGATAATCAACAAAAGTCAAGGACAAACTTTGTCGAATGTTGGACTGTACTTACCAAAACCTGTGTTTTCTCATGGACAATTGTATGTTGCACTTTCAAGAGTTAAATCGCCAAGAGGAATAAAAATCATGACACATGAAGATGACCTAGAATTCAAGTCATATACACAGAACATAGTCTATCAAGAAGTATACTATCGACTACCAAAGGCAACTTTAAATTCCATTCTATGAGTTTCTAACACTTCCAACTCTATATTCACATATTAATTCTAACAAACAAAATAACTATTCTTCAATTCAGGCTACAAAATGCACATGATGTGATCTAGTGAACAACAGCTCCAGAACACTGAAGAATATAGTTGAAGCAATGCAGTCAGAGGAAAAAAGTACAATGTCCATAGAATTTCCATAATGTCAATTTTATAAAATACGTTTTGTTACCTTTACGATTATTAATAAACCATCCTTGCAAAAGACTGAATGATTGACAAACATGCTTATATTGATGCCCAATATACCTAGCATATGATGAATTTCAAAAACGTCATAGCATGTCTAATTTATTTAAATTTCCTTATCCCTTCTTAGAATAAACTCAACAGTAGTTTTACATATACAATTTTCATAATATTTTCACGAATTGTGCATCATACGTGAGCTTTTGATGGTAAACCATCGTCGCAAAACGCCGATTGGATCCTTAATCATGCTTATATTGTCGCCCAATATACTTAGCACACATACAACAAAAAACCAGATTTTCTTCAACTCACATACTTAAAATATAATGAAATTGCCAAAGATTAACCCAACTACCAAAACCAATGAGCTAAATTCCCCACTACCTTTCGAAAAATTCCACCATCTATTTAAAACAAATGGTTTCCAATATACTTATCACAAAATTAAAATTCTTAACCTCATACAATAACTCAATAACCAATTATATGATTCAAAATTCATTTATAATAAAACTTCATTATACAAATCCCACATTCAAAAGATTATAAAAACCATACTATTATCCAAAACATTAAACAATGTAGGCCAATAACGTCCTCCACTCAACAACTACTGCAGAAAAAACAAAACAAAAAATAGTACAATTATAGGAAATTGTGCATCATACGTGGGCTTCTAATGGTAAACCATCGTCGCAAAACACCAATTAGATTCCCAATAATTCTTACGCCCAATATACTTAGCATACATACAACAAAAACCCAGATTTTCTTCAACTCACATACTTAAAACATAATGAAATTAGCAAAGATTACCCCAACTAACACAACAAATAAACTAAATTCCACACTCCCCTCAACAACTGCAGATAAAATAAAATAAAAAACAAAACAATTACAGGTAATTCTGCATCATACGTGGGCTTCTGATGGTAAACCATCGTCGCAAAACACTGATTAGATCCTCAATCATGTTTATATTGACGTTCATTATACTTAGCACATGTACAACAAAAACCCAGATTGTCTTCAACTCACATACTTAAAACATAATGAAATTGCCAAAGATTAACCTAAATACCAAAACCAATAAACTAAATACCCCACTGCCTTCCAAAAAATTCCACCATCCATTTAAAACAAATGGTTTCCCAAATATGTTTATAATGACGCCCAATATACTTAGTACAAAATTTAAATTCTTAACCTCATACAATAACTCAATAACCAACTACCTCATTGAACATTCACTCACAGTAACTAGAAAAAATAAACTTTCATGAAGCACTTTTTGTGTAATTAAAAAACAATAAAGTTATTGTGTATCATATATGGGCTTCTGATGGTAAACAATTGTCGCAAAGCACCGAAAAGTTTCCCGATCATACTTATATTGAAGCCTAATATACTTAGCACATCATCTAATAATTTTTACATCCTATTACAATTGTTTCACACAAATTATTAACAACTACCAATTGAACATTCACTCACAGTAACTAGAACAAACTTTCATGAAGCACTTTCTGTGTAATTAAAAAATAATTAAGTTATTGTGCATCATACGTGGGCTTCTGATGGTAAACTATCATCGCAAAGCACCGAAAGGTTCCCCAATCATACTTATATTGACGCCCAATATGCTTAGCACATCATCTAATAATTTTTACATCCTATTACAATTGTTTCAATCAAATTATTAACAACTACCACTTTATTGTTAAAAAAAAAACCTTTTTTTCCAAATAAAAACGCTATTGTTGCTGAAAGAGATTACAAGAAAATCACACTTCACACATAACTCTCATTGTTCAAACACAAAGAAGTTCTAAATTGTTTAAATTCACAAACCTTATACCACATCTAACTTAGGTCAATTCATTTGTCCCTTCTTCTCCCCTACCACAAAACTCCATCATCCATTTAAAACAATAACTCAAATGTGGTACTCATGCCCAATCTCAAATGTGGTACTCATGGCAAATCCCACATTCAAAAAATAATAAAAAGTAACCTGCCATGCAATACATTATACAATGCAGGCCAATAACATACTCCACTAAAAAACTATGATTCAAAATTCATTCATACTAATTAGAAAAAACAAACTTTCATGAAGCATTTTTTGTGTAATTAAAAACACAGTTAAGTTATGGTGCATCATATGTGGACTTCTGATGGTAAACCATCGTCGCAAAACACCGAAAGGTTCCCCGATCATACTTATATTAACACCCAATATACTTAGCACATATGCTAATAATTATTACATTCTTTTACAATTGTTTCACTAAAATTACTAACAATACCACTTTTTGTGTTAAAAAAAATACAAAATACCTTTTAGAAATCAGGCTGAAAATAACATGCACGCTGAATCAGAAGCGCATAACTTTCATGAAGCACTTTTTGTGTAATTAAAAAATAATTAATTTATTGTGCATCATACGTGGACTTCTAATGGTAAACCATCGTCACAAAACACCAAAAGGTTTCACAATCATGCTTATATTGACGCCCGATATATTTAGCACATCATCTAATAATTTTTACATCCTATTACAATTGTTTCACTCAAATTATTAACAACTACCACTTTTTTGTAATAAAAAAAAAACCTTTTTTTCCCAAATAAAAACGCTGTTGTTGCTGAAACAAATTACAAGAAAATCACACTTCACACATAACTCTCATTATTCAAACACATAGAAGTTCCTCATGCCCAATCTCAAATGTGGTACTCATGGCAAATCCCACATTCAAAAAATAATAAAAAGTAGACTGTCATGCAATACATTATACAATACAGCCCAATAAAATACTCCTCTCAAAAACTATAATTCAAAATTCATTCATGCTAATTAGAAAAAACAAACTTTCATGAAGCACTTTTTTGTGTAATTAAAAACAAAATTAAGTTATTGTGCATCATACGTGGGCTTCTGATGGTAAACCATCGTCGCAAAACACCGAAAGGTTCCCCAATCATGCTTATATTAATGCCTAATACACTTAGCATATATGCTAATAATTATTACATTCTGTTTATACCACATCTAACTTGAGTCAATTCTCTCATCCATTCTTCTTACTATACAATAAACAGGACAATAACTTAGAAAAACTTCATTATTCAAATCCCACATTCAAAAGATTATAAAAACCATACGGTTATCCAAAACATTATATAATGCAAGCCAATAACATCCCCCACTCAATAACTGCTGCAGAAAAAACAAAACAAAAAATAGTACAATTATAGAAAATTATGCATCATACGTGGGTTTCTAATAGTAAATCATTGTCGCAAAACACCAATTGAATTCCCAATAATGCTTATATTGACGCTCAATATACTTAGCACACATACAACAAAAACCCAGATTTTCTTCAACTCACTTACTTAAAACAAAATGAAATTAGCAAAGATTACCCCAACTAACACAACAAATAAACTAAATCCCACACTCCCCTCAACAACTGCAGGTAAAACAAAATAATTACAAGTAATTGTGCATTATACGTGAGCACATCCTCCACACATTTATCACAATATATGAGTTTGATATCCAATTTCAAACACCAGCAGTCCAGAGCTCAAATTCCCTACTGCCTTCCAAAAAATTCCAGCATCCTTTTAAAACAAATGGTTTCTTAATATTGACGCCCAATATACTTAGTACAAAATTAAAATTCTTAACCTCATACAATAACTCAATAACCAACTATATGACTAGACATTCACTCATAGTAATTAGAAAAAATAAACTTTCATGAAGCACTTTTTGTGTAATTAAAAAACAGTTAAGATATTGTGCATCATACGTGAGCTTCTGATGGTAAACCATCGTCGCAAAACACCGAAATGTTCCCCAATCATACTTATATTGACGCCCAATATACTTAGCATGTCTTCTAATAATTATTACATCATGTTACAATTGTTTCACTAAAATTACTAACAACTATGACTATTTTGGAAAAAAAAAAAAAGAAAATACCTATTTTTTTCAAATCAAAACACTACTATTGTTGAAACACATTACAAGAAAATCACAGTTCACACATAAATCTCATTGTCCAAACAAATAGAACTTCTAAACTGATTAAATTAATAAACTTTATTCCACATCTAACTTAGGTCAATTCCATTATCCCTTCTTCTCCCCTACCCAAAAATTCCATCGTCCATTTAAAACAATAGCTCAAATGTGGTATTCATGCCGAATCTCAAATGTGGTACTCATGGCGAATCCCACATTCAAAAAATAATAAAAAACAGTTTGTTATGCAATACATTATACAATGCAACCCAATAACATACTCCACTCAAAAACTGCTCCGGGGAAAAAAATAATAATAATACAATTACAGGAAAATGTGCATCATACGTGGGCTTCTGATGGTAAATCATCGTCGCAAAACACCGATTGGATACCCAATCATATTTATATTGATACCCAATATACTTAGTACACATACAACAAAAAACCAGATTTTTTTCAACTCATATACTTAAAACATAATGAAATTGCCAAAGTTTAATCCAACTACCACAACCAATAAACTCAATTACCCACTGCCTTCCCAAAAAAAACACCATCCATTTAAACCAAATGGTTTCCCAAACATTTTTATATTGACGCCCAATATACTTAGTAGGAAATTACAATTCTTAACCTCATATAATAAGTCAATAACCAACTACATGATTGACAATTCATTCATACTAATTAGAAAAAATAAACTTTCATAAAGCACTTTTTGTGTAATTAAAAACAGTTAAGTTATTGTGCATCATGCGTGGGCTTCTGATGGTAAACTATTGTAACAAAACACCGAAAGGTTCCTCAATCATGCTTATATTGACTCCCAATATACTTAGTACATCTGCTAAGAATTATTACATTCTATTACAATTGTTTCACTAAAATTACTAACAACTACCACTTTTTTGGAAAATAAAAACAAAACAAAAAAGCTTTTTTTTTTTTTTTCAAATACAAACGCTACTATTGCTGAAACACATTACAAGGAAATCACATTTCATTTTACTGTTGAAAGTGCAGCATACAGTTGTCTATGAGAAAACAAAGGTTTTCGTAAGTACAGTCCACCATTAGACAGAGTTGGTCATTGAATTGTGTCTTTTTTGGGAATGAGTTTGTGGGCTTTTTAAATTAACTAGATTTTTAACTTCCAGACTGTTATCCAACACATTATACATTGCAAGCCAATAACATCCTCCACTCAACAACTGCTACAGATAAAACAAATTCAGAAACTGTACAATTATAGGTCATTGTGCATCATACATGGGTTTCTGATGGTAAACTATCGTTTCAAAACACCGATTGGATCCCCAATCATGCTTATATTGTCGCCCAATATACTTACCACACATACAACAAAAAACTAGATTTTCTTCAACTCACATACTTAAAATATAATGAAATTGGCAAAGATTAACCCAACTACCAAAACCAATAAACTAACCACTACCTTCCGAAAAATTCCAGCATCCATTTAAAACAAATGGTTTCCCAAACATGTTTTTATTGACGCCCAATATACTTAGCACAAAATTAAAATTCTTAACCTCATACAATAACGAAATTAACAAAGATTACCCCAACTACAACAACCAATAAACTATATTCCCCACTCACCTTCGCAAAAATTCCATCATCTATTTAAAACAATAACTCAAATGTAGTACTTATGCCCAATCTCAACAACACACAACCAATAGTTGCTCTCTGAATATTTCACTTCAAATGTGACACATACAACTGTTTGCGTCTGTGCACTCATCTCCTACCATACCTCTCTAACGACCTCACCTTTATTAAAAAGTGAAGATATAAACCATGACAAACTGATATAAAATGCATGAAAAAGAAATATATCACACAATGCCAAACTGCTATAACTTGCTCCTGCTGGAAAAATTACCAATGCATACATTCTGTTTCAGCTATAAAACAGATGAAATTGAAGACAAGATTCAGTATTCTCCTCATAAAACATAAAAAAACAATATTTGTACTGGAATAATGTATTTTACCTAATCCCAAAGCCCTCAAACCTTTTCTTTATCAAACATTTAGAAAAAATAAACTTTCATCAAGTACTTTTTCTGTAATTAAAAAGCAATTAACTTATTGTGTATCATATGTGGCCTTCTGATATAGAAATTTTTACATTATGTTACAATTGATAGACTAAATTTTCTAACAACTACCACTTTTTTCTTTAAAAAAACCTTTTTTTTTAAATAAAAAAGCTACTATTGGTGAAACACGTTACAAAAAAAATTCCATTTCACAAATAAGTCTCATTGTTCAACCACATAGAACTTCTAAATTCATTAAATTCACAAACCTTATACCACATCTAACTTAGGTCAATTACATTATCCATTCTTCGTACTATACAATAAAGAGGACAATAACTTAGAAAAACCTCATTATAGAAGTCCCACATTCAAAATATTATAACAAACAGACTATTATCCAAAACAGTATCCAATGAAGGCCAATAACATCCTCCACTCAAAAATTGCTCCAGAAAAAATAATATAAAAAACAGTACAATTATAGTAAATTATGCATCATACGTTGGCTTCTGATGGTAAATCATCGTCGCAAAACACCGATTGGATCCCCAATCATGTTTATATTGACGCCCAATATACTTAGCACACATACTACAAAACAACAGATTTTGTTTAACTCACATACTTAAAACATAATGAAATTAACAACCCCAACTACAAAAACTAAACAACTAAATTCCTCCCTTCCTTCCCAAAAATTCCACCATCCATTTAAAACAAATGGTTTTCCAAACATGTTTATATTGACGCCCAATATACTTAGTACAAAATTTAAACTCTTAACCTTATACAATAACTCAATAACCAACTACCTCATTGAACATTCAATCACAGTAACTAGAAAAAACAAACTTTCATGAAGCACTTTTTGTGTAATTAAAAAATAATTAAGTTATTGTGCATCATACGTGGGCTTCTGATGGCAAACCATCTTCGCAAAGCACCGAAAGGTTCCCCAATCATGCTTATATTGAAGCCTAATATACTTAGCACATCATCTAATAATTTTTACATCCTATTACAATTGTTTCAATCAAATTATTAACAACTACCACTTTATTGTTAAAAAAAAAAAAAACCTTTTTTTTTCCAAATAAAAACGCTATTGTTGCTAAAACAGATTACAAGAAAATCACACTTCACACATAACTCTCATTGTTCAAACACATAGAAGTTTTAAACTGTTTAAATTCACAAATCTTATACCACATATAACTTAGGTCAATTCCCTTATCCCTTTTTCTCCCCTACCCCAAAATTCCATCATCCATTTAAAACAATAACTCAAATGTGGTACTCATGCCCAATCTCAAATGTGGTACTCATAGCAAATCCCACATTCAAAAAATAATAAAAAGCAGATTGTCATGCAATACATTATACAAAGCAGACCAATAACATACTCCACTAAAAAACTATGATTCAAAATTCATCCATACTAATTAGAAAAAACAAACTTTCATGAAGCACTTTTTGTATAATTAAAAACACAATTAAGTTATTGTGCATTATACGTGGGTTTCTGATGGTAAACCATCATCGCAAAACACCGAAAGGTTTCCCGATCATGCTTATATTGACACCCAATATACTTAGCACATATGCTAATACTTATTACATTATGTTACAATTGTTTCACTAAAATTACTAACAACTACCACTTTTTTGTGTTAAAAAATTACAAAATACCTTTTAGAAATCAGACTGAAAACAACATGCACGCTGAATCAGACGCGTAAAATTTGAATGAAGTGAAAACATTTTTGAATTGTAGATACATATCAGCATCTAAAGCATCCTGGAGAATATATGAGTTTGATATCCAATTTTGAACACCAGCAGTCCAGAGATTAAATTCCCTACTGCCTTTCAAAAAAATTCCAGCATCCAATTTAAAACAAATGGTTTCCCAAACATCTAAATATTGACGCCCAATAGACTTAGCACAAATTTAAACTTCTTAACCTCATACAATAACTCAATAACCAACTACATGATTGGACATTCACTCACAATAACTAGAAAAAATAAACTTTCATGAAGCACTTTTTACGTAATTAAAAAACAGTTAAGATATTATGTATCATATGTGGGCTTCTAATGGTAAACTATCATCGCAAAGCACCGAAAGGTTCCCTAATCATGCTTATATTGACGTCCAATATACTTAGCACATACTATTGCTGAAACACATTACAAGAAAATCATATTTCACACATAAATCTCAATGTTCAAACACGTAGAACTTCTAAACTAATTAAATTCACAAACCTTATACCACATCTAACTTAGGTCAATTCCCTCATCCCTTCTTCTTACTATACAATAAATAGGACAATAATTTAGAAAAACTCCATTATAGAAATCCCACATTCAAAAGATTATAAAAAGTAGACTGTCATCCAATACATTATACAACAAGGCCTAATAACATGCTCCAATCAACAACTGCTCCAGGAAAAAAAAAAAAAAAACCACAACAGTACAATTATAACAAATTGTGCATCATTCATGGGCTTTTGATGGTAAACCATCGTCGTCGCAAAACACCGATTGGAACCCCCATCATGCTTATATTAACGCCCAATATACTTAGCACACATACTACAAAATAGCAAAATTTATTGAACTAACATACTTAAAAAATAATGAAATTAACAAATATTCCCCTAACTACCACAACCAATAAACTAAATTCCCAAATCCCCTCCCAAAAAATTCCATCATCAATTTAAAAAAATAACTTAAATATGGTACTCATGCAAAATGTCAACCATCCACAACCAATAGTTGCTCTCTGAATATCCAACTTCAATAATGACACATACAACTGTTTGTGTCTACGCACACCCATCTCCGACCATATACCTCTAACAGCCTCACATTGGTTAAAAAATGAAGATATATACCATGCCAAACTGATATAAAATGTATGAAAAGAGAATATATCACACCATGACAATACATACATTCTGTTTCACCTGCAAAAGACAACAAATTGAAGAAAAGGTTCAGTATTCTCCTCATAAAACATAAAAAAAAAAACCAAAATTTGGACTGGAATAACAAAAGTTATTGTATTTTTGCAATAAGACAAAATTTTGGAAACAATTTGAAAGACTACAGAAATCATAATCAGATATTGCTGCTAAACGAATACAGCAATAAAGTTCACTGATGGAATCAATCTCTATCAAACCAATCATTAACTGTATAGAGATCAAAGCACAAAGAGTTATATTCTAATAAGAAGTGGTGTCCCTATTCATTCTAAATCATAAAAATGATATTCAATTAATCTAAATAAACAAACCAATACACAAATCTAGCCCATTGACTCACAAATAAAAAACATTTGAAGCTCATAACAGACTAGATACAACTCTTCACCTAAACAAAGTCACAAATAAAAAACATCCGGAGCTCAGAACAGACAACAACCACCTCTTCACCTAAACAAAACCATGGTATCATTGATGTCTATGAACTCAATGAAAAAACATAACAAGAAAAAAAACCAAAAAACCGATTTCACAACTATGCACAACACCACAACACATTCTGTTATAAAAATATATATATCAAAACAAATGAATGAAACAAAATCCAAACCATTTGAATACATAATGTACAAAACAAATCAAAAGCAACAGACACAAAGAAAAACACAAAAAAAACGCCACTGAATGTCAAGAAAAAAAAATATGAAGTTAAAAAGACCCAAGAAAACAATCCGACTGTAATCAACATCTCATTCACAGAATCAAATGAAAAACAGATAAAAAAAACTACTTTTGCTAAAATTTATTACAAGAAAATCACATTTGTCGACGAAGTCTTACCATTGAAACAGAGATAACTTCAAAGCTAATCGTACAAAATCCATCAACAAAATCTACTTTTGCTTATGAGAAATGAATACTTCAAATGAAGAATACCAAACCCCATCGCTAAGAAACATCCACATTGCATATTAACTGTCAGACTCGCGTCAAAAAACAAAACAACCCACAAGAACAACCTTAGATCAAACCTCACAGAATTGAACGCAAAAAAAACAAAAAAACAAAAAAACAAAATCACAAATACAAAATGCAAACGAAGAAGATAAACCGCTGTCGGTTATAATAAGATCTCGAATCTGAGCTAACATAACAACAAACCCAAATCACACCTGACAGTATTCAACCGGAAGAAAACAACATGACGAAGAAAAAATGACAATAGTGAAGAGAACCACCTCACGGTTCTTACAAGATCCAGATGTCAAAAATATTTCAATCTAACTAAATCCGGACTCCAAAGGTCAATTAAATCCAACGAACTTAACCCTCTGACATAAAATGCATTAAACACTTACTTCAACATACTGACAAAATTTCCAACGTCAGCAATTCCAAGTAATGTACCTAATATCCATTGGACTTTGTGTAAAAAAAAGCCTAAAACCAAATTAACTTAAAAAGCCCAACAACTAATTCACAAATAAAATAACATCCTGTTTTTTTTATAAAAAAATCTAAAAAAACGAATTTGAATTTCAATATACAAATTAGTAATTATATTATATATATATATATATATATATATATATAATATTAATACATTAAATTTGAATACAAAAAAATATTTCAATTTAAAATTCAACAGTACATATTCACTAATAAAAATCAAATAATTTATTTTCACCAAGGAAAGAAATTATCACTTAAAATCTCCAATGAAATGAAATGAACTGACCTTTAAAAAACTAATATATATCATTTATCACATATAAACAAAAAATTACCCATAGCCATTCCCTTATGAAATATATTAGAAAATGGAAAAATAAGAAACATGGTTGCATGTCAATGCGTTATATTATATAGCTAACATAATAAAATAAATAAAGTAAACAAAGAAACTACAAAATGACATTGATAATAAATGCATCAATCTCTGGATAATACTAAATTACGCCCATGACAACGTCGAATTCCACAATTACCCCTACCTCTCAATTACATCAATCCATAATTTTTAAGAATTTAGATAATTTATACTAAAAATTCATGTCAATAAAATTTATTTCGATATCCATAAAATGACACAAGAATTGTTAAATAAAATTACAAATCACAACTACCAAGTATAATATATTTTTTAACACCTTCAAACCATAATTTAACTAATACAATTATAATTTTTTTAGAAAAAAGAAGACATTTCCCCACTGCTAATATAAAAATATATAACAATAATATATATTTAAAAAAATATATATGAACAATAAATAATAAGAATAAATAATCATTAATTACAACAATTTAAGAAGTTCCAAATTCTACAAATTCTAAGCAGAATCCAATTCTTAATAAAAAAAAGTTTGAAGAAATGTTGATCAATTGGAAATTGAAACAAAAAAAAAATGTTAAAGACAACATATCGTAATAAAATAAAATATTCATTTAAAAACAAAAAAAATTAACCATATATATATATATATATATATATATATATATATATATATATATATATATACATCATATTTAAAAGTATAAAATTTGAAAATATCTATATAAAAATATTACATCACAAAATTCAACAATAAAAATTTCAAACAAATTATAACCACAACCTATGAAAATTAAATTAAGCTAATATTTTTTATATACAAATTAAATCTTCTCATGTTATTGTAAACTACTAAAATTCATTTGAATTTTTTAACAAAAACTACTTATCCCGAGCAACGCTCGAGCCTCCGACCTAGTTGAATATCAAAACTAAAAAGAAAACCAAACAGCTTTTTGCGTCTTTTTCCCTCTATTCTTCACATGGCCGCCGCCTCTCAATGATTTCGGCAAAATCCTACTATTTTACTTCTGCTTTTGGTTTCCTTTCTACGTCTCATAACCCACCGAACACGAAGGGTTGACTTTTAATAGTTTTCATGTTTGTTTGTTTGTGGGCCTTTATTTTGTTCCAACCAAATGGGTTGGAAACTTGGGCTCAACAATCTCTCCCTCCAACTCATTTAGGAGGTACAACTAAAGCTGTTTCTTGTCTACAAAATAAAAATTTCTCCTTGGGTAATACCTTAATTAGTATATCAGAACCATTATCATCCAGATAGACCTTCTCAAGCATTAGCAACTTGGAATTTAAAATTGCTTTTATCCAATGATATCTCACATCAATAAGTTTGGATCAAGAGTGAAACGTAAAATTCTTACACAAATGAATGGCACTCTAACTGTCACAATGAAGATTATATTTTTCTTATTTAAAGACCAATTCCTAAAGAAACCTCTGCAACCATAGAATCTCTTTACAAGTTTTAGTAGTTATGATATCCCCTACCTCTGTACTAGAAAGAGTAATACATTTTTGCAACTTACTTTGTCACGATATTGCTCCCCCTGCAAGTCATTCAGTAATCAAATGTAGATCTTCTCTTATCAAAATCACCTCCTATATCCAAATTAGAGTATTCATCAAGTATGATATTGCCATTTCCAAAACACGAACATAGTTTGGAAGTTCCCTTAAGATACCTGAGAATCTACTTGACAGTATTCCAATGCTCTTTATCAGGATTAGAGAGATATCGATTAACCACTCCAACTGCATGAACTATATCTAGTCTGGTGCAAACTATAGCATACATCAAACTATCAAATTATAAAGCATAAGGAACATTTTTCATATCTTCTTTGTCTTTTTCACTTTTTGGACACTGCTTAATATTTAGCTTGAAGTGATGTGCAAATGGAGTAGAAACTTCTTTAGTATTACTCATGTTAAACCTATCAAGTATTTTCTCAACATATTTTTCTTGAGATAACCAAAGCTTTCTATTTTGCCTATCTTAAGTGATTTTTATCCTTAAAATTTATTTGGCTGGACCAAAATCTTTCGTTATAAAAGATTTGCTCAATTCCTTTTTCAACTTGTTAATCTTCACAATGTCATGACCAACAATCAACATATCATCCACATACAACAAGACGATAATAAAATTACCATCTGAAAAATTCTTTATATAAATACAATGATCTAATGTAGTCCTGTGGTATTTTTAATTTGTTATGAATGATTCAAATTTTTTGTACCACTATCTCAGTACTTGTTTCAAACCATATAAACTTTTCTTGAGACAGCATACTAGATTCTCCTTGCCACTTTCGTTGAAGTCCTTTGGCTGTTCTATATAAATTTCTTCTTCTAAATCACCATGTAGAAAGGCTATCTTCACATCAAGTTGTTCAATCTCAAGATTCAAACCAGTAGCAATACCAAGAACTACTCGAATAGATGTCATCTTTACCACTAGAAAAATGATTTCTTTAAATTTCACACCTTTCTTTTGACTGAACCCCTTCACAACTAATCTTGCCTTGTATTTTGGTTGTGAGCTATTTTCTTGAGTCTTCAGCTTGTAAACCCATTGTTCTTCAGTATTTTCTTGCCTTTAGGCAATTTCACTGAGTCATAGGTATGATTCTCTTACAAGGATGCCATCTCCTCTTACATAGCTTGCAACTATTCTTCTTTTTTCCCATGTTCCAAAGCTTTACTATAGGATTTTAGCTCTCCTCCCTTAGTCAACAACACATATTCATCGGAATTATACTTGGTGGAAGGTCTTCTCCCCCTACTGGATCTCCTAGGTTCATCTTGTGGTATTGGTGTTGGTACTTCTTGCTCATTCTCACCAGCATTATTATTATCATCCATAGTTTCTCCTTACTCTACCTCAGTTCCTCATTGATTTAAATCATCTATTTCTGGAATTGGCTTATCAGAACTAGCTAGTGCAAGAACTGGATCTGAATTAGAAGGAATATCATTAGAGAATCTTGGTCTTGACTTTGGCTTATCATGTTTATCAATATCTTCAATGGTTTGATCTTCAAAAAAGATAACATCTCTGCTTCTGATCAATTTATTTTCTACTGGATCATACAATTTGTAGCCAAACTCTACATGTGCATATCCCAAGAAAATACATTGCTTGTATTTTACATCAAGTTTGATCTCTTATCTTTGAGAATGTGAACAAATGCACGACAATAAAAACTCTCAAGTGGTTGAACGATACATCTTTTCCTGTCCATACTCTCTGTGGAATATCACCATCTAAAGGAATTGAAGGAGAAAGATTAATCGGGCCAACTGCAGTTTTCATTGCTTCACCCCCAAAAGGATTTTGACAGCTTGACATTAGAAAGTATACATCTGATTCACTCAGTAATGGTTTTGTTCATCCTTTCTGCTTTTCCATTCTTTTGTAGTGTTTTTGGCACAGTCTTCTCTAGTTTGATCTCATGAGACTTACAATAACTTTCAAATGATCCTTTATACTTACCACCATTGTCAGCCGAACACACTTTAACTGTTTACCAGTCTCCCTTTCGACCTTTTTATGAAATTCTTTAAACACATTAAAAACCTGATCTTTAGATTTCAAAGCAGTACACCAGACATTTCTAAAGAAGTCATTAACAAAAGTGACAAAGTAAATTGTACCACCAAGAGACCTATCTCTAATGTAGCAGACATTAATGAACACCAACTGTGACGGATTCAGCTTTCTAGATGAAAAAGTTTTTGAAAAGCAATTCTATGTTATTTTCCATAAATGTGATCAACACATGATTTAAGAGAAGTACCGGTTATATTAGGAAGAAGTTACCTACGAACTAGTGTCTGAATTCCCTTCTCACTCACGTGTTTAAATCACTTGTGCCAAAGAACAATAGAGGAGTTTTGAATTACATTCACTTCTCTTTTCCCCAACTTGGCTTGCATCAAGTAGAGAGTGTTCTATTTCTTTCCTCTGGCAACAATTAAATCCCTTTTGTTGAGCTTCCATTTGCCCCCATCTTGAGAACTATAGTAGCCTTCATCATCAAACTTTCCAATAGAGATAAGATTAAAACGAATATTAGGAACATGTCTGGCATTTCTTAAGACCAGTTGGCATCTGATATCCGTGTCCAAACATATATCACCTTTACCTACAATTTTGCAAGAAACCTCATTTGCCATCCTAACATAGCCAAAGTCTCCTTCAATGTAGATTGAAAAGAAATGCCTGTGTGAAGTAATATGATATGATGCACCCAAATCAATTACCCAATCACTGTCTCGACAAGTAACATTGACATGACCATCATCATAGAACATCAACATATCATCATCAGTTGCCACAACTGCAGTAGTCTCTTCTTCGTCTCTCACCTTACCATTACCCCCTTTTCTTAGCAAGTTCCCATTTCAAGACTCTGCAGTGCTTCTTGTAGTGTTTTTTCTTTTTACAATAATAACATTTCACATTTTTCAGTGACTCACGTCTGCTCTTAAATTTGTCATTCCTATTATGAGGATTTCTACTCTTCCTTCTCCCTCTTTCTTCTTTCTTTTGCATGATCATTGCTTGGGACTTATTACAAGTACCTTATTCCTTCCTCTTGATCTCCTCATCCAAAACTACCTCTTTTGCGATGGCCATAGTTAAGACACCAATTGGAGCTAAATTGTTAATGGATACCACCATTGTTTCCCTACTACGTACCTGGTAGTGAATTGAAAAACAATAAAGCCTCTACCTCACTATCCAAGTTCAATTTTAATGAAGTTGCCTGATTTATCAACCTCTAAAAAGTACCTAAATCCTCACTCATATTTGCACTATCTTTGTATCTTAACTGAGTAATTATTCTCAAACAAAAAAATTGGAATAAACAAGTTTTTTTTTTTTTTTAAACATACATTCAAAATTTTCCCATAACACATCAGATCTAGTCTCCTGAGTAAAGTGTTGAAATATAGTTTGATCAATCCACTTTCTAATATTACCCACTGTTCTATGCATATTCACCTATTTTCTCTTACTCATATAAGATGGTTTCTCTTTGTCCCCTAGAACAGACTCAAACAAATCTATACAATATAAATAGTCTTCCATTCTAAGCTTCCAATCTGAATAATTTGAGGTATTTAATTTTATTATGCACCCATTATTTGAATCACCTATTTTTTTTTAATTGGCACAAATTAGCCAACTGATGAACTTGGCTCTGATACAACCTGTTGGGAAATAAAATGAAAGAGAGCAAAAATCAAGCTCCACACAAAGCATAAATTATCCCAAGATCAAAAGTATTTTCCAAATGTTAATAAAAAATAGGAATAAACTAAATATGCCAAATAAAATCACTGCAACAGGTAAAAGAAAGCACTAAAATAAATAAAACGAGACCCTAAGATTTTTAACATGAAAACCCCGAAATGAAAAAAACTATAGGATCTAATTCAATAAAAACTTCTACTATCAATAATAATGGATAATATAAAGTCTTCTCCATATAAAACTAGAAGCACATTAATAATATACTAATATCTTCTCTTAAAACTACAACAAAATAAAAACTAATTTGAAATTATGTTATTGAAATTAAAATCTAAACCGATAAATAAGAAGTACTTATTGAGAAGATCACGTTATATTAAATTTTGTTTCAATCAAGCTCCGTAATTGAGGATCAAAACTAAAAAGAAAACCAAACAGCTTTCCGTGTCGTTTTTCCTCTATTCTTCCAGTTGCCGCCGCCTCTCAATGATGTCCGCAAAATTCTATTTTACTTTTGCTTTTGGTTTCTTTTCTACGTCTCACAACCCACCAAACGCGGGGGGCTGACTTTCTTATAGTTTTCCTTTTGGTTTGTTTGCGGGACTTTTCTTTGTTCCAATCAAATGGGCTGGAAACTTGAGCCCAACAGTTTCGCTATTAATTACCATGTTGTAATAGGGGAAGGGTAACATTGATCACATTTCCAAAGGGTAATATTCTGATTATATGATGTTATGTGGGTACAATTTATTAGGAGCTCAATGACAAAAAAAGTAAAATTTAAAGTAATAAAATAAGCTTTTGGGAGAGTACAATTGATTATGACTTTTTCATTATTTGCACGTATCTCAACTGGTTAAAGCACGTACCAAATTTATTTGGTCTATAATGATTATTCTCTCCATCTACAAATAATTAATCTAACTATAAAAATTACGCATATTAAAAAATTATAAAATTTTATAATAAAAATGATTAAAATATCTATTATATCCTTTAAAATATTTTTATTATTTTTTTCACCTCATTAATTTGAATCACATTACTTTTTTAATTACATCACTTTAATAATTATATATATATATCTCTTCTCACCTATATCCTTTGTCTCTTTCTTTCCATTTTTGACTATTTTTATAAAATAACGTAATTTTATTATGATTAAAATAATATCAATGTGGGTAATTATAATACTAATTAATTAATAAAAAATTATGCTAAAGATAAAATTAAAAAAAATTAAATACAACTTACACCTAGAAAGTGTACAGTTATTTTTTTACAAATAAAAAAATTAGACCAATTATTTGTGAACAGAGGGAGTATATGACCGAAATAACAACTTTTATTACATCAAAGGAAATGTGTTGAATTAATTTTCAAAATTGCTCCCCCAAAAAAACAAATGTTTGCAATATTATTCACGGCTTGCCAATACCAAGAAAATGTTGCTACTACAAGTACCACGATTCGGTGAGCTGCATTACCATGCAACACTCAGTTTTTGTCTTCCATTTCTGGCTTTTCTTTTTCTCCTCCTACTTGATATGTGCTGCCGTCGAAGCCTAACTGGTAGTTGTCTTGCCTCTTAGTCCATTCCTCTTTGGCTTTCATGCCGGGAACTTCATCAGGTGGCAGAGAAAACAAGCCAAAACGCACGACAGCGAAGTGAAAAAGAACCGCTGGGATGACGACGAACAATAAGTATTTAGGAAGAAAGATGACGAGAAAGATGATGAAGAGGCAGAATATAAAGCCCAATAAGATCTGGGATTCTCGCTTCAAGAACTTTTCTGGGATCGAAGCGATGAGAGCTTTGAACTTCAAGAGTTTTTCTGGGGCTTTCATGGCTGTGATGGGCGAGACTTTGTGAGGACTGCGAATGATTTTGTTTCTTATCCTTCTGCTGTTTATAGCACTTGCTTAGCAGAAATCTCCTCTTTGTCGGGGTTTCCATTTCTACACAACCTTGGTTTGATTCTATGGCTTATTTGCTTTCTTTATATGTACCAAAGCTAACCAAAATCCTAGTTCAAAAAGCTCTATTTTTGCGGGAGTTTCCTTTTCAAGGAGACATACTAGGGTTTATTCCCATTCATTTTCTTGAGTTTTATTCTCTTGCCCTTCGTAACAAATGGAACGCCCTTCGAGTTGAGCTATCAAAGTACTATAGCCAAGAAAAATGCAAAAGGATTTTGTTTTAATTTCAAAATTTTTAAGAAAACGTAAAGATTTTTTGAAACAAAAAAGGTCAAAACTCTAGTATTTGGTTTCAAGGGGATTTCAATCTTGTTCTTATAATTCTTGAAGATTTCTCTTAAATTTTGCACTATGATTTGCAGAGGTAAACGGGGAGGGATATCTCGACTTTTTTTAAGGAAAATAAATATAATTTATTCTAATTTTATATAATTAGAATTAAAAAAATTAAATATGCATTTGTCTTATTTAATTTATCTCTCAATCTGTCTTATTTTAGATTGATTGACAATAAGACATAGAGGAAAAGCTTCAATCTACCTTTTTTTTTTTTTTAATTTCTGTCATAATTAAATATGATAAATTATGGTTTTATTTTCCAATCTATTTCATCTTCTCTTCTCTTTCCAATTTTCATCCCCAACAAGGGAAATTCTTAGGTGCACGGCTCCACTTGTGCACCGAGGGGACCCAGACACCCTCAACGCGACACTTGTCCACTTGAAAGGAAATTTAGCCGATTCAATTCTTTGACTTTTGTGTTTTGAAAATTTAGATCCATTTTCTTTTTTAAAAAAGCTTTTTAGGTCCCCTAATTATTATTTTTATGCATTTTGGTTATTTTTTTAGGGTTCCGTTAGTCAAACAGATAATAGTTAGGAGACTTAATAAGTTGAAAAAAAAGAAAAGGGACCTAAACCTCCAAAGTATAAAAGTTAAGGGATTAAATCGACTAATTTTTTTTAAATAATAAAGCAATTAAAAAATATGCCTCCAAATTTGGAAGGATTTCGGATGGATTTAAGATAAATTCTTGAAATTTTATTTTTAAAAATAATAAAATAATAAAAGTATTCGTTGTAAATCTATTTCAAATTTAATTAAAATTTGGAACAATTTCGGAAAAAATTCTTTAAAATATATTATTTAATAAAAAAATTCATTTCAACTTTTGAGATGGAATTGGCATGCAAATTCTTGTAGATGAATCTATTCCAAGTTAAAAATAGTTAATTAATAAAAAAAATTTAAAAAATTAATAAAATGAATTATTCCCAACTTTGAATGAAATTGGGAATAGATTCTTTAGAAAATTTTATTATTTAATGAAAAATTAAAAGAAAAAAATTAATAAAAGAATTCAACGCAAATATATCTCAAATTTAAGAGAAATTTTAGAATAGAATCTTAAGCAAATTTTTATTATTTAACGAAAAATAAAAAAAATAATAATTTAATCAAGGAATATTTCCAAAATTTAATTAATTTGCATTGTTGATGTTCTAATTTTGCTTTTAATTGATCCAATAGAATGGTTAGTATAATCATTTTATTAACAATTTTTCTTTTTTTTTAATTTTTCATACGATACAAGTTAAATGAATAAATATATTATTAATTTGATAGTCACATATTTTAAACTAAGCAAATATTATAATGTAATATTATTTAAATACTTGATAAACTAACAAATTATATCCGGTGAGATTAAAATTTAATATATTTATTTTTTTAACTTTTATAGAAAATCTAATAATTAAATTATTAATTTGCGAAACTTATATATACTTTACAAGTATGCTCAGAAAATAAATCAATTCAATCATTTAACTTTTATTTTTGACGATTTTAATCATTTTTCTTTTTTTTTTCAACTTGTTAGTCAAACTTGACTAACAGAACTCTAATAAAAGGACCAAAATGGCACAAAAATAGTAGTTAGGGGACCTAAAAAGTTGAAAAAATGGAAGAGGAACCTAAACCTCCAAAACATAAAAGATAAGGAACTAAATCAGCTAATAAAATATTCCAAAATTCAATTCTGATCAATTTTCTTCTTTTTTCCATTTTTCAAATCAACCATGGTTAACCATGGTTTGTGAAGTTTTGAATTGCCGCCATCACACCAAAGCCACACGCACTCTCTCTCTACCACTCACCCCCTCCTCCCTCCGGGTCTCTCACTCCTACAACTCTCGCGCCTCTACCCTCCCCGCCATCATAGACCACACTAGGGGTGGTAATATTAAACACGATACAAAAATGACACAATTATAGTGGGTTAGAGTTGGAGTTTCGCAAATTTGGGTCAAAATGGATTGACCTGTTTAACTTTAAACGTGTTCGTGTCATAAACAGGTTTTACCCGTTTTAACCTATTTCAATCTGTGAACCCGTTTAACTTTTTTTAATACGTTTTGTAATACCCTACAAATTTCACTATAGAAAATTAGATAATTTAATTTTTTTACATAAATTAATTGAATTAAACTTATTATATGAATTTATTGAATTGTTTGTGTGTCTATTTTGTGTAATTATATGAGACCTCTTAAGGAACATGAATTATGTTAATGTGGCTATTTGCTTGATACATAGTAAATGAATCATTCTTAAATAATTATTATTTAGTATCTATGATAATAATATTATTACAATGACTTTTAGCTAGAGAAAATAATTTCTTGAATAATCCTATTTTATTGCAAAGCTACATTTGTTTAGATTTTTAAGATTAGATCTTATGAATTTATTGAGATCTCTAGATATTTAGTTTGATTGTTTGTTATTTTATTGGTTATTTAAGATTTTATGGGTTGTTTTATTAGTTCTTTTAATTTTATATGGTTTGATTTGATTTTTTAACAGATTGGCGCGTTTAGTAGGTATTCGGGTTGACGGGTTTAGTAATTATGTATTTAATTTTTTTGTCTAATCATGTCATGTCAACCCATTTTATAATACAAACACTATACGAAAATAAACGGATTGATACAACACGATACATTTATTAATCGTATCGTGTTCGAATTGACCTATCGTGTGTAATTATCCCAAGTTGACACGACCCGCCAACCCAAACACGACACAATTGCCACCCTTAGACCACTCTCTCTGGTACCGCTCTCTACCACCCACCCCCTCCTCCCTCTGGGTCTCTCCCTTTTGCCCCTCTCGCACCTCTACCTTCCACCCGGCCCTACTCCGCCATCACACTCTGAAACAATAGCTCCGCTTAGATCTGAACTCGTTGGCGGCCCTTCTGCTTCTGATTTCATCTTGGGTTGCTTAAGGATGGCGGGTTGCTTACTAAATTCGGGGGCAACGAAAGGTGGTACAGAGAATTTCCCTATTTCAATTCATTCATTACCCCCAAAATCCTCCCTCTGTTCTCTCAAACACTAGAAATTTCTCAGAGATATTCTCTTTCGATATATATATATATATATATATATATATATATATATATATATGTTCATAAAACTAGAAAATGTTCATCTATATTTTTGATAAATAATTTTGTGTTCAGATATATTGATTTTGATAAATGATTTTTTTTTTTGCATTTTTCTTCAATTTGCTATTTTTCTTGAATCTTGATTACTCTTTTCAGTTTGCAAAGCCAGTTTGTTGAATATGACTTTAGCTAATAAGTAGGTGTTTTATGGGTGGGTGAAAATTTCTTCGTTTGATGATGTGATGCTTGAGTTGTAAGGTTTAATCTAGAATCTCTCTTAAGTGCCTAGTATTTGTGGGTCATTTATTCATGAGGAATTATTTTTATTTTTTAATCATTTTGTCACGTATAACTTCTCTATTTTTCTTTATTGTCATTGTTCTTTTTGGCAAGGGAGGAGAGGATTGGGATTTCAGGCTGCAAAATGATAACAGACCTTATAATAACCATGCTTCTCATTTGATTTTGTTCCTCTTTAAGACTTGTTGTTCCAAATGTCACTCTGGAAGAGACTGGGATCTTGAGAAAGGAAGCTGCTAAGAATAAGCTTGAATTGGTAGGTTCTAAATTGGATTTCTTTTTAACTTTGCTCTCAAATTTTAGAATACCTTGATATTCTGGATAATGATTGAGCTAATTAAATGTCTACTAGTGATGAATCATTTAGATGTGGTAAACTTGGTTCCTTGCCATGAGGGTTTTATTTTTATTTTTGTTAGATATTCTTGAATGTTGAGTTCATAACTTGGGTTTTCTAAATGATTTGTAATTTGAGAGTGGATGTTATCATACTTTTCATTTTTCCAAAAGATGCTTATGATCATTTTTGGTTTCATGATTTGTGATTTTGTCTTTGATAATAAGAAATGAATTGTTAAGTAGAGGAATGAGGTTTGAGTGTCAAATTTTTTTTGGATAATCTTAAAGTCCTTGATAATCTTATTGCATGGTTTGAATGTTTGCTCTTTTTGTGCTTGTAATTTTCCAATGTTCAATTTTTCTGATATATGAATTTCCATCTTGAGGTAGGCACTCAGTGTTTATGGGGCATTGCATGGACTTCAGCTGACATCTTGTCCATTAATGCTCCAGAAACATTTTCTTTTGGTTAAAAGAAGATAATAAACCATTTTCTTGGAATAATTTTTTGCAAATAAAGACTGCTTGTATATGACTACTGTAATACCCCGTATTAGACCACCTTTAGTAAGTAGGGAAAAGTCATGCATGTCACATTGTTTTATACTACACTTGACAATTTGAATTATTTTCATGAAAATGTCAACTTGTTGTTGTATGAATTAAATATTTTAATTTTCTTTAGATAATTTTTAAAAAGGAAATAAAAGGATAAAGTACTTATCTCTTGGATAAGATGATGATTTTCGAAAATTTAGGAAGAAAAAGGAAGAAGAATCCAGTAGCTTCTAGGAGTTAGGAAACCAAAATTTTCTTTACAATATAATTATTTATTAGATATTTAAAAATTATTCAAATTAAAATAGGGAATTAATTAAATTAATTCTTAAGTAGATAACCTAATTTCTTCACATATTTTTCTGGAAAATTTCCTCCAAGATGCCGCCATACTTAGAGCAAATATAGTTCAACTAAAACTCCCTAAAACCTAGTTAAGGTTATCCAAGAAAATCTTAACCAATTAGGACTTTGTTTTAGCAAAAAAAATACCAAAAATTTCCCCTCCAATTCCTTCAGAATTTCGGCCAAAATCAGCCCTATTCTACACAAAATTCTCAGGAGAAACCTGCACAAAAACTCCTCCAGCTAACGAGCAAAATACAGCTACACAAAGGCTTCTTTTTCTTTTCTTGTTTTCGCAACTATAGAGATCAAAACCAACCAGATTTCTTCTCTCATTTTGTCCAAATTTTCCTCCCACTTTCTATCCAAAATTTCAGCCATCCTGTGCTGCAAAAATACAGTAGCAATCAGCCCTAAACTTCTGTCCAATTTCGGCACCCATAGAAGAACCCAAGCTGTCCAACTTTTCTCTTGTAATCAAGAGTACTCCATAGCAAGGTAGAACTCCTCCAAATACCTAAACACCAAACCCTAGACTTTTCTATCCAGCAAACCACGAAAATTCCCACCCTTTCAGCTCCTCAAACTCATGAAAAAACCAGCATTCGACTTGCTCCAAAATTCGGCCAGCTTCCCCAAAAACAAAGACAAGACCGAAACTCTCTACAAGGTAATTGATCTTCAACTCTTCTATTTATCTCTTACTTCATTTTTTCTTTTTTTTTTCTCATTTAAATCACATCCATAAGGGACTGATTTTATCCCTTCTTTAGTGAGTTTCGATCAAAGTCATCCAAGGGGACCAAACTCTTCAACTATCAATTGAACTCAAACTAGTCAATAAGGAGTTGTCGTATTTTAAGTCCAAATCGCTAGGAGGTAATCAAGATCCTATCTTTACTGATTTAAATGGTCTTAAACCTTAAAATATTGGCTTAAGGATGCTTATGGAGTCTAGCATGAAAGTAGGAATAAAGTATATTGATGAATATGTTGATGTAAGTCATAGACAAAGCTTGTATGGGATTTGACATTGACATATCTTGTCATGATGAATCTAGATCTATGCTAAATAGACAAATATGAGATCTTTAATCATTTATGGGTCTGTTTATGATGATTTTATGCTAGTTTAATATAGGAGTTATCATATGGTGAATTGATTTAGATCAATGTATGGTTATGATCAATAGAATGGTAAAGGGATAGTTATATATGTGATGTAATGAATTAAAGTCCTTAGATACTATTGATTAATTAGGTGATTAAGGAGATCATGGAGAGTCATATGGTATGAAATAATGGATGGAGTGATTAAATCCTAATCATGGGATTATTTGCTCTAGATAAGGAATGAGTGGAAATAAGAGCAATCGATTGAGTTGGATCTAGTTGTGATTTATCCAAGTAAGTCCTTGCATAACTGTTTTGATACAAGTTATGTGTTTGCAAGTAATTTTTACAATGTTATTTGGAATTGATGTCAATATGATGTTTTGACACAAGGATTGAGACTTGACTAAAAATGATGAGTTATACTGGATTGTTGTGATACTTTAATTGGAAACGTAGATGTTTTATTTTCAAAACGAATTTACTAAATTTTAATTATTCAAACTCAAAACGATTTATTACACTATTGTCAAACGGTTTGAAAATGCTATTACGAAAATCACATTTTACAATCAAACTAATCAAAGACTTTCGGAAAAGGAAAAATGATTCTGCCCGTAATCAAGGAACATTGAGTACTAAGTGGGGGTAGGCTAGTAGTACTAGTTTCGAAGAGCAAGAGCAAGTCTTCTGGTAGGAGGCACCTCTAGAAGATAAACTCAACTTAGAGAGGCGACAGTACTACTTAGTTAGGCTGTTCGAACTAGCAAAATTGGTCCATGTGGACATTGTTGATCTGGAGTGGACAACCGGAATGTTGAGTGTAGAGATGGAGGAGTATCTCACCTAATAGGTGGATTCCCCACTGCCCATTGTTGAAAGAATACATTAGGAAGCTATCATAGTGGTAACCATGATATGGATTGTATTACTATATTGTTGAATCATTTACTAATTCCTATTTCATGAATTATAAATGTGATGGAACGAGGATTTATTGTGAACTATTTTGGATTTATTGAGTAAGGCTCCTTTGTATAACTATTATTGATGAAATTGACTTGTAAACACGATTTTATAATTTGGATAAACCTGCATACACAAAATAGTTTCAATTGACACTTGCACACACAGGACTTACTGAGATGTCAATCTCACACTTTTTATATCATGATTTCAGGGGATTGCTTAGATTGAGCAAGGTGGAGCACTCGGAGATGAACTCCAACTTATTTATTTAGTTGTGTTTTGAATTTATTTCAAGGGACGTTTGTTAGTTTTGATTTTTCAAACTTGTATAAGTTTTGCTTCCGGATGTAATGGGATTATTTCTTTAATTTTTTTTAGACGGTTTTATATCTCGTTATAAAAAACCCTGGTCCTTTGGATAGGGCGACATCCTACCCTATTTAGATACTTAAGGAGTGGGGTGTTACAACTACTATAAAAATGGGATGCTTCATGAAGCACTACACTTTGATCCAAAAAATCCACAAAAGACTATCATGGAATACTCATGTCTGCATGGCTCTTCAAGTTGCTGAAGCCCTAGAGTGAGTCAACTAGTGTAAACTGAATCTGAGATAGTGGGATGATAAATTTTTGCTTGTGCTTTCTCAGTCATTTTACTGAGAAAAATGCAAGATCTATTTGTTTGGCTTGTTTAGATTTTCCAAATCTTGCATTCATTTTCATCTGTTCCACCCTTCTCTAATGTCAAACTAATTGATATAGTTTCATTTTGTGATGTTCATTTTGAGGCTGAATGTCTTTTCCTGTTTCATTGTGAAAGAATCAGCATGAAGTTTGTTAGCCCCCTATTGTTCACGAAAATTACAAGTTTGCTAACATTGTTCTAGATGATGAGCTTACCATATGTGTTTCAGATTCCAGTTTGGCTCCTCCACTGCCATGTAACTCAATGGCTCAGGTAACATTTCTCATGACATTTTTGAATATTCCTGATGAAAAATGACTTGATCGAGTGTCAAATATTTCCCACAGTTCTATCTTCTTGCAGACTAGGGAATGGCACAAGTCTTGACATAAATGAACTGGCTTCTAGGTGTAATTTTGTTGCAGCTAATTGAAAGAAGCTTGTTCAAGTATGTACTAGCTGCATACTTTTTTGATGTTGTATTTGTAACTTTTCACCGACTTCTGTAAACGTATCAGTTGCAAGGTTGTGGTTATGGTGCCTTTAAACTTGAATTGGGAAGCTATACATATCAGAGTGATTTTTATAGCTTTGGTGTTGTCATGTTAGAACTTCTTACGGGACGAAAATCATATGATAGGTTAGTTGCCCCCATTGAGACATCAAAATTGAACAAGATTTGCCAGATATCAAGAACTTTGTAAAAGCCTTCGTTAATGTTCTTATAAAGTTTCATAGATAAGATTCAAGAAGCTAATATAGTGTTTTGATCTTTAACTTTGGGCAACCAGAGCCAGAATTTAGACCACCAATGTCAAAAATCATCCAAAACTTTTTACAAATGGTACAAAAGGATCTCTGAGAGAAAATGAGAACTTGATGAATTTGTAGTATGGAAAAGCTGATGATTTTCAATCTATGGAAGCATGATTTATTTGCTAACCAGTGGTTTCTAATCACTTGTATTATATGATGTCTTGCTTTGATAGATAGCTCTATCATACTCTCTCCAGATGAATGCTAGTTTTGTATGCCAAAGCCCTATTTGGTGTTCTAATCCAATTCTTTATTTATTTATTTACTTTTTCATGATTTTTTAAAATCATTTTGTTGTTGATGTAAGCTTGAGTGAACCAACCTAAGTGGTTTGATATTATTTTTTGGATATCTGGCGGGCACGACTTTTACTTGGTAATTAATACATCTTAATGAAGTTATAAATTTACCATAATGTCAAAATTAATTTAACACAGCCTAATGAGGACAAAAAAAAAAAAAATTGCAACCTTTGTTTACATAGGAAAAGTTGATAGCATACGAGGGATCATTACCCCTAGAATATTTTCTTCCCATTTGTGGTATCTTTTCCCAATGCAAACATTCCCATTTGAATTTCACACACACACAAATTCAGAAATGTTAAACCTTCTATGTGTAGTGAGTAAATTACCAACTCATGTATTTTTTTGCAGAAAATGAAGACTTCTTTAGTATTCTAGCTGGTCAGCCCAACAAAAAGTCACACTACTAATGATAAATAGCAAGAAAGATGCGTTGCTCCATATCAGATCACGTAGCCATCTAAATCTTGAAGTGTAGTATCCAAACACTTCCTACTAGTTGAGCTTTTGTGCTGAAGCACACACCTGCTTCACTTGCTCAGGTTTTGATATGCCAAAACTAGCTGCCACTAGCTTATTTGTTGCCTGTAAAAAACTGGATTAGTGCAAGGCATATGTTATAGGCTTCAGTAATCATTTTATATTTTAGAACTCTAAGTCAAGCCCTATCCTTCATGGACCATTCTAGACTAATTGATATGGCAATTAGTTAGGAATTGTCTACGCATTTTGGATTTATAATTTAGCATTCTCCCAAAACAACTAGGGTGAATACATATTAGTCCATTAATAGGGATTTGTTACGTTTACAAAGTGCCCAAGCAATAAAAAATGCACTACCACCCCTTCCCCCCCCCCCCCAAAAAAAAGGATATTAGTCTAAACCACAAAAACATGTGAGCAAAAGAATAAGGCAGAGACTTCAGAAATGGGCAATAATGATAACTGTACTATGTATAATAGACTAACCTCTTTAATATCCTTTAGTAGAGATTGAACGTTTCCATTCACAGATGCTCGAGCTCCAGTTACTCTAACTAAACTCACCTATATTGCAAAAAAACATATGCTTTAATTGGTTGACATAGTACAACAGTAATTTTAACCTGTAGAACTCTAGTATCATCCTCATGACCCTGTCCTCTCCATTCTTCCAAAATCACCAATATTAATATCTAAAACCAACCAAACATTAACCAAGGAGTCAAATGCCATATAAAAGATTGAGCCAAATGAGACAAGTCCTTGTTAGATGATGTGAAAAGTAAACAAAATTCCAAAGATGCATTAGAGATCTTACAAGGTATACAAATCCTTCTGCAGACTCAACAATTGCTTTCATGTGAGCAGTTCAGGTCATTTGAGTTGTCAGCAACGCCTATGGATGGCAATTTTCCTGCATAAATTGGGGGTCCGGCTCGGCCCAGTTGGGTCGGGGATTCCTCGATTTAAGCGGGGATGAGACCGAGTGAAGGCTTTACACCTCGGCCCGCTAGGCAGCGCCGGGCCAGGGATGGGGATAGCATGATCCCCGACCCACCCAGGCCGCATAGTGCGTATGTGTAAAAATTATAATTTATATTATATATATACAATAATTATATATAATATATGTAAAAATAAAATATATACATACTATATAGTATGTGTATATATTTATATATATAGTATATATATTAATTATATAATGTGTGTGTATATATATATCTTGTACTATATTTACTTAACTATGATAAGGTAAAAAATGGCTTATTCTATAAAATTATAGATTCTTATGTGAGATAATAATATACATATATTAATAAATTTGTAATTTTAATACACTAACAAATAACATGCTAACAAATAATATAGTAGTTAGGATGGTAAGGCACTATGAACATTTTATTTTTTATTAATATTCTAAACATTATAATATTTTTATAAATTTTAATTGGTATTAATAATATTATTTAAATTTTACTCCATAATTTATTTATTCTTATTTCTCTAATATTCAAAAATATTATTTATTTATTCTTATTTCTCTAATACTGTAAATATTATATATTTTTTTATCTTTTTAAATAATTTGACTAAGAGTATGTTAGATAATTTTATTCATAAAAATTCTTATTCTTAGAATTTTTTATTGTTGTATATATATTTAAAAAGACATTTATAAAATAGTTCTAATTAAGAAGGGGAAAAAGTGAATGAGAAATTAAGAATGTCATTGTAAAGTGGTATGCATACAAGTTTGTTTCTCAAACCATTGAAGGTCTTGAGAGGAACGAGCAAAAAATACTTGGTTTATAAATTTATATCCTTAGAATCATTACTTAATTTAAAATTATGTTGTCATTTGTAAATTATGATAGAATTGTATCTTATACTACAATTCAAATTTTATTTATCTCGAATTAATATTTTAACTTTAATTTTTTTTTTTCTCACAAAGATAAGATACAAAATAGAATACAAATGGTAATAATATAATATTTGACTATAATTTAATATGACAATGATAAATTTAATAAAAATGTAAATACTTGTGTGAATAAAAGTTTGTTCAACATCAATGAGTATTTGTTTTGTTAGTAATAAAACAAAGTTGAACTTATTCGAAACACAACTTTATTCAAAATTGATTAGTATTTGATGGATTAGTAATTGAACATACCTAAACTTATTCGCAATGTTTAATTTCATTTGATTATTAATATAAAATATCTCACATTAACACACAAGTATATATTATTTCTAAATTAGATCTTGATATTAGTACTACTTATTTAGATTTATTTTTTTTCTACTAAGAAAATATTATTATTATTCTTATAAAATTTATTTAGATTTATATTTTTTTGCTGGGCCGAAACCGGGGATCTGCATCTCCGATTCCTCGCTGGGCCCGGCATCCCCGGTTTAGCTGGCTGAAATAGGGCCCCTGCATCCCCAGTTCCCCGCTAGGCCGGGACCAGGGATTATTTTGTCCCCGATGGGCCAGAGGCAAGGATCCTCGCCTTTTACTGTGTTGGGGATGGCTGGGGACGGGGATACGAGGGGAATGCTAGGGCCGGGATTTCTAGTCCCCAGCCCGTCCCGGCCCGATTCCATCCCTAACAACGCCTTAATAAAAAACAGAGAAAACAAACCAGAAAAGCAATCAGCCATACAAGAAATTCACTTGGAAAAATAGAAAGTATGATACAGCCACTCTCAAATTATAGATCATTCAGAAAACTCATGTTATGGACTCAACATTCAAGAATAGCTAACAAAAACAAAAATAAAACCCTCATGGCAAGAAAACAAGTTTTCCACTTCTAAATGATTCATCCCTAGTGACATTTAATTAGCTCAACCATTATCCATAACATCAAGGTATTCTAAATTTTGAAAATAAAGTTAAAAAGAAGTCCAATTTAAAACCTACCAATTCAAGCTTATTCTTAGTAGCTTCCTTTCTCAAGATCTCAATCTCCTCCAGAGGGACATCTGGAACAACAAGTCCTAAAGAGGAACAAAATCAGATAAGAAGCAACTTATTATAAGGTCTATTATCATTTAGCAGCCTGAAATCCCAATCCTCTCCTTCCTTGCCAAAAACAACAATGATAATAAAGAAAAACAGAGAAGTTATACCAGGCAAAATGATTAAAAAATAAAAATAAGTCTTCGAGTGAAAGAGTAATCAAGATCTAAGAAAAATAGCAGTTTGAAGAAAAATGCAAAACGATCATTTATCGAAATCAACATATCTGAACACAAAATCATTTATAAAAAATGTATACAAAAAAAATATAGCTATTATGAACATTTTCTGGTTTTATGAATAAAAAAAATATAGGAAAAGAATACCTCTGAGATATTTTAGGTTTTTGAGAAAACGAAGGGAGGCTTTGGGGGGGGGGGTGGGGAGGGGCAACAAGTGAATAGAAATGGGGAAATTCTCTATACCTCCCTTCGTTGCCCCCAAATTTAGTAAGCAACTTGCCACCTTTAAGCAATCCAAGATGAAATCAAAAGCAGAAGGGCCGCCGACGAGTTCAAATCTAAGTGGAGCTGCTGTTTCAGAGTGTGATTGCGGAGCAGGAGTTGGAGGTAAAGGCACAAGAGGGGTGGGTGGTAGAGAGTAGTACCAGAGAGTGTGGTCTGTGATGGGGGAAGGGTAGAGGCACGAGAGGCGTAGGAGGGAGAGACCAGGAGGGAGGAGGGGGGTGAGTGGTAGAGAGAGAGAGAGTGTGTGTGTGTGTGTGTGTGTGTGTGCGTGGATTTGGTGTGATGGCGGGCAACTCAAAATTTCACAAACCATGCTTAACCATGGTTGATCTGAAAAATGGAAAAAATAAGAAAATTTATTAGAATTAAATTTTAAAATATTTTATTTCAAATGGACATGTGTCGCGGGTTGAGGGTGTCTGGGCCCATCCAGTATATAGGTGAAGCCATGCACCGGGTGCACCTAAGAATTTTCCTCCAAATAAATCCTTGAAATTTTGATAATTCCAGTATAGTCCCTTTTCCCATCTGTGCACTGATTATACCCACTATCTACGGAGCTACAAAGCGGCCCGTCCTATTCATCCAAGACATAAAAATAAAAAAAAGGGCCAGGCCATGCTTGCTAGCTGGAGGCCCAAGTAGGTAACAACGGGCTCATCTATAGAAGACAAGGGGGCACCTATGATCTTGTATTATGTTGGGAAAAGGAAAACAAACGAAAAATACATCAAGCATCAATTTAAACAAACTTTGCACAAGTTTCATAGTATTAAGAATCTGTTGTAAATATGTTGAATTAGTGGAAGTTCCACTAATTATGAATTTATGTGAATTATTAGGGAATTAGTAAAAGCTCCACTAATTATGGATTTTTATGGATATCCACCATTTAGTAATTAGTGGAAGATGATGTATTCCACTAATTAAGAGCTCTATAAATAGAGCTATTCTCTAAGCTTGAGATACATCATTATTTTGTGAAAGAATCGTTAGAGAAAATTGTGAGAAAAAGAAATAAAGAAGTTTGAAGAAATTCTTATGCAACAAAATAGTTAGCTTTTCTTAGTGTGTATATTTTATTCTAATACTATCCAAATTTTTTAATACGTTATCAGCACAAGTCTCTGTCATTACAAAAGCCAAAAGACTAAAGCACGAGTCTCTACCGTTACACAAGCCAGAAGATAAGTATGCATTTATTGATCCCTATGGCTAACCTGGCTAAATTCAAATTTGTAACCCTTGATATTGCTGGAAAAAATTATATGTCATGGGTTCTCGATGCAAAAATGTATCTAAATGCTGAAGGCTTTAGTGAAACTATTCAAAAAAATAATAGTGCATCTGAACAACAAAAGGCCAAAGCTTTGATTTTTATCCGTCGTCATATCGACGAAAATTTGAAAATAGAATATTTTACCGAAAAAGATCCATATGTCCTGTGGGTAAATTTAAAAGAAAGATTTGACCACCTGAAGATGGTCGTACTACCCACTGCATGGTATGAATGGTTGTACCTGAAGTTGCAAGATTTTAAAACCGTGAATGAATATAGCTTCGCGATGTATAAAATTACCTCTCAGTTAAAATTATGCGAAGAAAAAGTTACTGATGAAGATATGCTGGAGAAAATATTCTCCACCTTTCATGCCTCGAATATTGTCCTGCAGCAACAATATCGTGAAAAAGGATATACAAAATTTACAGATTTAATTACTACCCTCCTCATTATAGAGAAAAATAATGAGTTATTATTGAGAAATCATGAAGCTAGACCAACTGGCTCAACAGCACTCCTAGAAGTGAATGCTGTTGGCTCCATCAGAAGCCATTGTTATAATCGTGGACGTAGTTGTGGCCGTGGTCGTGGTTATGGTCGTGGACACGCTCGATCTTTCCCTTATCACAGTCATAATCAAGTTATGAGAAATACTAGACATCTGAAGTGAAACAGAAAAGATCATAAAGAAAAAGAAATGGAAGAAAAGTATGAGGATACATGTTATAGATGTGGTATGAAAGGTTATTGGTCACGTAACTGTCGTACGGCCAAGCATTTAGTGGAATTATATCAAGTTTCACTGAAAAAGAACAATAAAAATGTTGAAGCAAATTTTTCTCAACATCCAGTGAATGATGCTGAGGATGATGATATTGATCCTGAAGATCTTAATATCAATATTACCCATATGGATGTATCGAATTTTTTTAAACACCCAAACGGTAGGATAGACCATTTAATTAGTGATGGCAGTGTTCAGAAGAACTAATGTCTCACCCTGATATGTTTGACTTTTCATTATATTCTAATAATATTTATATTTGCATATATATATATATATATATATATTTTATTCAGATGGCTGTTGTTAATGATAATTATGTATTATTGATAGTGGAACTATACACACCATACTAAAAAATGAGAAATATTTTTCTTATATCAAAATTAGAGAAATAAATATTTATATAATAAACGGTAGTACAAATGTGATTAAATGCTCTGGAAAAACTAGTATATTGTTGCCTGAAGGAACAATAATTACTATAGTAATAAGGTACTATTTTCCTCAAAATCCAGAAGAAATTTATTGAGTTTTAAAGATATCCGCATAAATGGGTATTATGTTGAAACAAATGAGGAAAATAGTATTGAACATCTTTATATTACTCAAATTAATTTGGGTAAGAAATCTGTATTAGAAAAACTGCCGTATTTTTCTACTAGCCTATAGTTTGTAAAAATACGTACAATTGAAATTCATCATCTCATAAATCAGAAGTTTACTGATCTTACTACTTTTAGCATTTGGCATGACCGATTGGGTCATCCGGGATCTACCATGATGAGAAGAATAATTGAGAATACACATGGTCATCAATTAAAAAATAAAAAGATATTGACATCTGAAAAAATCTCATGTACTGCATGTTCCTTATGAAAATTAATTGTTAGACCATCACCAGTAAAAGTAGGAGTTGAAAGTCCTACATTTTTTTAACGGATTTACGGAGATATTTGTGGACCTATTGATCCACCATGTGGACTGTTCAAATATTTTATGATCTTAATTGATGCATCATCCCGATGGTCACATGTGTGTTTATTATCTACTCGCAACCTGGCGTTTGCGAAATTACTTACTCAAATAATTAAATTACGAACACAATTTCCTGATCATCACATTAAAAGTATCCGTTTGAATAATGCTGGTGAATTTTCATCACATATTTTTTATGCATATTACATGTCAATTGGGATTAATGTTGAACATCTTGTAGCTCATTTTCATACACAAAATGGTCTTGCTGAATCTTTTATTAAAGATTACAATTAGTTGCTAGACCATTATTAATAAAAATAAATTTCTCAACATCTGCCTGGGGACATGCTATTTTACATATTGCAGTACTTGTACGTATAAGGCTAACTAGTTATCATAAATTCTCTCATTTGCAATTAGCTTTTGGTTTAGAACCAAATATTACTCATTTAAGAATTTTTGGGTGTGCTGTATATGTTCCAATTGCACCAAACCAACGTACAAAGATGGGTCCTTAAAGAAGAAAGGGGATATACGTTGGATATAATTCTCCCTCTATTATCAGGTATGTTGAACCCCTAACAGGAGATGCATTCACAGCAAGATTTGCTGATTGTCATTTTGATGAATCATTATTCTCTAAATTAGGGGGAGAACATAAACAGTATAAGAAAGATCTTACTTGGACAACATCATTAAATTATCTTGATCCGCGCACAAGCGCATGTGAACTTGAAATTCAAAAGATAATTCATTTGCAATTTTGCAAAGTATTGCAAATCAAATGCCAGATGCTTTTGTTGACTCCAGAAGAGTTACAAAATCACATATTCCAACTATAAATACTCCTATTCGAATTGAAGTTCCAGCAGAACAAAAGATTATACTTATAGCTGCTGAGTCAAAAGCACACCAGAAGCGTGGCCGACCTCTTGGTTCTAAAGATAAAAATCCTCAAAAGAAAAGAGGATTAAATGATCCAAAAGATCATATTGGAGAAAAAAATGATAAAGACCAAGAAAAAATTGATGACAAAAAATCAGAAGTTGATGAAAGTAACTCTAAAATTTCTATCAATTATACCACTTCAGGTAGAAGTTGGAATCGGATAGAAACAATTATTGATAACATGTTTACATACAATATATCTATTAATGTTATACAGGATAGTGATGATCCTAAACCAATATCAGTTGATGAATGTCGACATAGAAAAGATTGGCTACAATGAAAATATACGATTCAATTGGAGTTAAATACACTGACAAAATGTGAAGTCTTCGGACTTGCAGTCCGAACACCGGAAGGTGTAAAATCTGTTGGCTACAAATAGATATTTGTGCAAAAGTACAATGAAAATAATGAAATCGTACGATATAAAGCACGGTTAGTAGCCCAAGGTTTTTCACAAAGACCAGGTATTGATTATGATGAAACTTATTCCTATTGTTAATGCTATTACACTCCGATATCTTATCAGTTTGGCAATATATGAAAAAATAGATATGCGCATATTAGATGTTGTCACTACTTACTTATATAGAAATTTAGAAAATGATATTTACATGAAAATCCCCGAAGGATTTAACATGCTTGAAGCATATAAACATTATCCTCGTAAAAATTACTCCATCAAGTTGCATAAGTCATTATATGGCCTGAAGCAATTTGGGTGCATGTGGTTCAATCGTCTTAGTGAATATTTATTGAAAGCGGGATTTAAAAATGGCCAAGTATGTCCATGTATTTTTATTAAGAAATCTGGTTTTAAATTTATAATATTAACTATATATGTTGATGATATTAATCTTATTGGAACTCCTGAAGAACTCCAAGAAATAATTGATTATTTAAAAAGAGAATTCAAAATCAAAGATTTTGGGAAAACTAAATTTTGCCTTGGTTTACAAATTGAACATTTAGAAAGTGGAACATTTATTCATCAATCAACACACACAGCAAAAGTTCTAAAAAGATTTTACATGGACAAAGCTCATTCATTGAGTATTCCAATGATCGTCCGGTCATTAGATGTGAATAAAGATCCCTTCCGACCTCAAGAAGATGATAAAGAACTCCTTAGTCCTGAAGCACCATATCTCAGTGCAATTGGTGCATTGATGTATCTTGCTAATAATACACAACCTGATATTGTCTTTGCTGTCAATTTATTAGCAAGATTTAATTCTTCACCAACACGACAACATTGGAATAGAATTAAACAAGTCATTCGATATCTTCAAAGTACAATAGATCTCAGATTATTTTATTCAAATAAAATCAGCCCAACATTGATAGGTTATGCAGATGTTGGTTATTTATCTGATCCACATAAAACACGTTCTCAAACGGGTTATCTATTTATATGTGGAAATACTGCTATATCATGGCGTTCTACAAAACAATCTATAGCAGCTACTTCTTCAAATCATGCTGAAATTATAGTCATTCATGAAACAAGTCGAGAATGTGTATGGTTAAGATCAATGATTCATTATATCTGAGAAAGTTGTGGATTATCATCTATCAGAGATATTCTAACTCCTCTTTATGAGGACAATGCAACTTGTATAGCTCAATTACGAGGAGGATATATTAAAGGAGATCGGACAAAACATATTTCACCAAAATTCTTCTTTACTCATGAACTCCAGAAGAAAGGTGAAATTGATGTGCTACAAATTCGGTCATGTGACAACCTCGCAGATATTTTCACGAAGACTTTACCGACTACAACATTTGAAAAGTTGAGATATAAAATTGGTATGCGTCAGTTCAAAGATTTAAATGAATCATCTCATAAGGGGGAGTAATAAACAGACATATAGAATAGTGTACTCTTTTTCCTTCACTAGATTTTTTTTCCCACTGAATTTTTATTTAGTAAAGTTTTAACGAGGCATATTCTTTATGTAATTGATGGACATCCAAGAGGGAGTGTTGTAAATATGTTGAATTAGTGGAAGCTCCACTAATTATGAATTTTTATGGATGTCCACCATTTAGTGGAGACACCACTAATTAAGATTAGTGGAAGATGATGTATTCCACTAATTAAGAGCTCTAAAAATAGAGCTATTCTCTAAACTTGAAATACACCATCATTTTGTGAAAGAATTGTTAGAGAAAATTGTGAGAAAAAGAAAGAGAGAAGTTTGAAAAAATTCTTGTGCAACAAAATAGTTAGTTTTTCTCAGTGTGTAGTGTGTAAATTTTATTCTAACACTATCCAAATTTTATAATATAATCAAGATAATTACTTAACTGATAAAACATATTTTTAATATATTAGTTGCATTTGATATTCGTTAGATACATATTTATTTTTTTATTTTTCAAAAAATATTTGCATGTCTTATATTGTTGAGATTTTGATAATTTTAAAATATGTTAATAGGTTAGATATATCCAAATTCGAATTGAATCCGTTTTATAACGGATTTGGTATTTCTATTTTTATTATCCGAACCCATTTAGTCTATATAATTGAGTTCGAGTATGAAACTATAATGTCCGTATTGTTTACCCTATATATTATATTATATATATTATACATGTTTTATGAGATTTTTATTTAATAACTTGGATGGTTCTTTTTATTATTGTAAACTTAAAAATGTTAGAATTTAGGATTCTAGTTATATTATTGATATGTAATGTAAATTTAGTTTGAATGTTAGAGAATTTGTAAATGGTTAAGAAAGATATGTTATGAATCAAAATATTATACAGGTATATTATTTTTGGGCAATCAAGTATATCGATTGCATGCATATTGAGTATCAGACTCCTTATACTATATTCGGCAAGTATTAGAGTAAGGTCCAATACATGTTAATACTAATCAGATTTGGATCTAAGACAAAGTGATACAGGCCAATTCAATTTATTTATAGTCTTACTTTAAAATTATTAAATATGTATTTTTTTTTAATTACGATTGTGAGAGTTCATTAGCATGTATGACAAAATATGAGGTGTTATGAATTATTGGAATCTCCATTAATTAGTGGAGGCTCCACTAATTATGGATTTATGTGAATTATTAGAAGATTTTTATGGATGTCCACCATTTAGTGGAGACATCATTAATTGAGATTAGTTGAAGATGATGTATGCCATGATGTATTTCACTAATTAGAGCTCTATAAATAGAGCTATTCTCTAAGCTTGTAATACACCATCATTTTGTGAAAGAAAGATTAATGAAAGAAAGATTGGAGAAAGAATTGTGAGAGAAAGAAAGAGAGAAGTTTGAAGAGAAATTCTTGTGCAAAGAATAGTTAGAATTTTCTTAGTGTGTAGTGTGTAGATTTTATTATAACACTACCCTAATTTTATAACACGTTATCAGCACGAGTCTCTGCCGGTATTAAAGCCAGAAGACAGGTACGCATTTATTGATCTCGCTAAATTCGAATTTGTAGCCCTTGATATTTTTGAAAAAAAAAAAATTTATATGTCATACAAAAATGCATCTAAATGCTAAAAAAAAAAAGGGATATCCATATGTCATGTGGATAAAAAGAAAGATTTGACCACCTGAAGATGGTCGTACTACCCACTGCACGGTATGAATGGTTGCACCTGAAGTTGCAAGATTGTAAAACCGTGAACTCCGTGATGTATAAAACTACATCTTAGTTAAAAATTTTACGGAGAAAAAGTTACTGATGAAGTTATATTGGAGAAGACATTCTCCACTTTTCATGTTCTACAGTAACAATATCGAGAAAAAGGGTATCCAAAATTGACAGCTTTAACATGAGTTATTATTGAGAAATCATGAAGCCAGATGAACTGGCTCAACAGCACTCCCAGAAGTGAATGTTGTTGGCTCCAGCAGAAGCCATCGTTATAGTCGTGGTCGTGGCCATGGCCGTGGCCATGATCGTGGTTATGGTCATAGACACGCTCGATATTTCCCTTATCACAATTATAATCAAACTGTGAGAAATACTGGCCACCTGAAGTGGAACAGAAAAGATCATAAGGGAAAAGAAAAAGAAATTGAAGAAAAGCATGAGGATATATGTTATAGATGTGGCATGAAAGGTCATTGGTTACGAAACTGTCGTACGGCTAAGCATTTAGTTGAATTGTATCAAGCTTCATTGAAAAATAAAAATGTGGAAGCAAATTTTTCTCAACATCCAATAAATAATGCTGAGGATGATGGTATTGATCCTGAAGATCTTAATATCAATATTACTCATATGGATGTATCGGATTTTTTTTTGAACACCCAGACGGTAGGATAGACCATTTAATTGGTGATGGCAGTGTCCAGAAGAATTAAAGCCTCACCCTGGTATTTTTGTATTTTCATTTTCATTATATTTTAATAATATTTACGTTTGCATATATATATTTGTATTCAGATGGCTGTTGTTAATGATGATATATGCATTATTGATAGTGGAACTACACACACCATACTAAAAAATGAGAAATATTTTTCTGATCTCAAAATGGGAGAAATAAATATTTATACGATAAACGGTAGTGCAAATGTAATTGATGGCTCCGGAAGAGCTAGTATATTGTTGCCTGAAGGAACAACAATTATTATTGATAAGGCACTATTTTCCTCAAAATCCAGAAGAAATTTATTAAGTTTTAAAGATATCCGCAGAAATGGGTATCATGTTGAAACAAATGAGGAAAATGAGATTGAGCATCTTTTTATTACTCAAATGCATTTGGGTAAGAAATCGGTATTAGAAAAACTGCCGTCTTTTTCTACTGGTCTATATTTTGTAAAAATACGTACAATTGAAATTCATCATCTAGTAAACCAGAAGTTTACTGATCCTATTACTTTTAACATTTGGCATGACCGGTTGGGTCATCCGGGATCTACCATGATGAGAAGAATCATTGAGAATACACATGGTCATCCTTTAAAAAATAAAAGGATATTAACATCAGAAAAATTCGCATGTACTTGCATGTTCCCTAGGAAAATTAATTGTTAAACCATCACCAGTAAAAGTAGGAGCTGAAAGTCCTACATTTCTCGAACGAATTCACGGAGATATTTGTGGACCTATTGATCCACCATGTGGACCGTTCAAATATTTTATGGTCTTAATTGATGCATCATCCCGATGGTCACATGTATATTTATTATCTACTCGCAACTCTGGCGTTTGCGAGATTACTTGCTCAAATAATTAAATTACGAGCACAATTTCCGGACCATCACATTAAAAATATCCGTTTGGATAATGTTTGGTGAATTTTCATCACATGCTTTTGATGCATATTGCATGTCAATTGGAATTAATGTTGAACATCCTGTAGCTCATGTTCACACACAAAATGGTCTTGCTTGAATCTTTGATTAAACGATTACAATTAATTGCTAGACCATTATTAATGAAAACAAATCTCCCAACATCTGCTCGGGGACATGCTATTCTACATGCTTGCAACACTTGTACGTATAAGACCAGACTAGTTATCATAAATTCTCTCCTTTGCAATTGGCTTTTGGGTCGAGAACCAAATATTGCTCATTTAAGAATTTTTGGGTGTCTTGTATATATTCCAATTGCACCAAACCAACGTACAAAGATGGGTCCTCAAAGAATAAAGGGGATATACGTTGGATATGATTCTCCCTCTATTATCGGGTATGTTGAACCCCCGACAGGAGATGTATTCACGACAAGATTTGCTGATTGTCATTTTGATGAATCATTATTCCCTAAATTAGGGGAGAACCAAAACAGACATAAAAAGGATCTTGCTTGGACAACATCATTAAATTATCTTGATCCGCGCACAAGCGCATGTGAACTTGAAGTTCAAAAGATAATTCATTTGCAAAGCATTGCAAATCAAATGCCGGACGCTTTTGTTGACTCCGAGAAGAGTTACAAAATCGCATATTCCAGACTATAAATGCTCCTATTCGAATTGAAGTTCCAGTGAGAACAAAATATTATACCTATAGCTGCTTGAGTCAAAAACACGCCAGAAGCGTGGCCGACCTCTTGGTTCTAAAGATAAAAATCTCGAAAGAAAAGAGGATTAAATGATCCAGAAGATCATATTGAAGAAAAGAATGATAAAGACCAAGAGAGAACTGATGACAAAGAATCAGAAGTTGATGAAAGTAACACTGAAATTTCTATCAATTATACCACTTCCGGTAGAAGTTGGAATCGGATAGAAACTGTTATTGATAATATATTTGCATACAATATATCTCTTGATGTTATACAGGATAATGATGATCCTGAACCAATATCGGTTGATGAATGTCGGCATAGAAAAGATTGGTTGCAATGGAAAGATGCGATTCAATCGGAGTTAAATGCAACGACAAAACGTGAAGTCTTCGGACTTGCGGTCCGAACACCGAAAGGTGTAAAACCTATTGGCTACAAATGGATATTTGTGCGAAAGCGCAATGAAAAGAGTGAAATCGTTCGATATAAAGCGCGATTAGTAGCCCAAGGTTTTTCACAAAGACCGAGTATTGATTATGATGAAACTTATTCTCCTGTTGTTGATGCTATTACACTCCGATATATTATCGGTTTGGCGAGTACATGAAAAGATAGATATGCGCCTATTAGATGTTGTCACTTTGCTTACTTGTATGGAAATTTAGAAAATGATGTTTACATGAAAATCCCGAAGGATTTCATATGCTCGAAGCATATAAACATTATCCTCGTGAAAATTACTCCATCAAGTTGCGAAATCATTATATGGCTCGAAGCAATGCAGGCGCATGTGGTTCACACATCTTAGTGAATATTTATTGAAAGCGGGATTTAAAAATGACCAGGTATGTCCATGTGTTTTTATTAAGAAATCTGGTTCTAAATTTGTGATATTAGCTATATATGTTGATGATATTAATCTTATTGGAACTCTGAAGAGCTCCAAGAAACAATTGATTATTTAAAAGAGAATTTGAAATCAAGGATTTTGGTAAAACCAAATTTTGCCTTGGTTTACAAATTGAACATTTGGAGAGTGGAACATTTATTTATTAATCAACATATACAGCAAAAGTGCTAAAAAGATTTTACATGGACAAAGCACATCCATTGAGTATTCCAATGATCGTCCGATTGTTAAATGTGGATAAAGATCCTTTCCGACCTCAAGAAAATGATGAAGAACTCCTTGGTCCTGAAGTACCATATCTCAGTGCAATTGGTGCATTGATGTATCTTGCTAATAATACACGACCTGATATTGCTTTTGCTGTCAAATTATTAGCAAGATTTAGTTCTTCACCAACACGACGACATTGGAATGGAATAAAACAAGTCATTCGATATCTCCAAGGTACAATTGATCTCGGATTATTTTATTCAAATAAAACCAGTCCAACATTGATAGGTTATGCGAGATCTTTGGTTATTTATCTGATCCACATAAAGCACGTTCTCAAACGGGCTATCTATTTACATGTGGAAATACTTGTTATATCATGGCATTCTACTAAACAATCTATAGCAGCTATTTCTTCAAATCATGCTGAAATTATAGCCATTCATGAAGCAAGTCGAGAATGTGTATGGTCAAGATCCATGATTCATTATATCTAAGAAAGTTGTGGATTATCATCAATCAAAGATATTCCAACTCCTCTTTATGAAGACAATGCAGCTTGCATAGCTTAATTACGAGGAGGATATATTAAAGGAGATCGGACAAAACATATTTCACCAAAATTCTTCTTTACTCATGAACTCCGGAAGAAATGTGAAATTGATGTGCTACAAATTCGGTCATGTGACAACCTCGCGAGATATTTTCACGAAGACTTTACTGATTGCAACATTTGAGAAGTTGAGATATAAAATCGTATGCGGTCGGTTTAAATATTTAAAAGAATCATCTTATCAGGGGGAGTAATAAACAGACATATAGAATAGTGTACTCTTTTTCCTTCACTAGATTTTTTTTCCCACTGGGTTTTTATCTAGTAAGGTTTTAACGAGGCATATTCTTTATGTATGGATGGACATCCAAGGGGAGTGTTATGAATTATTGGAATCTCCATTAATTAGTGGAGGCTCCACTAATTATGGATTTATGTGAATTATTAGAAGATTTTTATGGATGTCCACCATTTAGTGGAGACATCATTAATTGAGATTAGTTGAAGATGATGTATGCCATGATGTATTTCACTAATTAGAGCTCTATAAATAGAGCTATTCTCTAAGCTTGTAATACACCATCATTTTGTGAAAGAAAGATTAGTGAAAGAAAGATTGGAGAAAGAATTGTGAGAGAAAGAAAGAGAGAAGTTTGAAGAGAAATTCTTGTGCAAAGAATAGTTAGAATTTTCTTAGTGTGTAGTGTGTAGATTTTATTCTAACACTACCCTAATTTTATAACATGAGGCAAATTATTTGTAATTAATTGAATTATCGTTTTAGCATGCAGGATTGGGAGTATGAATGGAATCAGAATTGGAGACTTAAGGTCAAAGTAATAGAAAAAGAACAAAGTTTAAAAAAGTAACATTATTAATTTAAAAAATAAAAAAATGAAGGGGTAAAGAGGAAAATATTTTAAAATAATTTCAAAATTTTCGGCAGAAATAAATATTTTTGAAAATTTTGTGGGGGCAGAGATTTTGTGGTCCAAAATGAACTCACATGGCTCCAATCATGGAAGGCGGCAGAATATTGTCTCTACATTAGATTCCTTCAATTTAATGGTGCTGAAACTACTCAGTTCTATCCGAATTCAATTGCCGCCCCCGAGGATCTGCGTTCTCACCATGGAAGCCAACCAAAAAGCACAAGCCCACATAGCCATTTTACCTTCTTCAGGAATGGGACATCTAATCCCACTCATTGAGCTGTCCAGAAGGCTAATCGATCTTCACTGTAACTTCTTGGTCACCTTCCTCATCCCCACTGATGGTTCGACCATGGTAGCCCAAAGCCCCTTTCTTGAATCCTTACCCAAGAGCATAAACTCCATATTTCTTCCTCCAGTCGATTTGAGTGATATTCCTCAATATGCAAAAATTGAAGTTCGTCTGCACGAAAGTATAGCACGGTCTCTGCCGGCTCTTCGTGACACTTTAAGGCTGTTTTCTCACTCTAATTCTCAACGTATTTCAGCTTTAGTGGTTGATCTTTTTGGTTTGCCAGCCATTGATGTGGCCAAGGAACTGGGTATCTCGCCCTACGTGTTCTTCCCCACCACAGCAATGTGCTTATCCTTGATCTTACACATGCCAAAAATTGATAAAGCTTTCACTTGTGAATATAGGGATTCTACCGAACTAATCAGATTACCTGGATGTGTGCCGTTTCGTGGGAGAGACTTAGTGGATACTGCTCACGATAGGAAAGGTGAGCTCTATAGAAGGTTGCTTCAGAGAGTGAATCACTACAGTTCGGCAGATGGCATCTTGGTTAACAGCTTCATGGACTTAGAATCGAGTGCATTCAAGGCTTTGAAGGAAATAGACTGGTTTAAAGTGCCAATTTACCCTGTTGGACCATTGATACAAACAGGTATAACAAATGGAACTGAATCTAATGGTTCAGATTGTTTGAGATGGTTAGATATGCAGCCATTCGGGTCGGTCTTGTTTGTTTCATTTGGAAGCGGAGGGACCTTATCCCAGGAGCAACTAAACGAATTGGCTCTGGGACTAGAAATGAGTGAGCAAAGATTTCTTTGGGTTGTTAGAAGCCCCAATGAAAAGATCTCAAATGCATCTTTCTTCGGTGTCCAGAGCAAGAAAAGCCCTTTGGAGTTTCTGCCCCAAGGGTTCTTGGAGAGGACCAAGGGAAAAGGTCTAGTAGTGCCATCGTGGGCACCGCAAATTGAAGTCCTGAACCATGGCTCAACCGGGGGATTCCTCACTCACTGTGGGTGGAACTCAGTTCTAGAAAGCATTGTGCATGGTGTGCCATTGATTGCATGGCCTTTGTACGCAGAGCAGAGAATGAACGCAGTGTTGTTGACTGATGATCTAAAGGTCGCGCTTCGAGTAAAGCTGAATGAAAATGTCATTGTAGGCAGAGAAGACATTTCAGAGTATGCAAAAAGGGTAATTGTCGGAGAAGAAGGAGAAAAACTCCGGCAGAAGATGAAGTGTTTCAAGGCTTCTGCTGCAAATGCTTTGACACAGAATGGATCTTCTTCCAAGTCACTGGCCGAGGTGGCTAGGAAATGGATTTGCTAGGAAAAAATTCAAGGGATGGTAATGTCTGTCTAAATTTCCAGCTTCGCTGACTAATTTTCTTGATTTTCAGCTTAGTGGTACTAGTCATTAAAAGTAATTATGAAGAAAGCCAAAAGTTTGTTTGTCTGGCCACCAGAGCTACAATAACCTGCTTCAATCAAGAATTTGTAGATAGTTGATATGGATTGGGGTTTTCTCCCTTATTCCACTTCGACCATCAAGAAGTTACTGCATTTTTCATTGTATGAAGGGAAGGTTGAATGCAAATTATATGGAAGAGAATGTTAAAATATGATTTTTGAAAATTTTTTTAGATGAGTAATAAAATTTAAAATGAGTTTTTTTTTTAAAATAATTTTTCTAAAATAAAAAAATTTAAAAATTTTGAGATGGGTGTCCCAGTCTTCGTCAGCCTTCCACTATCCCAAATTCAGCAGTTTCTTTACCCAGTCTTCCACTTTCTAGATTGAAAATTTGTCTACTCTAAATTGCCATTTAGAATGCCACCATAAACACTTAGAAAGGGGACAGAGTAGAAAAAGATACTCTAGACTTTCTATAGAAGACTGACATATATAACATGATTGATCAATCAAGTCCAGAACCCGGGCCAATATAGACTTAGTAGGCAGTAAATGAGAAATCACGTGCCATAAAAAAATGCTTGTAACGATTATGTAGACCAAAAGATCACAATCTTTCCACATTGTGCAGGGGAGAGGAGTAGATGATAAAGATGTCGCATGGGAGAAGGAGGGGTTAGGATTGTGCCTCAACTGATGAATAATTCTATAAGCAGACTTAACAAAAAATCTCCCTGACTTGGAAGGAGCCCACACCAGTGAGTCGGGTTCCCCAATCCGGGGAATATAAATTTTCATGATCTCCTGAGCAATAGATGGTGGAAGCAGATTAGAAATAAGGTCATAGTCCCATATATGTTGATAAGAGAGCATGAGATCTCGAATAGCACTCAAATGTTGTTGAGCTATAGGAATCGAGGGAAGATGACAAGTAGGAAGGCTTGGGATCCAAGGATCTTCCCAAATATTCACCAACGAATCATGACCAATACGATAACATATTCCTGCCTCCAATACCTCTTTACATATCCAGATACCTTTCCAAATCTAGGAAGACCTACTAGGACATCGGTCTATATCCAACAGTCGTCTACCTCGGAGGTATTTAGATCAGATTAGATTGACTCAAGGACGATGAGGTTCAGTATATAGTTGCCAGAAAAGTTTCGAGAGCAAAGCCAAATTATTATCCGACGCTTTCCGAAATCTCAGACCATCGTTGATTTTAGGTGCACAAATGGTATCCCAAGATTTGAGGTATAAGTGCCGACTTGAGTCTTCTTTATAACCCCACCAAAAGTCCCACATTATAGCATCTAATTTCTTACAGATGGAAGTTGGAAGAAGAAAACATTGCATGACATGAATGGGGAATGATTGTGCAACATTCTTAATTAACATAGAACAACCAGCCTGAGATAGAGTGTTAATTTTCCAACCACTGATCTTTTGTCGGAATCTTTCCACCATACCTTGAAATGCCACAGCCTTTGAAGATTTCTTACAGAATGGAGCTCCCAGATAAGTACTATTATGAGCACATTCGGACATGTGAATAATAGAGCGTATTAAATATTTCAGTGAGGGCTGCACATTCCTGCTGAAGTGGATTGCAGATTTAGAAAAATTAATAGATAAACTAGGTCATCTGCAAAATGTATCTAACAGTTCCTGTATCACCTGTGTCTCTGTTATAGATGCTCTACAAAAAAGGATCAAATCGTCTGCATATATAAGGTAGGAAATGTAGGGGCAGTTTCGTCTAATTTTTACACCATGGAAAAAGTGGTTGGACTCAGCAGCAGTAAGTATTCTAGATAGCAGATCAAAGTACAATACAAATAATGATGGAGATAACGGATCCCCTTGTCGGAAACCTCTGAAACTTTGAAAGAAACCAAAAGGAGAACCATTAATCAGTACTAAAAAGGAAACAGAAGATACACACTCTAAAATAAGGTTGGTAAATCGATCATTAAAGCCATGATATTGGAGAATCCGGATGAGGATAGACCATTCCACTTTATCATAGGCCTTATCTATATCAATCTTAAGAGCCATAAGACCCAATCTACCTCTCTTCACGTTTAAATGGTGCATTATCTCATGACACATAATCACATTGTCGCTCATACTATGAGAAGGAATAAAAGCACCTTGGGAAGGGGCAACAATACTGTCCAACAAAGGTTTAATACGATCCGCCAAAATTTTAGAGATGACCTTATAAACAACATTACGCAGAGTAATAGGCTGGAAATTATCAACTCTATAAGTTGCATCCCTTTTCGGGATAAGAGAGATGAAAGTATGATTTAGAGACTTTAACATATTTTCATGAATGAAAAAATACTGAACAACAGCAACTACCTTTACTTCAACAATATACTAGTAAGTTTTGAAGAAATAGGGAGTCATACCATCAGGACCAGGACTTTTTCCAACCTTCATATCAAAAACTGTTTGGCAAATAAACTCATCAAAAGGAATAGCACACAGCACCTCATTTTGCACATTTGTAATAGAAGAGGAAATGAGATTATTGAGGTAAGAGGGGAACTAAGAGGCAGTGGAGGAGAATAGGTTACAATAATATTGTTCAAAAGCTTGACCAATACCATCCCAATTTGTCTGCCATTCATTGTCACCAGTAAAAAGAGAATCAATATGGTTATGTCTTCTATGTACAATAGTTGAAAGATGGAAGAAACGGGTATTAGCATCACCATCTTCCAGTCAAGACATCTTTGCTTTGTTCCACCATAGTAGTTGTTCTCTTTTCAGTTACTCATCCAAGGCTTCCTGTAAAGACTGTTCCTTTTCCAAGACAAGAAAGGATTGGGGAAGAGACTGAAGGGTATCAATCTCCCTATGGATCACAACTATATTCTGCTGGATAACACTAAAGACTGGTTTATTCCAAAATTTAAGAGCACTTTTTACATTTTTAATACTAGAAACTAGAGCCATAAGAGGCGAACCTCGAACAGGAATTAACCATGCTGACAAGACAATATCATGAGAAGAATTATCACGTGTTCACATAGTCTCAAAACAGAAAGGTCTAAGCAACTGTTTAGACGGAGGAGAAGTATCAAGAAGGAGAGGCTTATGGTCTGAGGAAAGAGCAGTAAGGTGGGAGACAGAAGCTCGGGGAAACAGAACACGCTAAGCTTCATTTACAAGACCCCTATCCAGATGAACCTAGATGATTGTAGTTCCATATCTTTTATTATTCCAAGTAAATACAAAACGAGTAAACCCAAAATCAATTAGCCCAACAGTATCCACAAAGGAGCTAAAACCCCCAGATGCAGGAGAACAAAAGGGGCGTCCACCATATTTTTCAGTAAAAAGAATTATACTATTAAAGTCTCTCAAGATCAACCAAGGTCTAGAAAATCCTCGACCAATATTTGAAAGATCCTTCCAAAGTCGTGGTTTCTGAGAATAGATATAAGGACCATAAACACCAGTAAATTGCCAAGAAGAGCTAAGTTGAGTACAAAATATCAGGCTAGTGATCAAATTGTTGTTGGAAGCTATTATTTGTAGATCAATATTTGAATGCCAACACATTGCTAGACCACTCACATAACCAATAATAGGAACAAAGTGAAAATTCAGAAATCTAACCGCAGTCAAAATCTGTGAAATTCTTTCAAAAGAGGAAGATTTAAGTTTAGACAAAAATAATATATTAGGCTGATGCGAGTTAACAAATACTCGCAGGGCTCTCACTGCCTTAGACTGAGAAAGTCCTCGACAGTTCCAGGCAAAGACTAACACGGGGACTGCGGAGGGCATGGATTGGCTCGCCTCCTCAGCCTCAGTAGAGAGATCAACAGTAGAAAAAGGTACCCCTATATCCTTTTGTTGCTCAAGATTTGAGCCGATCAATCCCTTACGAGCAAGATGTTTAACATGAATAAATCTTCTTCAGATAAGAACTACATTCTCCTTTAACACCAGTGGAGTCTGTTCTAGGTTGGCTGAATATGGAATAGCCGAAAAGTATGAAGTCTGTGCAATATGGAATGTAAGTTGAAGATGGGAGAGGGAGGAGACCATACTAAGCTCATCTGGACTAAGTGGATCTGAAATGCATGCCAAAGGAAATTCCTAATCAAGACTCGGAATTAAGATGCTACTAACAGAAGGGGTCTGTTTGCATTTTTTTGGGATGGGTAGACTGGAAGAGGAAGGTCTTTTACCCAGCTGTGCTAATGCACAACCATGTTTAAGAGGTCGAGGGAGAACTAAAAACCCTTACTATTATATTTTCTACTCAAAGACACGCATGAAGCCCGACTGATAATTGGCAATGTAACATTACGAGCAATATTAGGGGAGAGGTGAACCTCTATTGTTTCAGAGATAGGAATCGGTTCGGGTATAGGGGGCTCGACGGGTAGTGCTGGAATCAGTGGGAAGGTAGTGGACAGTGTAGTAGTTGAAGATGAAATTGTGGTTGTGAGTGCAGGTATAGGAATCAGCCAGGAAGTTGTAGTTATGCAAGAAACACTTTCATGCACAGAGGCCACGGGGAATATTACGGTACTCGTTAGGCTAGAAAAAGCCATAGAAGAAGTTAAAGAGGAGAAGGTAGTTGTGGGAGCAGGTTCAGAAATCAGAGAAGAGAGTGGAGGAGTAGGTGAGGATATGGCCAATTTATTTACTGAGGACAGATAAGGATACATGGGAGCAGGTACTACTGGTATAGACAAAATAGTTGAATTCATGTTGGAAACCGAGACCCTACTAGACAGTGGACAATCATCGAATCGGGCCTCAGTTTGGTTGTTCTCACATGGACGCCGACGAGTTGAAGCCAAACCAATTTCGGAATGGGGAACTAAAGGTTGTGCTGTAAGCCGGGAAGAATAAGGGCTCACTACTCTCATCTAATGGCCAAATGCCCGACGTGGATCAAGGGGACCAAAGAGGACATCAGGTTCACGTAAACTAACAACTTTAGAAAGTTATACCGTACAACTTGTATTGCATATAGTACAATCTTTTAAAACTATTAGTCTACGTGAACTAAATCTATATTAGAATTTCCGCTATTTAAGAGGAAAGAGGGGATGAAATGTTTTTTTTTTTTTTTATCACTCCTTCCATCCCTTAATATAAGTCGCTAGAGATTACTTTTGTTATCTCAAATTATAAGTCGTTGAGAACTTTTCAAAAAAGTTTTGAAGCTATTTTTATGTTTTTGTCCTTATTTATTGTTCTCTTTTTCTTTTTTTCTCTCTCCTCTTGTTTCCAAAACGTTTAAATATGAATATTTTAAAAAGAAAAAATATAAAGTCACCTTATTTTTAAGAATTTTAATATGTGTGAAATTAAATCTAGTGATGAAAATTTTACAAAAATCATCAAGAATTCTGAGTATTAAGCCTTAGCGTTTGAAAGATCTACCGTATCAATCATTTGGAGGAATAGATTGAAAGAACACCATTATTCTAATTAAGACATATATAACATTATGTTTATATATATATATATATATATATATATATATATATATATATAATATATATATAAAACTCGCAAGATAATCTTTTTAATAATTAAAATACAAATGTTGTTATTACACTCCAAAATGTAAGGTATGTTATGTTGTAAACTATGGTCGTCGATAGCAAATTGATTTAAGAAAATATTTAATTATTGATTGTTTTGAATTATAATAGTGTATTTAAATTGCAATCCAATTTGAAAATTAAAAAGCATGATCCGAAAAGAATTTATTTTTTGAGGTCAGAAGTAGAAGTGGAGAGCTTAGGCTTTTCTCGTTCCACGAACCTCTTTAGGCCCTACGGTATGGAAACTTATATATATACTAGTAAAGCTGTCTCGCACAAGGCTCGAGATAGGGGTACTGTATCATTCTCAATTAATCATTTTCCCCCCTAATAATCTATTCAAAACTTTTGAAATTTATGTAATAGATAATTATATTGCTAGAAAAAAGAAAAACAAACCAAAAAAAAAAAAAAGGGCATAATGTTTAAGGCTTTAAATTTTGCACAAAAAAAAGAAAATCCAAACCAAAACAAACTCTTTAGAAACGCTAGAATGCAACCCACTGCACAAATAAAACAAACTCCTTTAAAAACTTTTAAGATCATTACAACACCCAACCAAAACAACAAAACATCAGAGAGTAAAATATTTTCCTTTACAAAGTTATGGTTTCCAGCAAATTAAGATGCAGAAGCAACATTTACATATTTATAGTTAGGAGTTTAAATAAACTTAACCAGTATTATGAACAAACTTAGTATGCAAATTGTGCTAGAAACTAAACAACTATTTGAATTCAACCTCAATGATTAAAATATGAAAATTTTCGGTTTAAAAACCAATTGATGGCATTAGCAAGACACACCCACACCTAATCAGTCGGCAAGAGAAGTAAATTCTTCTTGTGCTCTGGGAGAGACAAAAAGATCAATCATCATATAATTTACTGCAAGGCTACAACAATAAGCTGAAAGCAAAAATCCCCTCAAAAAAATGTTAAATAAAAAAAGAAAAGATGAAAGCAAAAATTATTAACCAGAATTAACAACTTTGATTTCTCTTGTTGTAGCATCACGTGACATCAATGGTTTGATAAAGAACTGCGCAAATCTGAAAAATAAAACACATAAAAACTCCAAGCTACACACACAAGCACACATAGACTACGGAGTATGATTTCAGGAATAAGAATAATACCTGTCCAAAGCTTCTTCAAAATAATCAGCATTAACATAAAAAAAGTAGTTAGTTTGCTTAGAAGACATGAAAGCATTTGTAGTCCCACCATGCTATAAGAATAAGAAACAAAAGAAAATATGAATTTTCAGTATGTGAAAGTTATTTACTCACCAACGGAAAAGAAGAGAATCTTAGGCTAGGATTTCTTTTGAGCGAAAAACAAAAGGCTAGACTTTGTGCCAACCCTCAACTTGACATGCCAGCTATTACCAGAACTCAGTAGATCTTAGTTATTTCACTTTGCCTCCCCTCCCCCTACCTTTTTGGTTTCAAGTCCAACTCAGCCTTACCTTCAATCTTTGCCCCCATCACTCGAGCTAAATATGCATCGGCTGCTTATTCTCTATATATAATTCAAACCAGTAGCGTCTTTCCCTTTCTTCCTTCTCCATTGGTGTTAACAGGCCATAATGTAGGCACAATCCATCTTTTTTCCCCCCTAATGAATTTCTTCTACTGTGCAAATATTTGAAGATGGTGTTCTGATATTATAACTTTGAAATGTTCTTTCTCAACATAGCAAGAGTCTTACAAATGCAAAGAAAAGGTAAGGGAGAGTTACTAATTCCTTTCACTTCATGTACATGACAAATTCCATTCACCACACACTATAACTTGCACAACCATAAATTATCGAGAGTAGAGAAATAATAAAATCACCGACTAGTAGCACAAGGACAAAACATGCTGCATAAAATACCTAAACTAAGTTTCGCCAACCCCCTTCCGTTAATGTGTATATTCTTGCACTTTAACCTACCCAGAGTCTCCAGATCCATAAAATTAAACCAGGGAAGAGTACAAAAATAACTGTATTTACAAAAGCCACATCAGGTTAAACCTATAAACTTGATCAAAGGCACGAGATAGTCATTCTAATTCTTCAATCTCTATGTTATTTCTACTTTTATCTTCTATGAGAGTATCAATACCATATGCTTGGCACTTATTCTTGCAGAAACGTAGGAAATTCCTAACAAGAAAATAGAATTTAGTCGCTTGCTTAACAGCTAACCTTAAACAACTCCAGGATGAATCAGTCTCAGGGAAAGAACACAAACACAGACAAGCTAAATGGATATATATACAATGGGTACCCGTGATGAAAAAATAAAAATGACAAAAATAAAAAAGTGCATGGAAAAATGAAAAAATGCATGAGGAGACATTGTGGCAATTAGCAAAATGATGTGAAATATCATCAATGAAATGCAAAAACTTCATACTACAAGAATGAACCATAACTGGTACAAACGACTGGGAAAGCAACACCAATTAGAAAATAATAATTGTAGAAAACCTTGAGGAGTGAGAACCACATAAAAAAAGGGGGGGAAATGTTTAAATCATTGTTATCATCATAATAAGATCACAAAACTATATTCACCTTTTAAAAACATTAATATCATATTCAAAAGGTCTCATCTAACCAAGAATATTTCACAGAACTTAGCAAAAGAACAAAAGAAAAGAGAGAGAAAAAAAAAAGGTTACTCTATCTAATGCATTATTGAAGCATATCTATCAATTTCAAGAAATTCAAGTACTTCTTATTCCTACCATAAAAAAAAAAAAATGAAAAAGAAGTAAAACTTCTCCCATAACAAAATTGCACCTGATTTGCAGCAACAACGTTCAAATATTCTGCTTCTACATTAATGCGGGAAGCCTCTCCTTGAATGAAAGCATTACCTTTTTTTTTTTTTTAAGTGGAAAGCATTGCCTTTACACTTTCACTTTCCTGCAAGTTATGGATTCAGGTACTGTCAAAATGCTCAAAAGAAAACTGTTAGTAGTCTTTTTCATTCAGCAGAGGTAGCACTGTCACAAAATACCTTCATCTTTTCCTGTCTTCTTTTAAGCTCAAGATTAAGTGTATCCTTGACACGGTCATTCTCTGACACATTAACAGGCTTTACTAATTCTGTGACATTAGATGATCCTTTGGGAGTCCTAGAGGATGTAGAAGAGGAATTGCCAACATTTATTATACCTTGTGAACTATCCAATAAATGTTCAACTTTTCTCTCAATCTCAGTAGACATCCTTATCTACATTCACAATTTAATATATATATATATATATATATATATATATATATATATATGAAAATATGTCAACTCATGAGCAACACAAGGGCGACTAATGTCTTCAAGATAACTGAACCGTGCTGAACTCCAAAACTAAATAAAATGAGAGAACAAATATTTTTGCTTCATGACATGAGACATAATAATCCCCATAGAAGGATTAGTAGCATGCAAAAGTATACATCAACTTCTGGCCAAAATAGTCCATAGGCCTTTAGTAAATTTCCCTTACAAAAAAAGCAAGATTAGAATAAAACAACTTATCAGAAGAAGCAAAAGCAGAGATAAGCCAAACAGTAAACAACTTATTCAGCTAGATGGAGGTATATTGAATCCAAGAAAAAGCCCCAAAAGTTATCCAGCTACATTGGAAGTGACAAATCTAAAAAACTCATAAAAAAAAAAAAAACAAACAACACATAAAAGAGATCCATTTCTTAAAACCACCATTAAAACATTTAAAGATAATCAAAATTAAAAAATCCCAGCAAAAAAAAAAAATCATATTTATTTAAAGAATGCTCAATAAATTGTGAGAAAAAAGGCTTCTTACATCAAACCCGACCGCACTATTCTCTCCATCCAAATCTAGATATCGCAAAGCCCTCCATTGTAGAGCCCTCCTCCCACTTTCTACGGCTGTCACTGCAAAATCCAATTTCAATCCATTTCAGTTTTCAAGCAAGCATCCCAGTACAAAAAAAATCACTAAATGAAGAAACAACATTTCAAGAAAATAAGAGAAAATCAAACCTTTGCAACAAGAAATTTTGAGCAACCTCTCAATGACCTTTCTATCTACAAGACAATCATCCACAACAAGAACATGCAATTCCTGGGCAGCACTAGAAGAATAACATTGACTGGCCATAACTACTTCGTCCATAGCCATTTCCCTCTCCTGGGCACGAAAAAAGTCTATATAATACATACAATAGAAACCTCAACTCAAATGTGTTTAACCCCAAGAAAGTGCAAGCGATTGACAGGTGTGTTGTTGCTAAGCTCACCTTACGCATGGCCACCACCTGACAACAAAGTTACACTTGTCTGTTTCATACCAAAGCTAAGATGGGAATAGTAGAAACAAATTAAAAAAAAAATAGTAGAAGTAGGTTGCTTCAACCAACACAGCCAGTAGATAAAAAGGGCAATCACTTTGGAAAAAGACACAAATGCCATCAAAAGTGATTGATGAAAAATGAACAGTATCACCCAAATTCTTTTTTCTATTATATAGAATATATATATATATATATATATATATATATATTATAATTTGATGACTTGAAATATCAATTATCTTTGTAGGTGTTGACATCATTTTTGGTCGATCCGTTACAACGGTAACTTTTAGCCGAAACCGATATGAATTCTGCCAAACGGATGATGATGTCAAAAAAATCTTTAACTGCTATACCTGGTCAACATCGGAACCAGGAGCCGATGAGTCGTCACCCCCACATCACGGCACGATCGGCAAAACATTACTGTTCTCAACAGTTAAGGACGGGCCACGAAGCGGGATTCTCTCCACATTTGGAAAGTCGGCAACCATGCCACAACAAGTATAAAACGAGTAGAGATCCCAGATGGAATAATCCAACAACAATCGTCTCAAACCAAATTACCAAATTTTCTTTTAATTTTCAATTCTCTTTTTCTGCATTTTTTACCGCTTTCTTTACAGCTTTTCTTCATAGCTTTTCTTGCAGCTTTTGATAACATTTTTCCTTACTCATTTGATTACAAGCTTTCCGTTTTATGTTGCTTTGATTACAAATTTCAATACTTTTGTATTTGTTCATCATCTTAATCGAAATATACTGCGTTCAGTTCTACTTTACTTTCACATACAATATTTTTATTTTTTTTGAACCCTTCCTATAGTAAATTCAAAAAACTCACATCTTTTAAAATGTTCAACTCAATCATTCATTTTTCCATCGAACTGTTTATATTCATCGGAATAATAGCCGATCGACAGTTCTCTCCCTTTTTGTAAGGCAACAACAGATAATAATTTTCTAAAAAGAAATTAGAACTTTCTTTTCTTACCTCTAAACGACGATGTAGTTTTTATTAATCAAATTATATAAAGTGTGTCTTTTAATTTTTTTAATTTTAATTTCTTATATTATTATTTTGTTCGTAATACTAATATTGACCATTTGATTTTAACTATGTTAAATATTTTAGATATAATAATAAAATATTTGAATTTAACTCTTTACAATTTAAATATAATACTAATGATATGCAAATTCGATTTAAAGTACCAAATTGGCATAACAATGTTTATAAAATACGAAATTGAAATTGCTCGCGTTCTCATGAAAACAGCAGCGGGAAACCGCAGGGGTATTACCGCAATCCTATTCGCGTCTCTCTGCAGTAGCGGTGCTGATTCAAGACTTTGCAAGAAGCGTAAAACCCTTTTGGAAAAAAGAAGTGGGTTTTAGAGAATCATTCCAGTTTCACTTGAGAAGATTGAAATTCCCAATTCAAGCTCGAACTTTTACGGACACAGATTTACATCTGCTTTTCTGTAAAGGGAGAGATGGACAAGGCAATAGTTACTCTTGATAAGGGCAGCAAATGTTCTGCTTGGAATTACAGTGGGCAAAGATTAGCTGCTGGTTCTGTTGATGGAACAGTGGCAATTTATGATTCAAGCGACCCAGCTTCTTCAAATTTCACTTGTACTTCTAGATTTAAGGTATACTAAAATCTTACCAATTTCTTCTTATTATTTTTATGGGATTAGATTTGTATTTGTTTTTATCGATGTATCTGTGTTTTGGGTGCATTGGTTTCTCTTTGATTATAGTGTTTGTTTTTCAGTTGGGGGATTTGGGTTAAATTGACTAATTTCTTGTTGGATGATTGTGTTTAGTAGGCTAAGCTCTCTTGCACACAATAGCTATAAGTTATTGGATATGAAAACAAAATTGTTTAAAAGACAAGTTCTTTTCTAAATTTCTTTGTGGAAAAGTAAAAAACTAGTAAAATTTTAGTTGGGATTCAGAATGTGTTAATCTAAGCCATGGAAAAGTATCAAATTCTTTTTTGTTTTTCTGAGCATTGTCGGTTAATCTTTTATTTTACTAAAGATCTTGGAAGATTATTGTATATTTTTGCCTGAAGCTGCTAATAGTTCTCCCTCTAGAAGCAGACTTTTACTCTTCAGTTTTGACAAAAGGGATTTTTTTTTTTTTTGGGTGGGGTGGGGCGGGGAGGGGGGGGGGGGGGGCGTTTAAATAGGCAAAATCTTTATTGCTTGTGAAAAACTAAGTGTGTAAAAGAACATAAGGCTTATTCTTCCAATCACAGCTAATATGATAACATCTAAGATCATTGTACCAACTGTCAGCCTACCAATGCCTGCTAGCAAACTTCCAGGGACCAAATGATGTGATCAAAGTGATGAAAATAAAGGGAATTTCCCTCTATCATTCTTTAGTAAAAGCACATTGATCAATGTCACAGCTGATACTTAGCTCCCAAATATTTGTGAGTTTGAGAAATGCTTTGCCAACTACTAACAAAACTTAGCACAAAATTAATCTTCTGAAAATGTATATGGCAGTAAGTTGTTTATAAAAAAATATGCCCTGCTATTGCTCTCTTGCCATACCTGGTACACAGCAAGACAAAGACAAAGTTTAAGCAGCCTATGTTGAAAGGAATTACTAGTGCATTGCGATTGAAACAAGCCTAATTCCGCAGATCAAGAGAGATTGCAGTTAACTAACATCCACCTCCTTAAATGTGTCCATATATGATCAGAAAAAGAACATAAAAAGAATAAGTGCTCCACCCTTTTCTCACGGCTCTCATGCAGAAAAGACTGATTCTGAGAAACAATGCTGCAATGGAACAATTTATCTGAAGTACTCAAACCATTAAGACAAGCAACCCATGTAACAGAGGCAAGTTTTGGGATATTTTTCTTGAACTATACCATGTCAAACCAAGCCTTTACAGTTATACTACCTTGCATCCCTAGAACGATACTTTTAGCATTGAAAATATTATTAGGAGATAGAATCCAAACAACCTGATCCACCTGCTCTGAATTAGGAGTGATACTTACACTTTGAATAATTTATTGGGCTATAATGGAGAGCCGGTTTCCTCTTGACCACATCCACCACATCCTGCTAGCCCATATGCTATAGCTGCTACTTTGGCATACAAAGGAATACGTAGTTGTCTTCTAACTTCAGCTGTGCGATACTTATATAAAGGTCCCAGTGAGAATCAATAATCAGACAAAAAATGAATACTTGCACCATTACCAATCTCTATTTTCTCATACTTCCAAATTGTCGCTTTTAGTTGTAAGATCTTCCTTCAATACCAAGAACAATCTGAAGGAACTGGAATTGCCCAATCAGGGTTTTGTTTTAATAGAGTGGTAATCAGCAAACCTCATATAACATATATGGGGGCATTCAGTTCAGCTGTTGAGTTTTGCCAATTGATACGACGTTGTTTTACTTGTTGGTTGTTTTAATGCACATTTATTTCTCAATATAAGCTTTTCTGGGCTCATTTTTTTTGTTATCTGTGCTCAAAAGTTCAATCCCTTTATGGTAAGGATTGAATCTGAAGTCAAGCCTTTGATATTTTCGATGACTTAGTTGCTTGTGTTCGTTCTTAGTCTCAAGTTATCCTTTTGGTATGTATATTCCTTTTGAGATTTGATTCTTTCATTTGTGTTGTCACTGATTTTAGGTCCAGGACAAGAGCATTTTGAAAATTGTTTGGGTTCCTCCAGAGTATGGAGATGCAGTTGCCTGCATTTCTTCTGATGGAATTTTAACATTGTGGGAGGAAGTTGTTGATGGTATTGTAGAATTTCCTTTTTGTCTTTCTCATTTTCATTAGTAGACATACTCTGTAAAACTTGCCTTTTATGATCAGAGACTGACTGCTGTGCATTTTGTGATTCTTCAGACTCCAGTCTTCCACAGTGGAAGTTGTGCAAAACCTTTGACCAAAACCCAAGTCAAGTTCTTGACATTCAATTTGGAGTCTCTACCACAAGTCTGAAATTGGTAAGTTCTTATGTCAATGGTTAATTATTGGCCCTCGTATCTCATGATACTTAAGTAGCACTATAACAGTTTGGAGTCCGCCGCAGACAACCAACCGGTTAACAAAACCAAAAAGTAGTGCCAACTAAACACAAGTATAGTGGGAACTCCTTTCTGATAATCTGTGAATAGCTTTTACCATAAAGAAATGGTAGAGCTTTTCATGAAAGGTTATGCCATTGAAGTTCAATTGACATTCTCTTGCATTGCGTTGTTCATCTAAACGTCTGCTTTGATTTTCTAGTGGAGATCACCTTGTAATACTGAAATATCTTTAACAAGAATTTAGTTACAATTTGGATAGAACCATGTGCATTCTAGCTGATAATAGGTTTTTGGCTTGTCTAGAATAGGAAAGATATGTTTATGTGCTCAAACAACCTCTTCTTTTTATTGTCCTTTTTTCCTCGTACCTCTCCAGTTTCTGATATTCTTTTTGCTGAATAAAAATCTTATAGATGTGTCTCTGAAACGGTCTTATAGTTTCTCCTTGTGGTTTTACGTCTGGGCTAGTTGCATGCATAGCTGGAAGGACAGAGGGGGAGCATACCAAAGTTAAATGCTCCTGATGCTATCTTCCAATAGTAATCCCTCTAATTGGCAATTTACAGTACTTGAGGGAGTTCTGTGGCTCTTCAATTGCGAGGGATATAATATACAGGCATCAGTTTTATAAGAAATGGAGAATGAGTAGAGCTCTTGTATCTATTTTTCTATTTTTTTTTTTAATTGAAAGGAAAAGTCTCATTAGTTAACTGAATTTATTAAGGATGAATTTACTTAACTGTATTCTGTCACAGACAATATGAGTATTTTATAATGGTAATGATGGAATGCGCTTTGGATGTGTTCTTCAGTAGGCAGTTTATAATGGAAGGTACAGATAATTGCAATAATAACTCAAGAAGAGGAAAAATGTCGGTTAGCTTGCTTACTGAAAACAAAAGTTTAGAAAAAAAGGGAAAAAGTTTTGGCTATCTTTATCTTCAAAGAGTATTTGTATGTAAATCTTCCCTTTTTTCCTCTATGTTTTCTATTGCATTTAATAGATCTGTAGTAATTTTGCTATTGAATTTTCACTTATCTCTTCCTTTATCAACATAACAAAGTGTATATATTGATGATAAGTTATTGAGTTGCACCATTTTTTGTTTTTTCTAGGTTGCTGCATTTTCAGATGGCCATGTGAAAGTCTTTGAGCTTCTGGATCCTTTTGAAATGAAGAATTGGCAACTTCAGGTGGTTGTTCATGTATCAATGTGTTCATTTATGCCTTTAGAAGTCTGTTTTGTTTTCCCTTTTAACTTCCTCTTTTCTTTGGAGGTTGCTAAAATTTTTATGTTTCAAGATTTAACCGTACTTTTCATCTTCTGGTATTGTATTCTTGTCCTTCCCTTGCCTAGACTATGTAATGGGAAAACTAATATATAGTGCTTTCCTTGCAGGCGGAATTTCTGAATGTGATTGAAACTACTTCCAAATTTGGTAGGTCTTCATGCTTGTCCGCATCCATATCCTGGAATCTACAAAGAGGGGAAATCTCGGAGTCAAGCTTCGTGTTGGGTTTTAATTCAGATGTTCCACAACTCAATTCTTCCAAGGTATTCTAGATTCTTTGTTCCCTCTTATTGATCTTGTGTTACAGGGATTCCTCAGAAAAACAGTCTTGAGCTGTTTAACATTCAGATGGTAGCATGTGTAACTTGAGACTTTTGATTGGTGAATGCCCTTCATTTCAATCTTGAGTGTTGATTGTATGAAGAGTATGTGATACTTGCTTACTAGGTCAGAATTGCAATTTGACAGTTGAGCAATTCCATGATAGTGTCTTTTTATTGCTTGAAATGTATAGTTGGTTGCATCTGTTAATGCAGCAGAATAGAGAGGGCTCTTCATTCTGTCGCTAGTTTGACTTGGTACATTTTATCAGTTCAGAACCCAAAATTCTGATGAACTGATAACTTCACAAGGTGGAAATTTTTACCATAGTAGCTTTTGAGATTGACTGACTGTGAAGTAGCTTTTGAGATTGTTGAATCTCTACCATTGTCAACATGTTATAGACTTCCACAGGTCTGGGAGTTTGATCAAGATCATCAAAGATGGCTACCAGTTGCAGAATTAGCTTTGCCAGAAGAAAAGGGTGATCAAGTTTTTGCAGTTGCATGGTCACCCAATATAGGAAGGTAGCCATGCTGTGTCCTTTTTCTTGCTCATCTGTTGTTAATGTTGTTGTTATTATTATTATTTTTTAAACTTGAAATGAATTTCAATAAAGACATTGTGCAAATTTACATGTATACTTCATGCACATGGGAGACCAAGGTGAACATATTGAGAAAAAAATATGATGTAAGGGGTTTAAATTACAAACAATCTACTTTCTACGGAGTGATGGTCAAAGAGTCCAATTTCAGGATTTTCTATTGGATAACTGAATCATTATTTTTTTGAGGAAAAAGTTATGTTGTTCAGATTATTAGTCCATGTCATTTCCCTTTTTTTTTTTTTGGGTCCAACATGGGGGAGTAAAGTAAACCATTTAATACTATATGGACTGTTGTATTTATAAATACTGAGGAATCTCTGACCTTTTAATAACTCTTTATAAACTTCTGTTCAGGCCATATGAAGTCATAGCAGTTGCAACTCTCAAGGGGATTTCGATATGGCATGTTGGATCAGACCCTAAACCTGATGGGAGGCTCTCAGTTGAAAGGGCTGCTTTACTCTCCGTTCATGGGGCCGAGGTACCAAGATCCTACCACACCTTATATCCGTCAATATTATTTTCCTAGAACGTATGGGACTTGTGAAAACTGTTTATTACTAATCTAAATATGGTCTTATAAACTGGAGTTGCTGGTAGAGTTGCTTAGTTTTCTTTGGTATCACATCTGCATATAGGCTATTGAACCACGGCAAGTTCTTGAAAATGTTTCAACTAGGTAGAAGTTTGACACACATCACATATGAGCCTCCTCATTTACCTGCTCGCCCGCTTTCTTTTGTTGAGATGTACAGTTTTGCTTGCATGCAGGTTTGGCAAATGGAATGGGATGTCAGCGGGATGACCCTAGCTACTGCCGGGAGCGACGGCGTGGTCAGATTGTGGCAATCAAACCTCCATGGAACCTGGCACCAACGGGCTTTACTGGAACCAACCAGTTAGTTTACTCTCCGGATATAACATCTTAGTAATTGTGTCATAGCCAGACCTTTATGGGGCGGCCATTTGGACCATTCTTCCTTTGGACCAAACAATGGGATGACGTGAGATCAATATCATTCCAAGCCCCTGTAGTCGTTGTTTGCTTGTTTTAGGCTCTGTTCCTCAATTCCTCAAAATAAACTATTTTTATTTTTTTAAATTTCAAAATTATTTTAAGTTGTTCTCGATCATTTTTCATTTTAATTTGAGAAAAGCTAAGGGAAAAAAGAAGTTTCAGACAAATTATGCTAGAAATACTTCCAAAAATACTTTTGCATATGAATGCTTTTGAAGATAAGAATGCGATACTATTATTAACATTTTTTTTAAAAAAAAAGTAAAATATTCACCTATGTTCATTAGAAGATTATTATTATTATTATTTTAATGAGAATATCGTTTGCTAGAATATTCTTCAATGGTTACCAGCAAGTAGGAATGCTTGCAGTATAGTCCCCCGGAGCACAGACAAGATGGCAAGGGTTAGGGTGACATACTTTAATGGGCTGATTACATTGCGGATTTGACTTCTTTTGGGGTTGAATTTTTAGGATTTCTTCCTTAGGTGCTTATTATTAGTGTGTATTTCAGATTTACATCTTACTTAGATTGAGGTCTTGACGCTCGGGTGGGGGAGGATGGTTTGTTTTCGGAACTCCCTCCTTAATTTAAGTAATGCTTGCAGTATATATTTTTTTTTAAAAAAATTGATTTTTATAAGTAATTGATCGATTGTGTAGCTAATAAAATCTCCAATAAGATTTAGTTTTGTTTGGGTGAATCAATTCTCACGACTCAAGGCATAACAAAGATTGAGACTAAGGTTTTCTATAGTACTTTTGAGACAGAGAGAGAGAGATAAAAGAAAAATTGTTTATGTAATTTAAATTTTATTAAAAATTATTAATATTTTAATACTTGATTATCTAGTATTATATAAATATAAATATTAGTAAGATAATAAAAATCCTAACGATAATTAGCATAATAATTATAATATAATTTTTAGTTAATATAATAATGAAAAGATCAATTTAAATCTGTAAAGTGCAATAAAATTATGATATAATAACAATAAAATAATTATGATAATAAAAAAATAATATATGATAATATAATCGTATATAATATATTTATGTGATTTGATAACATAATAACAATAAAATAGTAATATTAAAATATTTTTTAATTTTTATAGTAATAATAATAGCATGATAACAGTACAATATTATAGTTGCACTAGGGACATTCCCATCCAGAAACATATTATAATAATATTTTCAAGTCATTCATCATTATATGATTAGTTTAAATTTTAATTCCGTCCTTTAAATTTATATTTTTTTGATAATTATACCTTCAAATTATTTTACGTATATTGTGTTTTCAAACTCATACTTTTTTAACAATTGAATTCCTAAATTATATTTTGTACATATTTCAGTATTGAATTTGTAGGATTGAGTACAATCTTGTCCCTAACTCTTAAGAAAAAAAGTATAAATTCAATTATAGTTAAGAGATTCAATTATAAAAAAAAGTATAAGTTCAAGGATACATATATACAAAAATATAATTTAAGAGTTAAATTATCAAAAAAATATAAGTTTAAGAGGGCAATGTGCGCAAAATTATATTTCAGGAATACAATTATAAAAAAAAAAGTATAAGTTCAAAGATAAAATTAGGATTTAAGGCTTATATGATCTATGGAATTCTTCTTGAATAGAACTTTTTAACGCCTATAACTATAACTATTTATTTAAAACCCAAATTCATGTCTAATCCAATGGTTTGGAGATCACAGGATACCGTTGATTGAGGAGACACAGCAAAGGCTAGCAAAGACGCTTCGATTCAGAAACTCGATCTTGGGTTTTGCAGAGAAGTTTATAAGTTGTGATATCTGCACCGAGTTACTTGTTTTGCAAGTTCTTTTTGCCTCCTGCTCCTCCTTCCGGTGAGCTTTGAACCAGAAAAACAAGCATGGTGCGCAGAAGAGTAGAAATCAAGGAAATACAAGACAAAGCAAAACGGCAAACTACCTTCACCAAACGACGTCAAGGGCTCTTCAAGAAGGCCGAAGAACTTGGTAAAAAGTGCGATGTTGATCTTGCAGTCATCGCCTTCTCCAAGGCCGGCAACCTCTATGCCACCGGACATCCTAGTGTGAACACTGTAATCAACCGTTATCTGCGTAACAAGGCCTCCGCGGACGGACAAACTGGCGAAACAAGCGAGACTTCCCAAGCTTTTCAAGTAGAGACGAGCGGTAAAAATGAATCAAATTTGTTGCCATTACCAACTGAGAAGAAATGCACTAATGACGTTGAACAAATTTTGGCAGATATAGAAGAGATCAAGAGCAAGATTTCTTGTATGCCAGTGGAAGATTCAAAGCTGCACGGCTTGGATAAAGCTATAGCGGAATTAGAAGATATGAAAGGCACCATGGAAGTGCTCAAAGCTAGGGCCTTTAAGCCAAATCAGGGTTGATTCATTTTCATGGGTGATGGGGTTAGGTCTGACGTTGTTTTTATATTCTTTTTCTTCTTCTTCTCCTTTTTAGTGCTGATTGATATTCTTCCGGGTAATAGTTCTTAGGTATAGTTCATGTTATCTTTTTGCCAGGTACATCAGCCTTGGTTTTGTGTTTTTTCCTTTGCTACCCAATTCTCATGTAATCTTTGATAATAACCATGGAGAAGAGAAGTGTGCGTTGGTTGCCTTCTCAACTCCTAGGAACTTTAAAACTTAAAGAATCTTTGAATCTATTTTAAAATTTAACTTGTTACAAAACTTTTAAAAATTTGTACTTAAACCGTGAAGAATTGTTAAATATGTTAAAAGTTTATTTTGTTATTATTCTAAAAATGAGATTTTTCACCTAGAAAATGTTTTAGCGAGCAATTGTCTTGTTACAATTATCAATTGTAAAAGATGACCATTGAACCAAAATCTTAATATGAGAAAGGGCAAATGACATTGTAAAAGATATTTTAATTTGCCAAAATATCCACAAAGCGTTTTATATTCCCTGATGTGGAAGCAGAGGAACACTTAAAAGAGGGGGAAAACAACACTGGAGAAGAATGATAAACTGCTTACAACGTCCATGGAGGAACCCCATCTTATTGGGTTCTTCCTATTCTTCCTTATTTCAGATTTCGCATACAAGGGTTTGCAGGGAAACCAGACAATTCAAGGGTGTTGAAAGAAGAAGACTTGGTAATAAGAGAGCGAGAGGTGCTGTCTGTGGCTTTCTCTTGCCAGTGGATCCTTGGGCACCAAACATTGATTCACAGAGCATTGCTTCCCAGCTCTTTGCTTTCTCTCTTTTCCCTTACGTTGGTTTCTTGTACTGCCTAACCAAATCCAAGTCTACCCCAAAGCTCGCCCTTTTCGGCTTCTATTTCTTGCTTGCGTTTGTGGGTGCCACCAGTGAGATTCTTTCTCATCTCTATTTTCCTTTAATTGAAATTAATTATGGTCCTTTTTTGAGACTGAGCATGTAGATTTATCTTGTTTGATAAAATGCCACAAAGTTGGGAACTTACTGATTTCTTTGATTACTCTGTTCTTTAGCTAATTTAACTTCTGTGGCCAAATGAGTAGTTAGTTGAAGTTATTGAGTTATTGATTTTGTTGGTAACTGAAGGCCCTTCTTGTTGCCTTATTGTTTAACGCTCATCTAATTCGACAACTGTTGGCTAGAAGTCATGTTCCACATGTAGATTCTACAATTTTAGTCTTCGACAACTGTTAGTATTCTACAATGTAGATTCTACAATTTAAGCACCATCTTCCTTCCTTTGTTCGCTGAATCAATGGTCTTCCCTTTTCATTTCTCTTGGGGCCTAAAGCAAATGCGGTCTAACTAATTCTTCTTTGATAGACCAACAACCAACACATTAAACTGATGACTCTGTATTTCCCCTTTGGTTGTTGCCATTTCTTGGAAAGTTTCAGCGCCAAAACACTGAAAGGAAAACAATGTGGAGAGAGCGTATATCTTGCATGCAATTGTTCTAAAGCTTCCAAAGTGGACTGGGGCCTTCAGAGTTCCTAAAGTTCTTCTTCCACAATGTCAATGGTTAATCTTCCAATACGCCCACTTAGGAAATTAATACACCTGAATATTCAAATTGCGTGTGTTTTGGAATCAATTGCTGAATACCTCCCATATAAGATTGCATAGGAGGTATTTGACACAATTGTGGTAATTCAGATGCTTTACTTCCCTCCAGTTAATGAGCATATGTTTCCTTTCACAAAGGAGTAAATTACCTCAATTTAAACTAGCATGCCATTCCTTGCCATGCTTCATTCTTTTTTCTTTTGTAGCAAGTTTTCAACTCTACTGATCTTTTCCTTGTTGATCTCACTGGCTTATCTTTTCCAGTTCCAGCTGGAATTTATGGTAAACACTCTCTTCAGTACTGGATCTAATTTTCCTTAAATTAAAACAATTTTATTTGTTTTATTGATCTGGATATTGCATAACTTAGTTACTCTTGTAACAGCAAAGGTGCATTATGGAACTTCATTGTCCAATGTGGATTGGTTGCACGGTGGTGCTGAGTCACTGCTGACGTTGTCCAACTTATTTGTTGTTTTGGGGCTAAGACAGGCTCTTAGAAATGCGGACAATGCAAAGGAAAGCAAATCCAAATTTTCTTCTGAGACTGAAAAGGAGAAGTCATCTATCTAGTTGGGGTGTCCGAGATAATTTCCCTATTCCTTGTCTGTCATGGGTTATGTACTTGTAAACCAAAGACAAGCTGTTAGTAAAGTGCTCTGTTATTACCTAATACACTGTGGTGTACAAGATAATTTCCCTATTTCTCAATGAAATGCCTAATACATTGTGCTTCCTGTTTCCCACTCCTTTGATGGTCTTTTTGCACTCAACTGGGATCAGTTGCTAAGTGGTTCCTCTTAATGCTAAACAAGGCAATAAATTGTGCCACTTCCAAAAAAAGTTGATAACTAGGTATTGTTCTCTCTGTTTTGTTTCAGTGATGTGTTTCTAGGGTTCTTGATTGTAGAAACCACAGCTTATTGACCAATGAATCCTTTTTATTTGGTTTCTGCTAAAATTTATACTAATCTTTTCTAAACAGGTTGATGCTAATTTTTCTTTCATATCAACACCAGGTGTTTCCTCTTTAATATCTTTGAGTGCTGTACACATGTTCTATTGATTTGAACATGTTTGTGCTTGGCGTGTCTTTGTTTCTCTTAATGGTTGGTTTCGTCTATGGAGGATCCAATTTATAAGGTATATGAATATTGCATTACACTGTCAAAAAGAAGGAGATAAGGAAGTCAGTAGTCTTGTGTAAATTCCAATAGTGCATTCTATAGCTTTATCTATTGATTTTTTGCCATATCTTGCATTCATTTTGTATTGTTCTCGGCAATCTGTGCCTACATCATCCCTCTCAGCGTGCTGCCTGAACTATTGTGCTCTATGTTGTACTTAATGTTCATGTAGTTTGTAAACTTTAGAATTTTGAAATTGCCATGATTCTTGTACAGAAGTTGATGGGACATGAGGGGCTCATATCCTGTCCTTGGCTGTCCAGGCATACGCCTAAAGGGAAGAATAAAAGTAATCCTGGCTCCCTTGATCGCTATGCCCAGCTAAATTGCTTTGCTTCCAGAAAGAATGTGAGTAGCCACACTTACCTGGATCTTGGTCTGAAGGTTCTTTATAATTTCCTAATGCCACTTCCAGAAGGAAGTTGTTAACTCAGATTTAGCTGCAGAGCCTTTGGTCCATAAGCGACTGCCCCACATGATACAGTAGAACATTATTCTTCTTGGACCAATGTTTTCGTTGCAAAGTAGGCTCCCTACGACTAGTCAAGTTTAGGAGAAAAGAGGTCGGAGGATGAGACTAGTATAGTGAACAAATTATGAATCTTTGTAGCTTTGCTGTTGAAAATTAAGGCAAGAGGTACAACCCTGCAGTATGTGCCTGGAAAGCATAAAATCTCATTGATATCTTAACTAGTTCTAATTCCTTAACTTTGATTGAATTATCAAAACTTCAGCATTCTTTTGTACAAATACATTACTCTTTCTCCAGCCAGAATGGCAAGAACGAATAGCTCCAGTAGCGACTTTGGTAATGCCCTTTTTTGACATATTTGGATCATGTGAAGAACCCAGATCTAGTAAAATTAAAATTTGGATCCAAATCTGCTGGGTCAATTGAAAAGTCTAAACCTCCAATTGGGGAGTTTGTGGCTGAAATAAGATCTGTGAGATCAGAGTCAGACTGTTGCAAATTGTGAGCACCTCCTAGGCTGTTCATGGGGCAGGCTGACACTGAAAAGTAGTTTGATTCAGATGTTGCTGGAGATATGAAGGATGGAGAGTAAGTCCCCAAGAGGTTTTCATCAACATAAGTTGAGATGGGGAAATACTGATTTTCACCTTCAAAATATGTTGGCGTTGAAGGGAAAGAAAAGGGGGAGATGGTATCCTTATTTTCTGAATCCCCGGTATTGACTCGTAAGTTTGCTTTAAGGTTCATTAGCATCTGGTTAGATTGCAGCAATTGATGGTTTGTCTGATTGTTGTTCCGTTTCAGTTCTTGCTTTTCCGGTGATGTTGGCGAAGCAACTGAATTGTTGGTGGCCAGGTTGCAAGTATGTGCTCCTCTGTATGTAATCTCAAATACGGTGGGGTCTTCATCAGACCTTTGAACTTGCTTTGTCGCCCAACAGTTTTGAATGTGGCGGTATGTGCATCTGTAATAGCTTCTGCAGACATAAATACTTAGGGTTAGTTTCCATTAGGCCACTTTACAATTGTGGTGCCACAGCTCATTCAGTGGAACTCTCTAAAGTGGTAATCAAAAGCCATGAATTCTGTAGGTAAGTTTAAGCAGTGATGTGTAATTTGAAGGGAATTTGAGTTCATTTAGATGTTAATTCTACTGTCTTTACACGTATGACTATTGTTTAAAGAAGTTGGTGGGCATTTAGCAAAAAAAAAAAAAAAAAGAAGTTGGTAGGCAGTGTGCCTTTCTGTCTTTTATGCAGGATAGGAAATGGACCCATCAGTACCTGGGATGTTTGGCTCCCAAAATGTCTTTCTGTCCGTACTTCCTCCAACTATAGCCGTCATCAGAGGGTCCTTCAAGTCCATTGTCAGAGCTGACTTTCACTTGTTCTGTCCATGTGGGCAATGTCTTTCTGCAAGATTAATAATCAAATATCAGTTTAATCTGTTATACAAGCAAATTTGGGGGTCACGATCACTTGAATGGTACGAAATTCACCTCTTCTTGGACGCGTTTATGAGTTCCTGCTGATCCCTGAAATTCCTGTTCAATTCCTCGCTGCGAGGGCTACCATCCACCGAAAGGGAAGACTCTAATGCACCACAGGCAGAAGCTGGATGCGGAGGCTGCGATTGTCCTCCCGAGGCACTCCACTTAAGGATCAAGAGGGCCTTCTCGTAGGAAGACAGTATTCTCTGCAACAGCTGCTCTTGAGCTTCTGAAGAAGTTGAGCTCATATGAACTCTAAGCTGCTTAGCTTGCTCCATCCCTTGAGTAAGCTCATTGATCAGTACCTTGTATCCCCAGTTAGATGAAGCACAATCCATTTCCTGTAGTTCACGGGAAATATTCGACGAGGGTCTTTCAAATTCGTGTATTGACGAGGAAGTCTTGCACAGGAAAGAAACCTATCGAATTCTTGCAGTTCCCAGGAAATTTATAGAAGAAGCAGTCTATTAAACTCGAGGAATACACTAGTTCAGTCAGGTGCAAAAGCAGTGGTACACAACCCAGAGTTAACTTCTGCTGAAGTTCTTGAGTTCACAGCAGAAGCAGAGAGAGGAGCAAATGTGATGAACCCAGGGCTTGAAAAGTGCAAAAGCAGAACCTCAAACTCCAGGTGAGTAGTTGCCAGGTTGAGGTTCAGATGGTCACTTGGATTGGTTCTTGAAAGTTCGTTGGAGACACTTGGGATTAGGCAACTGAATTGGAGTGTAATGTTGTGGGGATGGGGAGGGATGCTTATATAAGAATATGGGGGAAAAAAGTGTAGCTTTGCTTTGCTCTAGAGGAAGCTGGGAAGCAAGGGGAGTTGATCATTTGAATTTAAAGAAAGGGCTTTTGGGATATAATGGATGATTGGAGTAGAAAAAAGGGGTTTGTGTGGAAAAAGACTTGGGAGAGTTGAAGTTTGACTAAAGAAAACGAGTTATTCCGCGTAGAATGGTCTTTGGTCATTCATTCTTATTGCTATTGGGAAGGAAAATACCAGTGAGTAGTGAAGGAGTGAGGACTTAGACTGAGCAGGTCCAAGTGCTGACCAATTCAAAGCCCTCTCCAACACACACTCCCAACTCGGATCCGGGTCCCTCGCCCCGCCCTCAACCCGTTCGATTTATGTACATCAATTTCTATTCGTCAAAGATTCAAACTTTGATTTTTCAATCTTTCGTGGATATTTCTTATTAAACTACAACGTCATGTACTTGTTCATATTTTAACTGCATGTTATTATCACACATATCATAATACTATATATATTTACAATATATTTTGTTGAGACGAATAAAAAAAGAAAAAAAATATATAAATATAGATATAAATAAATTATTTATATTATTTAATTTAAAAAAAGAAGATACAGAGAACGTAAATTAAAAATTTTCTAAATCAGTAAAATAATGCGTTTGATAAATTACGTAAAGTATTTTTTATTAAATTAAGATTTTGATAATAATCCATATAATCTTTTTATAATAGTATGGATAGTTCTAAAAATTTAAATAATAAAAATTATTTTTTTATTTATAATTCATTTACATATTAATTTTATTTCATAATAAAACAGAAAATTTTTAAAACGACAGTCTAATAGTGTCAAGTCAAGATCAATGTCCTTGATTTAGAATTTTCTTCTAATTCAAATGCATAAGAGGATGTATCTAGGTAAACCACAATATCCCTATCAATCACACATGAAAAATCTCAAGAGATAAAATAAAAGATTATAGTGTGTAGCAAAAGCAAAAGGTGTCCCATCATCTAGAGACGACGGCGATGGCTATGGGGCCTGGTGAAGACGGTCTATTTGCTGACCAATTCAAAACTGAGTTTTTTTTTTTTTTTTTTGGCGTGGAACTCATGATTGAAATAGTGAGTAATTTAGCGGGCCGAGTCAGAGGAGGGATTGAATTTGATTGTGTAGATTATAAGGAATCTTCTAACGTCATTCCGCGTCTCACTATGGAACCTCAGAGGCTCTGGTGGAATGATGACGTCAACTACTCTTTTGTTTGCGTTTATTAAGAAAATGATTTAAATTTCAATTTGGTCCCTGGATATATAATACAATCTCAATTAAGGACCTCGACTGTGTATGGTCTCTAATTAGTCCCACAATTTCTCACAACTGTCCCTGTTTTGGACCGAATAATGAACATCTTTAACGGACAAAGGTCCAAAATGAGAGAGTTCGGTTCGGTTCTATCGATTTTCTTTAAATTTCTATTCAGTTCAATTTTTTTTAAAAAATAATAATCGAATTTCAAAATTGAAAATCGGACCAAAAATCGAATGAACACCCCTATCATCTGTTGCCTTGAAACAATCGGGAGGGAACGGATACAGCTCTTCTATGCTTTTGCTTTGTTGATAGATCTAATAGTTAATTAACGATGAAGTAAATAAAAGTGCAGTTGAAAAAGAGAAATAAATATTAAGTTGGTCGAAATGGCGATACTGATTCGGGTTTTAAGATTTTGGAAAGGAAGAAGAGTTAGTGTAATTGTTATTTTGCACTTAATTATTCTTTAGTTTCTTTCAATAAACTCTATCTTTAGTTGATTCTATTGGTTCGATGGTTAGTTATTTCATGGCAACGGACGGAGGTCCCCAATTGAAATACTAGTGACAAATAGAGGGGCTAATTAGAGATCATTTGTATTTGAGGTCCTTAATTGGGATTGTGTCGCATTTTCAGGGATCAAATTGAAATTTATCCTTAAGAAAAAAATTGAAAATGGAAAAAAAGAAAACGGTATTACGATTTTATCATTAGCAGACACAAGGGTTGGATTTCTTCTAGAAATAATAGTAATAACAATAGGGTGCAGTCTTTTCCACCAATTTCAAAATATGTCCTCTTTGAGTAGAATCTGTTTTTGTTGACCACAAGATATTGAACTATGAAGATAGAGCTAATAAATCAATATCAAGATTTTTTCTTAACAAAAAGAAGAGATACATCCTAATCCTCCAATCTACCATGTTTTTCCATTTCTAATATATATATATATATATATATATAGATGTTGCCCTTGAGGAAAGTCCTAACATCCTTCAAAATTATTACAATACTAACAATATTTATGAACGGAACATAGATGGTCAATTTGAGTATAACATTATGTTTAAACTTCAGCAAATGACCATAGTAGTCACTCCTTATCGCATTACCAATAATTGTTCTGATAAGCTTGCAGCAGGTTTTACAGGACAATTCAAAGGTTGGTGGGATGAACATCTCACTGAAGCAGACCGGCATAACATTTTTCATGCTGTCAAAACTAACCCAGATGGCCAACCAATCCTTCAGGATGGAGAACCCATATATATATATAAGTAGCTGCGGAGAGTTGCTATTGAGACACGTGACAGTGTGTTGTTTTAACATTTAGTAAAAATGAATTTTAGATTTAAAAAAAAAGGTGATATAAATTCATATAAATCTATTCAAATGAAAAAAAAAAAGTGAAAAGTCATATGAATGAATCTTATTTAAATGTTAAGGAACGATAAATCTGGGAGTCTATTTCTAGCTTAGATGCTTCCAATGCCAATGTATAATTATCTTGCTCAATTAAAAAAAAAAAGGTGAAAAGTCATATGAATGAATCTTATCTAAATATTAAGGAACGATGAATTTGGGAATCAATTTCTAACGGAGATGCTTCTCGTACTAACGTATAATTATCTTGCTTTTTAAAAATATTTGTTTTATATTATATTACATTTTTATTTTAAAAATTCAAATATCTTTTAAAATATTGATGTTATTAACTTTTTATATTTTATATTTGTATTATAAAATATATTTATATATTTATTCACGTGTTTGTAAGTAATTTTTAAGATAATATTAATATATTTATTTAAAAATTCACTTTTAAATTATATTTCTTTATAAAAATATAATTAAAAAATCAAAATATTACAATAATAAATTATTATAAATAAAATAATTAAAATATTAAGAAAAAAATTATTTATCCCAAACAATGTTCGAACCTCTTACTTAGCATATATCAAATATGATACATTGGCCTTTTTCTTTCTTTTTCTTAAGATATCGTTTTCTTACTAGCGCATTTAGTAATTGTTTCACGACTTTAATAAATCAAGTAAATTATCGGAATGTATCTTAACTGACCAATTTTCCCCGGCATCAACTGCGAGAACAATCAAGTGAGAATTCGATTTCAAGAACCATTCACTTACAGTTCGAAAACCATTCAACTCCAAGAACCATCCACTCATACGGTGAAAACTAAGAGGGTCACGATCAATTTTAAACAATTGAACGAATTTTTTAAGTATAATATATACTGTAAAATCGCATATCAAGACATGCATCCCACTAGTTTACCACTTGCACCAAACCAAATACACCAGTCCAAACAAGTCCTTGTCCTTCTAGACTCGATTTTCCTCCTAAAAGCATTAGCCTCATCATCTTCAGAGCTTTGTTTTTTGTTTTTTTTTTATTTATTATAATTGTATTCTTATAGCTGAAAGTTTAATCCAGTCCAAGAGCAAAATTATTAGGCTAATAATAAGTGGTTCAAGTGGAAGAAGATGGTTTTGCTCAAATCATTATTTTATTTCACATGAAAATATGTAGTAGTAGGAGTACATTACATTCAAACATTTATTCTACCATTTTTTTTTCCTTTTTATTTGGGCAGTCCAAATGGTATATATCATAAAAGATTGAAAATGAGCAGTCCTTTAGCTTCTGCATCTTATTTATTGATGTATTCTTATAGCTGCATCTTACCACACACTTCATCCTTTCAACTCCAAGTCAATGATCTTTGGCACCTGCTTCTAGACTTTGTTCTGCGGTCACAGAAGAACCTTAATTAGGAAAACCATAAAGTCAAAGAACAGTATTGAAAAATATGTAGGTTTCACTTCATCTCAAAAAAAGCTTTGTAGGGAGAGGATTACCAAAGAAGATAACTCAACACATCCCCATTAGGCCTAAGTTGGATCTGACTAGATGATTCTGATATCATATTAAAAAATATACGAGATTAACACTGTCTAATAAGAAAGGGAAAGTTTTATGACACGTACATTTTTCTCACATGTCTCATTATCACTCTCATCACTGCTGCTGCTGCTGTCGCTGCTCGTGTCATTGCACTTGCCAGCCTTGTTCTTCTTGTTCTTCTTCTTGGAGGTCATATTCTTTATGTGCTCACCAATATTGGTCATGAAGTTTCCTCCATGTCCTTCTTTCTTCTTCTTCTCAGTCGTACTAGTATGAGTTGTGGCCGGACAATGACATGCTGCATGGTTCGTAGCATTGGTCTCACGGTTTGCTGAAGTGTGAGTCTTCGGCACACAATGTTGTGTGTGAGTCAGATGGCAGTGTTGTCCGCTATTCTCCAGGTGGTTCTTGTGCTCGAACATTTTGGTTGCAGAGTGCGCCATCTCCTTCACTTTGTCGGTGAAAGACTGTCCATGACTTGCCTTGCTATGGCAAGTCTCGGTGGTTGTCTTCTGGCAAACCGCAGTGCTTTGTTGGACAGGCTCTTGGCACTGCATTGAGGCCATTGGAGTAGAATTGAAGAGAGAGAGAGAACTGGTTTTAGTGTGCCGCTGAGTCTCTTGCTATTGCAGTTGTAATTGACTATTGAGAATGCATGCGAACGGGGAGATATATAGTAATGCAACCAGACAGACCTCAATGGGTAGTGCGATTCCTTCAGTCTTATCATATTTCGCTTTGCATCTTTTTTTCACCAAAGGCCATATTCGAAGCGAATTTATTCTTCTTGATGATAATCCAGAAATTGACTCAGTTATTCCCTTCTCAATCATTGGAGCTTTTCTTTGAATTTTGCAGAGAAAAAACAACGGTCTTTCATGAATGTCCTTGACGAAATAAGGCTTGGCAAATGACCAAAATACTTTCCACTTGCAGTGATGGCAATGCCACGACGCTGTTTCACACTCTCACATCAATACGATTTGATCAGAATCTTCATGAAAAGAATAGGTATAACCCTCTGTCAATTTAACTGCTAATCTGCACATATAGAGACTGAACATAAATGCCAAATTGTTTCGAGATTGCCATTCCAACCATAGGCAAAACCAAGAATGGTCAAAAAACATTTAATCTGTATTTCGTGGTCTGGAAATGGAAAACACAAGTTCAAGGGGCATATATGTCCTGCAGGATAAGAATATTCAAGCTTGAAAGAATACAAGCACTTTCTGGAACTTGAAAAAAAGAGGATGCAAAGTAGTAGTATATCGTAGAGTGGAAGTGACGGGATCCCACTTATATCAATTGCTATATATGCTCCATCAGCCCCAACTGTCCCAAATAAGCAAAGAATAAAAGGAATACCAGTCTAATTGTAAAATACAACCATGGCCTCTATGCAATGCAACAAGATCAATGAGCAAAACAACCAATCATTACCTGGCCTTGGCCAATGGTCTCAAACCAGCCGGTGATACTTGGTACAATCAATGCTATGAACACAAGAGCAGCAAGCATCACAAGCAATATTCCCAGCACAGTCACCAAGCCAGGATGCACATTGCGCCAACAACAGACCAAATACAAAGTATAAATAAACCATGCAGCATGGACAGCACAAAGAGCATGGAGATATGGAATTCCTAAGTCACAGTGCTTATGCCAGCCACATAAATGATTCTGCATGCAGTAGTTCAGATGTGGCACAGAGTAGTCTTGGTAAAAGAAAGAGAGACATGGTAACAAATCCATGACTAGGAAGGATGAACACACGAGGAAAAGAAATGCGTGAAGAAGACCAAGAGCAAGGAAGGCAGATGTAGTGATGACAGCAGCAATGGTAGTGATAGTGATTGATGATAAGATACAACTATGTATAAACTTGTAAGATGCACAGCATATTTTACATAACCACCTGAATTCGAGTAGCATGAAAACCAAGGTTTCCAAGTCTTTTCTAGGAATTACTGAAGTATGTTTTTACGATGAGCTTGTCGTATAGTCAACAGGATCAAATAAATAGTCACCTCTCTCTCTCCTGTGCAATATTTTTCTAAAGAAACATTGACTCACACTTCATAGTCCAATTAAAAACTTCAATGTTTAAATATTACTCACATGTTCCTTCCCCCCTTTTCTGCAAGACTACAAAGCCAACAAAATGAGAGGGAAGGAAGTTCAAAGAAGTCTTCATTACATAAAAGCCAATCAGATATAGATGGCTATGGGCTACACTAGTAAAGTATGAATGTTCTTACTCTGTACTGCGTGTTCACTTCTCCTGTGTGTTAAATAATAAATAAACAATGATCTATCCTATTGACAACAACAAGGGGCTATCCAGCAGTTCATCCCATTGGCCGATTGGCAACATCAGAATTTACTACGTTCTCACTTTCCAGTTTATCAATGAACTAAAAAGAGGAGATGAAATAGCAAAACTTGAAAACCTGAAGTTCAAAGAATTGATTAGGTTCTTAACATATGTGCAGTATTTCGGCACAGAGTAACATTCTTGGAACTTTATTAAAGGGCATCTAAGATGCAACTTTTATTATTGTAAGTAGCTAAATAACTGACAGCCTTTGCTTCAAATCCAGTACCAATTGAACCACCAACAAAGACGAAGAGTATATAAAGAGAAAAGGAGGACAAAAATCTGAACCAACTATCTAAAGCTTTTATGGGGTAGGCAAAATAGAACACACAAAGCATACAGGGACTCTACTTAGGAATTCTTTCAGACAAGTGAAGCCAAGCGACCCAAATGTTAGTCAAGGGGTGTTACAAGCAGTTAAAAGAAACTAGACATGACAAGAAACACAGAAATTCGAATGAGAATCCATTTCGGCTGGATGGCAAAGCATAAACATAAGAATCCCCTTTTCTGGCAGCAACCAGATAGACCAAAAATAAAATAAAATATCCTTGGGAAAAAAAGGGTATTCCCTCATTCAGTACATACACAACATACACTACAACAGTTACGACGAGAAAGAAAACATGATACAAAATTCCCAGATCATAACCATTTGATCTGGTAGTCAAAAGAGTTGACCAGTAAAATGTCACCTTTCTTTCAAGATACTGGAAACAAACTTTGAAACAGCCTGGACGGCAAGATTTTCAGCTTCTTCTTGGGTAGATCCAGTTGTTTGTAGATGTTTCTTCGCAATCTTGAATGAGTGATCACCACCTTCAATAACATGCAATTCACTGGTTGAATTCATTTTCTTCCTTGTAGCATCAAGCTTCTCCAGTGGACAAAGACCATCTTTGCTACCCTTCATGAAACCAAATATCAGGTTATACAAGGCTCAAGCATGAGAGTCAGAATTTTATCAACCTTTTTGGATCAACGGTTAATATACCATATTTAAACACAAAGCATTGCACTGCACTATGGGAATGAAACAGTTATCAGCAATATCAAAATTAGAACTAGCAGTATGATAGATCGGAAATAAATTACTTTCCAAAGGAACCACAGATCAGTAATTCCAAAGCAATAGATTGTCCAATGTCATGCTATTTACAACCATGAGAAGTTCACACCAAAGATAAAGCAAAACATTAGATAATATGCTTTTACCTGCACAAACATGACAGGAACTGTAAGTTGCAAAAGTGTTTCATCTCGTACAGCACCATTCATCCCCTGCAGAGTTTCAGACAAAATTAAGCAAGTAGTATGCAGTTGTAATTAACATATAACCAAAAGCATTCATATATGAAAACATAAAAGACTAATTCTACTTCACACCCCTAAAGCAATGAACTTGAGATAAAACTGTGCCTCCCATTTTTTTGTGCAAATGAAGAGTTAGTGAATTACGTGTCATTTAAGTCAAATGGCAAAGTCATACAACATCAGTCATACCTTCTAGGTTGCTTTTCTAAAATGGAGGAATATTTAAATGCCAAACTGAAATCAGTCCATACATTTAACTATGGTGTACCTACATGGACTTAATTAGGCAACCCCAACCATACACAAAAAAACAGTTACTGTAAATCTTTGCTGCCTAGAACACCAATGGCCAACCACTAATGGCCATTACAAATACTGCCCTATTTCTTAAAATGTAGAAGGTAGTAAAGGAATTTAAAAAATATCTGCTTTTAACCAATATCTAATGGCCCAAATAGCCAACTGCACCCCTTCCCACTAAACATCACCAACAAGGATCTGGGCACACTCGTTTTTGCTGTTTCTTAATCCACATTTTGGCCAACGTGAATAAATAGAAAACTCATAAAACCCAAATTTACATGCAAATGATAAAGAGTTTCCTTTACGTATCCATTTTTTAAAATGAAAATCTGCTGCATTTCATAAATGAAAAACGTATTATAGATAGAAGATGAAGATCTCACCAATTGGTGTGTGAATCCCAAACTGAAGCAATCATATTAAACATTCATAACCACTGAAGGCCAGAAGTACAGAATATCAGATAAGACAAACAAGGACTAAGATGTCAATGATAGCCAACCTTTAAGGGATATCCCAAACAAACAACAGCCTGAGCACCAATGTCTTTGCTGACAGAAACCATGCAGCTGACCCTGAACGAAACAAAAAGACATCTATGGTGTTCGGTGCTAACAATATTGTGTCTGTTCGAGTTTCCAATACTCTCAAGAGACGAAGTGAGTTATAAGAAATGAACATAAACCTTTTACAATGCTAAAAACAATCTACCATGGTCTGAACATTTATACAGTTCGAAGAACCAAAAAAACCCACCTTGAACCCATGGACTTTCCCACCAAGATTAAAGGATGCCCAGGGTACTCTGCCAACGTTTTTCTAACAACATCTGCATGGAACTCAACCAATTTCTCTGCCTTTGGAGGAGCCTTTTTTTTTCCGCCAGAAATGTCTGCCAGGAAGCAAATTCACAAATCTTTCAATAGTCCAAGAAGTCAAAAATAACACAGAGATATATACAACCATTAGCTTACATAATTGATTTATGACATCGTCTCTAAATACTACCTGTCTTTGATTACATTGATGTTACCAAAATTTGAACTTTCAAAACGTATGAATTGCAAAAGACAGATATCGTCAAAAAACAAGGCAAAGCACTCCAGTGGTGAAATCCTCACATGGGTAATCAAAAGTTACAACTTCAACAGCGTTTAATGCCTTGTGCAGCATGTTCTTCCATCTGCGGAAAGTTTAGTGAGTACAAGATGTTCTTTTTACCTCAAGGACCAGAAGCTTACTTCAATGCCTGATCAGTTACTTCATAGTCCATAAGCAAAAACCAAAATTTGCATACTGAAAGCTCAAGAATCAAGAACAGAAACACAGAAAACTACATTCTGAGAGGAGGAAAGGAAACCTAATCATCCAATCAGAGGAGGAGGGAGCTCCAGCGCCATGAGCAAAGACGATTACAGGTGGTTTTTCACTTGCACCCTTCTCCAATAAGGTAATATTGATTGCGGCTCTACTATCATTGGTTGCCGTCTCTTCTTCTTGTTGCTGTTTCGGTTCCTGCTGCTGACCGCCGTCTTCTTCTTCCTTAGGTTCGTTCTGGCAGCTGGTACGGCGGCGTTTCGAAGCACGTCTTGCAGGGGCCATTCTGAAATCTACAGAAGAAATTCCCTATCATCAACAAATCAGAAAGAACCCTACTTCGGTTTTTGGAACCCTCGCTTACAGCTACGATTTTCGCGCCAAAAGATTGGGGAAAGCACGAGTTATTGTGGTCCAACCCAAGCCTTCTGAGGCCCAAACTAGTTCCCTCAGATCGCCAGGGCCTAAAATGCTTAGTAAGCCCATCAACTGGAATGTTTCTCTGTCTCCCACCTGGGAGGCCCAAAAGACTGCAAGTATACTTTGTGTCTTTTTTATTCATGACATAGAGTATAGGACAAGTAAAACTTCGACTCCCGAAATTGGTGGTCGAGTTGGGTAAAATACGATAATTAAAAAGTTATAAGTTTGAATTTCATAATATTTTTATTAATTTTTTCAGTTAAGTCGATCAGTCAAAGTTTACTTAAATTAGTTTATATTCTCATAATTTTTTATCGATTAAAATTACAAGATGATTTCACCTAATGCGTATCCAAAATGACAGTGAATGCGAATTTCTCCCCATCCGGTAGGTAAAACTTCGAAACTAAATCCAATAACAATGTTTAAATATTGCATGCATGCCATAAGCTAAATCCAATAACAATGTTTAAATATTGCATGCATACCATTGGAATAGGGATGTCAATCAGTACAAGGACTAGAAATCTGGACCCCAATCTCGTCTCCCCATACTTTCCCTCGGCTTCTCCAGGATAAAATCATCCTCATCTCTAGCCATCCCCAAGTGAGGAAGTTTGGGATTAATTAGGCTTGAAAACTTAAATAAATAGAAACAATATACTTCATTCTTTTCAAATTATCTGTTATATTTTTAACTTAATTTGTATTTTAAATTATTTATCTCATTAGAAAATTAAAATTTAATATTTTAAATTTACCCCCATTTAATAACACTATATTTCTCAAACATATTAAATAATTTCTTCTCCAACAAACTGATCTCATTTAAATAATAGGAGAGAGAAGCAATTTGGAATATATTAAAATTTTAAAATTTGAGTATTTCTTAATGAATAAAAAGAGAATAAATTAAATTTTAAGGGTAAAAATAAAAGTAAAAATTTAATTAACTAAAAATTATACTTATTTTAATATCCGTATAATTAATCAAATAAAAGAGATAATTTAAAATAAAGAGAATATACAATTATTAAAACACTATGTATATAGTTACGATACAGGACAAAGACAGTACAACTCCTATTCCCAATCCATCCTAGGCTGGCGTGTCAAGAAATAAGCGTCCCTATCTTATCTAAGGAAAATATCCCCAACCCAATATAGGATTGGGCCGACTTAAGCCCTCATCCAAACGAGAAATTCTTACATGGACCCGGTCCACGGCCCCACCTATGCACCGGGTCCTCCTGTGAACAACACCTATCATGGCCCACTTTTTACCTTCCAATTCCATTGTTTTCACGATTTTTTTTTCCCTCCTCCTGCAAAACCAAACTATGGTTAAGCAGAAGGAAGACCAAATCACGCAGAAAGAAGACTGAACACTCAAAATTTTGAGAAATTCCGCCAAAACACCCACGACCACTCCATGGTCATATTTCCTTTTCGATCTACTCTTCACCACAGTTATTCTCTCTTTACTCGTTGGTCCGCCAGCAATTCCTCTCTACTCAGTCGCCGACCGATTGTCTCTCTCTCCCTCTACCGAACAGCTACAACATGGCAATGCCATCTAGCCATCAGCAATGTCGACCAGATCTGTGACGCATAGTTTATTTAACAGCAATGTCGACCAGCTCCAACACTTCCATCGGATTGAGGTTAATCTGTCCACTAAGCATTCGAATCTGTCCTTAATTTCACGATATTATAAACCATGTAATAATCTACATTGCTCTCCATGGTTCTGATTCCATGATATTATGTGCTCTGTCCTTGCATTTGATGCTTCTTATGTTATAAAGTTAAAATTAACTATTATTAATATTTGGGGGGGGGGGTGGAGGGAAACTAATTGGATGCCTCTTATTAACTGTTATTTTTTTTTATGCCTCTTTTTTTTTTTTTTTAGTGAGTTGATAAAGATGGGGGAAACTAAAACACTCTGCTCTAATTCTGACTTACCTTCAAATAATGGGAAATTTCTTGCCACTGCTCCTCAGTAGGGTCAATTCCAATTCCAATTGGATTGTGTGCACATGGATGCAATAGGAAAAAGGAATGATTTGGAGCATTCTGAAAAGATCACCAAATAAACGGAGATGAAATTTGGGATGGAATTTTCGAATGTTAAATTACAGAGTAAATGCTGTGACATACATGAGGGAAATTAAAAAATCAATAAGTTTGTGTGAATTATAGAGAGGAGAAGATGATCATCTCAGTAATCATTTTGAGGATGCATATGCATTGTTACATATCTAGCATATTTGTGCCAAAACTAAGTCACAAATCAGCATGTTTAGCTGTGCTATCCTTATACATCTTTATACTATGTTGGCCTTATACGTTTTTAGCATTTGACATTTTCCTTTTTGATAGAAATAGTCATTCTTTGTAACTGTCCTTATACTCTGCTATGATTATACATTTTCAGCATTTGGCATTTTCTGGTTTACCATCAATATTTGAAAAGGGAGATGAGTAGCTACGGAGATAGCATATATGCTGATGATGGCTCGAATGATGAGGTTCAGTTTGTACAACAAATTGATATTGAAGATGACACGGAAGGTGTTCAGGTATTGCATGAGACAAGGGATGAATCAAAAAATCAAGTTGATGGTCGCGATGATATTATCGAAGAATTGGAAAGAAAACTTGTGAACACTGTTGTGGATTCACAGGAGGCAGCATATGAATTGTACTGTGAATACGCGCATGCTTGTGGCTTTAGTGTGAGGAAGGGAAAGCAATACTATATCCAAGGGACAAAGAATATTAGATCCAAAGTATTTTTTTGTTCGAAGCAAGGAATAAAAAAATATGAAATTGAGAGCGGCATTTCTCATGAAAGGTTGGAGACTAGAACTGCTTGCAAGGCCTTTGTCCAATTTGAGGTTGATTCTAATGGAAAATGGAAAGTAAATAAAATACAAAAGGATCATAATCACGAGATGGCAAAGACATATGAACTGCATTTGCTTAGATCAACTTGACGTGTAACAGAAACCCATGGAGACACATTGGAGTCTCTAGTTAGTTCTGGAATCAAGACTTCTCACGTGTTCTCTTACTTGTCAAAAGAAAGTGGTGGTGTTGGAAGCATCGATTTTTTGAAGAAGGATGCATATAATGAACTTAACAATCGAAGAAATTCAATAATTGAAAAATGGGATGCTCAAAGTCTTGTAAATAACTTCAAACAAAAAGCAAATCAAGAGAAGATGTTTTATTGGGATGTGGAGTTGGATGACGAAGGAAGAATTCACAACTTTTTTTGGAGAGATGGAAGATCTCAATTTGATTTTGATTATTTTGGTGATGTAGTTATTTTTTATGCTACCTATAGGACCAATAGGTACAACTTGATTTGTGCACCTTTCATTGGAGTGAACCATCATTGGCAAACTATAATGTTTGCGTATGCATTTTTATCGGATGAGACTTCATCTTCATTTGAGTGGGCATTTAGATCCTTTTTAGAGTCGATGGACAACAAGCAATCTATCACTTTTATGACGGACCAAGACTATGCAATAATGAAAGCTACCAAAACAGTGTTTCTGGATAGTCAACATAGGTTGTGTTTGTGGCATATTTGCAAAATTGCTCCATTGTACTTGGGTGGCCTCAATATTGACAATGGCTTCCAAAATTTGTTCCACAAATGTTTGATAGGGTGTGAGACAGAGGAAGAGTTTGAGTAGACATAGGCTAAGATGATTGCAGACTATAATTTGGATGGTCATAAGTGGTTGGACAGATTGTATAATTTGAGGGATAAGTGGTGCACGTGTTTTTCAAATGAAACATTCAGTGCGGGGTTCAAAACATCACAAAAAGTGAGAGCACTAATAGTATATTAAATGGGATGTCGAGTAGAACATGTTCATTGATCAAACTTGTTCTTGAATTTGAGCGAAAACTTGGGGAATGGCGCCAAAATGAAGCAGAAGCTGACTTTACTTGTGCACAAGGCAAGCCTCCACTTTTAATACGGTCTAGTGCAATGTTACAGCAAGCTGCCCAATTTTATACTCACAAGCTGTATAGGTTTTTCGAGAAGGAATTTATGGCCATATGTGTTTCATCATCCAAAGAAGAAGAAGTTCTTGAAGAATCAATCTATAACTTCAAAGTGATTGTGGAGACTAAATGGGGAGATTAAACAAGTACAGTAGTTCTCAATACAAAAGATTTATCTGTCAAATGCAGCTGTAAGAAATTTGAGAGCATGGGTATACTTTGTACACACGCATTGGCAGTTTTGAAGACAAAGAATATTGCAAAAATCCCGAATTCATATTTGTTGAAAAAGCGGGCCAAAAATGCTAAAAAGCGTGTAAGTGATGTGGATCAAAATAGGATATTCAACATGTAAGGTACTGATTCAGACATTGTCTTCACAAATCGAGCCATGAAATTTGCTTACAGTGTTGTTAGCAAATGCGGATCTTGTTGGATTGTATGCCCTCTTAGACTAGATTTCTGATGTAAAATCGAATATTTTAATAAAAGAATTTATTTTCAAAAATTATTTGTGAATTTATTTTTTGTTTGTGCACGATTTTCGTTTGGAACAGACCCATTGTGTTTAAATAAGTGATCCATGTGAATAGTGGTCTTTCATAGTAAGGTATGGATCACGGGTTATTTAACACATAAACATTTGTTTTGAACCTATTGATGAGACTGAGAACCTCATCATACTTAAGTTATTATGTTATGAATTCCAAATGGGGAATGGCCTACCTTTAGCCAGTGAGTAGTCCACTCACTTCATGATATAAGCGTATTTCGAATACGTAGGATAGGACCTGTAGTAGTGGTTTCTAAAAGTACTATATGATAGAAACCTAGACTACTACCGCTACAGCATGGACTAGTACTCTACGACTTGAGTATGAGTTCGTGGTCTGACGAAGTTGGAAGCATATGCTTTGATATGTTATAGTTGAGGTTCTATAGTAGAACCAATATACTTGTGTATTGGGTATATGTAACTAGTTAGTTAAGACAGACTTGTGCAAGATAGTTTCTGCATTATATCGCCCTTTGTGGTTGTCCGAATGGTCTAAAATATTTAGGGCCCTGGGAAACATGACTTGAATGTTTCTTTTTCACTGTTTTGTTCACCGACTAGAGGTTGGGTAGAGGAATATTCTGAGAGCCGAAAGGCTTGGCGTCCATGCAAACAAGACGAAGTAGGAGGCTAGCATGTTTTCAACCGGAAGCTTCTTCAAGGGGGCAAGGCGAAGCGATTCCCGTCGTTCAATCTACTTCTACTCAACCTAGTAATCTTAAGGAGTGCAAAGGTATAATCTTCATGCTTCCGTGTGGCCTTTAAGGCTTGTGATTTTTTTTCCTTTGTTTTTTTTCCGTCACTGCATGCTTCCCTTGTTTTCCCGTCCATTAGATCTCACGATGCAAGTAAGCTTATTTTATGGAAAGCACTAGAAAGTGCCAATCAAAAGCTGGATGAATATTGGAAAACACATGCATTGAAAGATTCACAATCTGAAATTAGGGATAATAAAGTGCAAAACAATAGGACTTCAGCTTGTGAAGATACCAATGAGAGTGAGATTGTTGTCCAAGATCCCAATCGAATAAGAGCAAAGGGCAAACAAGGGGGGTAAGAGACTAAAAGGCCATTTTGAGAAGCGTCAAAGAGGTTCTTCACTAAGGGGTGGCCATAACCAAGGTTTTGCTTCTTTTTTTTTTTTACAAAATTTAGTGTGTCTTGCTTGATTTACTAAATTTTGTGGTTTGATGCAGGAAAAAGAAAAACGTCACAAGCTTTTACTGGGCAAGATGGAACCCAAAATACCCCCGAACAAGTTCTTGTGCCATTGAATGAAGAAACAAGCACAGCAGTGTCAGATACACCAAATGGTGACTGGAATTATGAAGAGGTTGTCCTTTAATCGTTATTTTTAAAGTTTTTAATGACCGTTTGTGATTCGTTGAAAGAATCTGACTTCATTTTATATGCTGTCTTTTTTTGAAGGTTGTTGCTTCGTATCCGTCGTTTACATCCATGTTACAAGCTTATAATGCACTTCATAGTAGTGAAATGGTAAGTAATGGGGTAGCTACATTCATTTTTATTTGAGGCTGATTTGTTAAAAATTATACATCATTTAAATTATTTATTATTGACTATTAACAAGATGATACAAACGAGAGCATTTTAGATGCAACCCAAAATGATGCTGCCTAGTGCATTGATGCTACATCGTTCAAGTTAAAACAGAAATGTGATTGTCATTTGATGGTTGAAGTCCGTTTTTGTTGTGTATTTAACTAGTTTGAAAATGTATTGGCTACTATTAACGAATTTTGTATTGTATTGGAGTTTAGTATGGATGTTGCTACCAGTGTTGGTTGGATTTCCATTTGTTTCCATTTCCATTTAGTGCAGTGTATTTGTGCACTGTTTTTGTGAATTTTGTATTGTATTGTATTGAAGTCCGTTGTTGTTGTGTATTTGTGCATTATCTAGTGCAGTATTTTTGTGCTTATTTAAGCTGATTTTTTTTTTTTTTTTTGCATTTTGTGCAGTGCATTAGGCTTATTTTTGTACAGTATTTGTGCATTTTTGCGCATTTTTGGGCATTTTTGTGTAGTATTTTTGCACTGTTTTTGTCCAGTAAAAATGCACTATTTTTGTTTGCACTGTTTTTTGTGCAGTATTTTTTTCACTGTTTTTGGCTTATTTTTGTGCAGTATCTGTGCATTCTTGGCATTTTTGTGCAATATATTTGTGCAGTATCTATGCACTGTTTTTGTGAATTTTTGTGCAGTGCATTAGGCTTATTTCTGTGCAGTCTTTTAGGCTTATTTCTGTGCAGTATCTGTGCATTTTTGTGCTTTTGTGTGAAGAAAAAGCAGACATAATGTAAATCACATTACTCATACAGAACAGAACCCTACTTACACAAATACTTAAGATGCTTTTAAGTGATGTGGTAAAGAAACAAAAACTGTAAAAGACAGCTACCGAAACAAAAGCTGAAAATGTTACAAAGTTGAAACTAGAATAACAAAGTTGAAAATGGGACATGATGTTTGCAAGACCAAACCAAATGGACATTAAAACAAAACCAAACCAAGTGGACATTAAAAAAACACCAAACTAAATGGACATGCTCCAAGAGGTCATCCAATGAAACCACAAATTCATTCCCCAAAAGGTCATCCAAGAAACAATACCAAACCAAAGACAATGAAACCCCAAACTCATTCTCCACTAAGTCATCCAATGAACACCACCAAACCAAAGACAATCAAACCCCAAATCCATTCTCCAACAAGTCATCCAACAAACTAAAGATAATTAAACACCAAATCCATTCTCTAAGAAATCATCCAATAAACAACATCAAACCAAAGACAATCAAACCCCAAACTCATTCTCCAATAAGTCATCCAATGAACACCACAAAAAAAATACCATGTACACAACACCAAAAAATACAATTAACTCATTCAATAAGTCATCCAATGAACTCATTCTCCAATAAATACCATATACACAACACCAAAAAATACACAAGGAATCAGCTAAATATAAAAAAAATTAATGATTCATAGCATTATCCAACTTGTTCCAATACAAACATAGTACAATGTAAGGAAACATCCTAATTGAAATACAGCTTTGAACATCTATGACCTAAGCTGAACATATCATCACTTTTTTAACCATCTAGAAGGTGGTTGTGGGGGTAAGGGTGGATCAAAATATGAAGAAGATGCCCCCTTCGAATAATTTTGGTTTGTTGTGCTGCTTGAAGATTCTTTGTTTGCATTTTTATAGGACAACCATGCATGCTCAGCTTCTGCAAGCGACGAAAAAGACTTGAAAAGATTTCCTCTATAACCATTCGTTACTTTATGACAATCTACCCAATTTTCAAATATGCCTTGCTGTCCCCCTTCAAAAACGACATAGAACTTCTTTGGAGGCATGTTCTGTTTCAAAATTGAAAAAAAAGAGAAGATCATTAGCCATTTTACAAACTAAGTCCCTATTCTGTTTGATGAAGAATAAGGCATGTGAACTTTTGTCATGTTTGTATAAAGTTGGAATACCCATTTTGTAGTGAATTGTCTCTAGAGAACTAAAATGCTGCCTATTTTCATGTTTGGAATCCATGCATATGGTCTTCATGCTTTTGTATTTAACAAAGAAAGCTCCACTTAATGTCAGCCCAAAATGTTGGCATATTATGAAGTACTATCAACATTTAATTCCCAAGTATGATGTCTGCCTTCCTCTCAATAGGACTAGACTGTGAAACAAAGTATAGAAGATACCCAGAGACTTCCCACAAGTCAACACTATAAACTCAAAATGCTGGACTAAAAACCTGCAATGTGAAATATGTGATAGTAAAAAGAAACTCTGGAAGACTTGATCAAACTGCATTATTTGACCATTCAAACTCATACTATAATAGAACTAGACACACTCCCCACTGAACTTAAACATAACAGTAATAGGAACCTATATATACAATACATTCTTCATCAAGAACATGAGATATTGCAACCAATTACAAATTTGCAATAGCTACAGGATTGAAAAGCTCAACCTTGGTTTGTATGAAGACAACAGTTCCTGAAAATAAACATGTTCAAATAATGTGAGCTAGCCTCAATGAATTCCATGAGTGCAAATCAGAATTCTTTTTATTAAAAAACTATCGTTTTATATAGATCACATATCAAACTTATGATGCATGACAAGTAAAACTGTATACCCCGCTCAGAGTAGAACTGTATACTCATATCACTGTATACTCATATGGGAAACACAACAACCAATTGCTACTATTGTAAGCCAGAAACCATGTTTTTATTTTTTAATGAGGAATAAGATTAAGGGAAAAGATCTAATTGCTGATATGAATGATCTGTACCAAAAATGCAAAAAAGATGCAGGAAATCTCTTAGTTTTACTTTTCTGTTTTAACTTGACTATCTCTCTATTGAAGCTTAATAGATGGCTATCCTATGTCATGTACCCCAGTTTTCTCTTCCTCTTTTAAGATCAGTTGCAAAAACTGAGGTATATGTAATAGATGGCAGGAATCTTTTTTAAGACCAGTTTACTTTTCTATGTTGTTCACTAACTGTGTAAGCATAACTTTCTTATTTAATACATAAGTAATTTTTAATCAAAATATTATTTTTTTTATTGTTAGACCACTATGGTTATACACATAATGGAATTTTTCTCATCCAAAGCACATTAGAGTTTGTTTTCTGTGTTTGTCTTAATTCATGGCTGGAAGAATGTTCTTTAGATCAAGTAAATCCTTTGCCATTAATCATCATAATTAACACATTAGATCAAGTATTGTTCGTCACTGTCTTTATGACTATCTTTCTACAGGTTATCAGGCGCTATGAGAAAGGATTTGGAGCAAGAAACTATAGGTTTACAGTTGGAAATGTGGATTTCATTGCTATTTACTCACAGTGTAAGACCCGCATTTTTTAGGAAGTCTTTATTTATGGAGATATTTTAAAATTTGTTAAAGTAAAATTCTATTGGGTTAATATTTTAAGTAAGCAGGAACCTAATTGAAATTATTTAAAAGTTAAGGAAACCCTATGATTTATTAAATAGGAAAACCTATAGAAAATATCGTTGTTTTCCAATAGCCGTCATCAGGCACAGAAAGGGGGAGAGAGTTCAACTAGGGTTTGAAGGAAAAGAACACCGTAGACTGTACAATTTTCAAACGTCGAAAATTAAGAGGTAAGTGGGGATGAATCTTTTCGATTTTCTGGTACAAATAATATGATAAAACTATTATTTTTAGTTATAAATTCCCGAATAAAGTATGATATTTTCTCAAAGAATAAGTTTTAGTATTGGTTAATGTACGGTGTGTATTTCGGTGTTTGTATTATATAGATGCATGGTTCCGTATGAATATAATTGATGAATTTGGTTTGATGGATCTGTTTATATTCATTTGAATATGATGCCTCAAAGGTGGGCTAAACCTTTTTGGAATAATGTTAAGATTGAATTCGTCTTTTTGGATTTATGCAAGACGAAGGTTTCAATCTTTTTGGACCGCTAAGGTCGGGTTAAGCCTTTTTGAATTTTTCTAACTGAATGTTTCAGTTAGAAGAAGGTAATGGTTGTATGAATTTGGTGTGAATGAATGTTTCGATCGGTTTGATATCTTTGCTTGCTTTTAAGAAGTTTGCTAAGTATACTTATATTAGTCTAGTTAAATTAATTAGTATGTGTAATGTTCAAAACTTATATTCCATGAAAATAGTTTGAGATTTATTGAGTTTTTTTCAAATGTGATATTCTTTTTAGTATATTATAAGAATGTTTTAAAACCAAATAATTAATAGGAGTTATTAGTTGTTATTAATAATATTATTATTATGTGTAATTATTAATATAATGTGCATGTATGTATATTATGCAAGAGAATGTAATAAACTTTATTTAGGAGAAGTGATTCATTACTACTTACTAAGTATGTGGTTGGCTCACCCCTTCAATATTTCCTCCATTCAGATTTTAAGGATGAGCAGTGATGCGAATGCCCTTTCTTCTAAGATTGTGTTGGACGTATAACAGGAAGTCGAATTTCAGAATTTTGTTTAGTGACTTATGTTGTCTTTTTATCTTAAATTTTACCTATATTTTTAGTACTCGTTGAGACAAGTGTAAGAATTGATTTTATGGGTTTTGATATAAATTCTTTGAGGAAGATTTAATTATGAAATTATTTAGTTATCATTTTGGAAGAAAAGGTATTTTATTATTTAAGTTTTGATGTAAGGCTTCGTATTACGGGGCTACGACTCGGTGGTACGGCCGTGCCACGTCCCGCGGGTGCGGGGCGTGACACACAGTCAGTGGATGGTAAGACTCAGAGTTGATATCTATATTTTATATACTCTGCCGTTGTATTTATACTTGTAAAATTATGCGTTTCTGATGATCATATGGCTTAAAAACTTTGAGGGACATAATTAAAGAAGAGAAGTTATTCCTTTTTAAATGGTTGGTACCATTTATCTGTATGTGATTGAACTATTTTATCTTCATTTGCAAGAGGATTGTGCAGAATAAGGTAGCACTCACATTTGAACAACAATACACTAAAAGAACAACAATACAGAACATAAATCACCGAAATTACTAGAGTAAGGTAGCACTCACATTTGAGTTGCTCAATTCTGGGTTATAAAAGTCAAGTGCCTTCTCCATAAACAAAGGGCTAGCATGTTCAGCTTCACAAACAAGAACAGATCCAAATGCCACTACAGTTTCTACCAAATTTGAAAGGGTCCTTTCTACTTCTAACAGAGACCACTGCTTCAAGTTCTTCGCACTCAAGACTAGTGGCAAATGGCATTACAGATCTCTAACCAATGGCCGACAGTACTGATCTCTCTGTCTCTGTCGACATTTCTGTTGCTGTGAAAGAAAGGGAGAGAAGGGAGGACGAGGTCTGCCGGTGGAGAAAGACAGTTGGTTACAGAAAGAAAGGGAGAGAAGGGAGAATGAGGGAGAACGAGGTCTGCCGATGGAAAAAGATAGTTGGTTGCAGAGGGAGTGCGGAGAGAGAGAGAGGCGAAGGGAGTGCGGAGAGAGAGTGTGTGGTAGAGGAAGTGAGGAGAGAGAGAAGCCCGAATTTGATGGAATGAGTATTTGCTGCAATTTTTGAATTTTGGGAATCCTTCTGCTTAACCATGGTTTGGTTTTGTAGGAGGAGAAAAAAAAAATCGTGAAAACAATTGAATTGGAAGGTAAAAAGTGGGACATGACAGGTGTTGTTCACAGGAGGACCCGATCCATAGGTGGGGCCGTGGACTGATTCCATATAAGAATTTCTCACCATCCAAACAGGCAAATTACTATCTCTATATTGAAAAGTACTTAAATGGTTTGAGTATTTGATTCTTGCTCGTAGGAATCATCCACAAAAGACTTTAAAAAATAAAAGAAAAGAAAAATAATTACATGGTGCTTGAGCTACTTCTAGATGTTTTAAGGGGAAAAATCTACACTAGATGGAATTAAAGACGTCTTTTTATAACTCTAAGACTTTACAATCACAATGGACAGGAGCTCAATCCACTAGCCAATTGTCTCGACCAAATGTTGCTATGATATTCCAAAGAATCCAGAATCCATTCCCGATCATTGAGCTAGGACAAATGCCTACACAAAACAGCTTGTTTTCTCATCTTTTGAATTCTGATATTAAAGTTGCACTCTAAAGATATGACTCAAAAGGCAAGCCTGCCAGCCAGCAAGGGCATAATCTGGACCATTTCTGAGCTCCGCCTTACCAAATCTCAAAAGCCACATACACCAATTTGCATTGACGTACAGGAATGTTAAATAATATATAGAATGACTTACCCCAAAGCCCAGAAACAGCGAATGTCAAATGCAGAGGAATCGCATCTGTGCATTCTGCATGCAGTGCTAGCTGGGAGATAAGGAGGATAATTAAAGATGCCTTAAGGATTAAGTTGATTTTGTCCTTTGTTTAATAATATACTTCAATGATTTATTGCCTTGTCGTGGTTCTTAGGGGCCAACTTCTGTTTAACTTTTCCTAAGTGGGAGGTTTGGAGAACATACAAATCAACATCTTCATGCAGTAACACATGGTGCGGTCTGCGTCCTATTTGCTTGATATGCAAAATTCGAGGTTCTTGTTGGCCTATTTTCCATTTAAAGACTGCATTTTGGTTCAATGGAATAAAGGGTTATGCTAAGTTTATAATGACAAAAAATGCGATTAATGTAATAATTTAATGATCGATTTATGTGTCTTATTTATTATTAATATTTTTATTTTAGGGTAATAGTATTTAAATTCGCAATGAATACATCGAAAAATTTCACCCTAAATTATATATCAGCCTTATCTTGTGGGAAGGAGTGGGATTTGGTTTTGGCAATAAAGTCAGAAAGATGAATTGGCAAAGATATGGAGTCCCCACCACAATGGCTCACGTTTTATCCGTTTCTTGCTGGTTTTTCTGGTCATGTTTCTGAGTATTATATAAAGGAGTTCTTGGCCAACCCTTTCAGTGAAGCAAGAAAACAAAAGCACGCCTCTAGACCAATGCGAGAAGAGAAGAATATCTACAAGGCATTGGTTGTTCCTCTCCCTCAAGGGCTTCCCTAATCTGGGCCATGTGGTTTTGATCGATCTGGCCCAATAATCTTAGGGTCGTCTGCAAGTCGTTTGGTCATCAAGCTGCTTGCCTAATGGTTAGAGGAGCCCTTCAGGGGGAAAGAACAGGTCATGTCTTGCTTGTCGTGCCTGCTTCGCAACCTTCAAGTACCTGCAAAAAGCAATGGCAATAGAATACTAATGGCTTTCATTGCTCACTCTCCCTCAAGGGCTTCCAACTCTGCTCCTGGAGAGAGCTAAGGTTGAAGTCCTTGAGCTAGAGTGAATAATGCTAGCCATGTTTGATCTCTTCGTCTCACTTGGAAGGCACCTACTTACTCCACCATAGCCATGCATATTTGAAGCTTCTGATCAGGTTTGAGAGAGATGCAATATTGCTATAAATTAACAGTCTTTTGGGTTCTGAACTGGTTTTTTCATCTCTAATTATATATGCAGCAGCGCGGTACCTAAATATGTACGACACCCGTAAATTTTGTTCGCAAAATAAAGCTGATTAGCATAGTATGTATTCAATTACAAACATAGGAAAAAGATAGAAAAACTTGATTATCTTATTCCTCTATCTGTATAAACATGCATATACTGGTCTTCCCTGCCCAGTGTGCTCTCTTCTCCACGTCCATGAATCAATGTTCCCTTTTTTTTTTCCAGCACTAGTTTTGACAATGTGATTAGGACAAGTTGTCTTCAACACCTACCCCTAGATATGGCGCTAGTGCGTTTGAAAACCTTTGATAGCTTTTCTTTTACATTTGTATATAAACTAATAATTATATGTCACAGTCTTTTAAAATAATATTGTTACGAGACTCTAACTAAGAAGTTTCACTTAACCAACCACTCGTTTCTTTTACTTATTTATTTATGGTTAGAGGGAAGCATTGTGCCTTTGCAAACCCCTTCATTTCAAAGTATTTTAGCAGGTACTTTCTTGCCAAATTTTCTCTCTGGTTTCCAAGAACAGACACTGCAAAACAAAGTGTATCATATCCTTAATTACTAGAACTAAAGACAAATAGCATTCATTACGCAAAGGTATGTGATTTCTTGACTGAATCTGATATATGCCATACATATTATTGCCATTTCATTCACAGTGAAGAACCATCATCATAAAGAAAACAAGGACTGCAACGATAATATTGATTAAACTTGAGAGTTTGGACTCATGTCTCATACATGCAGCTAATTTTTTCTTCCTTTTCCGGTCTTCATTTATAATGTTATCCAAAAAGGCCTTACGACAAAAATTGCTTTGCTGAAACGTCTCTACAAATAAAAATTGTTTGCTGATATAAAGGTTATGGTCCCGGTTCAAAGTGGTTTTACCACTGAGCACAATTGTGCACAGCCTATCAGGCGCAATAGAGCTTATGGCAATGCATTTTTCTCGTAGATGGAAAAGGGAAAAAGTGATTATCAAGGGACAAATTCTCTCTTAAGTGTGATTATAAACGACATGCATATGCAAGGCTTTGGACCTTTGAATTTGTTGAATACTTTATCTGCAGCAGAGGGAAGTAGAGGACCAATGGGCCAAATGCAAAACAACGTCTGTCTATATTCCTTCCGCGACCCATAGGAGAAAGATTACACTAACAAGGGCAAGGAATAGACGAAAGTGAAACTATTGCCTTGATGGTTTCTTGACACATTAATGTAAAGATAATTAGCTAAGTCCTTAAATTTCTAGGAGGATTAGCAATTTCGGTCCTTCGAAGCTTGTAGTATATTCTTGTACAAAAAACGCAATAGAAGCTCTAAGTTTTTAGCAAAGAGATGCATGAAAATTATCGTGTAACAATTTAAAAATAGCAAAAAGTTGGACAACAACATATAGACACTACTAAAATATTAGTAAATACGATGGCCGAGAATCCATTGTATTTGATGGTGGTACCCTTGCATTATCCTAAAATGACGGTTACACGATCGTCATAAATATCTTCGTCATTTTAGCTATAGGACGGCTAAAAAATTATTGTATTAGTATAATATGATGGCTTTCAAAAATGTCGTTCTTAATTAGGCAGATAGTTTAATGTAATAATTTTTTGAACTGCCGTATTAGCTATTAAACTGTCGCATTTGTTCCCTTAAAACAACGGTTGAAGCTGTCGTATTTGTTATCCAATACGACGGTCTGAACCGTCGTAGTTGATAACAAATACGACGATTTAGGCCATCATATTTGATCCCTTTTTTTTTAAACACTATTTTCCTTATTTTACCCTATTTATTTGCAATTTCAAACCAATACAACACAATCAACTTATTTAAGCCACAAACACAATCAACACTAACCACGCAATCTCCTCCATGCCAAACAAATCAAAACCAATCTCCTCAACCATCAAATCATAAATAATCAATAATCTCTTTAAAAAGAAGTAATACTACATATATACAACAGGAAATAGGAAGTAATACCACATACAGTAATACAATAAATATCCATAAGTAGTAATATATGTAAAACAAGTAAAAACTGAAAATGTGCCAATCTTCATGGACAGGCTCGTCAGCATCACATGATCCAATGGGTCGAGAACTGGATCCAATACTAGGAGATGTTGTAGATGCACTAGATGGGGTACAGGCGCTGCAACAAATGGATCTACATCAAATCTACAAGATAACGCTTCCATGGTAATAGAAATTTCAGTTGGTTACTATATTGGATCATTATAATATCAGTAAGTACTTCATAGTAATTGACATTAGCTACTATAGGATACCTGTCTCTTGAGCTAGAATAACTCATAGTATCAGCTCTATACATAACACTAGAATTTTGAGTTGACTTATTAGCCTCATAGGTGGTTGTAAGAAACCAGAACCCATTCACGTTGCATGCATTGTAACACTAGGGGTGGCAATCATGTCGTGTTTGGGTTGGCGGATCGTGTCAACTTAAGATAATTATACATGACAGGCCAATTCGAACACGACACGCTTAATTAACATGTCGTGTTGTGTCAACCCGTTTATTTTTGTGTTGTATTCGTGTTATAAAATGAGTTGATACGATATGACACAATTATACACAAGAATTAAATAGATAATTACTAAACCCGCCAATCCGAATACCTACTAAACCCGCCAATTTGTCTACACATTACACAAAAAATTTTAAAAAATCAAATCAAACCATACAAAATTAAAAAAAACTAATAAAATAGCCCATAAAGTCTTAACTAACCATAAAATAACAAACTATCCAACTAAATATTTAGAGATCTCAATAAGTTCATAAGATTTAATCTTAAAAATCTAAACAAATGTAGCTTTGCAATAAAATAGGATTGTTCAAGAAATTATTTTCTCTAGCTAAAAGTCGTTGAAATAATATTATTATCATAGACACTAAATAATAATTAATTAAGAACGATTCGTTTATCATATATCAAACAAATAGTCACATTAACATCATTTATTTTCTTTAAAAAGTCTCATATAATTAAACAAAATAGACACACAAACAATTCAATTAATTCATATAATAAAATTTAATTCAATTAATTCATATAAAAAATTAAATTGTCTAATTTTCTATAGTGAAATTTATAGGGTGTTACAAAAAGTATTAAATATAAGTATTAAAAAAAAAGTTAAACGGGTTTACGGGTTAAAACGGATTGAATCCGTTTATGACCCGAACACGTTTAAAATTAAACGAGTCGACTCATTTCGATCTGAACTTGCAAAATTTCAACCCTAGCCCACTATAACCGTGTCGTTTTCGTGTTTGACACCTCTATACAACACAATCCTTGGTTAAAAGGACTATTTGCAAGTTTTTTAACTTCAGCAGGAATATCAGGACATTCTTCATTCTCTTCAACCTATAATAAATATAACTTTTATTCGCTTTATATATTCAAAATAATTAGCTATCAGGAATATCAGGACATTCTTCGTTCTCCTCAACCGTTTTATTTGCTTTATAAACGAAAAATCTCTTTTACCCCAACATCCTAAGTAATCACACCGTTGTACCACAAGTCTTTCAATTCATCGATCAATGGTTGTAAAAAAATATCAATCTTATTCCCTGGACTCTTGGGGCCATCAATAAGAATTGATAAAATAAAATAAGGCTGCTTCATGCATAGCTAGGATGGCAAATTGTACGGTATTAAGATAATAGGCCAGGTACTATGTGGTATGTGTATATTTGAAAAGGAACTAAATCCATCTGAAGCCAGTCAAAGCCTAACATTCCAACAGTGATCACTTGCAAATTCCAAATGGTCCTTATCAAACTTTCTCCTAACCCTAGAATCAGTTGAGTGTTTATAAACTCCATCTTTCACACGACATTCTTCATGCCACCTTATAAGAGATGCAGTTTTTCGAGACATGAATAATCGCTTCAATCTTGGAGTCAACGGAAAGTACCTAACACGCTTGCATGCAATTGTACTACCCTGTTTCTTGTACCTTGAAGCATTGCATACCACACAATTGTTGAGATATATGCCCTCTTAGACTAAATTTATGATGTAATTTTAATTTGTATTAATAAAAGTTTTATTCTCAGAAATTGTTTATGCATTTTTCCATTACTTTTTGTGCACATTTTTGCTGGAAAAGACTTATTGTGTTTAAGTAAATGGTTCATGTGAATGGAGGTCTTTCACAGTAAGGTATGGATCATAAGTTACTTAACACATAAACTATCGTTCTTAACCTAATTATGAGAATGAGAATCTCATCATGGTAAGGTTATTGTGTTATGAATTCTAAATGTGGAATGACTTACCTTTAACCAATGAGTAATCTTCTCATTTCATAACAAAAGCGTATTTTGAATACGTAGAACTGAACCTGTAGTAGCGGTTTCTAAAAGTACTATATGATAGAAATCTAAACTACTACTACTACAGCGTAGACTTATACTCTATAATTTGAGTATGAGTTGGTAGTCTGACGAAGTTGAAAACATATGTTTTGATGTACTATAGTTAAGGTTCTATTGTATGACTAATATACTTTTGTATATTGGATATATGTGACTAATTAGTTAAGACAGACTTATACAAGATAGCTTATATGTTATATCGCTCATTGTAGCTGTTCGAATGATCTAAATATCTAGGGTCTTGGGAAACATGACTTAGATATTTACTTTATGGTAACTCTTTTGGAAAACGAAAGTATTCCAAAAAATCGTGAATTATTGGATTAGAAGCCTAAGGATGGTAGATATCTTTTAGAGAGGTGTTAGTACACTTTTTCCTCTCTAAATAAACGGCGATGTGTAGAGGAATATTTTAGTCATTACACCTATAGGTCGGAGATATTGCTAACGCAGCATTATCCTTGGGGTTAATATTTCTTTATGGTGATATTAAGAAATATTTAAAATGTAAAAATAGAACTATTTATATAATAGGGATATTTTGATCATTTTAGTAGCTAAGTTTATGTGTCTTTTTTGTCTTCAGAATAGCCCATAAGTCCTAATTATTTTTGGGTTGAGGAGATGGTCTCAGTTAAAGAGGATTTTATTTTATTTAAGAAATCTAATTTATTATTGAATTGGAATAAAATAAAAGGTGGAGAGAAATTAAATTAAGTTTATTGTCTGATTTAATTGATTAATTAATTATTCAGGGTTTGAGCTCAGATTGAATAATTGAAAAAATTAACCTAGGCCTAAACTAGATAAAAGGCTTGAATAGTTATCTTGATCTATTTGAACCCATTAATTATTTATTGAGTTATTTTATAAGTTCAAAAAATAAATAATTAATGTTTATTATTTATGAGCTCATTGAGTTTAAGGAAAATAATAAAAATATTTTCTGGCTCAATAGCCTGAACCAGTCTTTTTTTTTTTTAATTTTTTATTCACAGAACAGAAGAGTCTAATGCAAGCTAAACGTCTTCTATGATGGTTTATCTTGATAACAGCCGGATGGTTTTGAATAACCAGAATCCCGGGAGTTTATGTTATTAAGAGAAGCTGTGTATATTGTGAGAAAGAATTGATAGCAGATGGTCAAGAAAAGGATAGATTATTTCCTCGCCTACATTGTTTTCACCAACAACGTTTAGGCAGAGGAAAATTTTGAGAATTGAAAAACTTGTGCATTCATGCCAATGAGAAATAGATGGATAGCGGGCTTTGAACCAAAAGCTTCAACAAATAGAGGAGCAGACGTCCCTGTTGTTCAATCATATTCCTCAACACCAAAGAAACTTTTAAAGCGTAGAGGTATAACGAAAAAAACTTCTGCTGAGTTTTTTACTGTGTTTTTTTTTTTTTTTTTTGCTTTTTTGTTGTCCAGTATTCATGCTTCACGTTTTTTAAGCTTCAACAATTAGTAATGACCTCATTTTCTCCCCTGTATATCATGCAATTTTTTGGACACGCATCCCAAACTTTACATTCCATTCCCAACACATTCATTATCTTACTGGCCTCGTAGTAATTTTTTACAATTTTTACTCCCATCTCACTAAAAGCATCCATTAGAAGCTTATGTAACATGTCAACAGACTTATTCGACCACCCATTGAGGACTTTTAAGTGTAATAATCTCATAATGAATGATAGTGAAGAAAACTTAGAACAACCAGGATACAACTCTACGTTTATCTCTTCTAACGATTTAAGTATCTCTCTTAAATCTCCAAACTTTTCAGTTGCATTATCGAAGTTACTAATGCCAACCACATTTTGAACAATCCCAACCATATCATCCCTTTGTATGTTTTCAGTCGAAGGAACGTTTCTAGTTGTATTGCTAGAAGATAAGTATATTTTCCCATAAACACTCTATTTTTTGTACCAACGCATGAAACTCCACATTTGGTCATACTGTTTGACCTCTATTGTACTATAAAGTGAAGGTTAATATGGCAAAAACGATGAAACTAGAAGCATGCTTACAGAACAAAATGAAAATAGAGCATCGCATAAAAGTTGTTTACCTCTACTGTTGGAAAATATGCCCTCTTAGACTAGATTTCTGATGTAAATATCAAATGTTATAATAAAAGAATTTATTTTCAGAAAGTATTTGTGAATTTTCATCTTATTTGTGCACAATTACGTTTGAAAAAGACCCATTGTGTTTAAGTAAGTGGTCCATGTGAATAGATGTCTTTCACAATAAGGTATGGATCACGGATTACTTAACACATAAACGTTCGTTCTTAACTGATTGATGAGAATGAGAATCTCATCATGTCTAGGTTATTATGTTATAATTCTAAATGGGGAATGACTTACCTTTAGCCAGTAAGTAGTCCACTAACTTTATGACATAAGCGTATTTCGAATACATAGAACAAGACCTGTAGTAGTAGTTTCTAAATGTACTATATGGTAGAAACCTAAACTACTACTGCTACAGTATGGACTAATACTCTACAACTTGAGTATGAATTGGTGGTCTGACGAAGCTGGAAGCATGTACTTTGAACCAGCATATTATGACTATTGCATTCCCACTTGTTTTCTTATAGACACAAGGCTCATCTTCATTTTTGATAAAGTTAAATTCTTTAATTGCTTCATCAAAATGAAGATTCCAGCTTCGAGATGCTTGCTTCAATCCATAAATGGATCTTTGAAGCTTGCACACTTTATTAGAATTCAAAGGATCATCAAAACCCTCAAGTTGTGTCATGTACACATCTTCGAGTAAGTTTCCATTAAGAAACGCGATTTTGACATCCATTTACCAAATTTCATAGTCATAATATGCTGCTATGGCAAGAAGAATTCTGATAGATTTAAACATTACAACTGGTGAAAATGTTTCATCATAGTATATACCATGAGTTTGTCTATAACCTTTTGCCACCAGTCGTGCTTTGTAAGTATGCACATTTCCCTCCATGTCTGTTTTCTTTTTGAAAACCCACTTACACCCAATGGTTTTTAAACCTTTAGGTGGGTTAACCAAAGTCCAAACTTGGTTATCATACATGAATTGCATCTCAGACTTCATAGCCTCTAACCAGTTTCCAGAGTCAGAACTCTTAATGGCTTCTTGATAGGAAGTGGGCTCATCATTAACCATAAGCTCCACATTGTGATCGTCAGTGATGAGAAATCCATATCTCTCAGGTTGTTGACGAACCCTATCAGATCTTCGAGGTCCTTGTTCTATAGATGTAGGCTCATCTTGGACTTGTGAGCCATCTAATCGAGATTTATTATTTGGTTCAGGCACTAATTGTGGCTCTTAAATCTCATCTTGATAAGGTTCAGGCACTAATTGTGGTTCTTGAATCTCATCAAGATGTATTTTACTCCCACTGATTCTTTTGGAAATAAATTTCTTTTCAAGAAAGAATCCATTTCGAGCAACAATTACTCTATTTTCTTTTGAGAGATAAAATTGATATCCTTTAGTTTCTTTAGGATACCCCCACAAATATGCATTTATCCGATTTAGGTGCAAGTTTATCAGATAATAAACGCTTTACATAAACTTCACAACCCCAAATCTTCAGAAATAACAAACTAGGTTGTCTCCCAGTCCATATCTCATATGGCGTTTTCTGAACCGATTTAGATGGAACTCGATTTAGTATGAATGCAGCAGTCTCCAGGGCATAACCCCAAAAGGAGATTGGAAGATCAGTTTGACTCATCATTGATCGAACCATATCTAATAAAGTCCGATTTCTCCGTTCAGATACACCATTCCATTGAGGTGTTCCTGGTGGAGTTAATTGGGAAATAATTCCACAATTTTTAAGATGCTCGTCAAACTCGTGACTTAAGTATTCACCATCTCGATCCGATCGAAGTGTTTTGATACTTTTGCCAAGTTGATTTTGTACTTCATTTTGAAATTCTTTAAATGTCTAGAATGATTCAGATTTGTGTTTCATCAGATACAGGTAGTCATATCTGCTGAAATCATCTGTAAATGTAATGAAGTACTGAAATCCTCCTCTAGCATGTGAATTCATTGGTCCACATACATCAGTATGTATTAGGCCTAATAAATCAGTTACCCTTTCATTTTGTCTCTTGAAAGGCACTTTAGTCATTTTGCCTAATAAACAAGAATCACATGTTTTGTAAGATTCTAAATCAAACGATTTTAGAAGCCCATCATTATGAAGCTTTGTTATGCGTTTCTCATTTATATGGCCCAAACGACAATGCCAGAAGTAAGTCTGATTTAAATAATTGGATTTCAATCTCTTAGTATTTATATTATAGATAGACATGTTTGAAGATCCACGAAGATTTAGAATATAGAGCCCATTCGATAATGAAGCATCTCCATAAAAAATGCCGTTTTTATTAATGGAGCAAATGTTATTTCTAATAACAAATTCAAAACCTTCTAAATCCAAACAAGAAACTGAAATTATATTCCTACTCATAGCAGGAACATAAAAACAATTGTTTAGTTCTAAAACAAGCCCACTGGGCAAAATTAATTCAAAAGTTCCTACAGCTACTGCAGCAACTTTTGCTCCATTCGCAACTCGTAGGTTCACCTCGCCTTTTGCCAAGGTTCTACTCCTTTTTAGACCCTACACATTTACACAAATGTGAGATCCACAACCGGTATCTAATACCCATGAATCAGAAGTAGATAAATTAATTTCAATAACATAAATACCTGAAGCGGTAGTCTCACTGTCCTTCTTTTTCTTTGCTTCAAAATAGAGCTTGCAATTTCTTAACCAATGTCCTTGTTCTCCACAATGGTGGCAAGCTCCCTTCTTTGGTGTCTTGGCCTTAGGTTTGGGCTTAAACTTGGACTTTGTCTTGTCCTTACCCTTACTAGCCATAACCTTGCCCTTTTGGTTGTTCTTTTTGCCTTTCCCTTTTTGAACCATTAGAACACTAGGAGTATTCTTCTTAATGTTCAGTTCAGCTTGTTTTAGCATCCCATGCAATTCAGTAATGGATTTCTCCATATTATGCATGTTAAAATTCATGACAAACTGGTCATACTCAGCAGGTAAAGAGCCCAAGATCAAATCTGTGGCCATGTCATGATTAACAGGAGCACCAAGCTTATCAAGATGATCTAGATAGCCCTTCATTTTAAGGACATGAGCACTTACCGATGTGCTAGAAACCATCTTACATGCATTTAACGCCTTGTGAGTGTCAAATCTCTCTTGTCGTGCTTGCTCTTGGAACATTTCCTTGAGATGCACAATCATGTCATATGCCTCTACTTCTTCGAACTGTTTTTGAAGTTCAGAGTTCATGGTTACTAGCATGAGGCAAGTAACATCGTTGGAGTCATCTTTGTGCTTACTATAAGCATCTTTTTCAGCTTTTGAGGCGTTGTTTGCAGGAGCAGGGGGAATAGGATTTTCAAGAATATAGAGCCTTTTTTCTTGCTTAAGAACAATTCTTAAGTTTCGTGCCCAATCAAGAAAATTAGTCCCACTAAGCTTGTCTTTCTCAAGCACAGATCGCAATGAATTATTCCAACTGTTTGTTGCCATTATCTACATACAAAAATATGCAAAGTAATTAATTTTTGAGACTTTAACAAAAAAACTCCCACTAAAAGCATTTAAACTTTTTGAAACTTCAACATTTTGATGTTTCGTAGTGGGGAAAAAAAATATATATATATATATATATTATAAATATTTTATTTTAATTATAAGTAAGCTTTGGCTTTAATCTTATAATTAAATAAAACTCAAATTTTAAATGAGATAGATATCAAATGTCCCGGCTAAAAATATCTCATATAATGCCCTAGGCCCAAAACCATTTTGATAGCCCAGTTAAGTCAAACCATATCAAACATATGGAAAACTATTTTCCATCTTATCTCACTCAGATAATCAAAAGCATCTTACTTTGGTAGGAATGACCTTATGATGATCCAAGTAATAACAAGTGTTTGATTTTGGAAGGCATTTAACACTTAAATTTTTTTCTTTTAAAAAAAAAAATTGATTGTAGTAAGCAGGAAATAAGCATATCAAATATGCATGCAAGACATAAATAAAAGTGGCATAGCATGGCCCATAACCTATGTTGATCATCACGAGCAAAGTGAAGATTAAGGTGGTCAATCTAAGTGTATGAACTCCATAAGCATTCTCTAATGCCTTGAGCATACTCCTCCTTGGTTGTAAATGTTGGCTGCCATCTTCTTTTACATTGGATAGTAAAATTAAAATAATTCCTATTCTAGGAAAGCAGTACAATTTTACAACAATGAAAAACGACACGCAGGCCGTATTTAAAAATTACAACTTAAAACAACCATAATGTAACCAGCCAATCACATTGGGATAAAACGGGCCATGCTATACACTATTCAAAATAATCCACAACTACAATCAAAAACCCTAACGAATAACACACAACGAATAGTTAGTTGGGGTTCCAAGGGGTAACGCCCCTGGCGGGGGTCAAGGGGCAGCGCCCCTGCGGGGTCCAAGGGGTCAAGGGGGCAGCGCCCCTTGCGGGGGTCTCCGGGGGCAGCGCCTCTGGAAGGAAAAACGATTTTTCCTTCTCTCATTGAATGGGATTTTGCCTTCCGATTTTCGAATATTAATCAAATTAACGTTCGGACCCCTTAGTAACCATCGCCGTAAAAATTCATATTACAGACAATATGCGTTCTTTTAATCATATTTATATAGATAACATATTATCATGGCCGATTAATACAAACAATTCGCAAATATAGAACGACGAATTGCATTCTTACGATACCATATCATATTAAAACAGACAAATTTACATACAATCTGCAACTAATCTGGTCTGATTAGGTAACTAAGACGCACATATTAAACCTAATTCAGACAGTCTGCATGCTAAGTATTCTAAAATCATAATCATGCGAACATGCTGATACATACCGTTTAAATTCACATATACATATCATACATGTATTCAACAATACGATTAACACAGATGAATCAACCTAATCGTTTAGCAAGTTGCTTTGATACCACTGTTAGGATTCGTGGACTCCTAAATGTGAAAAACATCCATGAATCCCTCCCGAGGACCCAAGTAAACGATTAAAAAGATCTAAGGTTTAAGAATTACCTCTGGTTGCTGTAATCGAAATCCTTCGATTCTGATTGCGGTGTTGTACGTTCAACCCGAACAATCACCAGACGCTGCAGTATGCGAACGTCCTCTATCGGATACACACCGCGAACTCACTCGATACCCGGGGAGTGCTAGCACCTAGGGTTTGAGAGGTTTTTTTTTTTTTTCTCCTGGCAGAGAATGGCACGAATGTTCTCAACCGAAAAATTGGACTCTTGAAAAGACGGCTAGGGTTTTTCTTAAAAACCCCCGAACCTCTTAGAGTCCAACCCTAATAATATCTTATCATATTCTAATTTAAATTCAAATTAAATTAAAATTGATATGATAAGATTCTGCCATTATCTCGATAATTTAACTAATTACTTTACCGAGTCAGATTCTTATAATCTGGACATCATCCAGATACATCGAATGTGGACATATTTCCAGATTCATTGTATCTAGTAAATTTTCTAAGTACGATTAATTTAGACATATTTCCAGATTCATCGAATCTGGTAACCAGAAAAATAACCTAACAAGTTCGCTTATTGTGTGACCCTATATGTTCATTTAACACTGGCAGTGTGCCTAAATCATATTTAAATGGCCCACAAGTTATAATCGGTTTCTAGCAAAACATTATAACTATCCAGGTTAAATGAAGATCGGTGATCTCTTTGAACCAAACCATAATTTTATATTTAGTCATTTTGTCACACGATATCCAGATTAAGCATAAGGCACGGTGCATGTCATCCTTATTAAGCTTAATCAATTATTTCTTGATTTCATAGTAGACTGTTCAAACAAATGATATCAATATCTTAGATTGATATATTTGAGCACGGCCATGCATTTTTTTTAACAGTCTAACTTATCAAGGGGCCCATGGATATCTCTCCCTTAATTGAGAGGGACAAATTCCTTCACAATCAATTATATTCCTCTCCTTGATTTATTTTATATCTAACAGTAGTCTAATTTATTATTTGATTAAAGACAACTTTAGACAATGTCAAAATATAGAATTTATCAAGTAGGAAACTATGATGAATTTAGGTCGAAGGACTTTCAATATTATTATGGCTAGAAAGTACTTATGACATATTCCATGAAGTACTTTCACAGTGGGTCATGTCCAATACAATATTCTCTAACATTTATTTATATCTTGACTCGATATCACAAATATCCATGGCCAGTAAAACATAGCCATCAAGTCACAAACATACTAATCTTAATTTATTATTATTCCAATAATAATAATCGATCAGAGACAGTTTTAGAATAGTCATTGTATTCATTGTAGGGTTTTACTATCAAGTCACGTACTTGATGACCACAAAACAAAACTCACTATTCATGGAAAGGAAAGCCTCATATTATTATATAAAATATAATGACAATAGTATAAGTACAAATTGACTCTAGGGCATATCCCCAACATATAACAGTAGTCATTGTAAAACCAGTTAAACATGTCCTGTTTTGTTGATACTACCATTCAGTCCAACATAAAGGGCAAAATGCAGATTTCCAAAGTTCAAGGGGTTAATTAGTTCAGATGCTACATCACATTGAACACAATCATGCAAGACTTGCACAAACAAGCTTGTTTTCTGGTCTTTCCATTTGTACTGAACGTCTACCTAAGTTCACATTCAATATTGGACTGGTAAGAAAAATGTTGTATTCTCACAATTCCCCTTTTTATTAAGAATTTCATAAATTCAATTTCTATGGTGAGGTATGAAAGCATGTTGAGGAATTAATTTGAAAAAAGAAATTCAAATGACCTTTAATTGAAATGCAGTATTATATATAACTTCTTAAATAACATCATTATAACATAACATAAATATGAGTGCGATACTAGAGCTCATCGAAGAAGAAGGAATGTGCCAGAGAAGAAATGGGCAAAATGTAAGGGTCGCATTGGAGAAGCAAAAAAGGGAAAAACAAGGTGTCAGAGAAGCAAAAAAGAGAAAACTGATGGCGCCATGACGCAAAATGGAAACAACATGCTGGAGAAGACGGAATCATGCCAGAAAAGAGAGTGGGAAAAATGCAGCCATCACGGCACAGAAGCAGAAAAGGCTTTTTTCTTCAGTGGAAATGGCAGAAGGGAAAAATGAAGGCGTATTAAATGTGTCCAAAATATCTGAGGTTTAAATTATCTACTCCCTCCATCCCACTAAAATTGACCTACTTACTATTTTGGGCTGTCTCAAAAAATTTGACACTTTCCTTAAAAAGAAAGTTTTTACTATACAATTTATTATAAAATAATCAATATACCCCACATATATTATATTTATATTCTTAGATTTTATATAAAATATTGTGAGACTCACATATTTTTTATTTTTATTATATTATATTATTATTATTTTCTAATTTTTACTTTTACATAAAATATTGTGCCAAATCAACCATTATCAATTTTAGTAGGACGGAGGGAGTATATGATAGCTAATTCATAACCGTCGTATTAAAGTTAATAAATACGACAGTTACGTCATAACCGTCATATTAAGATCACCAAATATGATAGTAGAGACGTAACCGTCGTATTAATCATTATCAAATACAACAGTTATTATCATTGTTGTATTAGATTATTAAAAAAACTCACATTTTTTACTTGAGACATATTTTTATTTATATGTACAAAAATATATAAATTTTACTAATGTGACAACTATATGTATATTACTAATGTGACAAATAAAATTATATAAATTTTACTTTTATAATAATAATTATATACATACAATGTCTATATATGAATGAATTAATAATTAAGATAGTATATTAAATTATATATATGCACACACATATATGTATGTTCGTAATTGAAAAATTATTTATAATTGTGCTATGTAATATATTAATTTAATACTCACTAATTAATGAATGATATATTATGGTGCATATAAACATATAATAGAATAACTAATAATTAAATGAAATTCCATTTTAGTTCTTTAATACAAATATACGACAACTTAAGATGTTTACAGAATTTTAATTGACAAATCAATGATCTAACAATTAGATATATTTGTAAAGTTAAAACAAGTTTAGTGACCAAATTTGAATGTCATTTGCTTTATTTTACCACATTTTCGGGTTCATGTCTATATGATAGTAAGAAAACCTAATGCAATTACAAATATAAGAATATCAAATTAATGATTCAACCATTAAATTTGTTAAAATCATTACTAAAAGTATTATGACTATATTTGAAAATAATCAGATAAAATTTGAATTGTTTCTTAATAATTTTATTATAAATAGACAACAAACAATGATTACAACTGTCGTATCAGGATGTTATAAATGATGGTTCAATTTAAAACCGTGGTATTAAATATAATACAAACAATGGTTCAAAGTTTTATCTTATTACTTGACCCAAATCATCGTATTAGACACAGAAAATAATATCAGTCACGATTTTATTAACAAAATAAGACGGTTAAAAATAACCGTCGTATCAGTCCGATAATATACGACGATTTAAAATAATCATCGTATTAAGTTTTAACAATTACAACGGTTTGTGTAAACTATCACATGTTGTTGAATTAATACAACAGTTATGTTATAACTGTCGTATTAGGTCTATTTAATATGACGATTACAAAACCGTCATATATATTAACATATTACGACGGTTTTGTAACCATCATATTAACTTTCGTTGTATTTGTCTTTTTTTTAGTGATAATTCTTGTTCTAATTTTTTTTTTTTATATATTCTAAATGTTCGAATTTTACTCGGGACTCGTTCTAGATCTTTTCTTGGATTTAGGAGGGAGTCCCGAAGGCGAACCTCCCCCACTCGAGCGTCGAGGCCCCACGACCGGGTGAGATGTAAATCGGGATATGCACCAGTGGTAGGTACCTGAGGGAGAGGACCTGCGAGCAATCCCCAGGTGGGAATCGAACCCGCGACTTCGGCCAACCCATCACAGATATGTCACCTCAGACCTTACCGATTGGCCTATGCCCCGGGGGCAAAAACATCTCGGTGAAATAGATCTTTTCTTACTTTTATATAGCAAAGATAATTAATAAGTTAACATACCAAGTCAAAAGACCGCGTGTCCTAGCAAAGGGAAAATGATAGACTGCGTACTTGTGTGCTTCCTTTCAGTAAGATGAACTCTGTGTATTTTGAAACTAATATGGTGCACCAGAAGACCCTTAAAGAGGCAATGCCTTAGCTGAAACTCTAGAGAATGATCAATATTACCCGGATAGAGATTATGCAATATTAAAAAGATCAAATGGGCATTATAGGACCAATGAATGAACATAAACAAAAAACAGATAGCATGTGATGAAACTAGTGGTCGACCCTCACATGTCAGCTTTAGTCTGAAATTTTGTTGAAAAATGGAAGCATAGGAAGTAAGTCTGTCGTCCTCCCAAATAACCGTAACTAGATAAAGGGCATTGAGAAGCCTATGTAATGTATCACATCAACTGCCCAATCAGTATGACTTCGACGCTGCTGGTTTAATGCAACTTTCAGGAGGAATCTGGCCACTCTTTCTTTCAAGTTTTTATCTCATATCATTTTCTGTATCTCTGTGTATGGACTGTGCAGTTTGGACGATAAAGAGAATTGGATGGAGTACATGTAAAAGGACCACCATCCAAATATTTCACTTTGATTACTGTTGAACTCAATGATATGTCAAAGCTGTCAAGGACAACGTGTTTTTCAACCCCGAACCCCAATCCCCACTGTTCCCATTGACACGCCTTATTCTTTTTCTTAGATGATACAAAGGAAAAGAGTAATCAACGTAGCAACCTCCTCACTCTCGGTGTGATGAATTTTCCTCCCTTTCTACGGCAGTCCAAAAGCATCTTGCATAGTAGCAATATGGAGGACATCATTCTGGTTTGACAATATTGGACACATTGGCTTTTGATCTGAATTATTGGTCGATTGACATAGAAATGACAGTCAACTTTTGAGGGTCCAAAAAAAGACGAAAATTAAAAATAAGCAATATAAAATAAAAGCATTACATGTTTTTTTATTTTTTGCTGTGGTGGCAGTTTCTTGAATTTCATTTCATGTGGGAGATTGCTCGGAAGTATGTACAAAGATACCTTAACTGAGTATTGACTATATAATAATGAAGACTATATCAAGTCACCACTTTTTTTAATCAGCTCAGAGGTGTTATGAAAAAAGGCACAAAAGAAATATTCAACCCCCATCACTCTTGAGCCTTGAGTATTTGATTGGGTAGCAAATAACTAAATCACATGTTACCTAAGTGATCCCACTCTTAATTTCTCACCTTGTGATTTGTCCCAAATCTGATTTTCATAGGTGATAATGGAGTACAAGTTATAATATTCCTTTTTGCACTTGCCTACTCTCCTTGAATCCCTTGAACAAGGTCCATCTTCTTTGACAATAATGGAACAGAAAACCAGAAACAACAAAACTATAGAACCATATCCGGTCAACAATAGCCCATGCAATACAACTCCCAGCTTAGCTGTATTCATTATTTTTATTCTAGAGAGAGAATGGAATTTTCATAAATTTTATTATAAATAATAATTATATATATATTTAATACGTAATGTTCTTTATATCGAAAATTAATAAGTTCCTAATAAATAATCTCTTTATTCTTTAAATATCGAATTCTCGTTAACATTCTTAAATTTCATTTGGCCAAACGGTAAATTAAACAGTATTGAGTATATATCAATTTGTAGATATTGATTGGACACAATAATATATACACATTTAATAAGAGAGATATCATATTTTTCATTGTACTAATTTTTTATAAGATTATTTTGTTTTTATAACATTGTTTGCCTGAAATGATCAAAGAGCTGCAATGAAAAGCTAGATATTGACTCAGGCTTCAGCTATACATAATATATAGGCAATAATCATCCAATCTTCTCTCTGGAGCACTAAGCAAGCTCTTGATTTTTATCCACAAGTCTCACCTCCTTAGCAGATCTAAGCACATTGGCCTGATAATGATGAAAAATGACTGGTTATATTCATCATCAAAAGTGAAGAAAACTTAAAATCTTGGGTCATAAACCGATGAAAGTTTACCTGATCATCAGTGATTTCCACTGCAAAACCATCGACAATGACCATCGACTTTGTCTTCTTGTAGCTACCTGGTTCGAGAGTGTTGGCTAGCAACTCATCATGCTTCTTGCTCAAGTACATATCAAGTTCTTCGGCTCCCTTCTTACTTCTTATCACATAAACATGTTAAATCAACATCCACATTTCAGAAACAAGAAGAAGAAGAAGAGGAAGACATCATTAACAACAGAAAAGCTTTCAAAAGCAAGTGAAATCAGAGGAAATGGTTCTCTCAACCGGGGAAAAATGGACGGATTTCTGAGGTAAACAACTGATAAGAAGTACTAACCTGTTAGACCGAAGGCGCTCGTACTCGGGATCATAATTCATGAAAACGAAGTATAGCTCTCCCTGCCTTCTACTCTTTGTGGTTTCCATGATCAGGGCACCACTCCTGGTGACACTAGGAGGCAATTTATATAGGAAAAAAATTCTCAGTGCCTATGGATATCAGTGACAATAAATTATGAAAAATACTAATTACTGCATCCAGAGTGTACATCTCTACAGTAAATCCAAATAGTATTTTTAACCATATATGGTGACGGACGTTATCTATGTTAAATAAGGTAATAATTAAAATGATAAATTTTTTAAATAAATAAACTGATATTGGAATCGATATTTACCAAGCACTTTTATATATTTATCTCTCAAACAATTACAATTGTATAAATCATTATTGAAATTATATAAAAAAGATAATAATAAAATGCTTTTAGTAATTCTTAAACTAGTAAACAATACTATAACTTCAAAGTTTTTCCATGCCTAGGGTTTTGTTTCAAATTATAATTAGAGTATTATGGTAGAAAAGTCAACTAATTAAAATCCAAAGGATAGTGCAAATGCTTTTTCAATGTGTAATAATGGATGTAACACTGAATTAGAGACAGACTTGACCAAGCAAATATGAAAGGCTCTTAGAGAAAGTGCAGGTGATGCCCATATGGGCCGGTCAAAGACTTTATTTAAATATTTAAATGACTCACTTTGTCAACTAAACATAGTATAAGTAATTGTTTAGGATCTAAACTTATTCTTAAGGGACTCTTTTCGTACTCTTTTCTTTTTTATTGAAAATATATATATATCATAAATTATTAAAATTTATTTACTTTTAAATAAAAATAACAAAAAATTAAGCCCTTAATTAATGTTACATATTTTTTAATAAAAAATAATAATATTTATTTATTGTTAGATTACAGTGTACGTCGATATCTACTTGTTGAAGTAATATGGGGATTGAGAAGGGATATAAGAATGGATGATTAGGCAAATTAGAAATGGAATAATCGAATGAGAGTATTTTTGAATGTTATATTACCTTCATTTTACAATATAAGTCGTTTTGGATTTAAAATTTTTTTTTCCACAATATAAGTCGTTTTACAAAGTTTTATAAATATTTATTACTTTTTTTTCACCTCTACCCCTCCCTATAATCTCTCTCTTTCCACTAATTATGACGCAATACTTTTCAATTAATAAAATAGATAAAAATTTAATTGAGAATATTTTTAAAAGTTTAATTTTAAAATTATGTAGTAACTTGATAACTAAAATTATCTATCTCACAATTTAATGTCTATTCATTTTAATAATACATCTATTTACATTTAATTAATTGAAATATCATTATCTTATTAAGTAAACGACATTCATTAATTGTGACTATGATGTAACTCAATTGTAAGGGGAAAAAATTCTTAAGTCCTACTAATATATTTATTTATTTATTTATTTTGATAGAGAGAAGGTATGGTTTAATAAAATGAAAATTAGTTTAATAAAAATGCTAAGTCGACCCTAAATAAAGAATTCTCTGCCTTATCCTCGAGCCAATCACTGGAGAATCAATGTATTTAATTTACCTAAGAGCCCAAAGCACTTATTGCTGATTGCTGATTAGCAATAATTAAATTAATAATAACTGGGAGTTCCTGATGAAATTATAAATGAACTGTTATATTACTACCCGCCGAGGGAAGCTTCCTCGTACCGAAGAGCCCGCTTTCCGATATGCACACGCGAGATGGCACGCTTTTTGACCTTTTTTTTTTTTTCGTCTTAAGTCATCAATTACTTCCTTTTGTCACAGAGCACGATTTTTTCATTGTAGCCATATATATCTCACGTGGATAAGAATTTATTATATTAAAATAAATTTTATAAAAAAATTATTAAATATATAAAATTTTAATAAAATAACAATATATTTAAATTTAAAAATTTTTAATTTATTTAAATTCGATAAAATTAAATATATAAAGAAAAAATATTTTTAAAAATTTAAAAATTAAATTTAATATTATCAAATAATATTCGAATATGAATTCGAACACAAGCTTGAAGTCGAGAAAAACAATACAAATGCACAATGATGTTTCACAGAAGAAAATTTGGAAGTTTTCCAGATCGGGCCGGGAAGGAAAAGGCCAATTGCCGTGGGTAAGGGAGCGGGGAGGGGGGACGGGGGCGTACTTTGCGAAGCTCGAATCGGTCCATTAAAGCACACGTGTATGGCCTGACAGATTTCAGTCACATGCTATGCTTAGAAGACTTCAGTGGTCCAATAGGGAGTCAGTCATGGGTCCCTCTGACCCCCCACACGTGAGGTTCCCTTGTCTATGGGTTCAGATGAACAAAGAATTGTTCTACTTTGGAACGTTTTCGGATTTGAACGTAGCGAGTCCTGGCAGGTTCCATTGGCGCCCGCACGGCATAATTTTTGTGTAATAGTTATAAAAGTTGTATTCCTTTCGCCTTATTTTATTTATTTAATTTAATCTATTTATAAATTTTAAAAAAATAATTTTTAATTAATTAATTAATATTTTTATTTTATTTTTAAAAAAATTCCTTCCTTACTAAAGAATTATTAAATTTTAAAATTTTATATAATATAAATATATCTATTTTATTTTTATTTTTATTATAAGTGAACAAGTACTTATTATATTAAAGAATAATATTTATAAAAAATAATAATAATTAATATAATTTTTATTTGTTAATGAGACAGATAAATTAAAATAAAAATTTTAATTAAAATATACTGATAAAAAAATGGAGAAAGTATTATATACAAACTTATGACCCAAAAATTAAAGTTAACTCATTTTTCTTTCTATTTCAATGATCCCATTGCGTGATCGTCTTGCAGAAATACGTAAGATAAATTAGACACCAAGCACAAGCATAAGTCCCTTCAAGCCAGCACTATCAAAGGTTAGCGAAAAGGAGTCATAATTTACTGAATTAATAACTACGACCCTGAACATACAAGACAAACTGAACAACAAAAGCCTAGTAGGGATGAGACATAACTCACTGGACTAGGAACTATGAGTCTATGACTAAGATGAACAACTAGTCATAGTACTCCCATTTTAGCCAATGATCTACATTCTAAGTGAGGTTCAATTCCTAAATATTCAAATAGAAAGTTATAACTCAAATCATTAGACCGATGCCCTAATGGTAAATAGACTCATAGTTCAACTGAATTATGGCTTTTAAATCTAGTCAATATTATATCTTAAACGTTGATGAAAAATGTGAATGCTACAAGAGAAAATTGAAGAGAACAAAGAGTAGAAGGTGGAATTTTTGAAGAAGAAATATTGAGGTGTTATTTGTCTCTACGACACAAGTATTTGCTACAAAATTAGGATAAATTACCTCCAGAATACAAGAAGAATGTCAAAGAATTAAGACAGCAAATCTAATTAGTTACGTTTGACACCTTTCATTAGGTTACTACTTAACAAATGATCAGTCATAACTATTCACTAATGATCTTATACCTTCCATAAATTATAATTCTAATTATAACGTTTTTGTTTTATAAGTCACAACTTTTAATTATGTTAAGACACATTTATAGATGCTACTTCATAGTAGTTGTTTCTAATAAAGAGATACCAAAACAACTTTAGAACATGAACATTATAGAAACGAGCCAGACGCATTTTCATTTACAATCTATTCTTATATTAGTAGAGGGCAAGTGACGTTGCTTAAGCTAGCTACTTCAACATTGACTATGAAATCATTGTGCAATTTAAGGTATACAAATAGTGCGGCTCCTTATTGTATTGCTTAATAATCGTGCAGCCCTGAGTCCCATAGGGAAGTCCGTAGAACTTTTCTTATGATACATTAAGGAGACAATATGTACTAAGCAGATAATTGGATAAATAGTTCTTGTAAGGTTATAATTGAAATGTATTGCATTAATTAACTAAAATATTATCCTACCACCTTTATTTGTAAGACCTTATAAAACTAAATGCGAATAAACACTTTTTTAGGTCCTAATCTTCGTTTTGAATTTTTGAAGTATATTCTCTTCAAAAGAAACTTTTAAATTTATTATCTTAAAAATCCTCATTATTATAAAATAAATAAATATATATTTGATAAGTATGGAACCTAAAAATTTCCCTTAAGGAAAGAAGCGCTTTATCAAATGAATAAATATATTTGCACTTAAACGTTAGAAGGATTTACTCTAAAAAATATTGAAGACTCAATCTACTATTTTAAACTCTACCTCACAATTAATACAATATTTTGACCGATTAAAACTGATCCAAGATTTCAGGACACCCCCACTAAAAAGTTTAAACCAAAGACAAATATTAGTAGTATTTATTATACAAATATTGGTAAATGTATATATCAAAGATTCTAATGTGACAATTTTAAATGAATCTAAGCTATTTAAATACTTGAGTTCATTAAATTCTATGTTTTTACAATACTCATGCAAAGATAAATCTTGATTAATGCCACTTAACAAAGCTCAACAAACTATTCTATTCTCCTTTATTTTGCCTATTATTTCTTAATATATCGATCACCAAGTCATGGCAAAGCCTGAGGAGTTCTTAGTGCCAATTTTCACAGCTCTTGAGCCTGTGTATGGAAGTGGATTACGGCTTGCAGAAGCTGAGCAGCGCTACAATCATACCAAGTCCAGATTTGTTGAGGTCTTTAGCCACCCTCCTGATGTTTATGCCCGATCCCCGGGTAAAGAATGACACATCTTTCTTGTTAATCTGCATGCACTGGTTGTAACCAGCCATTAATATCTTAACCCCACCTAAATCTATAACAAATTTTCTGTAGAATTTTCCTCAGGAAATCGCAACAAAATCGTCGAAATTGTTCTTGAATTGTCGTCCAAGATTTTTATGACTTAAAATGACATGTCTAATAGAATCTAAGTATACAATATGTTTATTTGTAATGTATTTAATTATGGATATGAATGCTTCCATAATGTTATAGCTCCTATATGTAGCAGGGTTATTAGTTATAACTCGATTGGTATGGATTAAATTGACACAATAGTGAAATTGATATTGGCCAAACATGAGATCAGCCCAGTTAGATTTCTTTTAATTTTCGTTTTTTCTAACTCCAAAGCTAAAGTTAAGATTTTGAGGAGCCAATTGGAGCTAATCCTTTACGTGTGAGTGTGTAGGGAGAGTGAATTTGATTGGGGAGCACATAGACTATGAGGGCTACTCTGTGTTGCCGATGGCTATCGAGCAAGATACTATCGTGGCGATTCGGGTTAATAAATCGGGGAAGAATCTTAGGATTGCCAACATTAATGATGAGAAATACCCCATGTGCACTTATCCTGTTGATCCTCACCAGGTATGGGGTTCGTCTTCTTTCATTTTAGTTTATATATTTCTGAAAATAAGTCTCCGTATTTCTGATGATGAGTTTTCCACCCTGAATTGATTAACAAGGACGAATTAATGTACCTCTATTAGGAGAAAGTCTACCGTGTTGGTGTGAAGTTCTGTTTTTTGTAATGCTGCTTGAAATTTAGTATAATGATGTGCTTTCAGTTTTGAGAAGTCCTTCAAGCTATTAAAACAGGAACCATGAAAGCAGGAAACTTGATGGTAATACTTAGACAAGAGGTTCATTTCAGAAAGAAATTGATCTTATACATTTTTGCGGTCAGGGTGTAAGAATTTTTGGGACGCAGGAAACATCCAAGTATGCTTGTGTGAAGAATTCTTTACACTAAAATTATGCAGAAGATTAATCCTTTTTGGAAAAAGGGAGGAACTTTTAAATGATTTCCGAAATAAATGATGTTGTAAAACATGAAAGATGATATTCTGGAATATTTGGAAGAACTTAAGAGGGATCTTGTATCAACTCTCATCACTCAAGTGCTGGTTTCATTTGCAGGAAATTGATGCGAAGAATCATAGATGGGGTCATTATTTCATATGCGCGTAAGAACAATATGTCCTTGGTCATTATTCTTTCCCTTTTTGATGCAGATAGCTTCCATAGCTCTAGATTTAATCAGAAGCTTTGTTCATGAAATGTCGAGTTCTTCCATTTTTCAAACTCATTATTTCCGTTGAGTTTCACAGGTACAAAGGATTTCACGAGTATGCCAAATCAAAAGCAATAAATATCGGCGAACCCGTTGGTCTTGATGTCATTGTCAATGGCATAGTCCCCATTGGTACATTGTCTCTCTACTTTTGTCGTCTTTTGAAAATAAGTGGATAAATTAGCTACTCAAAAAATACCATCAAGATTGGGAGTGGTTGAATGGCATATTGATCCCTTTGTAGGAATAAAATTGGTTTCTTTATACCTTTTCCTCCTATAGGGTCTGGATTGGCAAGCTCTGCTGCTTTCGTTTGCTCTTCAACAATTGCTATAATGGCTGCATTCGACATGAACTATCCCAAGGTATTTAAAAACTTGTTTAACTCTGAAGAAAAATATTAATCTTCTCTTTGCTACCTTAGTTTTAAACTTCTCGTATTGAAAGCAAGGTCATACCACAGCTGCACTTCAGATTGAAGTTATACTTAACTATGTTTGGAAAAACTTTCTATTACTACTCACATGAGGTTGATCCTTGTTGAAAGTTTTATAATCAATCTTAGATAACTTCGGTGTTTTATATTCGAAAATGTCACATGGTTGATCAATTGATTTGTCCTGCCATGGTGCAAAAAGAATAAAGCCCTCAAAAAGAAAAAGAGAAAAAAGATAGTGAGAAAGATTAGCGAAAAGACATGGAGAATACTCTGGCAGAATACACTTGCACAAATATTGATCTTGTGAATGGTTCCCACAATTCTTTTTGTGGGACTGTAGGATTTATATTTCGTTTCCATATCTGCTACATTAGTCTTTGCCTTTGTAGGTATTTGGTTATGCTATTCATTTTGTATGATTACAAGGGATTTAATAATGATTTTGATGTTCATGAATTAATAATTTGCTGAAGTCCACAGATGTGAGGACCGAATTCAGTTCATATGGTTTCTTGAAACATTTGGGGATATTGGATGCAGAGTACTTAACAGCAATCTACCCCTTCTCGTGAAAAGAGCCAAAAAGAAAATGACTGTCTATGTTAACATTTTTCATTAAATTTATTCAACAGAAACAAATTGCTGAACTTACATGCGACTGTGAAAGGTACATTGGAACTGAGTCTGGTGGGATGGATCAGGTTATATTTTCTGTTTGGTTTCCCTTTGTTAATTCTCAAAGTGCTGCTAAAATAGCTTTTAGAGACTAGCATTTGAATATTAAGTTCATGCAATCAACATATACAAATCTGTTGCTTGATTTGACAGGCTATATCTGTTATGGCCCAAACTGGCTTTGCCGAGCTGATTGATTTCAATCCTATTCGTGCAACTGATATCCAACTCCCTGCTGGTGGCACTTTTGTAATAGCCCATTCACTGGCAGAATCCCTAAAAGTTGTGACTGCTGCAGCAAACTACAATTATCGGGTTGTTGAGTGTCACCTAGCTGCTGTAAGTGTCATCTTGTTTGATTCTACTATCTCGTAAGTTGATAAATGCATTTAATGAATAGAAATTCCTTGGAAATCTGTTCTCAACTTCAATTGAATTTAAGCTTTTTTGCTTTTGCAGATTATACTTGGCATAAAGCTAGGAATGCAACCCAAAGATGCGATATCCAAAATGCAGACTCTCTCAAATGTTGAACGTTTGTGTGTGGCATTTGCTGGTAATAATCGGTCTTCTGATCCTAGCCTTGCTGTCAAGGTAGCTTCTCAACTTCCCTTCTTCCCAAAAGACAATTTTCCACCTGAAAACTTTATTTTGTTTAAATTTTGTATCACTTGAGTCCATCATTTGACTCCATTACTTTCTTTTTATTGTCTCGGAGGGGGTGTTTGTGTTTGACTCAGGAATACCTGGTCCAAGGGAAGAGAAAAGAGATGCTATTACGAATCAGCTCTTCCTTCTTGTTACATGTTATTTTTTGTGTCTACAAACATAGGTGCTTACAATCTGGTCTGCAACAGGAATTTTTGAGCGAGAAACCATACACTGCTCAAGAAATTGAGAAAATTACAGGGGAAACATTACAAACTATCTTTGCCAGCTCTCCTACTTCTTTGGAAGTTGTTAAAGCCGCTAAGCATTATAAGTTATATCAGGTATTTTATGTTGTTTTGCTTATTAGTTGCCCTGTTTACTTGTGTGCCATTTTCTTGGAAGGAAACTTAACGGATTTAATATCCTATTGTTTGATGAAATTGGTCATAGGCAGTTGATCAGTCTTGTCTTAGAGCTTTTATTTATGCTAGCAGTAAGTAACCTGATGAATACATTTCTCCTATGTGCCGGTGCCTCCCAAGCTTTGCTTTCCAATATTTCTACCTTTGATTTGTTGGGCAGATTATTATTCTTGCACATGGAAATAGACTTGCACAGTGCCGCTGTTAATGATCCATACTTATTTCAGATGATACCTACAATGATTTTCTTTTCTGAACCAAAAGGATTTATGTGTTTGACAATTATGTGCAGAGAGCTATGCACGTCTATTCTGAAGCCAAACGCGTACATGCTTTTAAAGATGCTGTATCATCAAGGCTAAGGCAAGTTATATGGAATATACTCATCTATGTGATTCTTGCTCATTAAGGAAACTTTTCATAATAAAATATCTTTCTAAATAAGCCCCTTGCACAAGGTTGAGCATGTATCTATCTCTACTACTAAGAGGCAGAAGGACTTGACTTGCTTTGTATGGAAAGACAAAATTATGTTTTCTTTTTGTAAGTGCTCTTTTGCCTTCATAAGAGAAATGGATGATAGGCCAAACTCCAAAGTATATGGAGAATAATTATTGAGACTATCTCCTGGATTCTGCTCTGCTAAATCTTTTAATCAAATTTCTAATATTTATTTCAATATTATTTTTGTTTTCTAATATTTTTCTGAATATTATGCTTAGTATTTCTGGTCACAGCTATGCGTCCTTTTCTTCTGCATTCTTCAAGTCAGTTGAGATGTTTGGAACTTGATAGTTCTCCTGGAGAAGAACAAAATAGTTGTTGATGTCTCTGGCTTGTGGATTCTCAATTTGTTAACAATCTTATTAACATCCTAATCTAGTTATAACAATAGTCATCCTGATCTTTGCGCTTGGGGCAATGACGCAGCTAGTGAGGTTCTAACCGAGGCGCGTCTATTGCTGGTTGAAAACAATAGTCATCCTGGATTTCTCCATTTGACAGTGTTTTTTGGTTGTCAGTGAAGAAGACATGCTGAAAAAGCTTGGTGACCTTATGAATGAAAGCCACTATAGTTGCAGCCTTTTATTCGAGTGCAGGTAGAATTCCATATCTTAATATTTGTGGTTGGTATATACTAATATGCATGGAACCATTTTTGACATGTTACCTGTTTCTTTACTGGAGAGTTCGAGTTATAGTACATATACTCCATGTGGGTTTCCCTGTGTTTGTTAATTTAAGAGCTGCAGGACAGATGAGGTTACTAAATAGTTTTAGTTCATTCTAGAATTTCTCATCGAAAGAGGACATAAACAAGGATATACCAACGGGTAAGGCATTCAATTTTAGAGGAGATAATTCCTGGCACATCATTGTGTATAGAAGATAATTTCTTCTGAACTTCTCCAATGTTGAGCAGTTCCTTTCTATATGTGTTACCTCCCCCCAAGTCCCCGTCCCAATTGCCCTTCGTAAGGAGGAAAAAAAAAAGGCAAATTTCGAATATAAGAGGAAGAGGGAGGAAATCAAAGAGCAGTAGGCAATACTAAACAAATGTTTAACCTATATTATTTCGTTGCTGACCTAGTTTTGCTGTTTTATTAGCTGTCCGGAGTTGGAAGAACTTGTAAAGATTAGTCGAGATAATGGTGCACTAGGGGCAAGGCTTACCGGAGCTGGATGGGGTGGTTGTGTTGTTGTTTTGGTCAAAGAGAAAGTCGCTGAACAGTTCGTTCTAAAATTGAAGGTGAGTTAACCATTTCCTTATGAACTGACACTGCCTGTTTCCCTCTTGGTTTCTGGCTCATGCTGTTGATGTAATGCATCCTATGTTTTTTCAGCATCATTATTACCAATCCAGAATTGATGAGGGTAAAATCAACACAAATGAAATTAGCCAGTACGTTTTTGCTTCCAAGCCATCAAGCGGTGCTGCCATTTTAAAACTCTGACACTACAACCCACCAGTGCAAGCTCGGTTCATTTGCATCGGGGTAATGGGCGTTATATTTGGTTCAGGATCAAATGGAAGACTCAATGAATGCCTGTGTCTGTTTTATGATTCCTTACGTGCTATTCTTGCAGTAACCTGTTCATATGTTAAGATCAATCATCATACAGGAAGCAAGGTTATTTTGATTGCTTTCTCATTCGGTATCTGCCATTTACAAAGAGCTCCAAGTATATTGAGGTTTCAGATCATATATGAACAATATCTAAGGCAATGGCAAAATCTTCAGCACATAAGTTTGCATACAGTACATTTTCTGCTAAACAGTCATGCAGATCAAAAGACTGGGGGTGGGGGTGGGCGTGGGCGTATTGTCTGGTAAGCTAGAATATCATTTGCAGCATATCATAACTCGAGTTTCTGATCAGAAAAGCTCTCCTAGACATTGCAGTATCTTGTGTATTGCAGGCCTTGCTTCAGGAGACTTGTTTAGGCATGCCCAACCAATTTCCAGAACTTGCAGAGCCTGCATTCTTTCTTTTCCTTCCACAGGAAATTCAAACAAGTCATCTTCTTCAAAATCTTTATAGTTTTCTCCTGTCTCTACTCTGGTTTTCTTTTGCCCAGAATTCACTAAGCCTCTCAGAATATCCAAAACAATAATCCCAAAGTTATAAATATCACTTTTCTGGGATAACGTTTCGGAGTATTCAAAATCCTCAGCGTCTAGTGGTGGCTTCCGCTGACAAGTATCGGAAACTTCCACCCGTTCAGCCAGTTGTGCAAAACCATAATCCGACAGACAGGCAGTGAAGTCGATATTAATCATGACATTGGAGGCTTTGATGTTGCCATGAACGTTCATCTTCAAGTGCTTCTCTTCTGAAGAAGCCCGTGTGTGGATGAATTCAATAGCTTGTGCAAGGCCGAGAACTATCTTGAGGCGTTGATTCCAATTCAATAGCGTTTGTCCAAGCTTCCTCGCACCTTTGGAAATTCAAACGTTGAAAACAAGAACAAGGCATTAGTTCATTAGCTCTCACTTTCTTAGCACTATGAACTTCGAATTTTTCGCATGTCCTATGAAGAAATAAAGCATTGAAATGAACAGGATTTGAAACATAGATACGTAGTTTCTTTTTGGAAGAATACTAACAATGGGCTCAAGTTATTGATCCAGGGTCGCTTAAACTTCAAATACTGCTATGCATTATACAAAAAACACGAATATTTGTACAAAAAATACAATGGCAAAAACATACACATATATCATTATTTGAGAGATATTAATGCAAATCTTAACATGTAAGTTCATTTGCTCCATACTCCCTGGTAAAGAAAGAATCAACAAAACTTTTGGTAACAATCACTCCAATCAATTTCTATTTCATCTCAAACGAAAATTATAAACAAATTTTTCTTAAATGTAATCACAAGATATCTTCCCAACTATCCTCTACACTTAGTATATTCATTTCAAACGGAGTTATATATATGAAAATTTTATTACGAATCAAATAAACTTTTTAGTCTGTTCTTTTCTATAAACAGAATTTTCTTAAATTCTGTCATGAGAAGTTTTTCAACTACTCTCATGTTACATGCATTTAAAAGATTCATTTCAAACAGAGTTATGTAAGAAAACTCTATCATGAAGCATGCATTCTTTTTAGTATGTTCTTGTTTATAAACGGAATTTTTTCAAACTCAGAAACGTGTCCGACTACCTTCATATTATATGCACTTAAAGATTCGTTTCAAATAGAATTATATAGAAAAACTTATTATGAAGCAAGCAAACATTTCAGCATGTTCTTGTTTAGTGTGCAGTCGTTTTTTTGGTAAGCAGATGAAGGTGGAAACTGAAGAATGAGAAGTAAACTTACTAGCAAGCAAATCAGCAAGGCTTCCCATGGGATAGTATTCACAGACAACAAACTTGATTCTGTTTGCATAGAAATAAGCATTGATGGGCACAAGATACTTGTACTGACCACTCACCAATGCAAGACGAACGATTCTCCTCCCAAACTCACGTCTCTTTACACTAACCTTCCTAAACCTCTTCAATGCACATATTTTACCATCGTGCAGCACCACTTTCTCCGTCAAACCCAGGCGGCTCTCACCTAAAACACCCACCGACGACCTCAACACCTGTCGGAGAGTCACCAGGCTCTCCGAGCACCTACTCTTTTCAGTACTCCCTTCAGTAGAGATCAGTGGCAGGTCCTCCGAGAATCCCACCGTGAAGTCATCATACTCCGAGAAGGATACTGATCGGCAGCTGTTTTCGACGCCGCTGTTGCTCTTTCTGGGCTTGGTCTTGAAACCCCTGGCAAACATTTTCCAGCGATTCTCAAAGGAATGTAGCTGGGATCAAGAGGGATCCGTTTTGTTGAATCTTGAATGGTTTTCATTGGTTTGAGCTGTAGTCCAGTATCTTCGGAAGCATCGCTTCCTGTTGTGTTCGGCAAAGTCAAATTTACAGTGGTTCCAGGGTAAACGGAATCTGAGAAGATACGAAGTTGAAATGTGCATTGAAATTAACTACCAAAGGTGTATAAATTAATGGCTTTCGAATTTGTTTCTTTATGGAATCTAGAGAAGTGAAGAAGCGAAGGAATCTTGGTTGCCCTGTTTGATTTCATCTATGGCAAGGATGATTCCTAAGTTACTATGAGCTTTCTTTCGGTTTTTGGATCAAATATCAACTCGATATGTGATCAAATGCTCTAGTTCTTGAATATTAATGTTCGATATCGATCCGGTTAGAATATGTTCATATATTGGGAAATAATACTCGCTCCGACCTAAATTATTAATCCATTTTAACCGATTACATTGAGATTAAGAAGAGTAAATATTTTAGTTAATTAAACATTCTTTTTCATTTTTATCCTTACAATTTAATAATAAGTTCTCTTTATATTAAGAAGTATACAAACTTCAAAATTTTAATATAACTTTAAATTATTTCTTTCTCCTAAGTATTTAATTCTTGTTAAAAAATATATCAAAATATTGATGAGTATTTAATTTTTTCTCTAAGTTGCTATTGATATTTATTGGGAATTAATGAGATAAGCATAAATATGTAAAATGAATTTTTGACTATATTTTAATATGTTTGAAAAATAGAATACTATTAAATAAGGGTAAATTTAAAATATTAAATCTTGATTTTTTAAAAAAAAAGATAGATAATTTGAGATAAAGATTAAATTAAAAAGTGAACTCATAATTTAGGAGAGAATACTATAAAGTTGCCAAATTTTCAATTAACTTAAATAAAATCTTATATAAAATTTCATCCCTCATTCAAGCTGTGGTTGGTTATTTTTTACTTATATTTTTATTTTAAAACAATTGTAATATACTCACAACAACACATTATATTCTCTCTCTTTAAGTCTTTATTAATCTTACGTATTTAATAATTTTTTAATATAATCAAACAAATTACTTTTAATTTAATCGTTATCTAATTATATCCAAAAAGTGATAAAAGTCATCGAAATAAAAAAAAAAAATCACGTGATTTTTATCCAAAGTTTATATTGCTTTTTGTAGGAGTGTAATAACTACACCTATTAATATTGTGGTCCAAAAGATATCCGTATTATATTGTGCAAGCAAGTGGCCCAATAAGAATCAAAGTTATAGAAGGGAACCTCGGCTGTAACAAATGCATTTCCAGTGGGTTAATTAATAAGATTGGGTAGTTCAGCGTTGTTCTTGACACAAGCCCAAATTCGTCGATCCACACGATCCATGAATTGCCTCTCCCTTCTGATTTCATCGCTTACGTCAACAGGCCCATTGTTTTTTGCTCGTTTTGTAAGCGATAAATTCTCTAAACGCCCTTGAATTTCACCCTTATTCACATTGCCCCCTTCGTGTTTTAATTGCATAAAATTCACACCTTTAATTTCCCAATTGCCTCACTTTGCTACAATTCCAAAATTTCTTTTTTTTTTAAATGAAGATGATACTACCCTTAAGAACTCACTTTTCTTTTTTTTTTTTTATCATTTTTTTAATCTTTCTCTTGTTTCCTTATTAAACCTAATGTTACACTTGCAAAGTCATTGAGTTATAATATTAGCACAGATATACTCTTTGTCGACAAAACCCCCTTATTTAACCTTTTGTTTTTGCTACAAGGAATATGGATTAAATGAAATAAAAGGTGTCTTAGAAGAATAACAATCAACCCTTTTATTTACTCATAAGAGTGTGATTTGAATATGTTGTGTGCATGCACGTGATCTTGATCAACTACCTCTAATTACATATGTAATTTTCTTTGTATAATTTATATGAGAGACATGAATTAGAGGTGTGAAATAAAGAGGACAAAATCTCCTTATTATCGATGTATTTCAAGATAAGAACCTACAACAAAATAATATAACAATGCACTAAAGTGATGCAATCAAAAATTTGGAGGAGGAATTGATGCAATTAGAAAATCAAAGGAGGTAATTATATAAAGTAAAGTTGAGGGGCTTTTGAATTAAACGTCTAAATTAAATCAAGTTGGATTAGGGAACTTTATCTCGTACCAAGACTACAATTAGGGGTGTAAGTAGGAAGGAATTGATTTGAGATGAGTTTTGTAAAAAATTATTAAATATATGGGATTAAGTGGTCCAAAGAGATAAAGTATTATAGATTATAAATAGATGACAGTTATTAGAAAACGAAAATTATATAAAATAATAATATATTTAATTAAAGTAAAATTTTGATTTGGGATGAGAATAGAAAATTCTTACCCAAATATAGTCTAGATTAGTGTCGAATGCCCAAGTGCATCCACACTATATCCCACATGATCAAACCCTATAAAAAAAATTTGGGACGAGATGTAAACTTTAACCAGTGCAATGCACAGTGTATATACATATAAATTAATTTTTAACATAAGGTAACACAAATACTTCCTTCGTCATCTTGTATCTATCTATTTTAACTAAGATTTCTGTCTCAATTTATCTGTCTTATTCGCAAACCAAAACTATATTAATTGTTATTTTTTCACAAATACCGTTCTTTAATACAGTGAGTACTTGTGCACTTTTAGTGGGAAATAAAAGTAAATTAAATATACTTACAACACATAAAACTTTAGAATTTGATTACTCCTTAATAAAGAGAGAGTTTCTTTTAGGGTAAAATAAGAAATGTTAATTAATTAACTAAAAACTTTTATTTTTCTTAAAACTTGTGAATTGGTTAAAATGGACAAATAAAAAAAGATGGAGGGAGTATTAATAAAGCAATCCCTAATAAACGAATATTGGTATTTCGTCTAATAAGATTCAAAGAAAATAAAATTTTATAAATAAAGTATACCAATTTAACAGTTTTCTTTGTTAGGTGACGAGTTTTAAAGTCAATTCACATTCTTTTTATTTTTTTTTCTAGATAAAGATTTAGTCATGTATTTCAGAAGAAGTAGAAGAGGAAGCGATCACCTCCTCACACAATACAGGACTTGATTGGGGGATCGCAGTAGTTCCCCCATGATCACATAAAATGGCAGGCGGAATGAGGGATGGGGTAAATAACCAAAACGATTGTAAGATTTAGCTCATTTAGCAATTTTATGAGCATATACATTCCTGGAGTGGGGGACATAAACAAACTTCTAATGGTTTCTATCTTTGAGCATAGACTTCACGGTATCTGTAGATCCTTTTTCAAGCCATTCCTCTACCGAGTGAACACCGATAATTACCTTTATAACATTAAGAGAGTCGCCTTCAATATGACTTTAGATATGTCAGCCACATTAGCAATCAAAGCAGCATTAAGGGCAGCAAGAGCTTCAGCAGCAAAAGCATCACCAGCAAAATCTTTCCCAGTCCAAACCCAAAGAAATTGTCCCATATAGTCGCGAAAAACACAGGTAGAGATCGCAACCCATCTTAAAAAGTAGTGTTAAAATTAACTTTGACATAGGGGGGAGGGTAGAGCTTGCCAAAACCGGGGTAGATTAAGGTCGCCTCTTCCAGTGTCAACTAAGACCAACTTCCCAATAAACCTTCACTGTCCTATGAATATGAGTAGAGAGCACATCCCAGTGTTGAGAATCCTCCCCTGCACGCAATTGATTTCTATATCGCCATACATATTCCACCAACACCATAGCATAGTTAAGAAATTCTCGTTTAGTCTCACTTGAGAAAAGGAATGAGTTATTCAAATTCAGCAGCTCCTTTATCCAGTCTTCCACTTTCCAGGTTGAAAATTTGTCTATTTTAAAATGTCATTTAGAATGCCACCATAAACATTTAATAAGGGGACAGAGAAGAAATAAATGTTCCAAACTTTCTGTAACAGACTGACAGATGCAACAGGATTGCTCTATCAAGTCTAGAAACCGAGCCAACCTAGACTTTGTAGGCAGTAATTGGGAAACGACATGTCATAAAAAATGGTTGTGACGATTATGTAGGCGGGAAAACCACAGAGCTTTCCACAGAGTGCAGGGGAGAGGATGAGTATATGATAGAAAGATCGTGTGTGAAAATGAGGGGTTAGGATTATGCCTCAGCTGATGAATAATTCTATAAGGAGTCTTAACAGAAAATCTCCCTGACTTGGAGGAAGCCCACACCAGTGAGTCAAGTTCCCCAATCTGAGGAATAGAAATTTTCAAAATCTCCCGAGCAATAGATAGTGGAAACAAATTAGAGATGAGTTCATAGTCCCATAAATGTTTATTAGAGAGCATGAGGTCTCGAACTGAACTCACATGTTGTTGATCTATAGGAACAGGAGGAAGAAGATGGGTAGTAAGGCTTGGGATCCATGGATCTTCCCAAATGTTCACCTGCGAATCATGTCCAATTCGATAACAAAGTCTGGCTTCCAGTACCTCTTTACTCTTTCAGATACCTTTCCAAATCCAGGAAGACCCACTGGGACAACTGTCTACATCTAATAGTCGTCTACCTCGAAGGTATTTAGATCGGATTAGATTAACTCAAGGACGATGAGCTTCAATATATAGTTGCCAGGAAAGTTTTGAGATCAACGCCAAGTTATTTTTAGAAGATTTCCGAAATCCCATTCCTCATTTGTCTTTAGGTGCACAGATGGCTTCCCAAGATTTGAGATATAAGTGCCTCCCTGAGTCTTCTTTAAATCCCCACCAAAAGTCATGCATTAAAATATCTAATTTGTTACAGATGGAAGAAGGAAGAATAAAGCATTGCATGACATGAATAGAGAATGATTGCGCAACATCTTAATTAACACAAATCGACCAGCCTAAGATAAAGTGTTAATTTTTTAACCACTAATCTTTTGTCGGAGTTGTTCTACCATACCTTGAAATGGCACAAACTTTGAAGATTTCTTACAGAAATGTGCTTCTAGATAAGTGCTATTATGAGCACATTCAGACATGTGGAATATAGAGCGGATGGAATATTTAAGGGAGGACCACACATTCCTGCTGAAATGGATTGCAGATTTATCAAAATTAATAGATAAACCAAACTATCTGCAATACGTATTCAATAGATTTTGTACCACTTGAGCCTTGGAAATAGACACTCTGCAAAAAGGGATCAAATCGTCCACATACATAAAATGAGAGATGTAAGGGCAGTTTCGTCCAATTTTAACAACATGGAACAATTGGTTTGACTCCGTAGCAGTGAGCATTCTAGATAGTAGATCAAAATACAGTGCAAATAGTGATGGAGATAACAGATCCTCTTGTCGAAGACCTCTGAGACTTTTAAAGAATCCAAAAGGGGAACCATTAATCAATACTAAAAAGGATACAAAAGATATACACTCTAAAATAAGGTTGGTAAACCAATCTGTAAAACCATGATATTGTAGAATCCTGATGAGGAGAGACCATTCCACTTTATTATAAGCCTTCTCCATATCAATCTTAAGAGCCATAAAACCCAAGCTCCCTTTCTTAGTGTTTAGATGATGCATTATCTGATGACACATAATCACATTGTTACTTATACCACGAGAAGGAATAAAAGCACCTTGAGAAGGGGCAACAAGACTGTCCAACAAAGGTCTAATCCGATCCGTCAAAATTTTAGAGATAACCTTATATACAACATTACACAAAGCAATAGGTCGGAAATGGTCAACTTTGTAAGCAGAATCCCTTTTCGGAACAAAAGCGATGAAAGTATGATTTAGAGACTTAATCATATTTCCATGAACAAAAAAATACTGAACAGCAGTAACTACCTTTGCTTTGACAATATACCAGTAAGTTTTGAAGAAACAGGGAGTCATACCATCATGACTAGGACTTTTTCCAGCCTTCATTTCAAAAATAGTTTGGCGGATAAAATCAGCAGAAGGAATAGCACACAAATCCTCATTTTGCACATTTGTAATAGAAGGGGAAATGAGATTATTAATGTCAGAGGGGAACTGAGAAGCTGTAGAAGAAAACAGATTACGGTAGTATTGTTCAAAAACTTGACCAATACCTTCCCAATTTGTCTGTCATTCATCATCAACCGTAAGAAGAGAATCAATATGATGATGTCTTCTATGTACAATGGTTGAAAGATGGAAGAAGCGGGTATTGGCATCACCTTCTTCCAACTAAGACATCTTTGCTTTGTTCTACTAGAGTAGTTGTTCTCTTTTAAGTTGTTCATCCAAAGTTTCTTGTAGAGACTGTTCTTTTTCCAAGATAAGAGATGATTGAGGAAGAGATTGAAGATTATCAATCTCCTTACGAATCCCAACTATATTGTGCTAAATAAGACCAAAAACTGATTTATTCCAAGATTTAAGAACATGTTTTGCATTTTTAATACTGGAGACTAGAGCCGTAAAAGGCGATCCCCGAACAAGAATAGACCAAGCTGATAAAACAATGTCATGAGAAGAGTTTTCCCGTATCCACATAGTCTCAAATCGGAAAGGTCTAAATAACCGTTCAGTTGGAGGAGAAGTATCAAGAAGAATAGGCTTGTGATCTAAGGAGAGAGCAGTAAGGTGGGAAATAGATGCCCGAGAAAACAGAACACGTCAAGATTCATTTACAAGACCCCTATTCAGACGAACCTGGATGTTCATAGTTCCCGATCTTTTGTTATTCCAAGTAAATGAAAAACCAGTGAATCCCAAATCAATTAAACCAGCATTATCCACAAATGAGCTAAATCCTCTAGATGAAGGAGCAAAAAAGGGACGTCCCCCATGTTTTTCAAAAGATTGAATTATGCTGTTGAAGTCTTCCAAGATTAACCAAGGTTCAGAAAACCCTCGACCAATATCTGAAAGATCTTGTCAAAATTGTTGTTTCTGAGAATACAGATAAGGGCCATAAACTCTAGTAAGTTGCCACGGGGAGCCGAGTTGAGCACAAAATATAAGGTAAGTAATCAAACTGTTGTTAGAAGCAATAGTATGTAGATCAACATTTGACCGCCAACACATAGCTAAACTGTAACACCTCACTACCTAGGCCCATCAGAGCCGGGGATGTCACCCCGTCCATAGGACAAGGAGTTTTTATAACTAAGTCACATAAAATAAAATAAAAGACATACTTCAAAATTAAAATTATTACAACTCAACCATACATGAACAAATTCAAAAATAATTGTTTGAGTCTTCAAAATCATAGGTAACAATTTAGCTAATGACCTTCATAGCAGGATCGACCTGAAAATATGGTATAAATGATAGTGAGATAAAAATCTCAATAAACCCGTCTGTGCTTTAAATGTTTCAGATAAAACAGTTCATGTATGCAAGTTGTAAAAGTTTCATAAGAGAAAGTGTTGGCAAGTATTAAATAAATGTTGTAAATAAATAGTAGCGTTTTGCTTTCCCAAAACATACATGTGCACAATAAATACAACCATCCAAAGAGATAGCCATGGCACCACACGTTGGGCCCCATGACAATATAACGATCAGAATGCCACACGTTGAGCATATTGATATAAGGTTGGTGTACGGCCTATCGGGTGAGATACTCCTCCATCTTTACACCCCAAACTTATCGATTATCTACTCCGAAAATACACAGTTCACTCGACTAAAACTTGATAGCTCGGACCGGTATGATTTACCGGACTGGCATCCTATCTGAGAAAGACTCACTCCTCAGAGGTGGTCACCTACTAAGAGACTTACCCTAACCCTTCAAAGACTAGTTCTAGTAGTCTACCCTTATTGAGTACTCAACGTTGCTTGTCCCACTTGGGAGAAAATTGATCATACAATGTTTTACTTGGAAATAGCAATTAAGGTTTCCAAAAATTCTTGCCAAAGTTGGTTCAAGAAAGTTTAGCATTGTATGTAAAACTGCTTGTTTAATTTTCAAATGGTTTACATGACTAAAATAAAAAGGGAAACTGTCATTAATTACCTTTACAAAACAAATGTTCATACACATTGAATTTGGTTTGCCACAATGATTTTGGTCCTCAAATGACTCCATGCAGGAGCTTACCTGATCCTTTACTCTTGCCGAGATTAAAAAATCTTCCAAGGTCAATCTAACCCCACCTGGGGTAAATACAAAGCATAAGATAACATTCAGACTATATCTGCCTTACATAAATAATTTCTAATTCAACTAGTTACAACCCATGACTAACTATTACCACAATGTCCTAAGCTTTAATGCTAGCTGATAAAGTATTTTATAAAATAATTCTAACCTGATAAGTTAAAATAATTAGGGGTTCTAAAATAATTATTAATAAGTTATAGTTTCAAATAATAAATTATGAGTATTACTGCTAATAAATAAACTAGTGTTAAATATTGAATAATACTAAGTCCCAAATAATATTGGTAAATGACAATATTTAAATAGTATTATTATAAATAAATAATAAATTACACCAAATTTTTAATTAATAATTAATATATAATCAATAATCAATAATAAATAAATTATATTAAATTTTTAATTAATAAATAACAAATAAATTTTAATATAAATAATATTTATGGATATAGGTAAAAGTTTTAACTATGGTCTACAAAGTCATTTGCTATTAATTTATTCTAATATTTTATTTATGCATTATATATATATTTATATATATATATAAAAATATTTTATTTATTATTATATTTTTTAATGAAAGATATTATTTATTTGATCAATAAAATATTAATATTTTAATTAATATTCTATTCCAAACCTTCCTAGTAATTTCGATTTTCATAGAGAAAAATATAGTAGTAATTCTAATTAAAGTAATAAAATTTGTGTAACAAAAATAACCTAGGTTTAACAAAAAAATAATCTTTCACCACGATTTTTCTATTACCAGAAAGGATTCATGAACACATTCCTTAACGTCAACTAATAGGCTAATCCATTCATGAACATATAGTTAAATTAACACATACTATCACATGATTAATTTCCTACTAGGCATAATCATCATTCATGACTTCTATGGAAAACAAGAACGTAAGAGCCTAATCACCTTTGGTGTCATAACATCTAACATGCTTTAAACATCCATAAATCTCACTAATGATGATGAGCATACATTAATGCAAAAGAAAAACCCATAAAGCTTTAATCATATATATCAATTCTCATGTCCTGATTCCAACCCCTTCATCCATATGCATACACTCAATCTCCTATTCATATTCATTCTTCTTATTAATATCTAAGAGACATGAATTCAAAAATAAAAAGAAAGATTTAAGAATAAATACTTGGTAGATGATCACTTGATGAAGACTAGAGAAGGTCCACACGTTTGAGAGTCTTGAGTGGTCCAATGGAAATACAGCCATGGTTGATCAACCATTTCAGCCGAGAGAGAGAGAGAGAGAGAGAGAGAGAGAGAGAGAGAGAGAGAGAGAGAGAGAGAGAGAGAGAGAGAGAGCATTAGAATCGAATATTGAAATTGAATGGAAGAGGAAGAACAAGAAGGTTGTTCTTGATTTACCTTGTTGATGTTCTTGAGACCTTAAAGAAAAAAAAAACTGATTTTAATCCGTTCAAAAATTCCCTTTTGTGTGATTTTGTGTTATAAAGGCCAAAAATGAAGTGTAGGGATTATGTATGAGTGATCTGGAGTATTTGAGAATGATTGGAGGTGTTTATGATAGGTTTAGGCTTAAAGAAGTGTAGTGTGTGTTTTTTGGTATTCTTAGTGTTTTGAGAGAGTTTCGAGAGAAAAGGCTGTGAAATTTTGGAATGCTATTGGCCGAATGGTTTGGAGTAGATAGGTGTTTCGGTTTTCAGCTAGAGGGAGAGAAAGTGATCAATTTTTTTTTTTTTAATTCAAATGAAGAAAAATGAGGAGTAGTTTGAGGTAGAAGATTAGCTAATGGTAATTGATCAATGAAGGTTTCTTTGCTCTTCAATGGTGCCGGCTGAACAAGCTAAACTTGCTGAAATGAATGAAGGTTGTTCAGGTTATATGGTTGGCCGAAATTCAGTCTATGATGGCAGAGAAAATTCTGGTTTGTTAACTTGATACAAGAGTGTTTTAATGGAGCAAAATTCTGGAATTATTTTGAAATTCAAAAGAGTTTTGGATAGAGTAATCTTAAGAGATTTTTGAGGTGTGATTATGGAGCCCAAGCACTTAAGGTAAGTGTGGAGGTCAATGGTGTTCAATCCATGGCTGAACAACGTTCAATTTCCAGAGATTTGAACAGTGTTCTTCGGCCTTGTCATTGAGAGACAAAGCTAGAAATTTTTCTGGTTTCAATGCTCAAGAGTTTCAAATGATGAAGACTTTTAGTGCAGAATTTTTCTACATTTCCTTGGCCCGATTGCAGCTGGTTTTTAGAGGGTTTGAATGTTTTTTAAGGGTGATTTTCCAGCCTTCTTTCTGAAGAAAAACAGAGGGTGTTTCAGCTGAATTGATGACAAAAAGACAACTTCAATTCCAGCTTCATAAGCTACAAATTGTGCAGGATTTTTTTTCTGATTTTTGTGCAGTTTGAACAGTCCGAAAATTGCACAGAATTTTATGGAATGTAAGAAAAACAAAAATTCAAACATAGCTAAGATAATCATGAATAAAACTTAAGTGATGAGATTTGAACTCATGACCTTAGAGATTAATTCACAAAGCTCTAACTACTTAACCACGCTAACTCTTATTCTTATTTTCTCACTCCAAATATTCTTCTTATCTAAGCCCCAGACCATCTTCCTATTTTGACCTCAAGCAAAATTACTTTTTTACCCTTCTTACCCAATAAGCATAAATAGGCTATTTAACCTATAAATCATAATTTTAAATCACATAAAATCATTCAAAAAGTATATTTTTATGCAGAATAATATGATATACATCCCAATTCCCTTACTCTAAGGTTGGCTTTATGTGGGGTTTCACATAAACCACCAGCATAACCAATAGCTAGAACAAAATGAAAATCAGGAAAACCAACTGCAGTCAAAACTTGAGAAAATCTTTCTAGAGAGGAAGATTTGATTTCAGATAAAAATAAAATATCAGGACGATACGAGTTAATAAATACTCGCAGGGCTTTAACTGCCTTAGACTGAGAAAGTCCTCGGCAGTTCCAAGCAAAGACCAACATTGGGACGGTGGGGGCATGGATTTGCTCGCCTCCTCAGCCTCAGCAGAAATATCAACAATAGAAAAAAAGACACCCGCATCATCTTGTTGCTCCAGATTTGAACAGACCAATCCCTTACGAGCAAGGTGTAGAAGATAATGTCTGAGGAATTTGGGATGTAAGTTGGAGATGGGAGAAGGAGGAGATCATTCCACTCTCTTATGGACCAGGTGAATCCGGATTATGGGCCAAATAGAACTCTGTATCAAAAACAGGAGTTATGGTGCGGCTAGTAGAAGAGAATGGTTTACTTTTTTGGGGAATGGGTAGACCAGAAGATGAAGTTCTTTTACCCAACTGAGTTAAAGAAAACCCTTGCTTAAGAGGTCGGGAGATAGGCAAAGACCTTATCCGCTTATGTTGGCTGCTTAGAGGCGTGCATGAAGGGTTTCTAATTATGAGCGATGCAACTTGTTGAGCAATATTTGGAGAGTGGTGAGCCTCTATGGTTTCAGAGGTGGGGCTCGGTTCATACATAAAGGGTAAGGTAGATAATTCTGAGATTTGTATAGAAGCATATGGCTGTGTAGCAATCGAGGAGAATACAGTGGTTGTGGGTGTAGGTAAGGAAAACGGACAACAGTTTGTAGTTAAACATAAACTGCTTTCATGCACAGAGGCCCCAAATGTTATTCCTGCAGTCGGTAGGGAGGTAAACGGTATTGAAGTAAACGACATAGAAGTAGGTGGAGCAGTGGCAGAAGTTGTGGGAGTAGGTACAGTAATCAAAAAAGAAAGTGGAGGTTCAGGTGGGTGAATGACCAATGTGTTTACTAGGGACAAACTGGAGGTAGTGGGAGCAGGTATTTTGGGTAGAACACTTGGAGCTTAATGCAATCGGCCAGCTGTGACTGGATTGAGCACGGTGCAACTGTCAGGCGGAACTTCAGTTTGATGGACCTCGCCTAGATGCCGCGGTGCTGGTGCTGAATTAGATTCAGAATGGGGAAGAACTAGTCGATCATTATGCCTGGAAGTATAAGGATTGAGTACTTTCATCCAAGGTCCAAAAGCACAACGTGGATCAAGGGGACCAAGAAGAAACTCTGATGAATGTCGGTAATCTCTTTCTTCATGTCCAAGTTGGCCACAAGAATAACAGAAATCAGCAAGTCTTTCATATTTAAATCGAATCTAGATTGGAGAATCATTAGCCCGTTGTAGGAAAAAGCCGGGTGGTAAAGTTGAATTGATGGATATTGCAACTTGGAGTCGAAGAAAACATTGAAGAAATCTGCTTGAACAATTATCTTTATCCATTGATAAGAAGCAGCTAATAAATTTTCCAATGAGCTGAGCATTGTCTGCAGTCATCTGATTCGGTGGAAGATTATGCACTTGAACCCAAAACGGAACTACATTAAACTCCCATTCCTTTTAGAGTCCAGGGACTTGAGGAATATTTGAGTTTTTTGTCTAAGCTTGAAGCAAACGAACAAAGGAAAATGTTGACATCTAAGAAGGAAAAATCCGGTGGTTCCCTCAACTTCCAAGCTGCCTGAAGAACAGCTCGTAATGTCTGCAAATCAAATCTCTTATTGGATAGGATCTTGAGAACTAAAGCATTGTCTGAATGAGGAGACGCATGCAGGTTAACTGGAGAAAGAGAGAGGGTACCAGTAAGAGTTGTGATATCAGCTTCCGTAGCTTGCATGGCAGAAAGAATGGAAGGAGTAGCGAGCAGTCTTTGGGAAGGAGATTTGACGGAATTGGAGAAGCAAGAGGAGTGGAAGAAGTATCAAGGAGTATAGAACTAACCAAATAGGAGCAACAAACAAACAAGTATCAAGGAGTATCTACTATGCATGTAGATAACAAGTTCTAAGAAGAACAAAGAGGAGTTCTACTCCGTAGAGAGAACAAAGAGGCGAGACAAGAATGGATTTATTTCCCTAAGGGGTGACGACCACCCTCTCTGTCCCTGCCATAAGATATGACCTAATTACAGGGACAAAATTAGGAACTTGGGGACGAGAGAGTCAATTATATGATAAAAATATATTATAAGATAACATTATAACTTTTAAAAAATTTTTAGAGGGGCAAAAATAAAATTTTGAAAATCTCTTTACAAAATTTTAATTTAAAAAAAAATATTAGTTTGATGTCTCGTGCGTTGCATGGGTTATTAAGTTCTTAAAATTTAATGAATGAATAATAAATTCATATATATCTTAATTTAATTAATTATTTAATTAATTAATATTTTTAATTAATTTAAATAACATTTAAAGAATCATACATTTCATAATAGTAACCTAATAAATGTCCAATGGTCACCAAAACAAAAGATAATGATGTATTAGCTATTGTGAAAATATGGAATCATCTGATGCAATATATTTTGAATAGAGTATTTATATTAAGATGGACAATAATCATACCACACATCAATTCAAGAATATATAAATGTTGTCGCATGTCATCGCGAGAGGATTCTACTTTTATATATATATATATATATATATATATATATATATATATATATAATATTTCAAAGAATTTTGGGAGGTGAATGCTACCTCCGACCCTTCTCCCTCAAATCTGTCATTACTCAATTAGGTAAAACTCAATTAAATATAAGTATTTCTCATTACCTTATTAGTATTGAATTTGATTCACATATTACTCGTGTATTAAGAAAAGATTATAACAACAAAAAGATTTCGTGTCAAAATCAAATATCCAAACAAAACCAAATATGTGTTTTTTTTTCTATAATAAGGTAGATACACTCATCATCATCTGCAAATCACTATTCTTGTCCACATAATAATTGACTCTATTTGGCTTATATTCAACCAAATCTCACTTTTCTCTTCTAAAAAAAAAATCTCAATTTTTATTCCAAATTCAAAGACAAAACGCATTGCCATCGAAGGTTGTATCTATCAATCCATTTGCTTCATCCATAATATATTAAAATACTCACTCTCCACGAAATTGAATATAATGTTTTAATTTGATTAAATTATCTAAAAGGGAATTTAATTATAAACAAGCTACTAATCGTATATGTAGCAACTAAAGATGAATTAATATTTCTCAATTTGAGAAGGTTAACAAGAAAATATATTTACTTTTAAGTAAATAGTTATTTGTTTGTGAACATTTTAAAATAAAAAAATATAAACATTTATTTATGAACAGAGATGATATTAAAGAAAAAAAGAAATTTTCAGGATATTAAAAAAAAAAAAAATGCCTCCTATTAGATAAAGATCGTAAAAACAAGTACAGACTTGTTCGATATCCTCCCTCTAGTCAGCTTTACAAGTCACTTTAAAAACTTTTTTTAAATTATAATTATGTCATTTAAAAAAATCAAAAAAGTTTTTTTTTTAAATGGTCCTTATCACCATTACCTCTACTATCTCATTAAATCGTTAAATTAATCATATTAACTAAATAAATAATTAGACCTCCTTAATTTATGTATTAAAATTTTAAACCACGGTAAAAAAATAAATCAGCTATTTATTTAAAAAAATTCAAAAGAAAAACAGAAAAAATAAATAAATAAATTCCGTAAAGGAAGATTCCTACTAGAAAACTAGTGGAGCCATGCGTGAGTCAAACTAGACCCGCATGACGCCCGTAAGGCAAGCCGCGATGACCGCTGCCCTAATTCCGACTGACTCGTTTAACCGGCCAAAGTCTTTCCTGCCCGAACTGCCCACATCTTCTTTATTTATTAACACACTATAGCCTGAGCATTTCACACCACTTCACTTGCAGCCCACAAGATGGCAAGAATTCCCTCACCGTTCATCGTCGCCGTCGCCGTTTTTTTCTTCTCATTCACGCTCTCTCACGCTCGTATTCCGGCGGATGTCCCTGGAGATGAAGTTATCGGCGGTGAACTTGCAAGTTCCCTGCCTGAATCTGATGTCAACCCTATCATTGTTCTTCCAAGTGATGCCGAATCTCATTCTAATGAGCCTGCCAGAGAAACGCAGGAATCCGAACCTGTGACTGTTCAATCTCTGCCGTTGAGGTTAGCCAGGTTCGTTCCAGTGGATCGTCGGTTCAGAATTAGATCGAGGTTCCCTGTCCGATGCCGCCATCACCATCACCATCATCGGATCTTCATGCCTATGAGGCAACACATGGAAATACCATATGGAGATGATATGATACTGAGAAGCGGCGAGAACGGTGACTTTGATCCGGGGATGTTCCACAGAGGCGTTCGTCGGATTCCAGCGAGATGGGTGAAGATCCACCACCACCATCACCACGATGATGATGATGAAGAAGACGAGAATGATGGGATTCCCAAGATGATGTTCAAGCACAGTGATATGTTTGATAAGGAGAAGTTCAAGAAGCACAAACACCACCACCACCACCACCACGACGAAGACGAGGAGGAAGATAAAGAAAACAGATTCAAGGAGCACAAGGAGAGGAAGGAGGAGGGTGGTGGTTTCATGCAGCGTATTCGCAAGATGCTGGACCATTTCTAAATCTTCTTGGACTCCAGAGACGTCTATGGCTGCATAACGTTGTTTTAGTGTTCTAAAGTTATAGTATTTGCTTACATGCTTCGATTTCTTTGTTTCTATCTTGTAAATAATATTGCATCCTTTCCTCCATGGTATGTGAGAGATGTAGAAGAAAGATACATAATATGTAACTTCAACTCTAGGTTGATTTGATTAGAAGAGACAGTTGAAGAAGATGTTTTGTTCCTTATTTTGAGTTTGTACAATGTTTATAGAGTAATGTGCTGATGTGGTTTCATTGTTAAGTCCTGTCTTTACAGTATCAAGAACAAGGTTAAAGATTTTACAAATAATATTAGATTAAGATTTATAGAGATTCTCAATTAGAATTGAAACAGATCTACAGATTCAAGCATTCCATGAATATATGGGGACAAATGGTTTATTTGAATATATATTCCAAAAGTTAAACAGATTAATGTTGTTTACTCACAAGTTAGTAGAGCAAGTACCAATCTTGTTTTACTCACAAGTTAGTAGAGCAAGTACCAATCTTGTAAGCACTGGTCAGTTCCGCGCATGGCCAGGGACTGACTTGAACAGCAGCTCCACTAACATCAGAGCATTTCCAAGGAGAGTTTCTTGGGGAGGGATGAAGGTTGATATTAGAGAGACATATTCCAGTAAAAGGGGCATTCTTCAAACCTTGTATCAGCCCAGGTTGCTGAATTCCCTCACCCCAGACATCCTTAATTGTGACATCCTTGACAACTGGTAGGGCGTTCGGGTTGAACTTGTTGTCGGGATGGTCCCCAACATCAGCTGATATTTTGATGCCCTTTCTTGCATTTTCTATGTAGATATTGGACATTGTAATGTTCTTTATGAACCCTCCCCTACCAATATTTGTCTTCAAATGAACGCCGACTCCCATGTTGTAGAGGTTTATATGCTCAGCCAACACATCCTCTACGCCACCGGAGGTTTCGCTGCCAATTGCAATTCCCGCAAATGAGGATGATCCGGTTACCCTCCTGATGATAATGCTATGGCTAGGGCGACCATAAGCAATTCCATATTCATCCCACCCACTCTTCACAGCCACAAGATCGTCTCCTGTCGAAATGTAGGAGTCCTCAATGCAGACATGGGTGCTTGAATCTATATCAATACATTACTGTTGTAAATGGGATGGAAGTTTGATAAAGGCATTCAACATTAGCCACAAAGTTTTTTAGTAAAAAAAAATGAAACTTTTAAAATTTATCTAAGGGTGCAATTCACATTCAAACATGAGTTGTCAGGATATATCTGCTCTAGTTAACAGCATTTAGATTCTCAAAGGCCACACTAGTCAAATATCTCCACACCCGCAAGTAATGTAACACATTTGTCACAGAAATCACAAGCTGGATTTTAGGCAGGTATAGAGATGTTCTCTGATATATCTTCTCACAGCTTATCTAGATGATCTAAAAGTTGATCCTGCCAATGATTTAATTTTATATGACGTGGCAGATGGGTTAAAAAAGACTTGCCAAAACATTGAACCATTCAATGATGTTTGGAAAGTGCACATAGTTGGATACGCAAAAGCAAATTTTAAGGGCATATCAGTGAAATATTCCAGTTATAGCATATGATGGCAATAGTTTGAGATTGCAGATGATATACCTGGATCAATACCATCAGTATTTGGAGAGTTAGCAGGAGCCAATATTGTAACATAATGGATGACAACATTGCTGCAAATTGATGAAACAGAATAGAATCAAATTAAAGTGTTGCAACCATCTCTCATTCCCAGAAACTTTTTTCATTGTATAAATTGCCAGATAATGATGGTCAGGTTCCAATCCCACTTCATATGAACTATTGAGAAAATAATTGAGTTGAATTGTGAAATGAAAACCATCTATCCCAAGTCATGGCAAACAACGAGATTAGCTCATCGACACTTCAAAAAGTGCTTCCTATTGATCAGAAATCAAAAGAAGTGCAATCCATAATCTACCAATGTAGAGAATACATCAGCTTTTACTTGATAACTGCCATGACCAGGCAACAGACATGTAGTGTTTAACTAACACATGCAAGTCTTTAGATAAATTAGTGTGACAAACAGAAAATTCTCATAGTACAATTTTTTTTTTTTCCCTGTTTCAAATAACTATAAGTCTAAGACTAAATACCATCAAAATAATGACATGATTTCTTCGGCATCTTTGTGCTACTGAATTGAAATTTTCACGATTGGTCAAATAATCATTACCTGCAATATACAGGATGGATATTCCAAAATGGCGAATTCTTGAAAATAACATTGGATATAATTATGCTTCTGGAGTTCATAAACTCTATAAGATTAGGTCTGGTAAATGGGAGGGTCCCTGTCCTCCACATGTTCCACCAAACTTCACCCTGCCCATCAATTGTGCCATTCTCACCTAAGAAGGAAATAGCTTGTCATACTATATCTGGGGAAAAAAGAAGATGCATGACTTGGATTATAAGAAAAGCATGACTCAACCACCTAATGACAATGTGCTACTAGCTGCTCTCCAAGCATGATATATTCTACCACAAGGATTCTAAGACCGCTAAATTTTGGGAGCATATAATGTTCCAAAGGCATGGAAGTCTTTTCATACACATCTCGTGCCTACTGGTACTGAAATATATTCACAAAGTCCTCCACTAAATAGGAATTCAGATTTTAAATACTGACCAGTGATGATAACATCACGAAGCCCATCCCCGTGGATAAAGCTTATGTATCTTCCTCCAGGTCTTTCTCTTCCTCTTCCATAAGAAGGCAGGGGAGCAATTAATGGCCAATTTTGTGTGTCCTGCATTATTAAGAAAGCAAGAGTAGATGATGAGTATTGAGATCAACCTTAAAAAGACCAATAAATATATATTCACACATGAGAGAAGGAGAGAAATCAAATTTGCAAGTTTTTCATTAATCACCAATAGACATACTTCTAACTGTAATGAATTCATTTCCTAGCATCCTGAATGACCTCGATTACATCAAAAAATTGTCTAACAAAAATGATGTGGCATTTTTCTAGCTTGTTTTCCACTCCTTCCAATGCTAAATCAACTCCGTCGTGAATCAGAATGGCCTCCATCTTGAGTTGCCACATTCCAAAGTTGACCTTGCGATCAGATTTCTATACCTTGGTCTTAGTTAGCCATTGTTGCCATAGAGTATTAAATCCAACTAAAGCTCTGATACTAGTTTGTTAGGGAGAAACCTCAGGAACAAACAAAAAATGCTCTCTTGGCACAAAGAAGGTGGCAAAGCCAACCAAATAACAAAGCAGACCAAGGAATATCAAAACGGAGAAAATATAAAAGTGGCTTCACCGGCCAACAAATAAAATTAGGTGGTATAACCGACCATAAAAGAAATTAAGTACAGAAAAGAAAGTAGTTCGGTTAAGGGACCTAAGTCCACGGGCAACTATGAAGAAAAACAATATACAAAGCTTTGAAAAGTATTTTCAAGCTAAATCACAAGTATAAAATTACAAAGAAGCCTAAATTTCTTCACTAAATCACAAGTATAAAATTACAAAGAAGCCTAAATTTCTTCAAATGCTTGTGAGTGGTGTAGTCCCATGAACTAAACCAAGGCCTTTATTTATAAGGCTTAAGAGATGTTGAAGAAGTCAGCAAAGTCGATGTGGGATACAAAGAAGCCTAAATTTCTTCAAAGGCCTCAAATGCTTGTTAGTGGTATAGTCCCATGAACCAAACCAAGGCCTTTATTTATAAGGCTTACGAGATGTTGAAGAAGCCAACAAAGTCGATGTGGGATTGCAAGTCAAGGTTGTGATGACTTGCAATCCCACATCAACTTTGCTGGCTTCTTCAACATCACTTAAGCCTTATAAATAAAGGCCTTAGTTTGGTTCATGTGATTACACCACTCACAAGCATTTGAGGCCTTTGAAGAAATTTAGGCTTCTTTGTAATTTTATACTTGTGACTTAGCTTGGGAATACTTTTCCAAAACTTTGTCTATTGTTTTTCTTCATAGTGAAAGATTTGCTCTTCTTTCGCCCGTGGACGTAGGTCTCTTGACCGAACTACGTAAATTTGGTGTTGTTGTTTTATTGCTTTCATTTATTTCTTTTATGGTCGATTATACTGCCCAATTTTATTTGTTGGCCAGTTAAGCCACCTTTATATTTCTCACTCTTTATATTTTCTCCGTTTTAATATTCCTTGGTCGGCTTTGCCGCCTTTATTATTTGGTTAGCTTTGCCACCTTCTTTGTTCTGTTTATTTGTGTTGTTTACAGTGCTAGGAGATTATTTTTGATTTGTCCCTAGAGTTTCTCCCTAACAAACTAGTATCAGAGCTTTGATTGGATTTAATACTCTGTGGCAACAATGGCAATAACTAAGACCAAGGTAGAGAAATTTGATCGCAATGTCGACTTCGGGATGTGGCAACTTAAGATGGAGGCCATTTTAATTCAGGACAGAGTTGATTCAGCACTGGAAGGAGTGGAAAACAAGCTAGAAAAGATGTCAAAAGAGGAGTTTAAGGTATTTGATAAAAAGGCCAGATCAAGTATAATTTTGAATTTGTCAAATGAGGTTTTACGTGAAGTTTCCACTAAGAAATCAGCAAAGGCTATGTGGGAAAAATTGAAGGGCTTGTATATGAAGAAAACAGTAGAAAATCGACTCTATCTAAAACAGACTTTGTTTACACTTCGAATGACAGAAGATACATTTATAACCTCTCATCGTGATAATTTTGATTCTATTATTATGGATTTGGAAAATGTCGATGCAACAAATAGATGATAAGGATCAAGTCTTGTTATTTTTGTGTTCTCTTCCCCAGTCTTTTAAGCATTTTTAAGATACAATGATGTATGGAAAGAAAACCATCTCATATCAAGAAATTAAGTTTGCATTAAAATCTAAAGAAAAGATTAGTAGGGAAATAATTGGGGAAAGTAGTGGAAATCAAGCTGATTTTTTGGTTGCTAGGGGTAGACAACAGAAGAGAGCTTTTGACAATAATAAGCAAAAGTCTAGATCTAAATCCAGACTCAAAAATCTAGAGTGTCATTATTGTCATAAAAAGGGACACATTAAGTCTGAATGCTTTAAGTTTAAAAATAAGGATAAGCATAAAGAAAAATCTACTGATGCTACTGAAACCAGTATTGTAGCAGATGAGGGTAAAGGAGGAAATGTTTTCTTTGTAACTGATAACAGGACAAGGTCTGAAAATGAATGGATTTTAGATTCGTGTTGTTCTTACCATATGTGTCCCAATAAGTATTTGTTTTCCACTTATGAAAATCATAACGATGGAGTTGTTTTGATGGGCAATAATGTCATTTGTAATGTTGTGGGTAAGGGCACAGTTCAAATTAAAATGTATGATGGTATTGTGAGGACTCTCACTAATGTTAGACATATTCCTGATTTAAAAAATAATCTCATCTCTTTAGGCACCCTTGAGGCTCTTGGGTGTAAATATGCAACTGAAGGTGGAGTTACGAAAATCTGTAAAGGTGCTCTTGTTGTCATGAAAGATTGCAGGTCTGGTAGCTTGTACACTTTGCAGGGAACTACTGTCACAAGTTCTATTGCAGTTTTTACATCAGTTTTGTCCCAGTCTGACACCACCAAATTATGGCATATGCGGTTAGGGCACATAAGTGAGAAAGGCCTACGTATGTTGAGCAAGAGAAGCCTTCTGGATGGACAAAATACCAAGGTTTTGGACTTATGTGAGCACTGTATTTTTGGGAAGCAAAAAGAGTCAGCTTCAACTTACAAGCAATTCATTGGACTAAAGGTACTTTGGATTATATTCATTTAAATCTTTGGAATCCATCTCGTGTTCCTTCTAAAGGTGGTACTAGGTATATGTTGACTTTTATTGATGATTATTCAAGAAAAGTTTGTGCTTATTTTCTGAAGAATAAGAGTGATGTTTACCTAACTTTCAAATAGTGAAAAGTTTTGATTGAGAAGCAGACAGATAAACATATCAAGCGGTTAAGGACAGATAATGGCATGGCATTCTGTGAAAAAGCATTTGATGAATTTTGTAAAGATGAAGGAATTATTCGACACCGTACAGTAAGAATGACGCCTCAACAAAATGGTGTTGCAGAACGTATGAACCGAACTCTTTTAGAAAGAGCTCGGTGTATGATTTCAAATGCAGGGTTGACAAAGGATTTTTGGGCTGAAGTAATTTCTATAGCTTGTTACATTGTCAACCGTGCTCCTTCTGCAACTCTTGATTTCAAAACTCCTGAGGAAGTTTGGTCAGGTACACCTACTAATTACTCTGATTTGAAAGTTTTTAGGTGTCCAGCATATATGCATATGAATGATGGAAAATTGGAGCTTAGAGCTAAGAGATGTATTTTCCTTGGGTATGCTTTTGGAGTGAAAGAATACAGATTATAGTGTCCAGATCACAAATCACCAAAATTTATTATTAGCAGAGATGTTACATTTGATGAATTGTCAATGTTAAATTCCAAAAAGGAGTCTTCGAGTTCTTCTTGTACAGATGAAGATAGTACACAGGAACAGGTGGAGCTTGACATTGGCAATTTTGATTCTTCTAATTTGACTTCTTCTATTCAGCAAGATTTAGTTCACAGTGATGAAAAAGATGTAGAAGAAGAATATTCCATAGCCAGGGATAGGCCAAGGAGAGAGATTCGACCACCGCAAAGGTTTGCAAATTTAGTTGCGTATGCTTTGTCAGTTGCAGAAGAAACATGTGGAGTTGGTGAACTATCTACCTACAACGAAGCTGTTTTATGTGAAGATTCAGCTAAGTGGTTAATTGCAATGAATGAAGAAATTGAGTCTCTCCACAAGAATGAAACTTGGGTCCTTATGCCGCCTTTAAGAAAGAAAATTGTTGGTTGCAAATAAGTCTTCAAGAAAAAGGAAGGGACTCCTGAGGCTGAAGATGGAAGGTACAAAGCAAGATTGGTTGCGAAGGGCTGGTACAAGGTGTTGATTTTAATGAAGTATTTTCACCTGTTGTTAAACATAGCTCTATCCGTGTTTTGCTTGCTTTAGTTGCTATGTATGATTTGGAACTAGAGCAGCTTGATGTTAACACAACCTTCTTGCATGGTAATCTTAAGAAACAAATTTATATGAAACAACCTGAAGGATTTGAAATTGAAGCAAAAGAAGACCATGTTTGTCTTTTGAAGAAATCCTTGTATGGATTGAAGTAGTCTCCAAGACAGTGGTAGAAGAGGTTTGATTCTTTTATGTCAAGTCATGGTTATTCAAGGAGTATGTATAACAGTTGTGTTTACTTTTGAAAGTTACATGATAGTTCTTTCATTTATCTGTTGCTCTATGTTGATGATATGCTCATTCCTGCTAAGAATTTGACAGAAATTTATGTCCTGAAAAGACAGTTAAAGAATGAATTTGAAATGAAAGATTTGAGAGCAGCTAAAAAGATTCTTGACATGGAGATCAAAAGAGATCGAGGTCTTGGAAAGTTGTACCTAACTCAAGAAAATTACATCGAGAAAATCTTGGAGAGATTTGGCATGAAAAATGCAAAACAAGTACTCATTTTGCGAGACATTTTAAACTTTCAGCTGCTCAGTCACCACAGTCAAGTGAAGAGGAAGATTATATGGCACGGGTTCTATATTCAAGTGCAGGTGGCAGTATAATGTATGCAATGGTTTGTACTCATCCAGATATTTCACAAGCAGTCAGTGTGGTTAGCAAATATATGTCATGTCCGGGAAAAGCACATTGGGAAGCCATGAAATGGATTCTCAGATACTTGCGAGGCACTTCAGACAGCTGTTTGGAGTTTGGAAAAAATAACAACACTTTAGTTAGTTTTGTGGACTCAGATTACGTCGGAGATTTTGACAGAAGAATATCACTTACTGGCTATATATTTTGCATTTGAGGTTGTGCAATTAGTTGGAAAGGTACCTTCAACAAGTAGTGGCACTGTCTACTACAGAGGCAGAATATATGGCTTTAGCCGAACAATCAAAGAAGCTTTGTGGTTGAAAGGCATATTTGGCGAGCTCAGTCTGCATAAAGATAAAATTACTATTTATTGTGATAGTTAAAGTGCTATACATTTGACTAGAGATCAGAAGTATCATGAGTGGGCGAAACATATTGATGTGAAGTTTCACTTCATTCGAGATATCATTACTGAGAAGAAAGTCTTTGTTCAGAAGATCAATACCAAAGACAATCCTACTGAGATGCTTACAAAGTCTTTTCCAGTCCACAAATTCAAATAGTGTTTAGACTTAATTGGTATTCGTTATTGCTGACTCGGTTTTCTGCGAAGAAGGTGAAGCAAAAACTACTATGTTTGAGTTTGGGATGTAAGTCGAGGTGAAGATTTGTTGTGATGACTTGCAATCCCACATCAACTTTGTTCGCTTCTTCAACATCTCTTAAGCCTTATAAATAAAGGCCTTGGTTTGGTTCATGTGACTACACCACTCACAAGCATTTGAAGCCTTTGAAGAAATTTAGGCTTCTTTGTAATTTTATACTTGTGATTTAGCTTGAGAATACTTTCCCAAAGCTTTGTATATTGTTTTTCTTCATAGTGAAAGATTTGCTCCTCTTTCGCCCGTGGACGTAGGTCTCTTGACCGAACGACGTAAATTTGGTGTCGTTGTTTTATTACTTTCATTTATTTCTTTTTTATACTTAATTTCTTTTATGGTCGGTTATATCGCCTAATTTTATTTGTTGGCCTGCTAAGGTTGGTTTTGCCAACTTCTTTGTTCTGTTTATTTGTTATTGTGTCAAGAGAGTATTTTTGGTTTGTTCCTGGGATTTCTCCCTAACACATACTTCTAATGTAATGAATTCATTTCCTAGCAGCCTAAATGACCTCGATTACATCAAAAAGTATGTACAACTAATAAGAAGAAAGTAAGCTACGGGAGAACATTTGAATTTAACGGTTCATGGAAATTGTGACACATTATCTAGTATGATAATCCAGAAGATAATAATACTTTTCTCTTGACAAACAACAATCTTATGAATAAATTAATTAAAATAATTGTGCAATTTTAGAACAAAATGATTCCCATACTGCTGCAGAACCTAATATCTTTTTCCCAGGAGCTATGATCATTGAATCAATTGAAAAATTAGCAATTCTAGATATATTTTCTGCAAACTTTTGCATGTCAAAATTTATAAATATCAACAGCCTATTTGATTTGGCAGGCTCATAGAAAAAGTCTAACCATTGTTCCACACCCTAATCAAAAATCCTGAAGGGAAAATCATTTATCCGTGGCAAACAATAGCAGAACCAATGGATCAACGAGAATAATTTCACTTCTATGTTAAGCAGAATTACCTAATAGACTGCTGCACAACTAGAACATTTTCCATAGGAGTGGTAATGATTGAACCAATTCAAAGGTTAGCAATCCCCAACACATATTTTCAGCAAAGCCTTGGAATGCCAAAATTTATGCGACTTTTTGCCTTTGTCTTTTTAATTTTTGGTAATCACAGGACTTGCAAGAATTAAAGATCTTATGTACGGAATAAGCAGGTGAAAAGTCAGTGATATAATGCAGACTATCACATTGGGCAAGTTAGTAAGCTCCAGAGTGTGAAGTCAAAAGGGAAGTAATGAAGACCATTTTGGTCCCATCAGAACAATCTCGGGGAGCATCACAACCTGTAAGCAACTTGTGAATATGGAATGAGTATGCAGAGCTACTGAAAGAACCTGCTTATTACCGTCGAGAATGGTTTGAATTTTTACTCAGAATAATAAAGTTAGCACCATTATAAAATTATTTGATATCCCCAGAACCCTGGTATCATCTCTTCTGTCCTGAACATTTTTCTATTGCAGACCACCACAATACTTTTGACATACCAGTCACATTATCCTGGTTGTCAAAGGTTTAAATGCCAGGCACATGCAACTTGGTGCTCCATTTATTTATACCTGAGGCCCACACACATTGTTTGGTGGGTTGCATACCTATATATCAAAACAGTAATCTCTAAAACTACTTGGCTAAAACAATTGATTCCTTTATACTTTTTATGGCACTTCGAGCTAATCAAAGACACAATTGCCGACCGCTCAGACATCATGTTACACATCAAACAACTCATCTGAATCACATTGTGGAAAATTTCCTCAAGCTTATGCTATGAAACATAGAACAATAAAACCATAGGAAAACATCATATGCAAAATCACAATTTGCCATTAGATAATGACTGACCAAGATCAACACAGCAGAAAAAGAGAGAACGATTACCGTAGTGGCTTTGATAACAGCACCTCGTGCCAAGTAGAGAGTCATATGGCTAGTAAGATTGAAGCTTTCAGTCAAATATATCCCAGGTGGAATATAAAGAAGCGTGCCCCCCCTCCTATTCAAATGCTCAATTCGATAAATTGCTTCCCTGAAGGCCTTGGTATTCAATGTCCGTCCATCTCCAACTCCGCCAAAATCTGCTATAGATATCTCATCATTCCGGTACCTCATCGGAACAATATCGGAGCATGTCACCCACTCAGCAGTTGCAGCCGAGTAGTTGATAACCAGCAGTGCAGCCGCAAAGCAGGCGAAAATTATTGAAAAAACATTGCTCATCTTAAACCCAGTGAGATTTGCTACCTTCTGAGAAAATGGACGAATTTTTTTCTTAATTAGAAGCCCAGATGCATCATCATTTTCAGAGCTCTCTACCAGATAAGATTTCTTGGCAGATTTTTTGTGTGACAATGAAGAAAAACAAAGATATAATTACAAAAAGAACTTTAGAGGCTCAAATGAAGGGGGGGAAAAAGGATTTTTATAATGGGGACATGAGCGGTACAAGCAAATACGTCCAAGAAATGCAAAGCAGTATTTGCTTCAAAAAAAAAAAGGTTTTCAACTTTATTTCCTTAAAAAAACCAAAGATCCAAGACTATTCCAAAGAGAAACCTCCAAATGAATATCTCCCTGCTCTAGACGAAAGGTATCAAAATCTAACTGAGGAAATTTCCAGCTGCAAAAACTAGTAAAACTGGAACGCATACAAAATGAACACTTCAGAGCACATAAACATATAACAAGAGCACCTGAAGCAGCGATTAAAGAGGTCGAAGCACGCGATGCAGAGAGCTAGAAGAAGACCAACAAAGCTTAATAGGCAATGCTTGCCTACAGGTTCCTGTCGTCAAGAGAGCCTGAATTATTGAGGGGAGTGATGTCTCAACGAGGCACAGTAGAGTAGTAGAGAGGGAGGAGAAATCCTGCCAGCCTACCACCGAAGGGGACACAGAAATGTGGGTTTCTCCATTAAACTATTTCCTTTATTCATTTCATTCATGTGCTTTTCTTGCTTTTCACAAAATCAAAAGGTCATTCCAATCAATAACCAACGGGTAGCTACACAATTAGCTTCGCTGATGAGACCGCCCAGTTCAGTCTACTTCCATCCATAAGTACATGATAAGACTTGAGTGTTACCTTCAATAAATACAACTCCTAAGCTTTTGCCGCTTTGAGTTCAATTTATAGAAATATAATAAAAATTTATTAAATGAATTTTAAAATAAGATTACAGTGAAAGAATTGATGTGTTGTGATTCTCTTTAATATATAATAATTTTTTAAAAATAAAAATATATAAAATAATAATTTTTAAATTAAATTAATTTTAAATTATGATAAAAATTCTAATTTAAATATAAACTAAAAGTACGTGATATAACACTAAGACTTTTTAATATGAAAAAATTTTATTATTATTTTTTTAAATGTACATATAGGAAGGAGAAGATGTCTTTTTTTAGTTTAAATTTTAATCTTTATTATTTTATCAATTAAATTTAAATAACTAAAATACTTATATTAAAGGTATAAATAGATTAAATTTTGAATTGAAATAAATTTATTTAAATATAATAAAAATAATTAGATATGTAGAGTCAATATAGAATTTAAAATATATTAAAGAGAGAATATAATGAAATGAAGTTTTAAAATAAAAACTATTTAATATTATTTAAAATTAAAATAAAATTTTGAATTGAAAATTTTTGCTTTCTAGGTAAAGTTCTTGATATGAAACTTAGAATATATATATATATATATATATATATATATATATATATATATGTGTGTGTGTGTGTGAACGAGACGAGACTTGGAGGACCCGATTAACAAAAAAGAGTACTGGACCCAACTTGTATATCTGATAGGTTTAGAATAAAAGGATTCATACTCTATTCGGTGGGTAATGGATCCGAATCGGGTAAATTCTAAGTTATAAAAATAATATTCTCATGTAAAAATTCTTGTACAAAATATTAAAACAGATACAATTTTAAATTCTCAAATTTTTAAATTTACAATAGAAAGTCCAAGTTCATAAATAATAATATCATACAACACATATAAATTAAAAACTAAATATTAAATAATATTTTATAACAATAATACTAAAATATTCATAAATTTATAACTATAACTATTACATAATATAAAATATCTTCAATTCATTCAAAAATCAAAATAGTTAAAATTTTAAAATATTAAATTAAAAAACTTATATTATATATTATTTTATATAATATTTTTTAAATTAATTGAATAATTAAATTTAAATTTATAATATCTAAATTCGAACTTAATTATATAGATTAAATGAGTCAAGATCCGAGCCTATGTGTGTGGATGTTAAGTTGTCGGTGGGCCGGCCCGACCGCTAAAGTATAGTCATTTTAGAATCGGGATGAATTGACATACAATGCTAAGAAGATGGGCAATACAGATCTTTGAAAATGATCGAATGAGGGTGAGACAATTAATGCTTCATGACGTGGAGGACTCTACACCCTCAAATCACGATAAGATAGCTTCGTAATAGTGCCTACGACTTGATGGATGTGTCGGGATTGATTTTAAATTATAAGAGTTTAAAATAAGAAAATTTGCTTATTTAATATCTGATGTTATGTTTTTTTTCTGTGGCTGTTTTAGCTTTTACTATATTTTTTAATTTTCTTTACTCTTTATATATTTAATTTAAACTTTTCTTGTCCTAGTTGTTTTTTAACTCTTTTTATATATACTAAGTTGATGTCTCGTGCATTACACGAGTTGTTATGTTATTAAAATTTAATATATTAATATTATATATATATTATTAATTAAATTAATTAATTATTTAATTAGTTAAGATTTTAAAATAAATTTAGATAATATTCAAAGAATTACACATTTTAATGTATTAATTTAAATAGTATTTAAAAAATTACACATTTCAACGTATTAATATTAAATACATAAATTTTATTAGTTAATTTAATTAATTAATATTTTAAATAAATTCAAATATAATTTTTATTTAAAAAATTTTTATTTAGCCACGTGTCACTTTATGATACCTCCACATGTCGTAATGGTAAGCTTCATCTTCGACTTATATATATAATTTAAACTCTTTTTTGTTCTCATCATTTTTTTTTTTACTCTTTTTTGTTCTCATCATTTTTTTTTACTCTTTTTTCATCCCTTATATATTTAACTTAATTTTTTTTTGTCCTTCCGATTAAAAAAGCAAATAAATTCAACACTTCATATCACGAGACTTGCAGCTAATAATTTTTGGAAGGATAAAATTAGAACTATACTCATATTCCCTCCAAACCCAATCTTGATTATTAATTCCAATTGATATTTTATTATAATTTAGAATTGTATCAATATAGCCCGATACATAACTGATCCACCATAAACCTTGATTCCAGATACCAACCGCTTTTGTTTTGTCATTGCCACCAGCATGATCCCTGCACCATATATAACTGTGTCAGAGTTATAACACAAACTTAATATAATGTAAATATGATAGACAAAATAAAAAATAAATTTGAAGTAATACAAAAGCAAAAATCTTGCAGTAACCCTTTATGGTCCAACAAAAAGAGAGATAAAGCATCCAAAAAATGTTAGATTTTGGGGTGACACTAACTAGTGGTGGTGAGGACGAAGTTAAGGCCTACACCGTTCTCTTGGGTACTCAAAAAACCTTACGGGGTTTAACTAGGTCCACTATTGTGGCATCCTTCGTAATTTTATCAATTATCTTGCATCACAATTTCATATGAATTGAATATGAAATTATTCAATCTGTGATAGAGTGGTGATAAATATTACTTGGAGTTGATATAAAAAATTGAATTTAGTGGGAATATGAATATAGTTCTAATTTTACCTTCTCAAAAATTGTCAGCTACAAGTCTCATAGTATGAGATGCATGTTATAAAATTAGGGTAGTGTTAGAATAAAATTTACACACTACACACTAAAAAAATTCTAACTATTTTTTGCACAAAAATTTCTCTTCAAACTTCTCTCTTTCTTTCTCTCACAATTCTTTCTCTAATCTTTCTTTCACTAATCTTTCTTTCACAAAATGATGGTGTATTACAAGTTTAGAGAATAGCTCTATTTATAGAGCTCTAATTAGTGGATTACATCATGACATACATCATCTTCCACTAATCTTAATTAGTGGTGTCTCCACTAAATGGTGGACATCCATAAAAATCTTCTAATAATTCACATAAATCCATAATTAGTGGAGCCTCCACTAATTAATGGAGATTTCAATAATTCATAACACTCCCCCTTGGATGTCCATCCATTACATAAAGAATATGCCTCGTTAAAACCTTACTAGATAAAAACCCAGTGGGAAAAAAATCTAGTGAAGGAAAAAGAGTACACTATTCTATATGCCTGTTTATTAACCCCCCTGATGAGATGATTCATTTAAATCTTTAAACCGACGCATACCGATTTTATATCTCAACTTCTCAAATGTTGCAGTCGGTAAAGTCTTCGTGAAAATATCTGCGAGGTTATCACATGACCGAATTTGTAGCACATCAATTTCACATTTCTTCTGGAGTTCATGAGTAAAGAAGAATTTTGGTGAAATATGTGTTGTCCGATCTCCTTTAATATATCCTCCTCGTAATTGAGCTATGCAAGCTGCATTGTCTTCATAAAGAGGAGTTGAAATATCTTTGATTGATGATAATCCACAACTTTCTCGGATATAATGAATCATGGATCTTAGCCATACACATTATCGACTTGCTTTATGAATGGCTATAATTTCAGCATGATTTGAAGAAGTAGCTGCTATAGATTGTTTCGTAGAACGTCATGATATAGCAGTATTTCCACATGTAAATAGATAGCCCATTTGAGAACGTGCTTTATGTGGATCAGATAAATAACCAGCATCTGCATAACCTATCAATGTTGAACTGGTTTTATTTGAATAAAATAATCCGAGATCAATTGTACCTTGGAGATATCGAAGGACTTGTTTAATTCCATTCCAATGTCGTCGTATTGGTGAAGAACTAAATTTTGCTAATAAATTGACAGCAAAAGCAATATCAGGTCGTGTATTATTAGCAAGATACATCAATGCACCAATTGCACTGAGATATGGTACTTCAGGACCAAGGAGTTCTTCATCATTTTCTTGAGGTCGGAAAGAATCTTTATCCACATTTAATGATCGGACGATCATTGGAATACTCAATGGATGTGCTTTGTCCATGTAAAATCTTTTTAGCACTTTTGCTTGTATATGTTGATTGATGAATAAATGTTCCACTCTCCGGATGTTCAATTTGTAAACCAAGGCAAAATTTGGTTTTACCAAAATCCTTGATTTCGAATTCTCTTTTTAAATAATCAATTGTTTCTTGGAGCTCTTCAGGAGTTCCAATAAGATCAATATCATCAACATATATAGCTAATATCACAAATTTAGAACCAGTTTTCTTAATAAAAACACATGGACATACCTGGTCATTTTTAAATCCCGCTTTCAATAAATATTCACTAAGACGTGTGAACCACATGCGCCCAGATTGCTTCAGGCCATATAATGATTTCTGTAACTTGATGGAGTAATTTTCACGAGGATAATGTTTATATGCTTCAGGCATATGAAATCCTTCGGGGATTTTCATGTAAACATCATTTTCTAAATTTTCATACAAGCAGTGACAACATCTAATAGGCGCATCTCTATCTTTTCATGTACTGCCAAAATGATAAGATATCGGAGTGTAATAGCATCAACAACAGGAGAATAAGTTTCATCATAATCAATACCTGGTCTTTGTGAAAAACCTTGGGCTACTAATCGCGCTTTATATCGAACGATTTCACTCTTTTCATTGCGCTTTCGCACAAATATCCATTTGTAGCCAATAGGTTTTACACCTTCTAGTGTTCGGACTGCAGGTCCGAAGACTTCACGTTGTGTCAGTGCATTTAACTCCGATTGAATCGCATTTTTCCATTGCAGCCAATCTTTTCTATGCCGACATTCATCAACTGATATTGGTTCAGGATCATCATTATCCTGTGTAACATCAAGAGATATATTGTATGCAAATATATTATCAATAACAGTTTCTATCCGATTCCAACTTCTACCGGAAGTGGTATAATTGATAGAAATTTCAGTGTTACTTTCATCAACTTCTGGTTCTTTGTCATCAGTTTTCTCTTGGTCTTTATCATTCTTTTATTCAATATGATCTTCGGATCATTTAATCCTCTTTTCTTTCGAGGATTTTTATCTTTAGAACCAAGAGGTCGGCCACGCTTCAGCGTGTTTTTGACTCAATGACTATAGGTATAATAGTTTGTTCTACTGGAACTTCAATTCGAATAGGAGCATTTATAGTTGGAATATGCGATTTTGTAATTCTTTTGGAGTCAACAAAAGCGTCTGGCATTTGATTTGCAATGCTTTGCAAATGAATTATCTTTTGAACTTCAAGTTCATATGCGCTTGTGCGCGGATCAAGATAATTTAATGATGTTGTCCAAGCAAGATCCTTTTTATGTTGTTTTGGTTCTCCCCCTAATTTAGGGAATAATGGTTCATCAAAATGACAATCAGCAAATCTTGTTGTGAATACATCTCCTGTCAGGGGTTCAACATACCTGATAATAGAGGGAGAATCATATCCAACGTAGATCCCCTTTCTTCTTTGAGGACCCATCTTTGTACGTTGGTTTGGTGCAATTGGAACATATACAGCACACCCAGAAATTCTTAAATGAGCTATATTTGGCTCGGAACCAAAAGCCAATTGTAAGGGAGAAAATTTGTGATAACTTGTTGACCTTAGGCGTACAAGTCGTTGCGAGCATGCAAAATAGCATGTCCCCAAGCAGTTGTCGGGAGATTTGTTCTCATTAATAACGGTCTAGCAATTAATTGTAACAGTTTAATGAATGATTCAGCTAGACCATTCTGAATATGAACATGAGCCACTGGATGTTCAATAGTAATGCCGATTGACAGGCAATAAGCATCAAAAGCTTGAGAGGAATATTCTCCAATATTATCTAGACGGATCCTTTTGATCGGATAATCTGAAAATTGCGCTCTTAAGCGAATTATTTGGGCAAGCAATCTCGCGAACGCCAAGTTGCGAGTTGATAATAAACTAACATGCGACCATCGGGTCGATGCATCAATTAAAATCATAAAGTATCTGAATTGCCCACATGGTGGATTAATTGGTCCACATATATCACCATGAATTCTTTCTAAAAATACTGGAGACTCAAACTCCACTTTTGTTGGAGATGGTTTAATAATCAATTTCCCTTGAGAACATGCAACACATGAAAATTTATCAGATGTCAAAATCCTTTGACTTTTCAAAGGATGACCATGCGTATTTTCAATTATTTTTCGCATCATAATAGCTCCTTGATGACCCAAACGGTCATGCCAAATGATAAATGTAACAGGATCAGTAAATTTCTGATTTACTGAATGATGCATTTCAATTGCATGGATTTTTGTGCTATATAGGCCAGAAGAAAGAGATGGTAGCTTTTCTAATAAAGATTTCTTACCCGACATTATTTGAGTAATACAAAGATACTCAAAACTATTTTCTTCCATTGTTTCAATGTGATATCCATTTCGGCGAATATCTTTAAAGCTTAATAAATTTCTTCGAGATTTTGAAGAAAATAATGCTTTAGGAATAACAACATTTGTTCCTTCGGGTAATATAATATTAGCTCTTCCAGAGCCTTCAATCAACTTTACACTACCACCTATAGTATTAACATTTGTTTCTCCCATCTGCAGGTAAGAGAAATATTTTTTATCTTTCAATATGGTGTGTGTTGTACCACTATCAATTAGGCATATATCTTCAATGCTATTTGTGTATCCAGTAAGCGGAATAATAGCCATATGGGCATAACAAAATATTTATAAATGTAAATACTCAAATAATAAAAACCTTAAATGATAAGTACTATTACAATGCAAAAAATATAAAATATAAAAGAAACATATTAAAAGTAAACTTTTAATTATTTTGAACACTTCCATCACCAATCAAATGCTTAATTCTTCCTTCAGGATGCTCAAAGAAATCAGCCACGTCTAAATGAGTTACATCAACATCGTCAAGGTTAATATCATTATTATCATGAAGAGAATATTGTAGAGTAAAATTTGTTTCAACATTTTTGCCTTTCTTCTCAATAGACGCCTGATACAGATCAACAAGTTGTTTTGCAGTACAACAGGTACGAGACCAATGACCTTTTATACCACAGCGATAACATTTATCTTCATAATTTTTAGGAACATCATTTCCTTTTCCTTTTACGTTAGTTTTTGGCCACTTCTGGTGGTTGGCATTATTTTTCGTAACTTTATTTTGACTATTGTGATCATAATGCATATTTTTATCACGACTATATATATGTCCACGGCCACGGCCATATCCACGACCACGACCTCTTCCAGGGCCAAAATTACGAGTTCTAACATCATTCACTTCCGGGAATGGAGTAGAACCTGTTGGTCGAGATTCATGATTTTTCATTAATAACTCATTATTTTGCTCAGCTACGAGAAGACAATATATCAATTCTGCATATTTCTTAAATCACTTTTCTCGATATTGCTGCTGCAGGAGCACATTTGAGGCATGAAAAGTAGAAAAAGTTTTTTCTAACATATCCTCATCAGTAATATTTTCTCCACACAGTTTTAGCTGCGAGCTAATTTTAAAAATAGCAGAATTATACTCACTAACAGATTTAAAATCTTATAATCGCAAATGCATCCAGTCATACCGTGCCTTTGGAAGGACGACCATCTTCTGGTGATCGAACATTTCTTTCAAATTAGTCCACAAAATAAGTGGATTTTTCACGGTAAGGTATTCAACCTTTAAGTCATCATGAAGATGATGACGGAGAAAAATCATAGCTTTAGCATTATTTTGTGATGATGATGGATTTCCTTCTACAATGGTATCTTCCAGACCCATTGCAGCTAAATGCATTTCAGCATCTAGTATCCAAGATAAATAATTTTTCTCAATAATATCAAGAGCTGCGAACTCGAGTTTGGTAAGATTTGCCATGTGGATACAAAATCAAATAGAAAAAGTACTTACCTTCCTCTTTTGTTCAAGAACACTTCAATAGTACCATCGTGATTATAACCTTCAGTACTTCGGTAGAGTCTCGTACTAATAACGTGTTATAAAATTAGGGTAGTGTTAGAATAAAATCTACACACTACACACTAAGAAAATTCTAACTATTCTTTGCACAAAAATTTCTCTTCAAACTTCTCTCTTTCTTTCTCTCACAATTCTTTCTCTAATATTTCTTTCACTAATATTTCTTTCACAAAATGATGGTGTATTACAAGCTTAGAGAATAGCTCTATTTATAGAGCTCTAATTAGTGGATTACATCATGGCATACATCATCTTCCACTAATCTTAATTAGTGGTGTCTCCACTAAATGATGGACATCCATAAAAATCTTCTAATAATTCACATAAATCTATAATTAGTGGAGCCTCCACTAATTAATGGAGATTCCAATAATTCATAACAATGCAAAATTTGTTTATTTTTTTTGGTTGGAAGGACTAAAAAAGTTTGTTTTAAATACATAAGAGATAAAAGAAAAAAGAAAAAAGAAAAAAAACAGAGCAAACAAAAAAAAATTGAGTTAAATATATAAAAATTAAAAAAATGGCGAGAACAAAAAAAGTTTAAATTAAATACATAATTGATGACAAAAGTTAAAAAACGACGCTAACTAAAATGATTAAAAAGTATAACATAATGGATTAAATAGGTGAACTTTTTTTATAATAAAATAATTCAATTTATGTATAATATTAATTTGTATAACAATTATACGACAACAAATTCTAAAATAATTAATTTCTAGCTTTGCAATAAGATTTCTTTTTTTTTTTCCTACATAAAGTAAAATTGGATAAGCAAATCTAGTCTAGAATTGACTAAAATCTAGAGGGAATCTAGGGTTCAACACTATTATAGACAACTTTCTTGTGGCATGAGAACTTTTTTTTTTTTTTATTTCATATCGTTTATTAAAAACTTATAGTATATTAATGCATAATGTGTTATACATAAAACATGATTTTTCAATAAAATTGCCTTTTTCTATCATGAAATTATCTGTCTATTTAGACTAAATTTGTATTCTTTTCAATCTTTTATTTCCTTCTAAATCTATTTTTAAAGTAGCTAATTGCCTAGAGCCTTCACTATTACTATTTAAAGAAAGATGCGAAGTTTCAATATCCATTACTACTTCTTTCTCATAGAATTATACATCAACTTAGAAGAGCTTTCATTATTGCTGATTAAGAAAAGATGTGAAGTTAAATATGTCTCACTGGTAATGATGTTCAAGAATGATAATTACTACACCACCAACATGGTGATGGGACCCATATTGGCTGCTCAGGTTGAAACCTCATCAATTAAATTAATTAGATGTATTATAAAATAGTACTGAACTTTGATAATTAATGTTTAAAGTTTAATATTTATAATATTTTTTTCTATCTTTATGGTCCTAATAATTTTTTTAAGCTATTATAATTTCTATTTTTTAAAAATTTGTAAAGACCATAATAGCTGATTTTTTAGGCAAAAAATAAAACATTAAAAATTATAATAACAAAAAAAAATTATTAAAGACCGTAATGATAGAAAAAAATTAAAAACAAAAACATTACAAATTCCAAACTTTGAGACCAAATAGACTAATCCCTCAATTCTTATAATAGAGTAATCACATTGGATTTTAATCCGACAAAACTTTTTACTTAAAAAAAGAAAAAGACGATAACTATGGCCTGACATGGTTGAGAAAAAGTTTGTTATATATCTTTTTAATTCTATACTAGTATAAGAGATGTAATATATTTTTATTATTTCATGTTAATTGCTAATTCTTGCCTTAGAAAATATCTCACCTTTCCCACCCCCTTCCCTTCTTTAGTAGAACAGGAATTTGAGGACTGCTATGGATATAATAATCCTGACTAGGGGTGGCAATCGTGTCGTGTTCGGGTTGGCGGGCCGTGTCAACTTGAAATGATTACACTTGATAGGCCAATCCGAACACGACCCGATTAATAAACGTGTTGTGTCGTGTCAACTCATTTATTTTCGTATCGTGTTCGTGTTATAAAATGGGTTGACACGACATGACACGATTAGACAAAAAAATTAAATGGATAATTGCTAAATTTGTCAACCCGAATATCTACTAAACCCACAAATCTGTGCACCATTACACAAAAAATTTTAAAAAATCAAATCAAATCATATAAAATTAAAAAACTAATAAAACAGTCCATAAAGTCATAAATGACCAATAAAATAATAAATCATCCCGCTAAATATCTAGAGATCTTAATAAATTCATAAGATTTAATTTTAAAAATCTAAACAAATATAATTTTGCAATAAAATTAGATTATTCAATAAATTATTTTCTCTAGATATTTAGAACAACAATTTTGTCGTAGCATGTTAGGAATTTTAAAGAGCAAATGGAGAGCAAAAAACGAGCACGAAAGGAAGGTTTGTCCTTTTATGGTGTAATTCAAATTGTTTTTGTCTCAATGTCAGAAATAGCATAGTATACAAATTGGTCAATCGATACTGAGTGAACCTTACCCTCTGCTAAATGTACCACACGAGCTTCTTTTCATTCTATATTTGATTCGACCTATAGGCATATTACATACGTTATTTTCTAAAAGTCTAACCTTCCCCTTTAGACTCGCGTAAGGTCGTTGCTTACCAACTCGTAATAATATTATTATTATTATAGACACTAAATAATAATTAAATAAGAATGATTCATTTACTATATATCAAGCAAATAACCACATTAATATCATTTATTTTCTTTAAGATGTCTCATATAATTAAACAAAATAGACACACAAACAATTTAATTAATTCATATAATAAAATTTAATTCAATTAATTCATGTCAAAAATTAAATTATATAATTTTCTATAGTAAAATTTGTAGGGTATTACAAAAAGTATTAAATATAAATATTAAAAAAAGTTCAACGAATTCGCGGGTTGAAACGGGTTAAACCCATTTATAACCTATACACGTTTAAAATTAAACGGATCGACCTGTTTCGACCCGAACCCGCAAAACTCCAATCCTAACCCGCTATAACCGTATCGTATTCGTGTCGTGTTAACGTATCGTGTTTAATATTGCCGCCCCTAACCCTGACCATGCTTTCAGAAGTGGATAACCTTATGGGTTTGTGTGTTTTTGGGGCTGCGGTAGTAGGCAATCATTATCAAGAAACTTGGACACATTACCAATAGTCTCCATGACCCCAGAAATCCAATTCTGGTTTTCCGTGCATTACCAGTGAACATTCCCTCTCTGGATAACCCCAACAAACTCCCACTTTTTCTTGAAAGCACAAGATACTATGTTATCCAGAACTGAAGCAGCATTGGCAATGTTCACCCCAACCCCGCCCCCACCTAACCCCCACACACAGAAAACCAACTGATGAGATCAACCACAAGACATTTAAATAGCGTTTGTGGCTTAACCAACTGCATTAACCAGTGCACCAGCCAGCCAAACCAGCTCATCCAAATGCTCCCCAATGCGCTAGTTCTTTATCAACCAGGCTTTTTTCTGGATCCAAACTTTCTGTCTTATATCCTCACCCCTTTTGAAACATTGTCCAAATCTTTCTTTTGTAAGAACTTTGCACCTTTGAACAGGCTTCACAGCTTTACATAAAGCTCAGATAAGAAATGGGAACACACAGAATAAAGCTAATGGCAAAAACAATTCTTCTAATCAGCCACCGTCCAGGAAAAGTTCACTGAATCCTCCACTATCAGCAATCCTTCTCCCACCCTACACAAACATGGAACCCATATTCTTTAGGCAAATTTGTGCTTGCCATTTCCTCTGCCACGACACCACTTCAAAGTAGAAAGATGCCTTTTTAACATCCACTTCAGGAAACAGTGGAAGAGGGCCACCCTAAACAATAGTATATTTTTCCTTTTGCTCTTTCAATGTCCAAAATTCTCATTGCTACCACGGTGCCGATTCTATGGATATTCAATCAGAACTGCTGAAAGCAAATTCAGAAAAATTCACTGACAAAGAGAAATATATATATATATATATATATATATATATATATATATATATTTCCAATAAGAGGCAATAGGAAGTCTCCGTTAAAACCAAATAAGTACGTATATCTGTCATCAAGCTCCTCCAAGCAATTCTACTAGGCCGTATAGGATTCTATAAACTACTTCAACAATAGGGTAGAGGACTTAGCTATATTTAATTCCTAGATATTATCTATAAGATTTGAACTGCCACATCAAGCTTGCCAATAATACAACCAAAATAATATGGACGCAAATAAAGTATTACACAAACAGCACAAATGAAACAATTACACTAATGTGGGCATATTCCATTGTTTAACAGAGATGTCTTAAAATAATAGCACTACAATGAAAAGAACATCAAAATGCATAAGTGCCCAGTCAAGTATGATATCTAACTGGAATTACAATAATTCTCCAAGCACAGATATTTACAAGCCAGACTTTAACACATTCTACACAGCCACATAAAATATGCTTCTTCTTCATTGAGAAACTGTGGTTTAAAAAGGGTGACAGATTGAAAAGAACTGCAAAGCAAAGCATATACCACCTATAAAGTGAGAAAACTAAAGCATCGGCATGTACTTAAAAGATTGAGGACTGGCAAACCAGTAATATCTTGTGCATTCTATTGAGAGACCTTGTATTTTGAAGGGAATCCTCAAAGCTGCACCCAAGCAACGTATTAAGTCTCAGTCTCTGTCAATTGGATCTGTTCTGTCTTGTACAGTTAGACGCTCTGACACATCAGCCAGTGACTTGAGGTTGCACTTGATCAGGGCCTCAACAAAATAGCATGTTTCATCTTTTGTATTACCTTCTGGCACATCAACCACAAATGATTCAATAACCAACGTCCCTGGCCTTCCATCAATGACCTCTGGATGAACCGTGACAGTAGACATGTAGTTCTGCAAAGGGGTTTTTCAGTTTTTCAGTTTTTTGTTTTTGTTTTTGTTTTTTTTTTGCACCAAGGCCAGGAATAAGATGATTTATCTCAAGAAGAAGTATCAAAAATAACAATCTCAGATCTCATTCGTAAACTTGTGCTTGGATAATGCCACTAAATCACATAATTAGTTATAGATAAGTCCAGTTAAATTCCAAATATTTTCATTCTGGAAAATAGAGCAAAGATTTGAAATGTTTTTTGCTGACAAAATATCTTCTGTCTCCTTCATTACTATGTCTCAAAAAATGGATCACATGTCATGTAATACAAGTCCGTTATTCTTTTTAAAAAAATAAATATAAAGGCAGAAATAACAATATGTAGACAAGAAATGAATCCATTAACAGTTCTGGCAAAGAAAGTTGGTTACTCACAGAAAATATCAAATAGGCAAGGGCAAGGATATGTCATATATTTAATCCACATTCAGCATTATGATAATTAAACATAGAAATGATAACTAAAACAAGTTAATCATTAAAATAATGAAAAATTAGAAGAGTTAAGCCAATCATTAACATATTTGTGCTTACAATCTATATGCTAAACATAGCTCCAATGAGGATAGGATACTGTTTAAAATGCACTATTCTAATCAAGTGGGCTTTCATGGCTCAGCAAAGCATTACTAAACCCCTACATGGCCAGGCCTAATGAGGTGCTTAATAAAAGAAAGAGGAATAATGTTAATGACACATTAAATTATCCATCTTGCCTATCCATTCCATGCGGAGAGCTGCACCTTGCACATTTATGGACCCCACTTCTTTCCCAAGAAAATATCTAATATATATTTGGTCCTGAGTCAGCATTTCAATTTGTTTTTTTTAAATACTTATGAGCACATGTTTAGGGCTGCTTTAGAAGCCTTGGCTGTTAATAGCAGTGATGTAATCATGTTTTCCGAAGGATTCAGGGTTTCCCATGTCATGTATCACCAAAATGAAGGTTAATGTACGCAATACACTACTGCATACAAGGTCTAAATTACATATTTGAAAAAGGAAATATATCAGAGAAGTCCTTCGCCCCAATTTCTCGCTCACAAAAGAGTATTACAATTGCCAACAACCAGAAAACAGCTATATAGGTTTAACTATAGATACAAATGGTTGCCCATTCCATGAATCCTACTGTGGATAAGAAAGCTGCCAAATCACAAATCTCCTATATTACGAAGTCAATTCAACAGAATATAAGGCACTTCAATAATGAAATAGTTCCGTGAAATTAAAATATATGATATCTATCTACCAAGAAGCAAATGGCCAAATGCAAACAATAATCAACAAATGTATCTAAAAGGGGATCAAGGCCAACCAATATTTTTGTTTATATAGAGACCAAGCAGAGTTCAACAATTAAGAGCTCAATATAGTAAGACAGCTGCCCCATTCGTATTTTCAGGAGTCAGCCAATTGACGTGAGTAATTCGCTAGCAAAAGGAAGCAAAGCAGTTTCATACCTTTAGCCTGTGATCTCCACCTACAATGCGCATACTAAAAATCCGCTCCTCATCATCTAGAAGCTCCAATCTTTCCTTGCTAGTGGTGGCTGGAAGTCCTGACTTGACATTAACTTCTCTGACACTCCCAATCTCAAGGTCACCCTGCACAACACACCTGCTCACAAAAGGCTTGTACCTCTGCGGTTGATCAAACCTCCTGACCAGAGACCAAACCTATGTTTTGCGGTGAAAATAATTAGCCACACTCCAGCCAGTAATGGAGCATCAAACAAATACCTACTTCATCAGTCCTATAAAATGTTTGGTTTAACAACATGCCACAACATTCAAAATTTAGCTCCCAACACCCCCAATCCCCAAACACCCGGAAGAAAAACTCCTGTAATCCCTCCTTTTTTTTTTCCCTTGGCTGGGGAGAGGGGTTCGTTTTGGGGGGATGGAAGAAGGTTGAGGGAGCTTAAGACAATATGCCAGGAACTAAAAAATGTCTTATTCACCAAAATGAAGAAGAGAAATAAGCATAACTCAAAGAAATAAAACTACAACACCAATTAAGAAATGAAAAGCCCTAGAGGACCAGTTTCGGCAATAATTCCCATTCCTGATAATGGGGATTAAGATAATTGGGCATCCATTACTAAAGAACTCAATAAAGTTCCTTAAAAAAAATCAAGAAATACCCAGGTGAAATCCACTATGATTTCTGCCCAAAAGAACACAGAATTCAGATCCAAATGAAAAGGGAGAATCCAGACATGCGTTCTTGAACAAACAATAAAGAACCCTTGAAGATAAAATTTGATTTACCAGATGAACAGGGGCCTTGATGTGCTTAACTAGAGACGAAGAACATTGGTTCTCTTGGACCTCATGCTTGTGGTGCCTTCTGATGTACTCATCCTCCATGCTAGACAATTTTTCAGCTTCCATTATGCTGAGCATAACCAAACAACAACCTGAACCAATCCCTACCAATAGAAACAAGACTGGATTAAACTGAGTATTGGAAGAGCGTCAAGTGGTTATGGAAAAGTCAGAACTCAGAAGGGTCCAAAATACACCGCCATTGAAGCCTCCCGTGGATTAATTTAATGGCCTTAAATGTTAAAAAGCCTTTCTCTCTCTCTCATCCACATCTCAAAACCATTTTCTTTGATTAAAAAAATCGGAATGGGAGACTATATAGCAGTAACTACATGGTTATAGTGGGCTGCTTTTTCATTGGTCTCTCTTGGAAACAACACAAGGTGGGAACATATCTATAATATGATCAGGAACTGTATTTGGAAAATAATTTTTTAATTTAAAATAATTTTAATTAAATAATTTTTATTTTTTAAAAATTATTACATATTTATAATATATTATATATATATAGAGGAGATATGAATTTTTTTTTCATCAGACTCTGAAGCTCTGCGTTAATAGAGATTAAAATAACAAAATAAAATAGTTAAAGATTGAAAAAAAATTGAAAATTGAAATTATCTACTAACATTAAATAAATAGTTATCGAATCAATTTTATAAATTAAAAAAAGTAATTGACTATACTGAATATATGTGTGTTTGGGCCTGCCCAAAAAATCTCTGTGTAATCTGCCCGGCCCACATTGTCAGATCCAACAAGTATGAAGTATCTATTCTTCCCGCCAAAAGCTCACTTTCTTCTGTGCTCTTATCTTTTCCCGCCATTTCGCAGCTGCCGCCCCGGAGTAGTTTCTCCGTTACTTTCGACCTAATCGTGCGTTTCTGTTACTGCATTTTCTCCCCTTCAAACAGAATTTTTTGTGGGCTAGGGTGGGTTTGGCTTAATAGCATTTCGTGGAGTTTTGAGGTTCCTGAGAAGGAATTGTTGGACGAGAAGATGACTCGGGAAGAAGTTGAGAATGGAAGCGAGGACATGCTGATTGATAGATCGGATGCTAAGCAGCTGAAGCAAAAGGACGCAGTTCTTGATTTATTCAATGTGGATTACCTCAAAGTTTATTATGGTAATTTTATTTGTATAGCTAAAAGATGTCATTTTTTTCTACTTGGTATTAGATCTTTTCTACAATCATATTAGCTGATTTACAGTTGAAATTTATGTTGTGCATTGAGAACTGATGTTGTTTTTTGATATCTCAAAGCATATCTAGTGGGAGTAGTTTCTTTTATCTATATTCTTTTCTGGGTCGCTCATAAAAATGTATTTTTTTTTTTTGAGCTGAAGCCTGAAAGTAAGGCTGATTCCTTGTAAATTGCAGGAAAGCTTTTCCCACATCGTGATATGTTCAAATGGATGTCGTATGGCAACGGTAGTCGAGTTTCTTAATCTATCAATGTTACCCTTTTTTTTAATTTTTGGGTTAATTCTCAGTTTGGATTATCTACAGATGGAAGGCATCCTGGGTGTGACCCTTCATATTTTGGGCGCAGAGAATTCTCTTTTACATTGGATAATGACATATATCTGAGGTTTCAGTCTTTTAACACTGCATCTGAACTGGAAAATTCTATTAGAGAGAAATGTCCATTCAAAATCGATATTGGGCCTGTTTACAGTGTCGATGTAAGATTTCTGCTTTGATTATTTGTTTTCCCCATACTTTTTCTTTCGAGTGTTCATCTCATTTTAGGAAGTTTAATGTGTAGTTGGCATCCTATACCAAAAAAATACATAATATGATGTGCAGGCACTTTGGCGCTAATCTATTGCATTATAAAATTGTTTGACGGATCCCTTTAACAGATAGATGAGTAACTAGAAGATTGCACAATGGCTATCATCTATTTGGAGCACATGGCATGTCCTTTTTTTTTTTTTCCCTTTTGGATGGCTACATTGAAAGTCTATAGATTGAAATTTTCTTGTTGTCTCTTAAGTTTGATATCTTCAACTAATTTCCAAGGTACGAACTTCACTTCAAAATTTCTGTACTGGACATTAAAAACTTGTTTATCATTTCATTAGTGAATCAACTGACTAAAACTTTTAGGGATAGTTTGGTCCTTAGTGGCTTTGCTAGCATCTGAATATTTGCTTAAGCTCTAGTGTTTGTTTCACTGGAGTGTTATTTATGTTGGAAAGAAAAGTTAATTGAGGTAAAAGAAAGGAAAATGGATTTCTTTTGTGTTTCATTCAAAAGAAAATATTTAAGTAAACAGAGAGATATCACACAGGGTGTGGATAAATATATTTAAAAAAAAAAAAAAACCATAGGGTGTGGATGAATTTGGCAGGATTAAGATGCAGGAAAGTTTAATACCCCGACTTTCCATTTATCCAGGCACCACATTTTGGAAGAAATAACTGATTTTCCTACATTTCCCTTCACTGCCTTCTGTTCAAACAACATCTAAGACTCTGAAGCAGTACAAATTCTTGTCAGTTTTGCTTCAGGCTTTAGCTTATGATACTGCTTGTCTGCACATGAATGAGTCATCAGCAGTTTTCTTTATTATTCAATTTTTTCTATTGTTTTCTGGCAGCCTGCAAAAAGGCATGCTTATGCCCAATCTGGTGATAATGTATTCACACCAGTCGAGAGAGAACTTATTTTTGATATAGTGAGTTGCTCAAATTCCGTCAAAAACTTCCAAATTGAAGTTTAAACCATTTTGAGCATCGTTTGACATTTTTTTATTCTACAATAGGACATGTCAGACTACGATGATGTTAGATATTGTTGCTCAGGGGCTGATGTTTGCTTGGACTGCTGGCCACTGATGACAGTCGCCATTAAAGTGATTGATGCTGCTCTTAGAGGTATGCAGTATGGATGAATCGATGACTAAGGGAGCTTCCTCTGCTCATCTTTTTGTAAATCAAAGACAAATACTGAATGAATTAGTTATGGTTTTGTGAATGGCCATTCTCCGTAATTCTCATATCTTGCAGTAACATATAGTTCTTATTTCCATCATGAGAAAAACTCTTCTGCTGCTTAATCATTATGCTAGCTAACAGAATGCTACTGTCCCTTTACTGTCAGATATAGTAATTGCTTATGCCAAGCCCTTATCAATCCACACTTTTCTTTGAAATCCCTGTTTATCCTCTTTTGTACTGCTTTTTCCTCTATTCGTATCCTGTCCAAAATTTTTAGATCAGTTGTAAATATTTTGGTATCTCATTGTTGTTTTATGACAACTAACACGGAATTCGGGAACTAAATATACTATTGATAAGGGATGTTATACTTTCCATGAATTTTATTTTGCAGATGACTTTGGATTCAACCATATTCTCTGGGCATACAGCGGTCGACGTGGTGTCCACTGTTGGGTATGCGATGGAAAAGCAAGACGGTATTACTAGTCTTAAACAATATGTAAATGTATATATTCAATATGAAGCTCACCTTTAAAGTCCTTTCTTCTGCTGCTAATTGATAGGCTGAATAATGAACAAAGGGCAGCTATTGCAGATTACTTTCATGTCTACAAGGTAATCTTTAACAGTTTCTGTATACATTTGACACTGGTTTAACTGTAGCTGCTCAAGTACAAACAAGCAGTACCTAATTTTCTTCAGGGCAATGAGAACGGTCAAAAAAAGGTTTCTCTAGTCGGTCCAGCCCTTCATCCCTTCCTTTCGTAAGTACTTCAAATCAATTATATCCTATTTTGGCTTCGTCATTAATTATAAACTAATAATGATGACCATCTTTCTCTTACTTTATTCTGTCACATTCAAATCTACCAATCCAGGAGATCGTATACAGAAGTTTTGAAAAAGTTCTTCGAGGAAAAACTGCTTTCAAGTCAAAATCTTTTCTCCGATGCAAATAAATATGAGAAGATATTGGAAATGATTCCTGAAGAATGTATGAAAATTTGGGATTATATTAAGTGCATTACTCTTTCTTTTGAACATTTTCTTGAGTCCTGCAACTTTTCGTGAAATGTCATGGATTTTTGCAGCTATTACTTCCGAACTCAGGGGAAAATGGGCGGATAACAAGCGTTCAAAAGATGTTAACCTTATCCGCTGGGAACAACTGAAGCATCTACTGCAATCTGGGAAACATAAGGTAGACCCTTGCGACACTTTCTCTTTAGGAGTTGAGACTGCAGCAAGTTTTACGGAAAAACGAAATTGATGAAACTGGCTTTTTGCAAGTTATGAGTCTATCCGTTTTGAGCTTCCATCCCAATGAAAGCCTCTTCTTTTCTTGAGAATATGTGAATTTCATATTTTCTTCTAGAGAGATTGCAGCCCCTGGATTAATGGATTGGCAATCAAGGACCTTTAATTCAACTTGAACTGACAAGTTTTTTTTGTCAGGCGCTCCGCCGTTGTGTGGAAGAGATAGTATTCTCCTTCACCTATCCGAGGCTTGATATGGAGGTCTCCGCTACTCTCCTCCCTCTTGTATTGCTCATTCTTCTGGAAGTCGAATTTGGCTACTAATCACCCAAATCACTCTATTGGTTGATTCGTTTTGGTTCTTCATTTACTTTTCACATGAATCACTTACTAAATTATCTGAAGCTACATATCAGGTTTCAAGACACATGAACCATTTGCTGAAAGCGCCATTTTGCATACACCCAAAAACAGGTCTGAATCTTGAATTTTGGAATATGCGGGTTCCTTAAGTTTATTACTATTTCACAACCTGTAATGGCCGTTCCATATTATGTCACTAGTAAGCAGTCAAAATTTGTTTTACACGCGAACTTGTATTTTGCTTTGCCCTCTTCAGGCCGCGTTTGTGTTCCTATTGACCCAAATCATTGCGAGGAATTCGACCCAACTGCTGTACCCACCCTTTCGAAGGTAAATGTTAAAGCTGCTTAGAACTATTCAAAGGCATCGGTTCCTTTTATAAAGTTTGACCTGGATGGTAACTTAAATTCACCACGCCCGGTCATGGCAGAAACTAAGTAGCATTATCCAGTAGATTGACTAGAACTCTTGGTACTCAAGTAGTTAACATAGTTTTTGAACCCGAAATTATGACTGTTCTTTATTTGCCTCATTCACTGTGGTCGAGGGGAAAGATTCTATAGATGTTTTATTTGCTATGTAATTGTAAAATTAGTTTTTTTTTGTTTCTTTTACAGTCCTGTGAGATCAGATGTTAGCATCTAGTTTTTCAATTGATGCATAGATCAGCAGAGGTTAGTACATGGCATGCCGTCAAAAGGGTATAGGGAATTTGATGAAAGTGATAATTCCCAGCTAATTTGCTGCTGCTGATTCTCGCTTATGTATACAATGTGCCTATAATTCCCAGCTAATTTGCTGATGCTGATTCTAATTTGTGTATAACGTGTCTATCATATTCCTATTTATGCTGCACTAAGCAAGTTGTTTTCCATGAATTTAAGTGTTTATCAAAAGAATGTAATTTCTTCTCTGTTTGGTTTCGAAAGTTTCTTTACTAATTATAGTAATTACGTCTGCAGCTCCTGGAAGAACTTAATACGGAAGGTTCAAGAATGGAACTGGACAATGGTATGTCGGCAAATAGTGGTTGACTTGTGCTGTGGCACTGTGTGAGAAATTCAGATTATCAAGTTATCATGCATTGAAAGAAATGTCCTGCAATTCTCAGTTCTATCGTGGCTTGATAAAACTGCATTCATTTGAACTGATTGTCTATTGTGTACGCTCATGAATTCCACACCACCCCCCCGAACCGTGGTGCCTAAAGCCATGATTGCAGGCTGTCTGTCTTGGAGGATCTTTAATTTGGCTAGAAATATGATAAACTTGCAAGTCTATAGACATTTATCATTGTGGTGAAACTTTTTTAGATAAGTCAGCGGGTGTCTTACAATACTGGTTTCTTGATTTTATTGAATCTATTTTTTTTTTTAGCAGAATGGGATAAAACCTCACTTGGAGAATCAATCAGATACTTTCGGTCATCTTTCCTACAACCTCTGCTAAAATCATGCAAGGTATTTCTTAACCTATTTAGGATATTTTCTTGCACTCTTTAATCCATGCTTTTTCCAAATTTTCTGTCCCATTTTCAAGGTTTCTAAAATATTCTTCTTTGCCTGGGTGACATACCATAAGTAGGGACTTGGATCATATCTAAATCTTGAACTACAGTTCCTAGACTTGTTGTTCTGACAGTTCCTACTGGGTGGTTTGTCATGTGGATGGAACTTTCTGTAAATAAATGTTTGCGGTTGCATTTTCTTCTGGAGCAAAGCAAAGTGGTAGAGTTGGGGGAGACGGAGGTTTTGTACCATCATTACCCCTTTCTCTCAGGATAGCTGTTTAATTGGGATTGGTTAGAAACAAGAGTTACAAGAACAGGCAAATGATTGAGACCACATATTTATATCTGATAGGGGAAGAGTTGGAGAATGCTATGGATGCAAGTCCCCTTCCAAAGCCATCTGTTGAAATCTCATGACATTGAATAGCATGAGTTGCTGAAAACAAAGTTGTAACCTAATATGCCCTTCCACAATTTTAAGTAGCCTGGGATTTATCATGGGTGACAATTGAGTTCAGCGATGATCATTTGCCTACTTCGACAACCCCAAAGTAAAACCCAACTTATTTGAGTACACCTAAAATACAGGGTGAAACATAGGTATTCTCCAGCCCTCTCTTTAGTAGTTCAGAACCAAAAGTTCTAAGAGGAATCCTTGCTCTAGGTCAAGGTCCCATACTGCCTTTTTTTCATTACTTTCTTGCCTTTTCCCTCTATTGGTTGTCTTTCTTGATCTTTTGAAGAACAAGCAATAAAATTAAGTTTTTGTGTTATATGCACTTGACCCTCAATAGCAAAAGATTTTGGGGAAATAATGGAACTAATCCAAGGAATGTTTATAAACTGTGCAGGAGGAGATAGAGAGTTCCTACAGTACCAAGATTCAGCAATCAAAGAACTCATTGACCTGGTAGCAGAAATTCATATCTCATGATGTTGCATGTAGAATAATTGTTCACTTCTTTCTCTACTATAATGACATGAGATTCTGGCCTTGGGTCAATTCCGTAGCTATTTAGGTAGTTTTGCTCTGCCGTTTTGGTGTGGAAGGGCTGGTTCTGCAACCCCCGCCCCGCCCCGATATCTTGTTGCTAATGAGAAATTCTTACGTGCATTAGATGTTTTAAGTGTCGTTCAAATAAAATTATATATAATATTTATTATATAATTCTTAATGTACGTGTTATATAAGTATTTAAAGTGTTCGGTACACTTAAGAATTCTTTGTTGTATAAGGACAAAAATCCATAACAGAGAAAAAATTAGTGTAAGACTATGTTTAGTTAGATTTTTTTGTGAAAGTAAAATGATAAAAAGAAATTTAAATGTCGAGATAAATAATACATTTATTTTATTTAGTTAGATATAAATATGAAGAGGAAGTAAATAAAGTAAGTATCATTTTCTAGTTTTTTTATATTAACATTTTCTTTTTAATTTAAAAGGATTGAAAGAAAATAATAATATTGAATCTATTTTTTATATTAAAAATTTTAATAAAATATAAAATGATAAATTAATTTAATTATTCCCTTTCTTTTTTCGTTTTCTTCTATCTTTTTTCTCTTTCATACCAAATAAAATAAAATAAATATTATTCATTCTTTTAGAAGTAAAAGGTGACTCCCTTTCTTCCTTCCCCTTCCCCTGCCCCTCCTCCGCCAACCAAACAAGGGGTAAGCTTCCACTGAGGATCTATTTCTTCACTGCTAATTTAATCCCAGAAGACAGGCTTTGTTGAGCCTATGGATCTCAGTGATGACTGTATTTTGCCTCCATAGCTCAAGAACCAACAAGATTGAGCCTACTCTGTGATCTGGCCAGAATCACAAATCTGTCACAGGGTGGCTTCCATAACAAATGCTTATCCTGTCATGGTCATAATCTACAGAAGGGATGGTGGAGGACGGCCTGTGTTGTCATTCTAACACTAGTCGACTAGGTTTTGAAGGCCAATCTGGCTTCCAGCTTTGATGTATTGATAGATTATCGACAGGGTTTTGGACCACAAATCCTTTCCAGTATAGCCCCACGCAATTTCCATCACAAGCAGAACAGCGGTTGAACACTGGCGGGGCTGGGGGGTAGAGGTTTGGGCATTTGTTTACTGAGTTCTCTTTCACCATTTTTCATCAAAAGATTACGCCTCTGAAAAAAAAAATCACAAGAACGAAATTGAACTGAAAGTATGCTTGAGCAGTATGAGATTGTCCACATCATTTACGCTGCTATTTGCACTTTAAATTGTACAAACCATATGATACTAGAACACTTCTAAAGCCCTGCCAATTAGCCAACTCTCTATGTTAACATAAGAAGGTTGTGACTTGTCATTATTTCCCATTCTTTTACACATAATCAAGGAGAAATAAGAAGATTAATTACCAGTTCTCATGAGAAAGACACATTGTGTATGTGTAGTGTTAATCAAGGAGAGGAAAGGAAAAGAAACTTCAAAATCCGCTAATTCAAACATGAGTTCCCACTACGGCCAAACCGAAATTACCACTCCCAGATGAGACTAAGGTGAACAAAATCATGGTTTACAATACGATTGTAACTATTACTAGGTAGCTTATCCGCAAAATTAACCATTTACACTGACTACCAGACAAGATTGGAGCCTCCATTCTTGAACTACAATTGACTGCATATTGAGAGAAAGAAGAGATTTCTCCAAAAATATAACTAACTGGCAAGGACCTCCCAGATTAACTCTGGATCAAACGAGGGCAAACGAGCTAGGGAGCAGTCCTCAAATTCCAACCCCTCCAGGCCAATCGAGAATTCGCCCAAAACGGATTTAGCTGAATTCTCTGCCTTCCATAATCCATCTTCAGAAACACTTGGTGAAATCATTTCACCACTCCAACTATCGTTACCAACTGTTGAGGATGAAGATGAATCAACCTCCATTACCTTGTCACTCTCTTGAGCACGGCATGCTTTAGAATTAGTACTTTTCTTGGCATTCTTTTGTGCTTTCTCTCTTTTGACCTTTAGGCAAATTGCTTGAATTTTAGCATCCACAGCGTTCTTGAGAGCATTCAACTTTGCACCATCTCCAAATCCTAACTTGCTTGGATCACGAAGATCAGGAAAATTCAAGCGTGCATATTCTCCACGAAGCTTATAGGCTGCTCTATCATATGCATAGGCTGCAGCCTCAGCCGTGTCGTAAGTTCCCAGCCAAACTCTCATTCTGTTCTGAGGAAGTCTTATCTCTGCCACCCACTTTCCCCAATGCCTTTGCCTTACTCCTCTGTATAGCTTTTTCTTGCACGGATTTACAAAACTCTGTGAATACACAGAGCCTTGCAGAGGGTTGGTCATGATGGTTCTTGAAATTGGAGGATTGGCTTTGTTTTCTTCACAGAACTTTTGGAGCAAATCTCTCTGCCTGAGATAAACTGAAGAACCCAGCGGCTCAAAAACAGAGTCCATCATGAGGTTTGACTGTTGGCAGTAAGAGAAGATTGAATCTAAGGTGTTGGTACTCCCACCATTTAAAATAACCTGGGACAGGGAAGATGAAATCCTAGCAGAGTCTTCAAGTACCACTGGAATCCTCTGTTCTTGGATTCTGGCCATTCTCCTTTGTGAAGTTTCACTGGATTTTAGACAAAAAAGAAAAGACTGGAAAACAGAAGAGGATAAAGGGTACTGAAAAAACTGTCCCTTTTCCCTCGGTACAAGGATTTCCAGAGTGTAGCAAGGCAAACTACAGAAGAATTAGCAAGATTGGAAAATGAAGAAAACTTCAACTTACAAAAACTGCTAAAATTTCTGCTGATGATCCAGAGAAAATGGTAGGATCAATTGGAAAGTTGAGAGTTCAAGAAAATGAAAAAGCTGCATCAGAAAGAAATAAATCCTTGAATAGAATCAGAAATCTGAGAAGCGGTTAGGTATGAAGAAGATTCAAGTCTGGGAAATCCGGGGCTCTGTTTGCGGGGTTTGGTCTCACCTTAGCGTATTTATAGCTGCCCGGGGATTTTCTTCTTTTTGTTTTTTTATCTTGGAGGACTTCTTCCCCATTCCAGAGATCACATTTATGGTTCAACTTTACTCCTATCCACTTAAAAATAAACAGCGCCACTTGTTTTTTTTTTTTTTAATTATCCTTTGAAGTAAAAATAATCGAAAACTATTACAGCTACACCATATCCAAAAATTCCTCTTATAATATAAGAAAGAGAGGGAATTTAATTTTTAAAAGAAAGAAAGTAAAACACCCTAATAACCCTAAATGAAGTATAATATTTATACAAAAATTAAAAAAAAATCCACAATAATCTTTTTTACGATATTTTTACTATTTTCAAAATATAATGACAAGACGAGTTGAACCTTCCCTTATTCTTTAAAAAACTATAAATATATCAATAAGTTTATAAATCGCATAAAAAAAATATAAAAGGTCAAAGAAAAACTCAAATTAGATCAATGTAAAAAAGCTTCTTCGAAAAGAAGACAGATCTAAGATCCATTTAAAAAGATGAAAAACAAATCGCTACGCTGTAAAAATATTGTTGAGCAATATTGAGGATAGAAATTACCATAATTTATAAACAAATAAGAGTTAATCCTAAAAAGAAATAAAATTCCGGCTAAGACCAAAGCTTCGATCACATGTGGCTGAAAAATGAAGAAGGAGGAAAAGCAATGGTAGGGAGAGAAAACCTTTAGTAAAGATATGTCACTTATTTAAATGTAACCCTAGAAAGGCAGCTAATAATTAATTCACTAAGAAAAGTTCACATGCAATGTAATTTATAAGATTATCAATTTGTTTTTTTTTTTTTGATCATTTGATTCCAAATAATAACTTAATTGATTAGTATATATATTTATCGAATAATTATTATAGATTCAATCTTTTTTTAAAAAAATATAATCAGGAGAAAAGAATCAAATTATTATATTTTCGTCATTATCTATTGATCATTTATAGAAACTTATATGAATTGTTAATTCAGATTATCAATTATACTACCAAAATTGAATTTCTTATTCTTTTTACCCGTTTTAAAGAGGGAAAAAAATGTAAAAACATAATTTGAAGATGGTAAAAAAAAAAAAAGAAGTAAATTGTCAACATTGTAAGAAATTCTTTATCATGAAAAATAATTGGTGTTCGACGGCTAGGATGAAATATGGATCGAATACAATTTTGACCCTTTTGTTTTAGGTGTAATTTTTGTTTATTTTATAGTACAAAATTTTATGATTTTAATACATAAATAAATATTAATAATTTAAGTAGCACAAATTGTATAGCCTCGAGGAGAGGCAGAGAGCATAGTAGTAGTAGGTGTGTTCAAAAGAAACGTTTTGTACATATTACCAAAAGCTACTTTATGAATTTATTACATGTGGGGTCAGCTTAATTCAAAAAGTCCAAAATGTACGCATTTAATTGATCCAAGTGCCACGCGTCCCACCAGGCATCGCTTCCTTCATTTGCCAGTTTGGAATCCACACTCGGCTCAGCTCGGCTGGCTAATTTGGTCAAAACTTAGATTTCTAAATGGTTTAGTTATAAGAAGCCTAGTGGAGCCGCAGCTTAATTAGATCCAAGCCAATTACCAAAAGAGAAAGCAGCAGCAATCGGCAAGTGTCCGGCGGCGGCCAACGATCAACCAGTGGCTCTGGGTGGCCCTTACAAGTGGCGGAAGACCAATTCTTCATAACACAAATCACAGAGAGAGAGAGAGAGAGTTCAGAAAGCTAAATGTCAACATCCCCATTATGGAAATGGGGTCCCCCTTTCATTACTGCAATGCATTAAAGACGTAAAGGTATCCTTGAAAGATGAAGAAGGGGAGGAAGAAAGATGAAGATGCCTTCTTGAAGACAGGGCTCGTGATCGTGATGGTCCCTAAACTTCATCTTCAACGGGGCAATAAAACACCAAAAAGGGGTTTTGGTATCTGCAATGCATGTGATGATCCAAACCTAACTCTCTCAAAGTCAAAATGCAAATCGTGCTTTGCATGCTCTCTTCATGCAGCTGGTCATTTGATATTTTTTTCCGTCCTTCCTCTACCTTTCCTTGAGAAACTGAATTAAAAATTTGAAGTTAATAGATAAATTACACCAAAAAATATATTATAAATAATATTATAATTAAAAAAAAAAGAGAACAAAAGATAAAAATTATAAAGATTTCTTTACAAATTTTTAATTTTTAAAGAAATTCAAGATTTAAAAGAAAAAAGGAAGAGAGGAACACCACCCTCGACCTCCTCTAAGGGTGAATTTGGTTAGAGTGAAAGTGGGAAGGAAAAGAATGGGGAAATAAAATAGAAAGGAAATGTGTGATTTACTTAATTTGATTGGAGTGATTGGAGGAGGGAAGTATATGTGGATCCCTTCCACTTCAAATTTTTCTTCCTCTCCATTTTGGAGGGTTTGGAAAGTAAATGAGGGTGAAAAGACCTTCTTGTTTTAGGATATTTATTTTATTACAATTCTACCATATTTTATATTTTTTTATGAATTAGCTTTAGGGGTATAATAGTAGTTCAATAATTATTTCCTCCTTATATACCTTACAATCAAATAATGAGAGATAAATTATATTTATTTCCATTTCACGCCAACCAAACAGGATGAAAATAATTGCATTTATTTCTCCAAATAGAAGTAAAATGTTCCACTCCCCCTCTTCTTTTTCCTTCCCCTTCCCTTCGCGAACCAAACTCACCCTAAATCTATCCCTATTTTCTTCCCTTGAATGAGGTGACATTCTAAATGTACACTCAACGGAATCTTTCATCAAAATGGAGCAATTTGAAGCTTATACTAATTGTGAATGTTGAAAAAAAAAATGAAATTTACTATAAATAATGTCATGTTTCTTGATTATTATTATTATTATTTTCCTTATACCCAAAAGGACATCCAAATTTCTTCTTACAACTGGCATAACTAAGGTGACTAAGCTTGATTGTCTCAACCACGCAAGTTGACATTGAAGAGCATTGTAGGCAGTGAAAACTACTTTACCCTCAAGTTGAGGTTATTGACTAAAATGCTAGACGACCCGGCCCTTATCAATAAGGGGAAATTTTTATATGGATCCGATTCACCGTGAATCGAGTTCTTTGAGTGTTATATCACGTGCTTTGTGTATTATACGCTTTTAGAAAGATACAATACTTTAAAGTACCGATCCACATAAGAATTTCCCCTCCATAAGAATTTAACACAAGGAATGATTGGACATATATAACTCAACCCAATAAGATCTTTATACAAAACATCAACTGTGACTACTACTAATTTTATTCTTAAAATACTGTTGCATTTGAAAATTTCACAAATATTATTAAAAGACTACTTCACCCCTTCATGGGATAACTCAAAGATACTCATGTAATAATCTCTTTTTTTCTTATTAGATAGGGATAAGACTTTAAACAATAGCATTTCTTAATGCAATAGATATTTCAGAACTAAAGAAAAATATGAATTCGACAATTATTTTGAAACAGTGGTGCTCCTTCACTCAGTAATGGAATTAGGGAAGTAGAAGGTGATACCCATCTCCAAAATTCTTTAAAATTCTTTATTAAAAAAATTAATCTATTTAATCCTTAAATTTTGATGTTTGTAATGTTTTTGTCTTTAATATTTTTTTATCGTTATGATCCCTAATGATTTTTTTTTTCCATTATTGTCCTTAATTTTTAGTTTTTAGGGGAAAAAAATAAAACATTAGAGACCATCATGGCAAAAAAAATCATTAAGGACCATAACGACAGAAAAATATTAAGGACAAAAATATTACAAATCTCAAACTTTAGGGACCAAATAGGCTATTTTTTTAAAAAAAAACTCCGTTCTAAATTATTTATCTCATTTAACCGATTACGTGGATATTAAAATAAGTAAGTTTTTTAATTAATTAAATATTTTTTTCTATTTTTATCCTTAAAATTTAATTTGTTCTCTCTCTTTCTTTTTATTAAGAAATAATCAAATTTTAAAGTTTTGATATACTTTAATTTGCTCCTCTTTCCTGTTATTTAAATGAAAATCAGCTTGTTAAGAAATAAATTATTTAATATATTTTGAAAATATATTACTATTAAATAGAGATAAATTTAAAATGTCAAATCTTAATTTCATAAAAAGATAGATAATTTGAAATAAAAATTAAACTCGAAATGAGACAGATAATTTGAAACAGTGAAAGTAACATTATCTTTAATACTTCCTCTGTCTTCTTTTATCTGTCTATTTTAACCGATTCACAAATTCTAAAAAAAAATAAAGTTTCTTAGTTAATTAATTAATATTTCTTATTTTACCTTCAAATAATCTCTTTCTTAATTAAGAAGTAATTAAATTTCAGAACTTTATACATTGTAAATATATTTAATTTATTTCTATTTTTTATTATAAGTGTAGAAATACTCACTGTATTAAAGAATGATATTTATAAAAATTTATAATTAATATAATTTTAATTTATTAATAAATTAAATAAATTAAAATAAAAGTTTTAATTAAAATAAATAAATAAAATAAGACGAATGAAATATCATTTCGTATAATTTACTCCCAAATTCATGATTTGGTCGGTACCTTAATTCCAAGAAAACAAGAAATAAGTGATTTAGAAAAATTCTCTCCCCAAGATGATGGTGGTTGTGTGGAGACTGGATGTCGATGCCTGTGGCTTGGCAAGGAGCCACATTAGCCATTTCATTTCCTATGGCCGAAAATTACTCGGCAGGAATTATTCAATGGCGCAAGTGATGTCGTTTTGATTGACCTCAAAAAGTTATATTTTGGCAGTATCTGCATGTTTTGACTTGGTCCAAAACTAAGCTGTAGTTGACGCCGACAAGAATCAAACCGACACGTCACCACTTTATCGTATCGCTATTAACTGTGGAGCAACCATTACTCCTCAGAAAGGAAAAGTAGATAAGATATTTTTCGAGAGACGATACGGCGTCGTGTAGGCATTTAATTCGGGAACATGTCATTTCCTCTTTGTTCTTCCCATAGTTGTGCCCATGACGCGTCAATTGTGAGGTCACTCTGATCTCATAAATGAAAAATTATAGTACTCCAAGTTCTTTGGTTGTCTTACCTAAATTAAAAGTTTCAGAAAATAAAAAAAAATTGTAGATAATAAGTTTATGTTTGGATTGAAAAGAAGAAGTAGAGTAATTGGAAACGGTAAAAGAGAACGAGTAGAAGGAGTCCATTAAATAAAAGGGCAAAATATATCAGTCATTCTTAAATTTTTATAAATTTTAATTTTTATTCTCGAACTTTAAAATTTATAATTTTAGTCCTCGAACTTTTAAAACACCTAAAAAATGGCCATTTCAACAATAAAAGCTCAAATATAATACAAAATCACCAAATTTTAGCTCTCATTTCCCTATTTTTAATTTCTAAAATATTATTTTTCAACTTTAATGTCGCTCTCTTCTCTTCGAATTTCTTTATTTATCAACAACAATTTTAACATATAACTTCAAACATTTTTTGCGACTCAATAATCTTGAGATTACTCTTTTGCACTTTTTCGAATCTAATCATATAACAAAAATAACATAGTTTACCCTTTAATAAACAAAACTAAGATGTAAAGATGAAGAAGAAAAAAAATTGATTCAATTTTTGACGAATATTAATTTTCTTGGCATTTCTACAGGAAGGAAGAATAAATTTGAAAGCAGAAGTGAATTATCAAAAAAAAAAAAATCTAAAAAGAGAAGTGAGAGACGCGCAAGTAGCAATAGTATTTTCTTGTCATATATAGAAGTTACTTTATAAGAATTAGAATTACCACATTGTGAGAGTTGAGCAAACGAAAATACTTATAAAATAGGTCATGTGGAAGTCATGTGATAAATTTTCGTGGGCACTTAATAATTTTAATTAATGAAAAAGTTAATTCGAATAGAATAAAGTGAGATTAAAGTTGAAGAATAATATTTTAGAAATAAAAATAGGAGAATGAGAGTTAAAATCTGGTGATTTTGTATTGTACTTGAGTTTTTATTATTGTAAGGGTTATTTTTTATGTGTTTTAAAAGTTCGAGGGCTAAAATCAAACATTTTAAAATACGAGAGTAGAAATTAAAATCTGTAAAAATTTAAGAGTGGTTGACATATTTTGCCCTTAAATAAATCACATACTTAAATATAAAAAAAATATATTGAGTTATATATATAAAAGCACTTTAAGTTATTCATTCTTTCTCTTAATTTCTCTTGGCTCTAGCTATAAATAAATGAAGGAGATTGTATAGATGACATGTTGTTGGTTGTGGCTCATTAGTTAAAAGTGAAATTGAAGAGATAATTAATTGTCTTTTCTAATTCAGCTACTTTGCTCATAATCAAGTGGATATATCCCATGTGCCCACTTTGAAATTTATTTTGGAATCATATGCTGCTACAATCTATAGACAGTGATTACACGTGATTTGCAACTCACAATTTCATGATGGTTGGAGAAAATAATTCGACAAAATAAACAATAAATTATAATAAAATAATTATTTAACTCGTTATAAATAACTGTTATCAAGTGTTAGAAATTTCGTATCGAATGGCAGTAAATAAGCAAATGAATTGTTTTATTATTGCTTCTACTAATATATAGGGTTTGGAATTTATATTTTATCCTGATATGGTAAAAAGGAAAAAGAAAAAAAACCTTAAAAAAAATTGAGATGAAAATTGTTTTTGCATATATTTTCAATATTATATATACATATATACATATATATATATATCTGTATGGTCCCGCACCCGCACCCTCATGATATTGATGTTGTTTGCATTTTTACACGCTTATTTATATTTATAGCGTTGCTATATACATCGATTCGGGCCTACCATTTCATGGCCTTGTCTCAAACTTCCCCTTAGCGTTGTTTTTAGTTTTGTCGGTGTAATCAAATTGAATTTTAAAATAATCGAGTTGAATTTTATTATTTTTACATAATATTTGAATTTGAGATCGAGTTCAATTCGAACGTCAAGTTTTAATTCGAACTCGATTCGTTTAAAATTCAAGTTCGACTTAAAATTTGATTATATTAAATTCAAACGCTCGAATTCAAGTTCAAATTCAAATTTAAATTTAAATAAATAATTTATATTATAATATTTTATAAATAATATAAATTATATATTAAGTAATTAATCGAACATGTTCGTAAGCCTTCAAGCCTAATACTTAGATATTCAAATTCAACTCGTTTAAAATTCGAATATAAATATAAGATTTCTACTCAAGTTCAAGTTCGATACTTCGAATTTGTACCGAACCCTTATCGATTCAAGTCCAAACATGTTTAATAAAAACTCCATTCATTTACACCTTTACTCTCAATTTTCTTTTTAGTAGTTTGAACACCTCCAAATATGCACCATTTAATGCGTGAATAAGGAGATGAACAATAACTTAATTGGTAAAATGTTTTTTTTATGAAAATTTTTAAATTTCGAGATTTTTTGAGAATATATCTATTTTTAATTAAAAATAGTGCAGAAAACCATATGAATATGGATGTGACGAAGACAAGAGAATTAAAAAGAGTGACACTTTAGGAAGAAATATTAAAATGAAGTATTCTTTTTGCCTTGTTTGACACGACTTGATTGACTAGTTTCACAGCTCCAAAATCATGGGAAGAACCAGTCATGCATATATAGAAAAATGAGTTTGAACCTATAATTCAAATATTATAGTAATAATTATGTTGAATTTTTTTTCAAAGTTTTCTATTTTACTAGTACTTTATAAGAATTTAATAATTCTCAAATTAGGTGAAAATTCATTAATAAAATTTAAGCTATATTTAATTAAAATAAAAAATAAATTATTTGGAGAGAAAAAAATAAATAGTCAAAAACTTATATTTGATGAAAGGTAAATCGGTAGCAGAAGTAAATTAAGAGGGAAAAGAAACCGAATTCCTTCCATATTAGTCAATTATCCTCTCTATCTTTTCGCAGAATTAAGATGTGAATGAAAATAAAAAATAAATATATTACTCTAATTAAAAAAATAAATATAAATATAATAAAAATAAAGATGTCACTCTCTCATCTTTTTCTTCTTTTCTATACAAATCAAACGAAAGTATTAACAAACTCCGACATGACTCGCAAACATTTAATTTCAATATAAAAAGAAATCCTAAAATTCAAACCACCCTTTTTAGGTCGGCTAATCCTCACATTACAAAATTGGTCAGAAAGAGAAGAATTTTGAGACCTTAATACGGCAGAGGGTCGCCATAGACTCATAGTTTCCTTTTCACATCATTGTGCTGTCTTAGTCTCAATGGAATAATTCTAAAAAGGCATTATTTTGAAGAAGGTCGGTTTGACAAATTCAATGCCTTTCCGGACTTTATTTGCAATCCATTTGAATTCCCAAAATCCAATTATTTAAGTTGTTCTATCATGGAGATGTTCTCTCTTTAATTCTTCTTATATTGTTCTCTATTCTTTGTCTGAATTATTTTTATTAAAAAATTAAAAATAATAAAAATATATATATTTAATTTAATAAAATAATAAACAATTATTATAAAAAACAGAATTTATAAAAATTATTTTTTTTATTTTTTTATTAATAAATTAAAACGATATTAATTATTCTTTTTAATAAAATATGTGTTATTATTACTTGTAGTGACTAGTCATAATCTAGTGTCCCATTGGTAAACCCTAGGACTAGGGTAGGTTGACTTATTACCTATGACTGTACCTGTGGCAGCTGGAATGGACAGCACGAGGAGGACTGATTCGGCCTCAAGGAACTCTACTGCAACGGCCATGGATTAGGGTTCTTGGCTATAATGGTAACTTACCCTATTTAATTGAGGGTTTAGAAGTAAAGGAGGCAATATTCTTTTATACGCAGTCAGTAAATTAAAAAGATTATATTAGTGAACTTATATTTGAGTCACGTATATAAATAATTTTATTTTATTTTTTAATTCAGTATTTTATCGATCGTGAATCAAGTGTTTAATGACATATATAATTTAAATTATTAAATTAAAAGATAATTATTAATTAGTGCATTTGGAAATGTCTCATCCAATATAATATGATATGTGAATAATCTTAGAAAATTCTAACATGGACCAATGGACCAACTATATTGATGACTTGTAATGCGTGTAACATAAGTTATACAGTACAACTCATCAATGCATTTGGTTTACGGATCCGCGGTTCAGGTAAGAATTCTTCAATAATCTTACCTCACATGAAATTTTTATTTATAATATGGAGAATTTCTAACCAATGGTTATATCTAGGGCTCTTAATATTGCTAGCAAGCATATATGTTTTTAAAGGTCAATATTAAGATTTATTCGATATAAATAATAAAATTATCAATATTTAAAATTAAAATTTATTTATATTAAATGGATTTTTATTAAATAAAACGTAAAACAGTATTCTTTTAAAAATTACTATTAATAAAAATAAACTAAAATCAATCACTTCGAGGAAATGAAAGTGTGAACTGATGGGCTCATAAGAGCAGTAAGCATCATCAAGAGACTTGTTTGTGTTCTCTCTCTAATAACATAGGGTCCAGAAAATCTAGAGATGGAAGAAAAAAGCCCAAAAGTAGAAAGCAAGCCCAAATCTCATGGGCCTTTGGTAGACGACACCCAAAAAGAAGAGAGCGATCACAAAATTCATGGGCCTTTGGTAGACCAAGAAGAGACACCCACAAAGCAGAAAGTGTGATTTTCCCTTTTCTTTTGAGAAATTTGACTGTAGACCTGTAGACTATATATACGAGGAATTGTATCGTATATTTTTTATTATATGAAATATAATTTTTTAATATGTGTAATTCACGTGGATCAGATTCTTGTTAGAATTTTTTCTTTTAAAATGCTTTACTAAATGGGAAATTCTTAGGTGCATCAGATACTTTAGGTAATTGTATTATGTACAGATAAAATTATATATAATATTTACTGTATAATTTTCATTACACATAATATAATTACTTAAAGTATTCAGTGCATTTACACCGTGTGCACCTAATAATTTCTCCTACCAAATACCATACAAAACAACACAGAACTTTGTCCTTTCAACTTGACAAAAGCCCCCTATAGAGAAAATAGGTATTTTTTCCATATTTTTTCCACTCTGAAATTGAATATTTAATTTTATTTTAAAATGTTTAGAAATAAATGTTTATTTTCTTAAATTAATATATATTTATTTAAAAAGCCTTCTCCAATTTACTCTGTTCTCATTTAAGTGATACAATTCCATCAACCTATGAGTCTTGTTATAAAAATTTATGAAAATATTTAATTATATGTAAGTTATTACCTTATCATTATTAATAAAAAAAGAATTAATATTAAAAAAATTTAGAAGTATATTTATTTAAAAAATAGACTTTCATACCTTGACATTTCAAAATAAAAAATATAAATATTGAATTTTAGACAGAATCCGATAATCCCTATATGCTAAAACAAAAGAAGAAAGTGAATGAAGGACAAATTCGACCCAAATTGAAGAGGTAGCTAAAAGCCAAAGCACCAGAAAACAAGAACCATTTTGGCAGGGAATAGTTTTTTTGGACAAGGATTGTGACAGGGAATAAAGCAAAGGCCTTTGCAGAGGTTTATGGGCCTCAGAAAATAGTATGGGCTTCGACCAATTCATCTCGGTCTCGAGTCCATCATTCGGGGTGATTAAGCCATTTACCATGTCAACTCGATAGTACAGTAACAAACACTCGAGTAGCCGGAAGTCGAACAGCCATTGTCCACGCTTCGACTGGTCTTCAAACTGCAAAAGTCCTCCGCCCCCCACTCCCCACCTCCCGGTCTCCTCCGGCACCGGCCGGGATTTGGGCTTTCTTCTTTCTTCAACCAAAATACACAGGGAAGAATGTATGGAGACAGAGTTGTATAAACACCGATTCATTTTGTAATCACTGTGTCTTTCTTTCTTTTTTTTTTTTTTTTTGTTTTGGTTAAGAAGTGCTTCTGGGAATTTGGACAAGGACTGGACGACGTTTTTTCCTGGTACGAAAGTTTCAAACTCGTAGGAGAAGTTCTATTTGTCCTGTTTCTAATTCGGATCCTGCAAAGATTTTGTTCTAACATTTGCTTTGTTTTATTCGAATATAACGCTTCCCAAAATTTCGTAAAAAGAATTATTTGAAAAAAAAATCTTTTTTGTACAATATAATTGTGTGTTTACATATTACTTGACAGTGTTCATGTAGAGCCTTTTTTTTTTTTTTTTCTGATAAGTGTAGAGCGAATCAAGTTGTTGCCCATGAGAAGATGGAGAAAGGGTATGTTCTTTCGGTGACCACCCTTCTTCTCGTGTTGATTATTGTCACCTCTGCTGATTTAGAGGTAATATTGCTATTAAAGATTGATTTTTGAGTGAATTTTGTTGCGGTAGTATAGATTCTTATTGGGCTTAGGTTTCTTGTGAATATTAGGTCAGGGGAACTTCAAAAAACACTGCTGATACAAAAAATGTGGAAACACTGAACAAAAGTAATGGTGGGAATGACATAGTAGTAGATCCAGAAGCTAAGGGAAATGATCAAGTGGGGGGTGGATCAAAAGAGAAGGTTGGGATTAATACTGATGAGCCGAATAAGAATGGTGCCAGCAAGCAATTGGGTGTGAAAGATGGTGGAGACAAGCAAAAGAAAGAAAATGATTCTGGTTCTAATGAGGGGGGTGGAAAGAAAGAAAAGGTGAGAGGGGGTTCAGATTCAGGGTCTATTAAGGGGACACCAGTGAGGAAGGAAGGTTTACAGGGTGAAGAATGTGATTCTTCATCTATCAGTTGCACAATACCGGAGAAAGCATTGGTTGCTTGTTTGAGAGTTCCAGGCAATGGTATATCTTTTCCGTAACATGATCATTCTGAGTCCTGCTCTTTGATTCACTTGCATAATTGTGTTTTTATTGCTTTCTACGTGGTTACATCTGTGTTTGTGTCTGTATTTCTTAATTTCTTGTTGATCTTCCGTTCAAACATTGTAGCATATACTGCTTTATCCTTTGTATTGGAAACTTTAAACCATCTTTAAATTGAAATTTCATATGTTCCATGGTTGGGTATGTGAATTTGATCTTGATGAATAATTACTCTAGCAAACTTCAAATTCCAAAAGTTTAGAATGGAAAGGAAGGAAAATGGTCCATAGGCAGAAAATTTAGTGGATTAGAATCAAAGATTTGAAATTAGAAACTTAGAACAGTTCGTGCTTCTGGTTGTGTCCTGAGTAATCCCTTGAATGTAGGAGATTTGTTTGATCAAAATTGAAATAGACTATGACATGAAAATCTAACATAAATTCACTTTGCAGTTAATGAAATTACTGATATACTATTAACCTGAAAGGAAGCTTTTTGTAATCTGCTATATGCTTCTGAAATTGATGATGAACTTTGTCACATGCACTAGTTTGGGCTTCCATATTCTTCTCTTGGATGGATATGTATCCAAAATAAATGAAGAGCATGGGAAACAATTTGAACTGGAAAATTTGCTGCATATACCTATTTAAAATCTCTTATGCAAACTACTATAATTGGATTGCTGGTGCTGTTTTCTAATTTTCACTGCAATTTATGCCAGTACTTTAAAAATTAGCTGTAGCTTGTATTATGGTGGTATGGGATTCCATTTGTATCTGATCACTTGATTACCCAAGAAATATCTGATTGATGTGGAGCTTAGTTAATGCATTAGCTTTGAGGATTAAAGAGAAATTCCCAAAAAAGTTTCTTGTTCTTACTTTAGAATTTAATTTGATGTTGTTTTGTTGGTCAAAATTATTGGTTTTATCCTCCAGAATCGCCAGATCTTTCACTTCTGATTCAAAACAAAGGGAAAGAAACTGTTAGTGTATCTATTTCTGCACCACCATTTGTGCAGCTGGAGAAAAGAAAATTTCAGCTGCAGGAGAAAGAGAATAACAAGGTAGAGTACTCAAAACATGTAACTTTGTGTAAAGTCTTTTCAATGATCTTTTGTTTTAATATCTTCTTAGATGAGTTCCACGTTAGCTTGTTTAAATTTGAAAGAACATTTTGTTTCAAATGCCTTTAGTATGATTCTTTTGAGAGAAAAGACTGAAAGTCTTGTAGTAGTAGTGGAGTTCTTCCATCTACCAGAATGAACCTAGAATTTGATCCTTGATTTCTTCTTTCAAACTAATCTCAATTTTGAATCAGTCCTTGTGGATGACTCGGGGTCATGAACCTTAGATGCTTTGGGTGGCCTATCACTGCATTGCCTCAGTGCATAACATTTTGTTCAAGATAATGACAATGGTGGGGGAGAAAAATGAAAAACTCTTTCCTTCTGAAAATCTGTAAGGTATATGTTCCAGGGTGGTGATGTTTTTGAGCCCTATTAGCCATATGAAATTTTTTTGTGAAAGTTTGATATTAGAATGGGCCCAGGTTCATAAAAAGGTGACCTGTGTTGTTTAAATCATAAGTATTGGTGGAGCAGAACTCCAATTGCTTTAATTCCTTTTAATTCATTCATGCATAACAGAATCCCCATGCTGAAGTTGGAATATTTGCCCATGAACATTATTGAGCTTTTGTTGTGAGTCCTAATAGAGCATTTGCAACTGAATAATTCTCATGCATAATTCTCTTCATAAATCAGTCCTTGCATTTGGGGAACTTTTGTTTCTAGTTTTCATTTACAACCTGGCATGTGTATATTTTGGAAGAAGTTGCTTTTGATGTAATTAAATAGTTTCATTTTTTTACTGTCTCCATTGTGGGTTGCTGATGGCTCCACTTGGCAAAAGGTGCTTATGGGCTTGTTTTTATGACCTCACTTAAGGTATCTTACTTGTATTTGCACTTCTAGATGTTTCATATTTTGTGCTTATAGATACAAGCCTTTCCTCAAGTTTCCTGCTGTATTTAGACTTGGCAACTGTTGGTTTGCACAACCTAATATAGTAAAATCTTGAGTGACACAGGTAAAGGTTTCAATTGGAAAAGGGGGAATTGATAATACCATCACCCTAAGAGTGGGTTCTGGTAACTGCAGTCTAGATTTCAAGGATTTGGTTACACAGGGTTCCTCAAAAGAAGGTGGTTCTCACCCCCAGTTTGCATTTACCACCTTCTTTAAAAGTAGAACCGCCATTTGGTTCGTACTTTTTGCCGTCTTCCTGATAATAGCATCCGTCTGGGTGTTTATCAGTTTCCGGCGCAAGCATTTTGCAAGAATTGGCTCAAGATATGAAAAGCTAGAAATGGAGCTGCCAGTTTCAACTGATATGAAAAGAGATGTGGACTCAAATGATGGATGGGACAATAGTTGGGATGACAATTGGGATGATGAGGAGGCACCCAAAACACCCCCAATGCCTGTCACCCCAAGCCTCTCATCCAAAGGCATTGCATCAAGAAGACCAAACAAAGAAGGTTGGAAGGATTAAACGTTGAGGTGAGATAGCATATTCACAATTTTACATTTTAACAGAAGACAGCAGACTGTTAAATGTGAGAAATGATAGGAAAGAAGAATGTTGGCTGCTAGAGAGGGAATGGAGGAAAGACTTTCTATCACATTCTTGTCCATTTTTGTGGTGGCCATTTGTTCTTACACGCCTAATTCTCTATCTTCTGTGCAAAGATAAAAACTCTACATCAGCTCAAAGAAATATGCCAATATATTTGAATTCTCAAAGAAGGAAACTGCTAATGTTCCGAACTTTTGACCTCACCTCCAACTCCAGCATAGAAGCAATGAAATGATTTCATTAAATGGTGAGCATTTTCTGTGTAAAGCCACCCTCTTCTGATTGTGGATTTGTGCATATCTATATAGGGTAGTGTAGGGTGGGATGCTATGATGTTTTGTCAGGTGGTCTTTCATATAATGCGCCTCTAATATTTTTACTTGCCACTTCGGTTTTGGTTACATGCCTTTTCCTTTCATGTGGTAATTCAATTTATATATATGTATATATATATATTCAAATCAGATAAAAGAATCGGAGCGGGTGGTTCGCGAATATTGAACAAGTTCTAATGTTTTCTCCAAGGCATGGGTATGTTTTTCCCATTCCAGGAGGAAGTATATTGAGATGGGCCAATGTTGGGCCAATCTAAATGGAACGCCTTGTTAAAAGCCCAAAGCATTTTTTTCGGGGGCTATTGGGCTTGGACCTTGTTTAGAGGGCCCCAGCGTCTGGCTGGGATATCTGGCAAGACTTAAAAGGCCCTCTGCATTTGCAAACCCTAGGATTTAAAGAAGAAAGTAAAGGCCCAACACAGCCCCGCCTCCCAACCCAACCCAAAAAAAAAGGAGAGACATGCGGAAGACTCTCTGGCCCTGAAATTTGCAGATTTTATGATTTGGCCATTGAAGTTTCAGTTGTAAAAAATTCGACCGTGAGAATCTTGTGTGTTAATTTTTCCACCATATTATTAACAAATTATCAGGTTTCACTGGATGCTTGTTTACCAATGCAGGCCGACATTAAATAGGTTCAAATTTCATCTTTGCTTTCAAACCCTTAAAATCATCTTATTATTATTAATTACTCCACTTCTTTTCACATGCCTAGTTGAATCTTTCCATTTTTTTAATACAAAATTTCTTTATATTTTAAGCATTGTAATGGGTTCACCAAAAAATTTTCATGTGTCCTCTAGTTGCTGCTGCACATGGAAATTTTGTAATATTCTAGCTTAATATATTCTCCATGTGGAACTTTTTAATATATGATTGAAGCACAAGAATTTAGCATTTAGTACATTTTATTCAAATACTTTTTGAGAAGTGTCTTTTCTTGTAGACATAAAGTATGGCACAAAACTTAAGTGTTAAAATAGAACAAAACTATAACTAAATTCTCAGCTTGATAAAAGTTATTTTTTCATTTTTTAATAAAAGCCCGCAGTTGCTACCTGAAACTGCGCACAGGGCTCATGTCCCATGAGAGGTTTGAATTCAAGACATTGATAAAAATTATTTTTATCAACTAATTGTATTCTACTTTATCGATTACCAAAAAAAAGCCTAAACTTTAGTCCCAAGTGACTTGGGTCGGCTATATGAACTAATATAAGACCATGTGTAGTTATTCATATAAATCCTCTCCTTCCTAGCCATTGTCATACTCTCATCCAAATCCAACAAAATCATATCTCTCCTAATCACTTTCAACCGTGTCTTCTTAGACCCGCCTCTACCTCTATTCAACCAATCTTGCCTCTATCCCTTAATTCTCCTAATAAAGGCATTTCTCGATCTTCTCTGTATATGTCTAAACCATCATATGCGGTTTTCTCTCATCTTGTCCTCAATGAATGCCACTCCCAATTTTTCCTGAATGCTCTCATTTCTTATTTTATCATTTCTATTATGTCCACACATCCACCATAACATATGCATTTCGACTACCTTCAATTTCTGAATATATCACCTTTTAGTTGCCCAACATTCCGTACTACATAACAAAGCCGGTTTGATGGCTGTTTAATAGAACTTTCCTTTTAGGCTCAAAGGTATATTACGATCACACAGAATACTAGTTCCACTCCTCTATTTCAATCAATCAGCCTTAATTTGATACCCAACGTCACCATCAAGCTCTACATCTTTCTAGCTAATAGCTCCCATATATCCGAAGTAGTTATACACTAGGATATCATTGTCATCCAAAGTTACACTTTGATTCGTATTTTTGCTCATACTGAACTTGCATTCTATATACTTAGTTTTACTTCTACTAATTCTAAAACCCCTAAATTCCAACGTTTAACACCACAACTCCAATTTAACACTTACACCAGCTTTAGTCATCAATCAGAACAATACCATTAGCAAACAACATACACCATGACATAGCCTCTTATACAGTACAAGTCAACTCATCCATTACTATCGTGAAGAGAAAAGGACTAAGTGCGAATCCCTGATATACTCCTATATGTTGGGGAACTCTACAGTCACTCCAACGCAACTTCATACACTTATACATGCTCTATCATACATATCTTTAATAATATTAATATATTTTTACGATACACCTTTCTTTACCCACACCCACCAAAGTACTTCTCTAGGCACTTTATCATAAACTTTCTCCAAATCAATAAATACTATATGTAAATCATTCTTTCTTTCTCTGTAATGTTCAATCATCAGCTATAATAAATGAATTGTCTCTGTATTGGAACACCTCGATATAAAACCAAACTGGTTATCTGAAATTTTTACAATGCCCCTTAACCTGTGCTTAATCACACTCTTCCAAAACTTTATTAGATAACTCATGAGTTTAATCCCACAATAATTGGTATATTCTTGGACATCCCTTTTATTCTTGTACAAAGGAATCAATATACTCTTCCTCTACTTTATAGGCATCTTATTAATTCTGTATATCTTATTGAACAAACTTGTCAACCACGCAATATCTATCTCACCTAAACACTTCCAAATCTCAATTGGTATACCATCTGGTTCCACGGCCTTTTTTCGCCTTATTCTTTTAAGAGCCTCTCAAACTTCACACCTCTGAATTCGACAAATAAAATCACGGTTAACCTCATCCTTTGGAATCTCAAGGCCACCCACATCTTCAATTTGATTCCCGTTAAGTAACTTATCAAAATAGGATCTTCACCTCTTCTTGATTTCCTTGTCCTCAATAATAACTCTGAGGTCATCGTCCTTCACACATTTAACTATACTGATATCTCTAGTTTTCTTTTTCCTAAAATAAGCAAATCTATCGATATTCTTCTCCCCATCTTTAGTATCCAACTTTTCGTATAAATTCTTGAAAATTGTTGATCTTGATTTCCTAACAGTTTCTTTTGTTTCTCTTCTTGCTATCTTATACTTCTCAAAATTCTTGGCACTCCTACATTTCCCTAAGTGTCTGGAGCACTCTCGTTTGTTCCTTATGGCCTCTCTCATCTCGTTATTCCACCACAACATGTCCTTGTTTGGTGGTACTCTTCCTCTAGATTCACCAAGCACTTCTTTAGCCATTATTCTAAAACCTTGAGCCATCCTTCCCCACATAATATTCTGATCTAGATCCATATCGGAAGACCAGTCATCTACCTGAACGATCTTATCGACAAAGGCTATCATTTCATCTCCTTGTAACTTTCTCACCTACCCATTTAGTTTCCTGAAGACACAAAATACTAATTCGTCTTCTATTTATAACATTAACTAATTCTATTAATTTGTCTGTAAAAAATCCTATATTCTAAGAAGTTAAACGGATCCTCTCCCTATGAACTATCTTCTTAACCTTACACCCTTACATATTTGATACCATATTCGGGGGTTGACAATGCTCGTTGCTTCTGAATAGCAACCTTTGCACACTTATCACTATACCGTGGGTCTAGGATATGCAGCACATTGTTGAGTAGGGAACACTCCTACAAAGTGAAAAGATTGGTTCATATCATAGATATGACTATATTTTATATTGACCATCACAAGTCTTATCGCAATTATTCTCCTTTATCTAGACTTGAAACCGACAATAAGTACAACAAATCAAGTTCGTAGAATTCATAGGCGAAGTTATTCTACTTTATGGATTGAAAAGGAAAAAAAAAAAAAAAGAATATCCGACCAACGTTGGTCATGAGATGAGCCAAAGCCACCCCCAACACAATATCCCGTCCCATCCCCATTCATGCACGGGGTAACATAGAGACCTTACGAGGAGGCAGCACCACTTTGAACAAAAGAAGAAAAATCAATCAGCACAAGACTGCTGCTATGATACATGAAAAACAGAGCATGGAACACCGCCAATTCCACAGGGTAAACGTCGAAGAAGCCGACCTCTCTTCCTCACATGGTTAGGTTTAGAAACTAATAGAAGGGACACGTGCGCCGGTAAGTTGTAACCTCAATCGGAGGCACTTTTCCTTCATTATCGTTATCTAAAAGCATGTTCGGTCTTCTTGTTTTTAGTATTCTGCTTATCTTTCCCTTCTATTTCTACGATTGTATTCTTCTCTATAGTTTGTGTTCGAACCCCAAATGTCAACAAATTCTAGTACAACATGTCGAACAAGGAAAGAACAAACCTTTCGGCTTCATACCAAAGATTCCCTTCGATAAAAAAGACATTGCAAAATTTACAAGCCTTTCTAATCCTGTTTTGAGGACCAATAATGATGATTTTGATTAACTTCACGTGTCTAACATGGTAGCATAGACCAGTGACCGCGTCAAATTTCTAAAAATTTAATTTTAATCTTAACAAAATTAATTTTTTTAAATCCTTTTAATTTTACCTTTTACGCGTTAATATTTTTTAAGAATTATAATATTATCTTCTATCATATCTATTTATTTGATTCCCCTGCGTGGATAATTTTATTTGACTTTACTCTTCAATCCTAAAAAAATTTCAAAATATGAAAGAATGTGATACTCCCTCCGTCCCAAAATATAAGTCGTTTGACTTAATTTCACACATATTAAGATTTTTAAAATTAATGTAATTTTATGTTTTTTCTTCCTAAAACGTCTATATTTAAATGTCTTGGAAATAATAGAAGAGAGGGGAGAGAATTAGAGGGAAAGGGAATAATAAATAAGGACAAAAATGTAAAAGTAGCTTCAAAACCTTCTTGAAAAGTCTCTAACGACTTATAATTTGGGACAGCAAAAGTAGCTTCAAACGACTTATATTATGGGACGGAAGGAGTATTTGTTTTTAGTGGTTAGGGAGAAGGAAAGAGTCCCTTTACTTTTCATTATCGAAACTAAGCATATTACTTTTATCTTATTTAGTTATAGTAAAAATTAAGTAAATTTATATTTTATTCTATCCGATTTAGCTCTTCATTTGTCCTATTATAGACGGGTTGAAAATTTCACGTAAATAAGAAGCTCCTTCCCTCTATGCTTACCATCCTTTCTAATTTTCTTCGAACTAAATAAAATAAATTATATATTTATTTTAAATTTACGTCACTTCTTCTTTTCTTTCCTCTGGTTATTCCAACGAAATATAGTGTAAATTTAGACAAATAATGTGTGAAGTTGGTTTGATTTTAGAGTAGAGTCAAATGGGAAGTAAAGCTTTTCTTCAAAACCAACATTCATTCTGTTCTTAATAGAGATTATAATAGACATATATGTTATGTTAAGTATCGATTTTCATAAAACTTCTTATACTATTACATGAAGAATGAAATAAATATTATCAAGATTATCTTGACTTATTTATCTCTCGTTTATTATTATTTCGTATAATTTTAGAATCTCTTAATATTTATAATTAAATACAATAGGTATTTGACATATTGCATAGAGAGAACAAAAAAACATCCTCTCTAGAACATGAACACGTCTCCTTCAACTCTTCCCTCCCCACCAAAATCTGACCCTAAAAAAAAAAAAGGAAAAAACAAAAATTTATTTCCTCAGACCAACAGCCAACGAAACGGTAGTTACTACTTACTCCTCAAGCATGTGACTGGGGGACTTGACCTTTCTCCACCTGTCGGTTTCTTAGTGGTGAGGTCTCCCCCAGGCCACGTGCTCTCTATGCTCTTTTTCTCCTTTGTGGTACTGTCACGTGGTGGTCCCCCACAGTACTGTCAGATCCTGCACGGGCAACCTCACATGACCGGAGATTACTCATCTGTTTCACACGTGTCCCTGCTTCCCGGATTTAACGGCCGGGAATTACCGGTGATTGCAATTAGACGTTTGCAGTGAGGACTCAGGGCCCCCTTCCGACACCGTCAGTTGCGGCCAATTTTGACGGCTGGGATGAGGAGTCGCTATAGAAGAATCCTTGGACCTTGGATGTCCTTGTACCGAAAGAAGATTAGCCTTTTACCCAATTAGGAATAATCCACCGAATTATACACTCTATTGAAGTCGAATATTCATATTTGACTCAAATATACAAAATTTAAAAAATAATATTTTAATCATAATAATTAATGATGAAACTTTAAATAGAATATAACTTACATTTATAAAATGGATATTCATTTTAAATCATTCTAAAATAAAGATACAAAATTTTAATTTTAAATAAATAAAAAGTATTTTAAAATACTAGAGCAAGCCTAGTCATCGAGAGGGTTAGAACACCACTAAAGGGTTGAAACATACGTTATATTTAGTTGAGATTGCTTGGATATTTAATATAAATAAGTTAATAACTTAATTAATTAAAATTATTTATTATTATAAATTTAATGTATATCTTTTTTATTTATATGATGTATAAAAAAGAGACGAAAGTACTGGAATTCATAAATTATTACAACAAATAAGTTCCTACTCGTTACAAACAGTGTAACCAAACTAGCCTACCATACATTGGGGAGAAAGGACAGAGAATTTTAGTCAATTTAAACGGCCTTTGTTGTCTCGGTTTGATGGTGATTGATTAGTCAATTTAAAACTAATTAGATTATTTTTTGTCCCTCTTTTTAGACTTTTTTCTTATTTTACTCAATGACTTGAACTATGTAAGTAAGGAATAGAGTTATAGAGATGATTTTCTTTACATGAAAAAGGAACACAAAGAAACATGAACAAAATGATTTTACTATGCCAATGTACTCTCACTATTTTAAAATATTTATTATTATTATACAAATTATACATATTAAGTAAGTTTTAATATTCGTAAAACTTTTTTAAAAAACTGAATTACCTTTATTGTAAATTAAAATATTTTTTAAAAATTTAGGGATCAATTAATATTATAATATTAAAAAAAATACATCATAAGAGTATAATTAAAAAAATGGCAAATACATTTTTAATTCTATGGAATAATAGGTAATTTTAAAAAAATTATAATACTGATAGATATATTTAAATGATAGAATTATACTTATATATATAGTTTAAAAATATATCTTTTAATAATTTAAATGTTCGATTATTTCATTCATCTCAAATTATCTATTCTATTTAATTGATTATGCAAGTATTAAAATAAGTAAATTTTTTAATTAATTAAATATTTACTTCTATTTTTATCTTTAAAATTTAATTAATTCTATCTCTATTTATTAAGATAAGTAAAATATTTACTATATTAAATTTTAATTTCTTAATAAAATAAATAATTTGTGATAAAATTTAAATTCAAAATAAGACAGATAATTTAGAATAGGGAAAGTAATTTATACAGCACATAAACCCAATCCACGCCCGAATTTCTACCATTCCAGTACCGGAACCGGAACCGGAACCGGAACCTCGAAGCTCTGAAAGAAACCAAAAGGAAATCTTGAACTTGAAAATACCAAGAAGGAGACCCACAGTTGCTAAGGTGAGTACAAAAGGAATAGGCCCCAAAAATCAACTGCAGTTATTGCAGACGTTATATTTCTGGGATTCTGGTGTCGGCTTTATTAGTATTATTTTCTTCACCGTATCACTGACACTATGCAACAACCAAACAAACGACCCATATCAGATTTTATCTTTCATTTTTCTCTGCGATCTTCTTTAGTTCTCCAGCGGTTGCACTTAAAAACATGGGGGAGAAGAAGAGTACAAAGAAATTTGGAACTTTGAGCTCATTGTGGGGCTCTATGCCCCCCTTTTCCTATTCATTTATGTCATTCTCCACCCTCTCTTTTTTGCTCTTTTCTCTTTTATCCTCTTCTCTTCTTCTTTATCAATCACAATTAAAAAATTTTGATATTCATTTTTATTCGTCATATTAAAAAAAATTAAATATTATTAATATTAATTTTAATATTATATTCTTATATTAAATAATCTTGAAAAGTAAAAAAATAATAACTTTAAAAAGAAAATTAAACAAACAAAGTAAGAAAATAATTGTCGAGAATATTAATTTAAAAGTATTTTTAAAATGTATAAATAAAATTATATGAATTTAAAAAACTAACTAATTTTTTTAAACTAATTAATTGTGACCGATAAGAAATATATTTGACAAAAGTGGAGAACTTAGGCACCCATTTTCGTGGACCTCTTCTTGTTAGTTTATTGTGGTCTTTTTATACGCAACGGATCTTCCATTAGTGGTGATTGAATCAAATCAATAGTTTAATAATTGAAAATGTTATATTTATTTCTTAAAATATATTTATTATCATATCTTTAAGCTTAAATGCTTTAAAAAATAATATCCTGCTTTTATTTTATACAAATATAAAAGAAGCATCTTTTTTTATATAAGTGATTAAGAAAAAAAAATTATATAGTATAAAAGATATTTTTAAAATTGAACTCTAAACTTCTAAATCATCAAAAATACTGATTAATTTGAAGTCACTTTTTGAAGTTAATCGTATTCTTCAATGGGAAATATTTATAATGATTCATATAAGAAGTAAAATATTCAAGGTACTATCCAACCTTCATCTCAAAAGCAAAGTATATAACTTTAGCTTTACCATAAGGTCAAAAAATTGTCCACCAAAATTCAACAATGCAAAAGGTAAAGTTCAGAGGAAAAATGTATCTAGGAGCTAAATGGAAGTTGAATAGAGAGGAAAAGGGCAAGATAATAGGGACCACCCAAAAGGCATCTTGTCTCCTTTGTCCTTGTAATCTTCCATGTCTCCTCTGCTTTGTTTGTTGGGCAAATTTTCTCATACTATATAAATAATAATTATACTAATAAAGTGAAAATGAAAGCTTTTGGCCTAAAGATCTCCATGCGGATTCCTAAAAAGACAGACATAATGAAATCGTGCTTCTGCAGCTGATCTTGATGGAATCGTGGTGGGGTACTATGTACTACGTCCTAGTAGTTGCAAATTACCTTATTTACATTGTTTTCATAAGTGATATCGAATCGAAAAATTTATTGATTTATGATTTAATAATCCAATCATAATTGAATTCGATAATATTATTATTTAAAAATTAAAAATATAATATTTTTAAGAATATAATTGATCAATAATATAGTGTAATTCAAGTCTATAAATATATAAATAACGAAATTAGAAGAAAATATGATATTTTCTCTATTATTATAGATTATTTAGTCTATTTATATAGTTTATTTTTTCCTATGAATATATTATCTTATTTGAGAGGTAAAAAAAGAAAGAAAGAAAGATCGGTTCAACTGGTTAGACCGATCGATTTGAACAAAATACGCTGATTTTTAAAATTTTCGGCTGAAGAGATAGATCGGATCAGTTTAGAGACTGATTCACAGTCTGATCGGCCGATCTGATCCAAAGAACATTACTTACTTACATACTCCAATTGAAAATAATATTTTTATTTAATAAAATATTTTATTATTAATTTCGTTATTCTTTATTTATATATCAAATCTAAACATATGTGAATCGGACACTTGGACAAATAATTTTTCGAACTTCTATTATGCTAGTAATAACTATTTTAGCTTCTCTAATAATAGATTAAACATTTTAAAAAGACGAAATTCAAATTGGACATTCGTATGACCGATCTCCTTATTTGTTGGCTTATAACATCTTACTGTTTCTCCAATTATTCGAACAAATATTATATGTTAAAGAATCTTACAATTAAATGTGTAAGAAGTAGGTGTGTTGGTTACTAATTTATTTAATTAAAAATTTTGATCATGATTGAGACCGTGAAATGGACAACCTAATGGCCTATGATATGTCACAAAACCTAAAAGTAGATGAGCCCAAATTAAAAAGGATTAATAATTAAATGGAGCCACTCTAATGTATACTAGCCCTTGGCCTTAATTTGTTTAATTAAAATTAATCATTTTTAAATATATTAACTCAAATCATGTTTGTTTCTCTTGGCTAGAGCATATATCATTACACTCCTCACTTTTTTTTTTTTTTAAGAAATACTCCATCTGTTCCCTTTTATCGGTCTATTTTAATCGATTTACAAATTTTTTAAAAAATAAAAATTTTTAATTAATTAATTAAAATTTTCTATTTTATCCTCTGATAATTTCTTTTTTTTTATTAAAGAGTAATTAAATTTTAAAAATCTATTTGTTGTAAATATATTTAATTTATTTTTATTTTTCACTACAAGTGCACAATACTCATTATATTAAAAAGAGATATTTGTGAAAAAAATAGTAATTAATATTGTTTAGATTTGTTAATGAAATAAATAAATTGAAATAAAAATTTTAATTAAAATAGATAAATAAAAAAAAAAGGAAAAAGTATTATTGTTCTGTCTGAAAGCAACAAAAAATGACCCAATTGGTATAATAAATAGTAATAACACCCCCCATGTAATTGTCGTTTCCATTGATGATATTTTATGGATAATGTCACTGTCCACTATAATTGTGACGTCATTAACATTTAATATATTTAGACTTTTGCAATATAAAGTATTAACTCGAGGAACCAATCTAACGGTCAGCACAATTGTCAGTTACTTTGTATCATTATGCTTCGTCTGCACAATCATATGTCTTCATTCTCCCGCTTCCCTTTCATCCTCAACATCATGAAATTAAAGGGTGCAAAAAATTATAATGAAAAAAATCAAATTAATATATATATATATATACACACACGTTATGAAAATTTATAAAATTTAAAAAATTTAATTGTCTTTATTATAGATTTTATTTAGAAATTAAAAATTAATTAATATTATAATTTAATAGAACGTATATTTATTAAAAAAAAACAATAAATAACATTGTTAATTTTATAAAATAAAATTGTTAAAAAAACAATAAATAATATTGTTAATTTTATAAAATAATAAATACTTATTAAAAAAAAACTCCAAAAGCAATAGATAATAAGTAACATTTTGATTAAAGAATACAAGAATTTGAAAAAAATATATGGTGTATATGATGTAAAATAAAATCGGTTGAAGGATCTCAATACAATCATCCATATTGAATAAATAATTAGAAAAACAATTTTCTAATTACTACTATCTCTCCCTCTCTCAAAATAATTGAGAGTGAGTCCATAGAAATAGTGCTCCACCAGGCTGCAGAGAGAGTCCATTCAAATGTGTGTTAGAGTTTAAAAAATTGAGCAAGAGCCAATAAGCAAGAATTATGGAAATATTTAGAAGTGGAAACTCCATAATTAAAGGAAAGAACAAAATATCAGAAAGAAAGATTCATTTTTTCTGCATCATATAATGGTGGCCACAGAATGGTCCAAGCTTGCTGAAGAAATTGCATTATTTTGAATCATCTATAAGAAACCACCAAAGCTTAGGGCGGCGCCACCATATGCCACCGCCATTAGCTCATAGAACGTGGGACCATTTTGAAGATTTTTCATATATTTGAATTCCATAATCCACCTTGATTTGGGCCTAAGTGCATGCTGGTGGCTTCATTCATGCTCCCGTGAAGAAGAGAACGTATATTAATTTATCGCGTAATTTAAAATTTAAAATTATAATAATTACAAATTTATTAATTAAATATTAAACATATTTCGTCGTGAAAAATTATTAAAAATTTAAAATAAGTAGTAATGCTATTTGAGGCTATGCTCTAATCCAACTCCATCCCTGGAGTCGAATGCCCTAAAAAAGATCACTTTCAAGGAAATAAAAATAATAATAGGTCCAATCTCTCAAGGAATTAAATGTTTTGAGTTATTATCGTATCATTATTTGATAGTGAAAATTTAATATGAAGAAGATCGAATTATTCACATTAAGTCACACATACTTAGTAAATTTTTAATAAAATAATATTATTTTAAATATATATATAACACTGATATAATTATACATATGATTTTATATAACATAAATAAATTATTACGCGTAGAGTCACCATTCTTCTCTACTTTTACTTGCAAATGATAGATTTTTCACAAACAATACATGAAAACAGCTGGTGGGTTCAATAGAATTTAGCAGCAAACTATGGTATTATAATAATAATAATAATAATAATAATAATAATAATAATAATAATAATAATAATAATAATAATAATAATAATAATAATAATAATAATAATAATAATGAATTAAGAGTGGATGGATGGGAGGGACCATTTAGAAGTCATTCTCAGTGATATTGAACAGTGAACATGCAAAAAATCAGATAAGATCTTATATAGGGTCCTCGAGTCTTTAATCGAGAGTGAGCGGCACGTGCAGTTGCGGGTCCGAAAATTCAATTTAGCTGAGGACACCCATGGCCGGCCGGCCGTCTCTTTCCTCAGGAGAATGATCAGAATAGCTCTTTTTGAAACTATATCTCCTCAACAAATACAACACTAAAAAAAGAGTCTTAATATAGCTAGCTTGGATACTCTCAGTAATAATAGTAATAACATTCTATTTTAAATAAAAAATTATTGATGATAGCATTATATTAAAATTAAGTCATAATTAAAAATAAATACTAACAATAATAATATTTTATTAGTATTAAAATAATTTTAAAATTCCTTTTCAGTATTGGAACGGTTGAAGAGTTATGGTCCAGAAGGGACCATTCTGACTCTTTCCTCCTTTTTTCTTCTTGCTAGTGAAGCCTCTGTAATGATCGTTAAAGCCAGCGGAACGATTTTCTATAGCATGCGGAACTTTGCATATGAGACGGTGTGGAGGCCTCACTTTCTCTTCTAGCAAAGTAACAAATGAGGGACAAAACTAATTTAAAAGATTATTTTGTAAAAAATATTTAAAGAAAATTGAAGGGAAAGCAGATTTTTTTTTTTTTTAATTTCGAAGGATTGGGGTTTCTTCAATGATTATGAGTGCTATCGGTCCTTTGAAATCGATAGAAACTAGAAATAGGCCCTCTGCAGGATCAAAAGATTGTGAGAACACATTGATCTTCATACAGCTCATGTTACCAGTCCTCTTCTAGCCTAGTCTCCACATACACACACAACTGCCTGCATTATTAACACACATTTCATTGCCCCAATTCTAAGTCATGTGGTTGCCTTCAATTTCTCCATTATTGGCAACCAAACACCTTTGCTAGGAATTTTGTGTTGGTTTCATTAGTTTCACATGGCTTTCCCTCACCATTTCAATCAATCAACTAAAATGGTACAATATGGGGTTTATAGAGGAGGGGCTGGGTTTGATGTCCGATTCTATTATATTCTTTCTTATAATTTTTATTTTCTAAATATAAATTTCTAAATCTACTCTTTTAGAAGAATGACCAATAAGAAGAATTAAAAATTAAAGTAAATTTCTTCAACTTTAAGATTAAAAAGTAAAATACACAAGATATTGTAAATTAAATTAAGAATAATTCTAAACAGAAAATTATTGTAGAAAAGTAGACATTACAAAATAATATATAAAACTTTTAAATTTATCTTTTATAAAAAAAAAAGTTTAATTTGTTTATGTATGTCAAGAATTTCGTCATTCCAGGAAATGACAGGAAAGAAACTTCCATTTGGCTTCCTTTTTCTAATAAAAATAAATAAAATTCCCACCGTGTGTCTCCATGTGACAAATATTTTGCACTGTCAAATTAAATGTCTTCTTTCGCCACCTTGATGATTGAATTACGCTGTCTGCATTTTCTACACACACACACACACACACATATATATATATATATATATATATTCTTACCTGCGAGTGAAATATATATATATATATATTCTTACCTGCGAGTGAGGGGAAAATATATTACTCCACCAGCCACAATTTGAACGCAATAAAAATATATAATTTTTGGGACTATCCCATCAATCTTGATTCTTCTCCATTTCAAATTTGAAAACCTAACTTCTACCATAGTACATGTAATTAATTCTTTCTGCTAACGTGTGAACTTTTTATTTTATTTATTTGAATTGATAATAGGTGAAATTCTCAGAAATTTTCAAGTAAACATTAGAATAATTTATCGAAATGTATTTACTTCACTTATATATATAGAAAATTTGGATAATCACACTTTTTGTAAGATAAAGAAACCAATATTATAACTTCTTATTGTGGAACTGTGCCATTAGGTTGGGTATGAAATGTCCATTCATTAGTGTGAAATGCTTGATATTTCAGTGGCAAAGGAACTAAGCATAACCCAGAAAAGGGCTCAAAGTTGAATTATGCTGACCCAAAGTATTGACAACAAAAGAAAAAGGTAAAAAGAGAAAAAGTGAATGAGAACTTACATTTCTTGGTCAAAGGCATTTGCCAAAAGTGCATGCCACTAAGGTTCCACCCACCTTTCAAAGGGTTTCAATTGCTACTTATTATCCAGCCCGAAAATTGTCTTTGACAGCTCAAAATTTACTCTTTTCTAACAAATACCTGTTTATCAATAGTTAAGTCGACATAATTTCTGACATAGATATAATATTATTTTTGTACAAATTTTTGTTCCTCATGCTTGTTTAATACTCTCATCCGTCCCATAATATAAGTCGTTTAAAGTTATTTTTGTTGTCCCAAATTATAAGTCGTTGGGACTTTTCAAGAAAGTTTTGAAGTTGCTTTTACATTTTTGTTCTTATTTATTATTTTCTTTCCCTCTCATTCTCTCTCTTCTTGTTTTCAATACATTTAAATAAGGGTATTGTAGGAAGAAAAAACATAAAATCACATTGATTTTAAAAATCTTAATATGTGTGAAATTAAGTGAAACGACTTATATTTTGGGATGGAGGGAGTATTGCACAATCATATAATATAACTCTACTCTTTTTGCTAGAAACCTCTAGTAAGGGAGCCTCACAGCTACAGGGCCTCAAGTAACCAATCCCCCTCCTCCCCCTTTTTTTGGTTCTTCTATGTCAAACATGTGAAAATATTGCTTAGGCCTTATAGTCGAAATCATGCAGGCACGAACCAAACCCACCAAAAATAGTTGTTGCAATGAATTCCTCAATTCTTTAAATGAAACCCACATTTACTTTAACAAATTTCGATAAAAATATAAATGTAAATTTCTTTAATAGTATAACATAAATAATAAAAAAATATTTGACTTATAATTTAGTGAATTAATAATTAAATTTTAAATATCTTAATAAATAAATAACATCTCATAGGTAATGATGCAATGATCAAATAGTCCATTCGTGATAGATTAGAGTTGAAATTATTAAGTTGGGATAAAATTTGTAACAAATAAAGTTAAGGGCTTAAACATTAATTTAGAAAAGTTGTAAAGTCGTAACCGGTTGAAGTTTGCTTCCGATGAAGGTACAACGTGGGAACATAAGAAACAATGGCAAAAGAGATTGCCGGTGACTGAAGTCTGAAACAGTGGGACCTCCGCCGTGACCGTAACAAAACCGGCGCCAGCCGGTAATTGCGGACACTGCTCTCTTTTGACTTTTGTATGAGTGTTAGGTTGGTTTTGTTTTTACGCTTTTTTCTTCGAATCGAGAAAAAACTATTTTATTGCTCCGCCTTTTAAAAAAGCGTGGACAGAGAATGTAGATATCGCATTTACCCTTTTAGCGATGGCCGTTGATTGCGGTTGGGAATAAAGCACCTCTTCCTGGGACCCACTTTTTGACCGCATCTTCTATCTTCTGTCATTTTATTTTCCCTGTTTACCTTCCCAAATTCCTCCACCCGCCCCCACTCCCCGCCCCAAGTGCAGCTAATAGGGGTTCGGATTTGCAGGTAATTACGAAGAAGCCAGGCGCAGTTTTGACGGGAGCCACAATAAAATATTACTTTCTCTCTCATTATTTATCTGTTATAGAAAAATTTTAATATTTTTTATTTATTATATTAAAAATTTTAAATATCATTAATATTAATTTTATTATTATATTTTTATATTAAATAATTTTAAAAAATAAACTTTAAAAAGAATTAAATAAATAAAATAAAAAAATAATTATAAAAATATTAAATTTAATAATATTTTTAAAATATATTATAAATAAAGTTATATAAATTTAAAAAATTAATTTATTTTTTAAAATAATATAAAATAATTAATTAAGACAGATAAATAAAAATTAAATAATAAAATTTTTACGCGCCGTCGGTGGTCATTTTGATGCCAACGCAAAGAGAGAACTTAAATGGCTGTGAGCGTTGTTTGTCGGGTTGTCTGGTTATCGAATCATGCTAGAGGTCAAAACTTACCATTCTGGCCCAGTTTTAGGTCTCACCCAAACGCCATGTGTAAAAGAGTTCGAGAGTTAAGACAAATCTCACTGGGGCCTAATCTAATCTCTCCAAGTTTTAACTGCTTGGAGATGTAAATTTTGAAAGAGTTACCCAATGAAATAAATCAAATGTATGGTTTAGTTCACATATTCTTATCGCCTTGCTTTACCTATTTGTTGTCTTCATTATGTATACTAATATGCTCTCATCGGAATAGTTCACTTGATAAAATATAATAACTTTTAAATATTAAGTCAGAATTCAAAATTATTATTAATAATGAATTTTGAATCAATTTATTAAAATAATAGTTTAACGAGGACCTAATTTATATAAATATAATCGATTTTTATAGTAAAATAACAAAAATTGCATATTATCAACAATTTGAAGTATTATTATTTTTTTATCATAAGAATGTGATATAAATTAAATTGAAAATATCTAGTCTAACTAAGAAGATTTTTATAACTAGCTTACTTTCTTGTCACGCGAAACAAAAAAATTTGAGATTTTGGACTTTTTTTATATATTGGGGTATGATAATTGAATGATCCAATACTTATAGGAGATTGGATGTAGGAAACAGATGAAATTTTTCAAAATTTAGCAACTATGTAATATCACGCAGGCTAAATATAACAAATAGGCAGTCTTCATGAACATGCAAGACAACTGTTTAAACTTTGTTGCAAAGTGCAAGCAACGATCACCAATCACCAATATATGGGGAGCATGGCTTCTCACGTTCAAGTAGATCAAGATCCTAATCTGGACTGACAAAAACAACACATAGTCTAATACAGTGGTTGGTTGGCAAGTATTATCTTTATTCTCTTAACAATTTGGCTTTTCATTCATAATAGTGATTGATGTATACCAGTTAAGAAATCAATCTAGATCAAAATTGGATTTATCATCCATGATCAACTATGTAAAACCATTATTGGATCATCAAATTTCTTAATTAAGACCAGTTTTTATTGCCCTCTACAGTATATTTGATTGGAATGAAAAAATGGAAGAATGAAGAGAATATAAATTTGAAAGTAATTGCATGATGTATCTCGTTCAGTTACGAGGGAAATTAAGAGAAGTAAATGTGGAGAAGGGAATTCTTTCCATCTAGTCAAATTTCTAACCAGACAAAATATAACAAATTAGAAGATAAATTAAATAAGACAAAATATCACTTAACATAAATAAAGATTGCAAATTGAATATAGCATTTTGATAATCTTGAGATAACGCTCATTTGTGAGCGAATTTGTTAATCGATCTTCCGTTTCTAACCGAATAAGTAAATTCAAAATATACCTCAACTAGTCAGTTTTGACTCGGTCTTTCAAGGACAACATTTTGATAATCTCATCCACTCTAGGGGTGTACAAGCAAATGGAAATATTTTCACATAAAATCCACATAGACATTCTTTTGCCAAGTAAATGAGAAAATCGATAATAAACAAAGTTAATTCTTAATCATAACCGTAAAAAGTTCTCCACTAACAAGAAATATTCAATTATAATTATTATTGGATAGTCGAGTTCGTTACTATGGCGTGAGTGGTCCAAAACAGCCAAATGAATGAGAACATGGTTGGCTAGGATGGACTATTAGCTATGAAGACACTCAAAAGACGATATTCTGAAACCCTTTTTGACTCTTCATTGTGGAAGACATCTTCTTCTGGCTTCTTTTGGTAATTAGCCAGTCTCAGAATGTGTAGTTAAACTTATGGTTCTGTCTCAATTAAACTAATAAATAATTAATCTCCATTAAATTTCTCCTGATTATCTGCAGTAATTTCTTGCCAATTTGCCTGCAAAATTAAAATAAAAATCCACCGCCGACCCTTCCTGGCAAAAGCGCCGAAACAAAAGCACATGACTCTGCCCCTTTCTCAATTTCTCTCTCTCTCTCTCTTTTTTCTTTTTAATTATTTATCTCCTCAGAGTAAAGCCAAAGAAGCATCATAACAAAGAATAAAATAGGAGGGAGTAAATTTTTTTTTCTTTTTAAAAAACAGATTGCATTAATTGATCTCTGCCCATTTTCAGAACAATAGGCACCTTTCTCCTCGATATATAGTAGCCCTTCTCCTTCCCCGAATCCCTACTCTTTCCACACCTCATTGTCTCTCATTTTTCTTTCCCATCTTCTCTGTAGGGGTTCACTCTTTTCTGGGTGAGTTTATCAGAAGTTTTAGCTGATAAACTGAGCCAACATTGGCATTTCTCAGTACGTACAATTATACAAATTGCCTCTGTTTGAAGAACAGATCTTTATAGTGAACAATTTGCAACTTCTTGTGAGTAGTAATTACCCTTGTGTTTTTTTTTAATTGAGGGGTTCTTGACTGGTATTTATGGAAAGATTTGTCAAGCTCTGTTCCATGGCCCCTCTGTTTCTGCTTCTTGGGCTTCTTCCCTTGGCATTTGCCGGGCATAACTATGGTGAAGCTCTCAGTAAGAGCTTTCTGTTCTATGAAGCTCAGAGATCTGGGTACTTACCCCATAACCAAAGAGTGCAATGGAGGGGTAATTCCGGTCTCAATGACGGCAAAGCTAGTGGGGTATGCTCATAAATTCAGTCAATTATAAGCTTATTTTTCAGTTCTCATTTTTTTTGTTTGCTCTGCTTCGGAAATAAACACGGCCATTTTGCTTAAAAATTTGAGCTGTTGCAGGTGGATCTCGTTGGGGGGTACTATGATGCAGGGGACAATGTGAAGTTTGGTCTTCCCATGGCATTTACTGTCACGATGATGTCCTGGAGCATTATTGAGTATGGAAGGCAAATGGCTGCCAGTGGAGAGCTTGGTCATGCCATGGATGCTGTGAAGTGGGGCACTGACTACCTCATCAAAGCTCATCCCCAACCTAATGTCCTCTATGGAGAGGTATACCCCTGTTCCCACTACCCCTTTTGATTCTAGTCTCCTGAGTCACTGTATTCCAATGGAGTAAACGTATTCCAGTATAATGTCCATAGCACAAGAATTTCCAACCAAACAGAAAGAAAATTTGTTCCTTAAATTACAAGAAATGCTACTCTTAGTCAAAGAGTTTGCTCTGTTCTTACCCTATTCTCAATGTCTCATGTGGCTGAATCTAACTTAATTCTCTGCATTAGTGCTTCAAGAAATGATTTTTTTATTTCTTTTTTGACCCCGGGTGACCTTTTCAAAGAAAAATCTTCTTTGACTCACTGCTGCTAGTTTTTTGAGTTTGGTAACTTAATTTGACGTGATTTGGTGAATAGGTTGGTGATGGCAACACAGACCATTACTGCTGGCAAAGGCCTGAGGATATGACCACTTCTAGAGCAGCTTACAGAATCGACCCAAGCCACCCCGGATCCGACCTTGCCGGCGAGTCCGCCGCTGCCATGGCGGCTGCCTCTGTCGTCTTCCGCCGCTACAATCAAGCTTATGCCAATGAGCTTCTGAACCATGCCTACCAGGTGATTTCAATGTCCGCCAAACCTTTTTTTGTGTTAGGCTCCTCGGAGCAAAATTTCTCATAGTGTTCACTGAACTGACTGGCCAGACGGGTTAGGCATGGGCGTATTTTAGTAAGCGGTTGAATGTGCGTACGTTAGTGAAACGGTCGCAGTTATTAGGCAGTTACTAACGTTCAGCTTTTTGTCAGGCTGGTTGTTGTCCGTGCAGGTGTTCGCATTCATGAGTCGTTAGAGGGACCCCTTTACTATCCTTAATATTTCAAAACCAACCCCAAATCTTTTAGAAATTCTCATTTTTGGACACCAACAAATTCAAGTGCTTATTTTAATAAGAAAATTCTTATATGGACCCGATTCATCGTGGACAGAGTATTTTGAATGGTATATTATATGTCGTGTGAGTTGTATATTTCTAAAAAGGTATAATATTTTAAAATAATAATTTACGGTGAACTCGATCCATATAAGAAATTTTCATTTTAATAATCAAAGCTAAACTTTTTCTAAAGTGTTTTATTTGGCCATATCTGCATATATCACTATTTTCTCACAACAAGAGCAAACAGTTTTTAATATTTGCAATTCATAAATCAATTCTATAACTTTAGGAATATATATTTTTAATTTATTAATAAAATATTTAATTTCAAGACTTAATATTTGCGGTCATGAGAAATTAAAATCGTATAGTTAGAGCAGTGTATTTTCAATTTTTTTTTTAAAACAAATGAAAGAAACTAGCTGATTCGCCTGAGAAAAGGGCAATTACCGATTGGTGGGTAAGAATAGGGACATTTTTGCAGCAGACATAAAACCAATGGGGACCAGATTAAAAATATGCAATAAATGTAAACCAAAAGTAGACTTATTAGTGTTTACTATGGCATCCGTGGCCTCACTTTAAAATTTTCCGGCGTATAATATGAATCCCGAAGTGGGGCCCATCGTGACCGGCTATTGCGGGCAGTGTCTATAACTGTACGGATCTGGTGTACCCTAGAATCTCAGCCATCTAGGAAATGATCCGCAATTAGCGCTATTATTGTGTGCCACTGCTGTTTTGCCACGTAGCACCGTTGTCGGTGGCCTTTCGTGCACCGCAGAAGAGGCCCCTCAATTCTCTGTTATACCAAATATACCCCTAACTTTTTGCAAATTTTCAGCTATTTACTCTATTCGTTTGTGTTTCAGCTCTTCGAGTTTGCGGACAAATACAGGGGCAAATATGACAGTAGCATCACCGTGGCACAGAAGTACTACAGATCTGTGAGTGGGTACGCGGTACGTGATTCCTACCCCTTCTAATAAAGTACCCCGGTAACATGTGCCCAATAAATGCACCCAGGCTGATTGTGGGTCATACCTGAAGATGTTCATCTCACCCCTTTTCCAAATTCAATTGCAGGACGAATTGCTTTGGGCTGCTGCCTGGTTGTATAAGGCAACCAATAACCAGTACTACTTGAACTACTTGGCCAGCAATGGTGATGAGCTTGGTGGGACTGGTTGGGCCATGACCGAGTTTGGATGGGATGTCAAGTATGCCGGTGTACAGACCCTAGTTGCTAAGGTACATTGGCTCGCTAGTGCCCGGAAAATTCTTGCGTAGACAAGTACAGTGTTGGAGCTCGATACGTTTAAGTTTTTAATGTAATGATTCTACCTATGTTGTGGTTACTAATCCTAGATTTGATCCTATGTTTGTGCAGTTTTTGATGCAAGGGAAGGGTGGTCAGCATACTTCTGAGTTCCAGAAATACCAGCAAAAAGCAGAGTATTTTATGTGCTCTTGTCTTGGAAAAGGTAGTCAGAATGTTCAGAAGACTCCAGGAGGACTCATTTTCCACCAGAGATGGAACAATATGCAGTTTGTTACTAGTGCCTCCTTCCTCCTCACTGTTTACTCTGACTATCTATCTTCGGCTGGCAAGTACCTCAAGTGCTCTACAGGCTATGTTTCTCCATCTGAAGTCCTCTCGTTTGCTAAATCTCAGGTAAACTTCACTGCTGCAATGCTCTCGTTTTAAAGCCCAGATATGGTTTCTTGCAGCTGTGGAGTTCAATTTTTGTGTTTTGCTTGTGTAATCTTTGCAGGTGGATTATATTCTTGGAGATAATCCAAGAGCCACAAGTTACATGGTGGGATATGGAAACAATTATCCTAGACAAGTTCACCACAGAGGTTCCTCCATCGTCTCTATTAAACTAGACCCCTCATTCGTTAGCTGCAGAGGAGGTTATGCCACTTGGTTCAGCAGGAAGGCTAGTGATCCTAATCTGCTTACTGGTGCCGTTGTTGGTGGACCTGATGCTTATGATAACTTTGCTGATCAAAGAGATAACTATGAGCAAACAGAGCCCGCTACATACAACAATGCTCCTCTTCTTGGTGTCCTGGCAAGGTTACAAGGAGGTCCAAATGCATATAGCCAGCTTCTTCCTGGTACTAAGTTTACTGCAATAAGAATTTTGGCAGTATTAATTTGATGTTTTCTTCTGTTTTTCCTTATAATAAATTTGTATGTTTTGTGCAGTTGATGTTCCTCTTCCTACACCTACTGCTCAGCCAAAGTCCGCCCCTCAACCTAGAGTAACTCCAGGTATTTCGTGAATTCTGGGAACATGAAACGTCCTTTTACTGAGCTTTGTCAATTTCACTTAGTACACAATGTCTTGATGATACTGGACTTGGATGGAATTCGTGATCTACAAAATGGTTTTGCAGCTTATTCAGCTCCAATTGCCATTCAACAGAAGCTGACCAATTCTTGGGTTGCCAATGGACGAACATACTACAGATACTCTACAATTGTGACTAACAAATCTTCCAAGACACTGAAGAACTTGAACCTTTCAATAAGTAAGCTCTATGGCCCTTTATGGGGTCTCCAAAAGCTTGGCAATTCTTACACTTTCCCATCATGGATGAACTCCTTGCCAGCTGGAAAAAGCATCGAGTTTGTGTATATCCATTCTGCTTCTCCTGCAGATGTCTCAGTATCTGCCTACACATTGGTTTGAATATGAAGAAACTAAACCGGGATGAAAATTTGACACATTTTTCTGGGGTACTAATGTAAGAGTTGTGCAGATATACCAGACGCAGTCCAGAATGATCATCACATTTCAATTACTTGTTGATTTGCAGTTTTAAGTAGAGTTTAGGTGAAGTTAGGATAAATAAGGGTCGAAGCCTGGACGAAGAAAAGAGTGAAGAGACGATTCAAAAAGGAGTGCTCATCCTCTTTCTTCTCCACTTCATGAGTCACATAGATAGGATTGAAAGGAAAGAGTAAAAGTGTGAGATTTGAGAAGTGAAGAAACTTCTGCTTCTGAACTAGAGATTTTAGATTCCCTTGTAGTTCAGTGCTTCTTTGAGAGTTTTTCTTCCCCCATTTCCTTTTTTTGTTCCGTGATCTTGTAATCTTTACAACATTTCTTGTCTGCAAGATGAATATAGTTTGTTCAAAAGTTGTGTTTATAAAGATTGTTCTTGTAACTGGTCTATTCCTCTTGCTATACAATATCACCTGCTCTAAATGTTGGTGTTCTCCCAGAGTGAATATTGAAGAATTCTTCTACCCATATGTGGCTAATGCGAGGGATAATGTAACTCGTTCCAGTGGCAAAATACATACAAGATAGGTCTTAGTAGGACAAGGTTGTGCATTTGATTGTTGAATTTTTTTCTTGTCCCAATAGCAAATGCCAAAGGAGAAGCGGGTTCGGTCATTTGCAAGAAGCTCCTGCCGCTGAATTTATTGTAACATCCGGAAATGGGCCACCAAAAATATCTATCAGAATATGTCCAATTGGTCGTAGCAATTCTCTGGTTACGTGGTAACAGCAAAAATATATATATGGGTGCTAAGATGGTTAAAAATTAAAGAGAGATGATAGTAGACAACCTCAACCTCCCCACACAACAACTGAGATGGTAGTCCACAATTCTTCAAACATTTGCATCAACTGTAAATTCCTATCTAATGATAAGAGTCTGCACAATTGCCATTTGGAGTGCTGTAACCAGGCCAATAGCACCAATGCTTTGTCCATTCATCCATGCGTCGCCCTTTTCCATTCTAGAGAAATCTACTGCAACAGGAATATGTCCAGCAGCGGCAGGAAAGAGTGTTGACACAAAACTAGATGAATAGAAAAAGCTTTAGACACAAACATAGATGAATTGAAAAAGCTTTAGAATAAAGGAAAATTCGACGTACTGATATCAAAAGTATCTACTAGGTAGGATATACTGATATCAATGCAGATCGAACCAGATTATAATTTTGATACTATGCTTTTCAGTATAACTTCTGCAGTACCATATAATAATTTTGGAAAGTGTCACCTAGCTGGTAAAAATGCAGCACAGGACGCCACAGCCTCTACTGGTCTATGGGGCGCAGCACCATCAACTGTTTAGTTCATGTCCAAAGTTGATATCAAGAAGCATCCACTAAGAATGGTTAACATGTGAGATACCATACCAACCACTCCAATTTTTGGTCTACATCTTAGGTTTCTGATCAGAATTCGGTTGCAATTGTGACAGTGATCTATGACTATCTTACAGATCAACCATATATGAGCCCAAAACATTTAGTGGGGTGCTGGATAACAAGATGATATGATTTATCAATTCTTATGGGGTGCCATAAGAATTGCTGGAACAGAATTTACCATGGGATCGGAAGCATCCAGTCCAGCTGCCGGCACATGATCCAGGGTATCCCTATATTCAAAGACGTAGCCATTGATGCTGCCAAGTTAATATAAGTTTTGGCCCGAGGGCCATAGTAGGTCCAATACAACTGTTGCCATATTCATTTTCCATCTGCAATTTAATTCTTACTTATAAGTCTCTCAACATTCTTATTACTTCCAAAATACCACCTTTAGAAGTAGAAAAAATAACTCCAAGCATGCACTTCCAAGGATTAATCCAACCTGAGCTAGTATAATCGACCCCGCTTGGGAAGCAAAGAGATTTACTTGCTTCACTGTATCCACAATCTTGTTTGCTAATCCTTGCAATTTAGCCTGAAACAATGTTTCGAATATATAACTGTTGACGTCAGCTTTGCCCAGCCGACATAACGGCTACTTTGAACCGATGCCGATTGGACAAATTGGGACGAGCCGATGAAGTCAATATTTCAAGCAGCCGATGGTCATGGTCAACATTGGCACCACGGAACCGATAAGAAGGAAAACAGATTCCTGATCTTTCGGCGCAAGGAATTCTGCACGATCGGTGGAAGCATTCTTTGGCCGGAAGAAACTCCATAATCTGTTAGTGGCTCATTTACAGCAAGTATAAAATGTGGGGCATCGCCCAAAATGAAGGACAACAAATCAAACCATCAACCAAAAAAATTTAATTTTCTTTTACCTCATCATCATTTCCAGCTTTCTAGTTTAGAATCTTAGTTCTTTATAGCTTTCTTACTGCTCTGTTACATCTTCTCTTTACCAGCCTTATTTAAAGTTTTTCTTACAGCTTTTCTTACAGCTTTCTGTTCATATTTTTAATATCGGACATTTTTCTGTATCTTCCATTAAGTCAATTAATACAAATATCATTCTATTCGCCGAGAAAAGTCCTTCCTTTTAGCATTCTCAGCCAACTTTCTTAAGCCCTTTCTATATTAAGCTCAAGGAACCCAATCCCTGATTCAAAAAAGATCTGATACCATTTTCTATTGCACCGCATCGGATCGTTTGTGTTTGTCGGATACGAAGCTGATTTTCGTGTGCATTGGTTCCCTATTTTGACAGCAACAATAACATACTAAAGTAACTCAGAATATTGAATTTTCCCTTTAATATAATTCAAGCAGATACACCAAAAGGAGCACCGAGAGAATCCCTACCTATAGTTCCACTCAGCACAAAAAGATGACCGAATCAAAGATAATATACAAACTAGATCTTGCCACCAATTTGATGAATCTGATCAAATCTTTTCTTCCACTAAAATCATACTACAAAATATACTTCACAAGTAAGAATTCTTTGATTATCAAGTTGCTCTTTTTTTGAGGTTTTGACAATAACAGTGTCCAAATTGCTGTTGATTTCACTAGGTAGCCAAACAGAAACAATTATTGAAGCAAAGAATAGTAAGCTAGGAATTATTGATGACAAAGAAAGCCACTACTTCTCTAACTGGATCTTGCAAATCCCAGAATACGTATGTCTGAATAACATCCAATCCTCCTTCTTTGGCTTTTTTGTTGAGTTTTTTTCAATCCCACATGAGATAATTTAAAAAAGGATAAGGAAGGCTTTCCCTATAAATAAGTTAGTGTTGTTTTGAGGAGAGTACATCAACTCATTGAGCTTAATAAATTGGGAGATTTTTTAGCCTTGAGTTATTTTGTGAGGGTTTATAATTTTGTCCGTCCAAATATTACATAGTGGAGTGTTTCCCTTCAGGGGCTGTGGATGTAGGTCTAATTGAGAAACCGAACCACGTTAAATTTTTGTGTTCTATTTTATATTTGTGTGTTGCTTCCATTGCTCATCCCAACAAGTGGTATCAGAGTCTGGTTCCGGTTTGGGAGAAGAGCAAGGTTCGGGTCTAGGAAGGAGAGAAAAGGAGCAGGAGGTGCTTCATTAACAGTTCTGAGTAAGAGGTATTTTTTTTTGTGTCACGTGGAGGTAAGATATTTTATTATGGATTCTTTAAATATTACATATATGAAGAATGAGATTTTACCTCCATTGTTTGATGAAAAAATTGACTTCACTCTGTGGCAATGCACAACTCAAGACTACTTAGTACAACAGGGTCTTGATTCTACATTAGAATATGAGAAACCAGAAGGGATGAAGGATTCAGATTGGAGTACTATTTAGAAAAGGGACGTCAGTACTATTTGGTTAGCATTGACTCTACATATTAAAGTTACAGTGTTGAAAGAGATATCACCTAAGAAGATGTGGGAGATTTTAGATAAAAATCATGCATCGAAGATACTGACTAACCGCTTGATGATGAAGATGGATCTATATTCGCTTAAGATGGAAGAATGGGTAATATTATTGACCATATAAATAAATTTAATGAGTTAGTATCTCAACTTGAAAATTCAGGGGAGAAGATTGACGATGAGGAGTAAGCATTGCTTTTGTTGGCTTCTCTATCCAAATCTTACACACCATTGGTGTAGTCACTGCTAGTAGGAAAAAGCACATTGCAACTGAATAAGGTGTCGAAGTCGTTAAAAGAAAATCACTAGATGATAAAAGAAAATCACTTTGAAAATAGTCGAGTACTAGCTATAGAGAGTTGGAGAAGATGGAGGAGTCGAAGCAAAAGAAGAGGTGATCAAGGAAGAGGAAAATCCCACCAAAGTGATAATAGAGACCTTGAGTGCTATTACTGTGGGGAGATTGGTCACATCCAAAGTCGTTGCCAAAAAATAAAAGAGGATTTAAAAGCTCTAAGAGAATAAATGAGGGGCAAGACCAAAGTAAGTGATTCCTTTACAAATATGGTCATGGGCGATGATCTATTATTGATGAGATATTTGGATGATACTGTTGATGAGAAGTATTTAAATTGAATAATGGATTCTACATCAGACTTGCATATTTGCAATGACCAAGACATGTTCGATGATTTGCAATTGGGGAATTTTGGCCACATCAATGTGAGAAACAACTCTAAGATGAAGATTGAAGGCGTTGGACGAGTCCGCCTTAAGCTCTACAATGATGAAGTCAAAATACTTCCTGAAGTAAGGTATGTTTCTGATTCTAGTGTTAACATTATTTCATTAGGTGTGATGGCATCAAAAGGATACAAGTATGTTGGAGTTGGGAAGTTTTGTAAAATATACAAAGGGAACTGTCTGGTTATATAAGGAAGAAAGAAGAGCAAAAACATCTACTATCTTGATGGTCATTCCTTGAAAAAGCGACTTGAATGAAGTAAAATGGAATAAGCAACAGATAAGAAGACTGTAAGGATTAAGAATAGAGTTAGGTTTTCAAATTCTGTTGTAATTTGAAAAATTGAGAAAATGGGAGATTTGTTGAGTTTTTCTCAATCCCATATAGGATAATTTAAAAAATGATAAGGAAAGCTTTCCCTATAAATAGATTAGTGTTATTTTGGAAAGAGTACACCAACTCATTGAGCCTAATAAATTAAGAGATTTTTGGGCCTTGAGTTATTTTGTAAGGGTTTGTAATTTTGTCCATCCAAAAATTATATACTAGAGTGTTTCTCTTCGGGGGTCGTGGATATAGGTCTAATTGAGAGATCGAACCATGTTAAATTTTTTTGTTCTGTTTTATTTATTTATTTTCTTTCATCTTTCTTTCTATATATTTGTGTATTGCTTTTGTTGCCCATCCCAACATTTTTGAATTAGCTCTAGCCACATCTGCATTCTATTTCCACATCCTAGGCACATAATGACATGAATATACTAGAACAAATGTAGGCAACCTGTGCCCATGAAGGGGAGACCAAATTCTTGAAACAAATTGTCCTACTAACTTTCCAAAAGAGGCATTGACTAAATCTTCGACCCAAAAAAAAAAGAAACAAAAAATAAATATTAGAAAATGATAAAAGACTAATGAATCGAGTCGGGGATCAGAACTCTGCGCTTGCCATTAATGACATTGGCACGGTAATCATTTTGTCCTATTAGCACCAAGGAACATCCTCACTAGAGAAATGAGAACGAGAAAGAATAACAACAGCACAGTTACCTTCACGATTAATAAGAATTAAGAAACTTCCTCTCTACCATTTTTTCACATACACTATTTCCAACGATTCGAATTTTTAGGCATTAGTCCATACAGCTGCATACTTAACTTTTTGTGAGTGTGAAACTTTTGTTCTCTCTATCTCTTTCTATATATAGTGATGATCCATTCAGTTCTTTTGTTTACTTTTTTGATAAATAGTGATGAGCCGGTTAAGGGGTTACACTTATCTGGTTAGTACACATGACTGTGGCCATGGACTCTAACAATCAACTATTTGAGGAGCCATGCGTATACAAATTCGATTCGAGTTTGAAATTTTGTCTCTTTTAACACTGCGGGAAACCACACTTACATTATTGTACAAAGGGCAAAGCGATGTTCAGAAAATGAAAATAGGAGTGTACAAGGTGAAAGTCTAGAGCTTGCATTTGAGCTCGACCACTATAACACTAATGTTATCTTTGCTTCCCTTAGCAACAACCAGCTCTGCTAGAATAGAAGCTACTTTTGATGCACTATATTCGGTTAAACACCTTATTCTGATTCTGCCTCTAAGACGACCTCTCACTACACATGCAAACTCATTGGATACCACATCCCACAGGCCATCAGTTGCTATTATCAGGAATTCATCTGATTTCGTTCTCTTGGCCTCTAGGACTTCTGGCTCTGAGGTCATATAAGACTTCAGGTCGTGATCACCTGTTTGAGGAACTAGGTAAACGACAAACGTTGGAGTAGGAATATGAAAACTTAGGACAATGGAAAAGAGGAAATATGTGTTAGACCAAACCAACAATATTTGGATTTAACAACAAATTATATCAATTGAGAAGTGGAATGCAAATTCAATACATTATCACAGACAACTAGAAGAGGAAGATCATGAGGAACACTGTTACAATGAAATCACTCTGCTAAAATAGTCCTTTTCCACAGCTTCAGTGACAATGGATGAAGTACCTATGGATCCACTACTAGAAAAAGTCTTATTACCAACTGTCAAATTCTGTTGGTAGTTGTCCAATTTCTGTTGGTAATACTAGTTTACTAACATATTACCAAAAGAATTTGGTCCGTGGGTAAAACGCTTGTTGGAAAGTGTTACCAATAAGAGATTTTTAAGTCTGTTGGTAATTACCAACAGATTTCACTGTTAGTAACATTATATTTCAATTGGTAATAATTTCTTTGGGGTTAAATACTTTCTATTGGTAATTTTATTACGTTACCAACAAACTAACTACATAGTTGGTAAAGTCATTGAAAATTTTCGAACTGTTTATTTTGTTGGTATTTTTTTTAATTGATTGTTTAGTTGGTAATGTTGTTGGTAATTTGCCAACAATTCCTTAGTTGGTATATCTGTTTATTTAGTTGGCATTTTTTTAATTAATTGTTTGGTTGGTAATTTAGTTGGTAATTTTTCAATAATTCCTTAGTTGGCATATTTGTTTTGTTGGTAAATATTATACATTATCGACAAACAATTTAGTTGGTGATTAGTTGGTAACTTACTAATTAAATTTCGGTTGGTAATATCATAGTACAAAAACGTTGCATTAGTGATAAGTACCAACAAATTACTTGTTAGTAAGCACTTACAAATTTCTGTTAGTAAGTACCAATAAATTATTTATTAGTAAGTACCAACAGATTTCCTATTAGTAAGCACCTATAGATTTTTATTGGTAAGTAACTGCAGATTTCTATTGGTAACTAACATTACCAATAGATATTCTGTTGATAAATAAAATTACATTAGTACCATATAAATCATAATTCACATATTTAATAAACCAATCCTATATAATATTAAAAGTACATCTATATCAAAAGTACATCCATATCCATAATTCACATATTTTTAACACTTCCTAAACCAACCACATCAAACACTGATGTGGAACAAAAAATAGATAAGTCAATTTGTAATGAGCTCAAAACAATATTTCACTTCATAAGTCCAAATATAAAATAAAATCAAGAAGAACCAACTCGTGAAGCATCTTGTCCTTTGAGTTCCTTAACTTTTGATGTTAGGGAATTCACCTTAGATTGTAAGCATTCATTTGCTTTTCGTAGTTCTTCAATAGCCTTGTGTAGTGACTCTTGTATGTCCAAATCCTTCGATAGTGGAAGGCTATTAAATACATATCTGTCATTTCTATTGCTAAGCCTTCAAAATCTAGTGGAAAAAAAATGAAAGTCAATGATCAAGTCAAAAGCCTTCTTGTAAGGCAAGGAGAACATATTACTAGAATCAATGAAAAAGTATAAAGAAAGGGTTAAAACAACATATGATGCATAAAATGGAAACTACAAATGACAGAATTAGGAGCAACCTGTTTTTCCAATTGTGAAATAAGTATCAACCCACCACAACGATAACATTTTAAGGTAAGTTACACCTTATAGAGGGATTGATAGTTGTTCTATTTTCCCTGCACCCCTATTTTTCAGTTGTGGAATAAAAATCAACCCACCATGACTATAAGATTCTGAGGCTTTTTTTTTTTCAGTTTTCCTAACAAACCGGGTAATCAGCATAGGGAAGAGAAATCCTGTAATTGAATATATCTTGAAAGTAGTGAGTCTCCATGAGCAGCAAAGATATGGATTTCCTATTACAATAGCATTAAATTCAGAAAAAGAGATACATTTTGTTTTGTATCCTCATCATACATTGAAAGAATATGTAATTAGCCGTTTGTTTAAATGAAAATAGAGAAAAATCATATCCAAGCGTTAACATTTAAACATAAAAAACTTGCCTTATTCATTATCTAAGTATGAATAATGGCACCCCTTTCCAAGAAAGATTGCTCAAATGCACAAAACAATCTACACTTGTACACAATTAACTAACTAATATAATTGTACCCTTCCAAATCCTAATGGTTTATAATTATTTGAATTAGCTCTAAGTCTACTTTATTTTTTTCCCTTCCTGTTATAAATCTACCACATTCAGATATAGGAAAGAGAAATTTCAAGAAAACAAAGAACATCAAAAACAAAACAGAGATGCAGAGAAGCATTGAAAAGCAAAGAATCAAAACATATCAATGGAACAGATGCATTTCGTCATTCAGGTATTTTGTTGTCTAATATTTACTATGCAACTCACTTAATAGGACAACTAACCAAGGCCGAAAGGAAAGTCACAGGCCAGAGAAACAACTCACAAAAAAGAATTGCCTTTTCCACATGTTTTCTATCCAGAAATAATAAGCCATTCATCTATAAACACAAATACATGCAAGCAGTAAAAATAATAGAAATCATCAAAGGCTAATCAAGGAAACATAATCATCTCAAAGCAACAGTATTGGCTAACAATCAAGAAAGGATTACCTCCATGACACACTAGAGCAATAAATAGAAATCAAAACTAAATTATCTGATATGATTTGGGCTTGACCTTATAAAGTTCCGAGCCATTTTGAGAAACAAAAAGCTGAAGTAAAGGACTCAAATGCAACAAGAATAAAGATAACAAAATAAGAGCTGCCTTTCAATTCCTACGAACTCAACTAATTGCAAAGCAGATAAGATCATGAACATACTAGCAAACAGACTAGTTTCTTTTCAATTATAGGAATATTCTTTCACTAAAATTTAACTCCGGCAAAAGCAAAGAATCTGGAGCTAATTAATTTGCCACTGCCAGAGGGAAAACCGAGAAGAAGGGGACAAAACAAATTACAGAAAGATAGCAACTTTACAGTAAACTAAAGATAATACAAGCAATAACATACAAACTTGAACGATAACTAAGCTTACTTTACCATAAATGAATATCTATACTTTTCACATCAAAGAGAAGTAATTAGAACCCCCCCCCCCAAAAAAAAGAATAAACAAATAAATATTTTGTGCAAGGTTCACGTTCTGTAATGCCATCGACGACTCAGGTCATGGGATCTAGACGATTCAAGTTCACCGGAGGTTTCTTGTCCAAATATTGAATCGGCTTTTTCTAAGTCACAATTTGAAGTTTTACAGAGTGGATTCAATTTTAGGCTGAGTCGGGAGGCTTCAAAGACTAAAAGGGCAACGATAGGGAGAAAAAGTAGAACCAGCCACCATTTGAGAAGCCACTTGATAACCTCCCGAGAAAACTCAGTCTTCCCTCGAACCCCAAATTTTCTATACTTTCTTCGCACATGAGTTCTTAATTTCCTAGGCACCTCATCGGAGGTGTTGTCGGAGTCTGTAATTGAGACATTTCTATTGTACATAGAGGCTAATATTTGCTATGGAAGTGGCAAAGCCATCAATGAGGACGGAATTAGCACAGCATCGACGACCGGGATCGTACATAGAGGTATAAGGTTTGGCCCTTCTTTGATGAATCTTGACATTTTTGAAGATTCAGTTAAAATGAGAAAGGGAAGGGCGGGCGGGTTCTCTTTGAGGCTCGAAGGGAAGCGCGGGCGGGTTCTGAAACGGAGAACGAGGATTGGTTCAGCGGAGAAGGGAAAGCTGAAAAGGGAATCGCGGGCGGGTTTTGAAACTTAGAATAAGAAACAAAAGGAAAAAGAGAAAAAAATATAATCTTTTCTAAATTATATAAATATTTTAAAATAAAAAATTATCTAATAATATTGTTTATTTAATAATATTTTTAAGCTATAATAAATAATTTTTTGTTATGTACAAAAATGAAAGTGCACATTATAAAATACTGTATAGTATATTTCTATAAAAATAAGTTTCTAAACTATATAATTTGCAAAACATTGAGAATTATAAAAGTTTCTTTGTCACTGTATAGTACATTATATAAAATAATTTAAAAAATATTGTATAATACATTTACATAATATGATTGTTCTTAGGTAAAAAAATACAAGTTTATCCACAATGAATTAGGTTAAACAAATTAATCACAAGTGTAACACAAACTTTTTCTCAATACAATGAAATTTGATGTGCACTTTGTTACTAATTATCTATTATCAAAATAGAAATAGAGTATGTGTTTATTCTCTTTATATTATTTCATTATTTAGATATTTGTTACTATTTATCCATTATCAAAATAGAAAGAAAAAAATTTAGGCTATAAAGATATTGAAAAAGAGAGTGTAAAATAGAAAGGTCCATTTTAGAAGGAGTGCATGCATTATCAAAATAGAAAGCAAAAAAATCGACTCCTTTAAAAAAAAAAAAAATCAACTGAGAGAGTGTAAAAAATGGTTTAAAAAAACCAAAAGGCCCAATGTAGAGTTTAGGATCTCAAGGCATTTTAATCAATTGAATTATTAATTAGTCACCAAATTTTTTTTCTCATCAAATGACAAAACTTAGGAAATTAAAGGTTTTTTAAGATGAAAAAAATTAGTTAAAAATTAATCTACTAGTCAAAGTTTAAATCTTGAACTTGGTATCTATGTATATATTTTTTATGTATGAGATGAGAGAGGAGGAACGAGAATTGGTTTCAATTGAATTTATAAAATAGTCTTAAAAACAATTTAGCAAAATATAAAGATTATACTAATCTTATAAATGTGTTAGGTTTTGACGCATTATATAGAGATTATATTAGATTATATAGCAAAATATATTCGATTACCTTCAAATTTGGTCACAATACTATTTTTACTAATTTTAATAAATTTAATAGTTGGATAATTAATTTGACATACTTATCTTCATAAATGCATTAGGTTTTTTTGCTATTGTATAGAGATTATACTATATTATGTAGTAAAATATATCCGATTACCTTTAAATTTGGTCACAATACTTTTTTAAACAATTTTAACAAATCTAACGGCTGTATCGTTAATTTGACATATTTATCTTCATAAATGTGTTTAGTTTTAGGCTGTTATATAGAGATTATACAAGATTATGTAGCAAAATATATCCGAATACCTTTGAAATACATTTTTTAGTAATTTTAACAAATCTAACGGTTGGATCGTCAATTTGACATATTTATAAACGAGTTAGGTTTTAGGCCGTTTTATAAAGATTATGCTAGACTGTGTAGCTAAATATATCTGATTACCTTCAAATTTGGTCATAATACTTTTTTTAGTAATTTTAACAAATATAACGGCTGGATCGTCAAATTAACATGCTTATCTTTATGAACAAGTTAGGTTTTAGGCCGTTATATAGAGATTATGCTAGATTGTGTAGCTAAATATATCTGATTACCTTCAAATTTAATTACAATACTTTTTTTAAAAAATAATTTTAACAAATCTAACGGTTGGATCGTCAATTTGACGTGCTTATCTTTACGAACGAGTTAAATTTTAGGCCGTTATATAGAAATTATGCTAGATTATGTAGCTAAATATATCCGATTACCTTCAAATTTGGTCACAATACTTGTTTTAGTAATTTTAACAAATATGATGGTTGGATCGTAAATTTGATGTACTTATATTTATAAATGAGTTAGGTTATAGGCCGTTATATAGAGATTATGCTGATTGTGTAGCTAAATATATTCAATTACCTTCAAATTTTGTCACAACACTTTTTTTAATAATTTTAAAAAATCTAACGGTTGGATCGTCAATTTGACATATTTATAAATGAGTTAGGCTTTAGGCCGTTATGTAGAGATTATGCTAAATTGTGTAGCTAAGTATATCCAATTACCTTCAAATTTGGTCACAATACTTTTTTTTAATAATTTTAAAAAATCTATTGGTTGGATCGTCAATTTGACATATTTATAAATGAGTTAAGTTTTAAGCCGTTATATAGAGATTATGCTATATTGTGTAGCTAAATATATCTGATTACTTTCAAATTTAGTCACATTACTTTTTTTTAATAATTTTAACAAATCTAATGGTTAGATCATCAATTTGAAGTGCTTATCTTTATGAACGAGTTAGGTTTTAGGCTATTATATAAATATTATGCTAGATTGTGTAGCTAAATATATCCGATTACCTTCAAATTTGGCTACAATACTTTTTTTAGTAATTGTAACAAATCTAAAGAGTAGATCGCCAATTTGACATGCTTATCTTCAATAAATCTATTTTTATTCTATTTAAACTTTTACCAACTATCCACTTCAATTAGTATTTCGTTGGAACAGCGACAAGGAAAAAACATTCCTCTTCCCTTTACTAATAGATTCCCATAAGACATAGTTACCAACTACGCATATTTAATTAGTAATAAGTTGGTAAATATTTTCCTATATGCTTACCAACATATTACCAACAAATTACCAACACAAATATTAACAACTATATACGCACAGTTAGTAATTCTTTTTGTAGTTTATTGGAGATTGATTTACTATATTTCCAACGGATATGTTGGTTGGTAATGCTGTTGGTAAAAAATAAACTATCATATTGCCAACTATATTACCAATTGAATTAACTACCAACTACCCACATCTGTTGGTATTCCGTTGGTAAATTGACGGGAACAACATTCTCTCTCTATTACCAACAGATTACCATCCGACACAATTACCAACCACTTATATTTTATTAATAATTGGTTGGTAAATATTTTTCCGCAAGTTCACCAACACATTACCAATCGATTATTAATAGCAAAATCACCAATAGAATACACATAATTGGTAATTTGTTGGTAAGTAACTGAAATACAACAAATTCTACATTTGTTGGGAATATATTGGTAATTACTAATCGAACTTGGTTTGTTAAGAATAGTCAGTTAGTAATCAACATTTTTCTAGCAGTACACTTGAAGTAGAAAGCACACCTTGCACACGACCAATGTTCTGATCTATAATCCTAAGCCGTGCAGCTTCCATCCTCTCCCTCTCCTCAAGTCTTTCAGACTATTCAACCAGTTCAAAAAATTTGCCGTCAGATTTATATGACAAAACTCAAAATCCACCTAAACCAATTAAATACTCCTTCTATCTTAAAAATTATGTCAATATAGAATATAATACAGAGATTAAGAAATTATTAAAACTTATATAACTATTATAAAAAAAGGCTATTATACTCCTAAATAAAAGTAAGCATAAATTAGTTACTCTCTTTTATATATCTATTAGAAATACACATATTTAATTAGTCAAATAGTTGAAGGATTGATTAATTAAGAATATAAACAAGAAATGTATTCTTTATTTATGAAATTAATAAATATTTTAGTATAATAAAAATATTTAAAAAATTCATGATTTTTAAGACGAAAAAATTAAAAGACAAAAGAATGCTAAAGAAAGACAAAGTAATAAATTCACGAAACTACTGCCGATGAGCGACAACACACCTTACGATCAGTTGACTGTGGCATTGCAATTCCACCCCGACATAGCACCGCTCTCGAATCCCCGCAATTGGCCACCACCAACACTTGTTCCCCCACCATCGCCACCACAGCTGTTGACCCTGCCGCCCCTTTTGCCGTCTCAGCCTGCGTACTACGCTCAACATTCAGTACTTACTTCATCATCCATTCTAGAAAAACATGCCGTCATCACTTTTTTCCAGTCAACAATATTTCTACTTCCATCGCCAGTTGTCGGTTCATTTCCAGAGGGCATTTCAGAGTTTGCCTCCAGCTCATTCTCTAGTAACTTATGCAACCTTTCACGGCATGCATTAGCTACCCTATCCCTACCATGACCATCATATGTGGCAAAGAATACATACTTCCCGGCGACCGTTCGAGGAGCCACTATTAACGCATCCTCCCTTTCTCTCCTCTTTTCCTATCAACGACGCTGAACCGCAGTTTAGTGTGCTGACCCTCTCAGATGATTCCCCGCATTCCACTTGTTCTTTTTCCTGAACGTGGCCCTTTCTTAGTGAACTAGAACTATGATCAGAGACTCAAATGGACTAGGACTTTGGTAAACTTATCCTAGAGCTCATTTTTCCCACAAAACAGTCTGGCACGGCTTCAGACGGTCCCTCACCCGAAGGCACTTCTTTGAACTCAATGTCTCTCCATTTGGGGTGTTCAGGAAACAACGACTTCTCCCTTCCTAGTATCTAGAAAAATCTGGCATGAGGAAGAAAGTTGCACTCACTTGCATTCTAGCTGGAAGCGATAAATGAAAATATGAAGATAGCACCGAGGGAAAATGTAGCAACTTTGGAGATGGCACTTGAGCAAGTCCGTTAGACCTATAAATAGGCTGCAATTTGTTGGCATATTAAATCAAATTGGTTATTTTAGAAATTAATTTGTTAGTTTTAGTATATCATATTTTTGTTCTGTTGAGCCTTGCACTTGTTATTATAGAGTTAATTTACTAGTTTGAGTAGGTTTTACTTCTACCCTTGAGAAGTTTATTTATTTTAATTTATGTAATAAAGTTATAGTTTACTCTATCGTACTAAAAATTATGTCAATTTAGAACATGATATGGAAATTAAAAAATTATTAAAATTTATATAATTATAATAGAAAATCACTACTCTCTCTATTTCTTTTTATCTGTCCATTTTAAGCGATTTACAAGTTTTTTAAAAAAAATAAGATTTTTCAATTAATTAATCAATATTTCTTATTTTATCCGAAAAAAATCTCTCTCTTTATTAAAGAATAATCAAATTTTAAAGCTTTATATGTTATAAGCATATTTAATTTACTTTTATTTTCCACTATAAGTGCACAATACTTATTGTATTAAAGAGGAATATTTGTAAAAAAAAATAGCAATTAGTATATTAATGTTGATTTGCTAATATGACAGATAAATTGAGACAAAAATATTAGTTAAAATAAACAGATAAAAGGGGACAAAGGAAGTGTTATATTCTTAAATAAAAATAAACATCCACTAATTATTCTTCTCTATATATTTATTAAGAATGCACATATTTTATGAGTCAAATAGTTGAATAAGAGCTAAATTAAGAATATAAATAATAAATTTATTCTTAATTTATGAGATCGATAAGTATTTTGACATATAAAAAAAAATTTAATATAATTTTTGGGACAGAGGAAGTAAAGTATAACCATGAATATTGGTGAGAATACTATAAATATAAATCCAACATGTCTCATTATTGATCGTTAATTAAAATATTTTTATATACACCAATGTTCAATTTCGATTAAGGGTTTATAGTTTTTATGCTTTTATATATATATATATATATATATATATATATGTATGTATGTATGTATGTATGTATGTATGTATATATAGTTATTATATATCTTTGATGACAAAACTTGAAGAGAGTTCATAGCGTATTAAACCAAGCTCATTATTTAGAAAATTTATTAGTTTTCTTTTTATAGTTATTATTATTTTATTTTATGGAAAATGATAACTCGATTTTAAAACCACTAATTTATACTTATAAAGTTTATTATTCTTCTAATTTCTTCTCTAACCAAGTATGAGAGATTACCTTGTATTTATAGGAAGCAGGAGAAGGATTATTAGTAAATTATCAAACCGAATATTTATATATCAAATTTGATTTATTTTATATTGCTTCATATATGAAATTATATACTTAATCTTGAGATTACCTTGTATTTTAAAAATCTCAAGATTCATCCCGAAATGAAGAATTGCCAAGTCATTTGATCCTTCAACAAAAGTTGGTTTCCTCCTCTCGCCCCTTTGCTTCACAACTACTTTGCTCATACATAATCTTCTTGAACTTAATATATATTCTATAACCAAAATGATTTTATTTACTATATTTAGGTAATAATTAAATTTACAATATATAAATTAATTTACTATAATAAATTCATATTAATTAATTTAATTTCATAATATAGTTAAAAAAAAGTTGGGAAAGTAGATTTCATTATCCACTATATTTCCAGCAACTAAAACTCTTGAGCAATTTTATTTTCTAACCGATGACTTACCAATTTTGATTGAAGCACACTTAGTGTAGTTTCTTTTGCATTCTTTTCTACACTGTCATTAGTTTTTTTTTTTTCCCCTTTCCTTTTCAGATTTTTGTGTTACATTTTTTTTCTTGATCCTTGGGACTTGGGAGTGTTTTGAGACAGAATGGTTGTTTTTTATTAGGAAATTAGAGGATAGAAATGTAGTTTTGCTGAATGTCTTGGGGATTAAGTTAGTTTTGCTAAATTGTTGTTTCTGTTTTATCACTTTATCTTTGGTTTCTTTTTGTACAACATCTGAGTAGATTAGTTTTGATTCTTTTGCAGGATTGACTTAATGGAAATAGATTCTTCAAAAGACAGTTCAACTCCTCAATTAGCTGCTCCATCAGAAAACACTTCATCTAGGAGAAGTAAGTCTAACGTTGCTTAGAATCAGGAAAGTCAAAGAGTCGTTGATGGAAAGATTATGTTGACATGTTTATATTGTGGTTTTTGTAGGAAATGTGGTGGAATATATAAAATGAAAGACCATTTAGCTGGAGTCAAGTCTTACCTACGTGTTCCACATGATGTGAAATTTCAATGAAAAATTCTCTTGATGACATTGTTAAAAAAAAGAGAGAGACTCAAGAAAACTTTGATTTTGAAAATCCTTATAGACCTAGTGTAGCAAACTTTGAAAATGGCATTGATCTTTCAAGAATGGATCAATTTGTATTTGAGTCACAACAATTTGATGTCGATGTTGGAGTTGCAAGCACTAATAGTGCATCCAACAATTAGGATCGTGATGATGAAAGTTGGCTTAGAGGAATTTGAAGATTTGTACCTTTGTTTTAAGTAATAAGGATTTGAAATTGTGTAATTATAATAAACTAAGAATGACTAGTACTTTTAATTTGTTATGTGTTAGATTATTATTAACAAACTAAAATGGTTACTTTTAAATTTGTAGTTATAAATTATTTATTTTATTAGCAATTTGTCATTTTAGTACATTATATTAATTATAGAGTTAAATGTTTATGTCTTTATAGATTTAAATTACATTATATTATTGATTAATTTTATTTTTTTATAATAACTATGTTTTAAAATTTTAAATTATAATATTACCAGTTCAATTACGATTTAATTATAGTTGAACCATTAAACTATGAACTAATAAAATTTTCAGTTCGATATCCGGTCCGATTCTAAAAATATTGATTTTCTAATCTATTAATAGAAAAATATAAACTAATCTTAATCGCTATAAGACTAATAATCTTAAACAATTAAAATTAACTTATTAATTTTAATTATGATTAATTATTTAATTCGTCAATTAATAAATTCATATTTAACAAATTATGAGCGGTAGCTAGCAATGCATCATGACCACCCAAAAGTTCAAAAAGTCAAGTGACTTGACATGAATATTTCAATAGCAAAATACATGTGCAATAAACTCTTTTTATCATATTATATATCATTTGGTTTAGAGTATGAAATTAGTGTCATCTCCCTCTAAAATATGATTAATTCCAACTCGAATTTATTAATACTTAATCCAAAATTCATTACTCAACATATATATTATTTGAAACTATTTTCAGCACATAGTTGTCTTAGTCAAGGACTTCTTGAGTAATAATTCCCTACAAATGGCTGTGAGATATACTCTCCTACTATTAAGAGTGATGAATCAGTTGTTGATCCTCTTATCTACTTTCGTATACTTCATGTTGTACCTAATGTCCTCCCTAAAGGCCGTCTTGAAAAGATTCCAAATATAGGAATCAAAGTACAACACTTAACATATAAAGTACCTTAGAGATCTCAAGTCTAAAGATACTTGCACTTTTACTAAAATGTGATTCTATCATTGACACTAAATAATTATTTATGTGATTATCTCATGGTTAGGTCATCCAATAAACTTGTTCACTTAATGTAATATCCCTCCCTTGTGCACTTTGACAGGTGACTACTTTTATTTGAATAAGACTATGCATGAAGGCCCAGAATAAGAAATAATCAGTTTAAACAGAAAATATTTTGGTGAGATAAAAATTTTAAGGTGCGTCGAAAAAATTTTCGATAGCTAATTAAGAAAAACTAAGAAGGAATTTGGAAAGTTTGAGAGACACCATTAAGCTTAGTTTAACTAATATATTATATTGGTAAAATAAAAAATTTTCCCAATTGGAATGAATAGGACCCCTTTCTGTGGTGATTTTGGTAAAATGTAGCTAATCATAGTTGAAGTGGGATTAATTAAATGGAATTTTGTATGGCATCACATGATTGGTTGTGAAGAAATTAAATGGCATTATATGCTTAGTTGTGAGGAACCTTATGGCATTACATGATTGGTTACAAGGAAACAAATGGCATTTGATAGTTAGTTACAAGAAATTAGCTGGTCTAAAATGACTGGACCATATGTTATCAAGAGATTGGTTGCATGGAGTTAGATAGTGTTTAATGATTGGATGCATGGAAAACATGTGGTTTAAGATAATTAGTTGCATGGAACTTAGGTGGAACAATATGATTGGTTGTTAGAAGCTAAGATGTCCTTCTATGTTTGGTTGCATGATTGATTAGGTGGAAAGCTAGATGTTTCACAAAGCACTTGAAAGTTCCAAAGAATTCTACAAGTTTCCTAATGTTGCACAGTATCCAAGATATTTTCTCTACTTTTTATTTTTTATCACATGCTAATTATCTCTATAAATAGAAGAGTGAAGGATGGCAGAGGCCATTTTGGCCACCAAAATTCAGCAAGAAATAAGAGAAAGGGGAAAGAAAATGAAAAGGAAAAGAAAATAGAGAGATAACCAGGAGAAAGACAGAGAAAGGGAGAAAAAGAAGAGCTTGGACCTTTGCTAGCCTAGAAATTGTTCTATATAAAGTAAAAGGCTTTCCTCCATGAATTAAAAGTATTCTATAGCTTATGAAGATTATTTTGATGTATATTTTTCATGAAAAATACCATGGTTTATGGAATATGCTAGATGAAGAAATGTTGTTTTGATATTCCTTTTTGCTATAACAATGTGCTGGTTGCTTAAAAGCATGGTGTCACGCCCCGTGCCAGCAGACCTGGAAGCGCGACTATGGGCCTAGCAGCGCCCACGGTCAACTACTTGGCCGCCATCCTCACTGGGCCAAAATAGATATCCCAAGTTGACAATTGGTACTTAGGCCCATCTTTATATACCATTCACACTTCTCATCCCAATCCCATGTGAGATTGGAGTATCACATTCATCTCTCTTTTAGACCTAAGCGTCCTTGCTGGGCCCGTACTTTAGGAGCCAAATCCAGGACCAACCAGGCAGTATGAGATTCTAGAGGTGGCTCCCATCACGTACGGTGTAACACTTAGTTTTCATACCAGGGGCTGGTTACCTATTCTAATACTAAATGTTACGTCCTGTACCCGCGGACCCAGAAACGCGACTATAGGCCTGGCTGCACCCACGGTCAACTACTTAGCCGCCGTTCTCACTGGGCTAAAATGAATATCCCAAGTTGACAATGGGTACTTAGGCCCATCCTTATATACTATTCACACTTCTTACCCCAATCCTATAATACAAAATGTCACGCTCTGTACCCGCGGACTCAAGAGCACGACTATGGATCTGGCAGCACCCAAGGTCAACTACTTAGCCGTCGTCTTCATTGGGCCAAAACGGATATCCTAAGTTGACAATTGGTACTTAGGCTCATTCTTATATACCATTCACACTTCTCATCCCAATCTCATATGGGATTGGGGTATCACACATGGTTGCTGTAATTTTTATGACATTATGATGAGTCTCGAAGGAGTTTTGGGAGGATAAAGATGGTTGTACATGTGGAAGACATAAATGAAGAAAGAAAAGAAAGAAAAGAAATTACAATTGTTGAAAATGGGAGAAGTGATGTTGCTATGCAAAGCTGTGATTTTCGTTCCTTTATATGGGTGCATAATAAGCTTTTTCCATGACTAAAAATACAAAGATTGTGTACCATTTAGTTAGTGATTAAAGTGAATCAAGTGATAATTAAGTAGTTAAATAAGAAATGAATAAATAAAGAATGCATTTGGTGAGAAAGAGGTGAAAATTCTGGGGGAAACAACAAGATTTTGCTTGCAGTATCTCTATGCCGGTTTCAAGTCTGACTGAAAGAAGCTCAAGTATTTATAGCTAAATGTTTTAGGAACATTTTGTCACAAATTTGAGATCATTTGGACTTATGACCAGAAATTTATGGTGAAAATACTAAAGGTTGCCAAATCTGTGATGGGATTGGAATACTGGAATTTCATAGTCAAAACTGAATGAAATGGGAGAGGGAATTGCTATTTCACGAATTGAAAATTATAAAGTAATATCTTTGGGACATTTTGGAACTAGTTTGACATCAATCGGATTTGTGAATCAAAAGTTATGACAAAATAAGTGAAGTATGCCATGAAGTGAAAATGCTGGAATTTCCTTAAGGAAAATGAGTTCTTTTGTTGGTTCCATTAACTTTAATGAATGAATAAAAAATTAAAAAGGGTATGTGAAGTTCTTGTACACATGTTGGATGAAGGATTAAGAAATGGACACATGAGCTTGAATTAGTTCAAGTTATGCATTCATAAGAAACGAGAGAAATAAGGAAATTAGTGATTCCCTTATAAGAATATCTTGTTAGCAATATATATTGGTTGTAAACCATAGATACTAAGTGCTAGATGGGATAATCTTTAATGTAGGTATACCTACTTCAAGGACATTGTGAAGGTTTAAAGACGATACACTGCTACACTATAGTATTACGTGAGGTGAGTCCCTCTATTTCTAAATATGTTTTAGCTAAGTATTTTTATGATAAAGTTAAATACTTTTCTGATATAGCTAAGTGTTTCTCTGATATATCATAAGATGGACTTTTAAGCTTAAAGCTACACGCTTTCTGGGTTTACTCAAAATATAGTTAAATGTTTCTTATCACATTTAAATGGAAATGTTTTATTTAATATCATGAATATATGCATGACATGGAATCTTTCTTTTAAAATGGTACAATTTTTTATGATAATTGCCAAATTGCTTTCAAAGCATCCTGTGCATTATAGAAAATGTATGTCGCTTCCTATTAGGGATGGCAATTTTCCCACTTAAATTGGGGACCTGGCCCGGCCCGGTTGGGCTGAGGATTCCCCGATTTAAGCGGGGACGGGTTTCATTCCTCGGCCCGCCAACCGAGGACGGGTCGGGGATGGGGATTGCATGATCCCCGCCCCGGTCCGTTTTACATATTTTATATATATATATATATATATATCCATCCACATATATACACACACACACACACATATATATAGGTGAATTATATATGTGTTGTATATGTATATATATTATATAAATTATATATATATATATTACATATGTATACATACCAATATATATATATATATATATATACACACACACACATTATATAAATTATAGATAAATTATATATATTATATATGATTATATATATATATATATATGTAAAGATAGATTATATATGTATATAAATAAAATAGAAAAGAAGAGGAAAAATAAAAAAGAAAAAAATTATTAATTATTAATTTTACTCTTACTAATATAGTGATATGATAAATATGCAAATTATTGAAAATCACTACAAAAGTTTTCTACATGATTAAAAAATTTTGAATAAAAATATATTAGAGACAATTTTTTTTAAAAAAAATTATAATTATTTTCGGGCCAAACGGGCCCCCGATTCCCCGGGCCGGGACCGGGGATTGTTTTGTCCCCGGCGGGCCGGGGGCGGGGATCCCCGCCTTTCCCCGTAGCGGAGATGGGCCGGGGATGGGGATATGGGGGCGTATGCGGGGACGGGGTCGGGATTTCTAGTCCCCGGCCCGACCCCATTGCTATCCTTACTTCCTATATTCACTAAACTATAGAAGTTATCCCATGGAACATAACAATCATTTGGAAAACAATATTTTAACCCCAAGAATAATTTTTTTGTACTCGGGAATGAACTGATATTTTCAAGAAAGAAAATATTTTGGAAACGAATTTCTATTTGAGAAAAGTATTGAGTTATGCTAAGATGTTGCATTGATCTTTGTTGTTGTGCCAATATGATTCTTGAGTACTTAAAGGGACTACACACTTGTACTAACTTGTGTGAGTTTGAAAATGCTATCCGGTTGGTAGCCACCTCTGAACTGTGATCTCTTTCTACACAGAGTGCCAATATCTTATATTTAGTCGTTCTTAGCTAGCAACACATTTTTCCAAAGTAAAAATAGAGAACAGGCATGGGACACCCGGGCCGTAGGGCAGGCCATGACGGTGGTCATTGTGTGTTTAATTGCGGCATACACACTGGGTTATTCATACCAGTCTATCGGTTGGACTAATGTTCCTTCCGAAAGAGATCAATATTATTGATTGGACCAAGGTTACTTCTAAATGAAATTACAGTGTGAATTTGGAAATTAAAACGTATTTTGAAAATATGATGTGGTTTATATTTAAAAGCTCAATACTATTATTATAAATGGTGTTAGGCTACTATGTGTTATCATAGTGGCATATTTTCTTGAAAAGAGAATAGTCATACTTTCTTTATGTGTGGGATATTAGTTTCCATTAAATCATGATTTCAAAATATGCATGAACTCTTTTTATGATAGTCAACTAGTTTTCCTCTCCAATGATTAAAGAGCTATTTTTGTTTAATGGAAAGTACTATGAAATTTTTTTATATATGTTAAGGAAGAACACGAGCACCTAAGGGATTCATTGAGTGTTTTTGCACTTACACGTTGTTCTACATGTTTTTAGACTCTAATGTACAGATTGGTGCTCAGAGTTGTGCAGTGAAAGCATGATGAGGTAGAAACAAGCAAGTTGATATATTGTATGTCATGTTCTTAGTTGGAATTTATGTGTCAGCAATTGTACCCGATGTACTACTTGGGTTTCAATGTAAAGTTATATAATGATTCCGTTGTGTGTTAAGTTTATTAATCTGTTATAAAGACCCCTTATTTGAAAAATTAGACGGGGCGACATCCCATGAAAGCAAAGCTCACTACGACACGGATATACAGGATGTTACACTTAATAAGCATTCATGTGTTAATTTTAAATATCTCAATATTCATAAATGTGATAACTACCACTTGATCGAATCAAGAAATATAACACGTGCTAATATTTATGTATTAATAGTGTCTCATCTCATTAATACTATGGTCATCGATAATTTAAGCACAATCACTATATAGTGCAGTAGAAATCTCACATCATGATTTCTTTAATATTGTACATTATGTTAGGAATTTTATCTATTAGTTTTATACACATACACATATAAGATAATTAAATAAATTGAAAGATAAAGAATATTTTTTATTTAATAAATGTGCAAAATATGTTATACAAATGATTATTTTTAGGGTATAACACCAACAACCTGAACTGAAAATATTCATGTGTAAAATGTCTCTCCTATGTCATAGGAAAGAGAGTGGAAAATGATTATAAATCTCACATACAAGTATGGACGAAAAAATATTACCACTGAATGTTTTACAAAGCATATAAAAAAATCTCAACAACTCAAATTTAATAGCATACTAAACAAGTTTATTCAACCAAAGCAGAAGGCATAAACATAGAAATGAATCAATTGATACAGTTATTAGTTGGGCAGGGGTAATATTTTTAACAACGAGCTTGTTGACCAAAAACAAACTCGTAAGAAATAGTTTACGAGTTTGAAATCCTGAGAGAGATCAATTAATAGTGTGCCAAAACCTTTACTAAATAATATAATATATATATATATATATATTATATTATAATATTTAAATTAAAAGAATAAATAAGTACGAATATTATAATTCTATTTTTAATTTAATTATATAGATTAAATGGATAAACCGATTTGAATCGAATCGGCTCGAATAAATAAAACAGTTATATCAAATTCAGAGTAAACGAGTTTTAGATCGGATCAAGTCCGGGTACAACCGACCAATTTGCAGCCCCACATATACTCAGATCAGAAAAGTTTCAAATAGCGAGAGTTTTAAAAAAATTAAAAATAGAAAAACAAAGCATCCATATTTTTACCGTGGCCAGTGGTCTCCGCCTGAACAGCAGCTTCCTCTGTATAGGCTTCGAAGTTCGAAGCTCCCCTCGGCAGCTCTCCTCATCTCATCAGATCAAGCAAACATCAGATAAAATTGAGATCGAACCTGAAGAAATTTGATGTTGAATATGGAAAGGAGTAGCTTGAGCACAGGGAACAGGATTGAAATGCAGAGTCAATTGATTCAGATGTGCATCCGAGTGGCCTCCGAGAGCAGAGATGCCGTCGAAGCGTGGCGAAGACAGCGGCGATCAATGGAGGCCATGCCTGCTCATCTCGCTGAAGCTCTGCTCCACCACCTCCTCCATCGCCGTCTCCTATTCCCGTCTTTACTCGAGTAGGTACCAATTTTTTTTGCTGATCATCGATTACAGGAAATGATTTTATGCCGATGAAATTTTCTGTGAGCTGACTTCTGAGGATGGCTTACTTTGTTATAAGATTTATGCTCTGATCCTTATTGAAGGACATTATATTATGGTGCTTGTTCAAACATATTACTATCAATTTTGCATACGTTTTAGAAATTCAATTTTAAAGTTCAATGTTCAAATTAAACTTGAGTGCTGTGGTTTTGGCAGTTTCTTTTGCGACTTAGAAATGTTAGAAAACCATGTACAAGGTTTTACTCTTCCAACTTGCTTTTGCTATAATCAGCTTTCTACAGATTTTTAGTCAATTGAAATTTGTGACATTTATTAAATGAAAAAAGTAACGATTGTTTGATGTTGTGAAGCTTGTGTTGATTCTGCCAAATAGATTTCTGAGGGGGAGTAAAAACCTCAACTTGTTGGCCTATCTTTAACTGGGAGGATATGTTGAAGAGCACTACAATTATTCCGCTTCCGCTTTATATCTTAAAGAGGAAAACCTGGTGTATAAATTTCGATCCTGGAACATAAAGCCTTAAGATTTTTTATGTGTATTAGCAATATGCAGCTATAGACACAAGTATAACTGTAAAAAAAATAGTTCAAGCTACAGGCTCATAAGCTTGTTAACTGTATACCTCTATGAATGAGCAATTGGACAGAAAAGATTATAGTGGAGAAAAATAAAAGATCATAACTTCATTAAAACATACTACAGCAAGTATGCTACATTCGGGAACAAAAAGCAGACAAATATGCAACTGAAGAACTTTAAGAATTTTCAAGGGGAAGGAAGGAGCTTCCTCTTCTGCTCCAACGACGTACCTTGGTTAGGCATGGAAATAGCCTCCAACCATATTGGGCTGCAAATTAGTAGTTCTTCTAGATGCTAACACGAGAATATTTTGCACTTGCATTGGTATTTTGTCCTTAAAAACTCAGCAGTTGCATTTTCTATTTCAATGTTATTTTTAATGTATAAAACTGGAAAGGTGATGTTAGTCAATTCCTTATTTAAGTGAAAAGTGGATTTCCACTACTTTTTTGTAATCTGTATTGTTTTTCCTAAATTGCCACGGTCTTCATGTAAGATGCTGAACTTAGATTGGTTTCCACAGGGTCTTCAAACATAGCATTGAGGAGATTGATCTCAAAGGCCAGAGCTGCGTGGATGCAGAATGGATGGCATACTTGGGTGCCTTCCACTTCTTGTGTTCTTTGAATCTTGCAGATTGTTACAAAGTTAGTAATGCTGCATTGTGGTCAATTGCAGGTAGTTTGAACCATGCAATAACAGCTTCCCGTTCCCCTCCTCAAACACTCAGAGAAACACTTGTATTTTGTTTATCTTGATGTTTGGAATTCTGAATTGTGTTTCATTACCCTGCAGGCATGTCAAATCTCAAGTGTCTTGACCTTTCTCGGTGCTCTAAAATTACCAATGCTGGTATTAGACATATTTTGTCCATTCCAAGTTTGGAGAAGTTATGTATCCCTGAAACAGGGGTAACATCCCATGGAGTTAACCTTCTGTCTTCACTAACTAATTTATCAATATTGGACTTGGGAGGCTTGCCTGTCACGGATTTGGCTCTAAGTTCTCTCCAGGTACAGTTTTCATTTTTCTAATGTTTAGGAACTTGCTTCTGTTGTTTTGGCACTTGATCCAGGCTTCCCTTGTCATTTCTATGCAAATACTGACCCATGAATGTTGGTCTGTCTATGACATCAACACTTTGATTGATTATTCTGTTCAATGAACTAAGAAAAACTGGAACAAGTATCCTGCAAAAATATTCTTTTCAAAGCAAGTGAGCTGTCCTGAATTTGCAAGATTTCCAAGAGGCAAAAGTATTTTTCTCTCTTATTTGAATTAGCAGCAAAACTAAGTTGTCAATTTATATTCTTCATTTTCTTTAATGTAAAGAGTTGGCAATATCATTGATTTGGATTGATGTAAGCCACAGATCCTAGGGAAGTCTTATATGATGGCCTTCATGAATTATGATGCATATCCACAAAAAATGTCTTCTATAGCATATTTGAAATTTAAGCGCTGATAATTCGTGGAATGGAATTATTTATTGTATGATGCATAATTTGTGATGTTCATAGGGACTCAAGAATCTGCAGCATTTAGACCTCTGGGGGACTGATATATCTAACGAGGGGGCTGCTCTACTTAAAGTGTTTCCTAAATTGAGTTTTCTGAATGTAGCATGGACGTCAGTTACAAAGTTGCCAGATCTTGCTTCGCTTAAATGCCTGAATATGAGCAATTGCACTATTGATGCAATGTTTGAAGGAGAAGGTGATAAAGTTCCTTTGGCAAAACTTATTCTTTCTGGTGCTGCAGTAACTGATGTATCTCTAGCATTATCAAATGTTCAAATGGGTTGCCTTTCTTGCTTTGATATTTCCAACTCTTCTATTGACTCGTTCTACTTTTTGGGGCATATGAGTATGATAACATATTTGGATCTCAGTGGAGGTTCGATTGCAGATGATTCTGTTGAACATATTGCTAGCATAGGGACGAATTTGAGATATTTGAATCTCAGCACCACAAGAGTAAGCTCTGCTGGTTTAGGAAACTTAGCTGGACATGTTCCAAATCTGGAAACTATAGAGTTATCCTTCACTTCTGTTGATGATACTGCTATATCTTATATTGGAATGATGCCTTCACTGATAGTTATCAACCTAAACAGCACGGATATGAAAGGTAATATTCAACTTAATTGGGTTATAGCAACTTCCAACTGTTTTTAAAGCAATTCAACCAATTCCATCTCCAAGATGAACCTACAAAATCAGGACAGAAGATAAACCACTTTCTGCTTTCTCTCTAGAATGATATTCTGCTAATCTATGTTGTCTGATCTACAATGATATTCTCCACATTGCAGTACTAGGGTCATTACCCAAGAAACAAAATAAAACCAATCCATTGTAGTTCGAATTCATCTCCTTTTACTTTTAGCTTATTTTCTCTACCTTTTTCTGCAGTTACTACTCCAATGATGTATTGAATGCTTTAATAGTATTTTTTGTGAATGTCCAGGCTTAATCAACCAGGAAATTGGAACTTCTACTTGGGTCCCATCACTATCCTCTCTTGAAAATCTGATGTTCTTGGAAAAATTGGAATTGGAGGGAACACACGTTAATGATGGAGCTCTAGGCCCTTTGTCAAGATTCCGTAGATTGAGCTATTTGTCTCTGGGAAGTAGTTACCTAACAGATGCATCTTTACACTATTTGACATCTGTTCAGAAGCTTATTCATCTTGGTATCCGTGATGCAGTCCTTACTAATGCTGGGCTTGATGGTTTTAGTCCACCACCAACGCTTGAAGTGTTGGATCTGGTGGGTTGCTGGCTTTTAACAGAAGATGCTATTGTGTCATTTCATAAGAAGCATCCAAAACTGGAGATGAGGCATGATCTTGCTAACATGATACCATCAAACAAGGGTAGCTCTGCTTCTCTATCTCCATCAAAAGCAACTTCAAGGACTTCACGATTGAAACAACAGAGGAAAATTCCAATATCACCCCTTAGATTTGTAGGTAAAGATATATCCTTCCCGCTTCCCCCGTTTTCTCTTTCTCTTGACCAACTTACTTGAGATGTCTCTGGAAGTTTCCTTCTCAAAAGTTTTAGCTGATCATATTATGATGTAATCTTGTTTTATGATTTCAAAACAGATCAAAGGTTGAAGTACACCAGGGAAGAGTTACTAGAAATGCAATTTCTATCTGCCTCATTTTCTTTCGATCAAGGAAGGTAATCAAATGACTAAATACTAGCAGGATAAGCGGTACATATGTTTTCTTTCGCTCAAGGAAGGTACACAGTAACAGGATAATCGGGACAGACGTGTGTACATATTCATTATCGAGATCTTATTGTTATTTTATTGAAATTGATGAAGTCATGATATAATGGAGACGGGGGTATAAACCTTTCTCCCTTGAAAACGGCAGTAGTATAAGAATTGCATCTCCAAATAATTTCTTGTTTCTAAAACATGTCTGGGTATGTCATTTGATATTCTGTTGTTCGAAAACAAGACCAATAATCTTATCTTCTGTTAAGTTTTTTCTCGTATATTCATCTTCAGTTTGTTTATCGTATAGAAATTTAAGTCGGCAAGGTTGTGAAGTAAGAGTTAGAGATGCCTTGCTTGCACTGGTTATGGGTAATCCATTAGCGGAGTGCATTCACGGGCAGATTAAGTAGTTTTGAAAACAAACTTGTAAGTGAAGCTAGAAACGATCACTTTTTTCTCAATTATTAGCAGTTCTTGATACTAATAGAGTGTTGAAGTTTCGTCATCCAGAACGGTAATTGCACTCTTTCATTAGTTTCCTATATATTATCAGTCTTAATTTCGTGGCACTTTCTAGTAAAAGCAATAGAAAATCAGAAAATAAGAAGTATTGTAATACGACAAAAGGCTATGACATATATGTACAAAAATCCAACGACAAAAGAGATGGGAGAGAAGGAAAGAGGTAACTGGAGTGTTACCAAAGTATGTTGCAAAACGTATTTTCCTAGAATGCGAGAACGTATTTGCTACTGCAAGATTATACGCCCAGGATTGGTTGTGAACTCACTTGGCACTCTTGTACATGTTGTCAATCACACTCTGCAAAATAAAAAATCAGGTCAGTAATGCCTTAATGGTACCTCAATTATATGGTTAAGCAATAAATAAGGAACAATTGGCATATGAAGCATGGAGCAATCTTAAGTAGAACTAAGGAACGTTCAGAGTGGAAACTATGCAGAGCAAGATCTATTTTGTGCTTGGGGTACTCCAAATAACAGGATGAAAAGACGAGCATTTCCTATTTAAATATAGCAGCGACAAAATTTCCAATCTACCAAGCAAATACGAAAACATCCAATTAGGAACATACTTGTAGCGTTACCATAGATTCCTATTTTCTGTTCCTTTCGGTACTTCTTCTCCATTACATTTTTCTAGAGTCTCCTCTAATCTACGTTTCTTCTGTGCTATCATGTGTTATATTTAGAAAGGAGCGCAAATCAAGGCTTGAGTCTCATTCAAAGGATCCTTATAACAAATCGGACCAAATCAAAAGAAGCAGAAACATCATTACCTATGCAGAAATTAGACTATATAATCCCTAATCATGAAAGCCAGGGTGAATATCTTCTGTTATGAAGAACTAAAAAAGAAAACGAAAGGACAATGCTAAGGGAACTTGTTCAGAAATTAGACTATGTAATCCCTAATCATGAAAGTCAGGGTGAATATCTGTTGTGAAGAACTAAAGGAGGAGAGAGAAAACAAAAGGACAATGCTAAGGGAAGGAAGCTCGAAGTGCACATGAAACTCAAAAAGGACATGATAGATTTTGATTTGTTAGTGCGAGTAGCATTTCATCCTCCGGAAAGCAGTGAAACTAGTATCACAACTTATTGGTAAAAGCTTGCATTTAAACCTACCCGGTAGTATTTCAGCAGCTGGGGTCTCTTTTTCTTGAATGTGGGTGTGAGGAGGTCACGTTCCATGTCAAATGGTATGGGATCAAGGTGCACACCCTTTATGAATTCAAAACCTTTTAACTGCAAGAGTAACACTGTCTTTTAGAAAAACTTCACAAGCCATACAGACGATATAACCTTAGTTATTATCAGAACAAGTAACCACACACATATATATATATATATCAAAAACTGGACATAATGCATAAGATGGAAAAGCAGGGCACAAAGAACACAAGAAGGACCTTCTTTTCTTTTGCAATCTTAGTAAGCTCTCCAAGTATGTATTCCTTCACTCGGGAATTTTCACAAAGAGAATCAAAATCCCCTGACACACCATTTTCTTCTGCCCACTTCTCGATTGCTTGCTGGTTTGGGTTAATAACAGCAACAAGAAAAGCCTCGAAACTGTTTCCGTAAACCCAGATCTGGAAGCAGGGGGAATAATAGATTCAAAAGAAACAATAATAAGTTCAGAAATACTTCTTAAATTAAAGAAAGTATACAGCTGTACTACAAAGAAATATGCAATGACCTAGAAACTATGGTGCATCAAACAACTGCTCAGAAAGATTCAATAAATGATTTATGTAAAGATAAGAATATAGCTACATAGTGGGTCGTATGTAATGACAATGCAAATCATAATGTCACTGTTCGATGCCACTTTTACTAGGTAACTAATCTACCACACCAGAAAAAAGATATAATAAACAAATGAAAGTAAAATCCAGAAGCTTCATTTCGTTAAATTAAACATTTTAAAAAAAATTAAAGGTCTTCGACTGTATTCTTACACTTCTCTTTATGTTTTGTTTTTGATATATTCTTTATCACTCAGAAATTGGCAATTTAAAATCATCTCAAGCAGGGCATTGTAAGGATACAGTGAGGGTGAGTTAGCATGGACTAAAACATATGGTACAGAAACATCCTATATAACAGTTAGGGAAAAGCACAACAATAAACATAGTGAAAAAACTGTTAAGTTATTGTTGAACCTCTGATCAGACTTCCATGTAATTCCAGAAGAAGGAGATTGACAGAAGTAACAAATTTCAACTATAACAAACCAGACTCTTGCTGCTGGGATATGGAGGGAGAGGGCACACATTAGTTGGTATTAGGTCTAGAAAAGTTCTCCTTTAATGTCCTTCTATCATTTTGATTAGTTTGCATGCCCAAGGCAACCCTTCTGTAGATCAGAGTATCCTCTAACTCTATGCATCTTTTTAAGGGCACAAATATCTTTTTAACTAAAGAGTCACAAACCTACCGAGTCAACCACAGGAGCAAGGCCATAAACATTCTCCAAGTTCTCCACAGCAACATACTCTCCTTGTGAGAGCTTGAAAATGTTCTTCTTCCTATCAATGATTTTCAGACTTCCATTTGGCAGCCACTCCCCAATATCCCCTGATGAAATTAGACGAAAGATTAATCCGATCAAAATTTGGGAAATGATGTATTTTGACGAGTTTAACACAAGCATCATAACCCCCTCCCTCTAAAAACAGGGGGGAAATAAAAAACAAAAACAAACCTGTATGGAACCATCCATCAACTAAGACTTCATTTGTAAGATCGTCACGCTTGAAGTAGCCTGAAAATAAAGTTTCCCCCCTCACACATACTTCTCCACGTGGTTGGCTTGAGACGGCATCATAGTTCATTTCAGGAACAGATTCCAGGCATACATCCACATTTGGAACTGGAGGACCTACCGTTCCCAGCATGCTCATATCATGTGGTAAAGAGACAAATGTTCCTGCAAGGGTTTCCGTCAAACCTGCATCCAAAAGGAAGGAAAAGTTGGTACATATTTGGTAACTTGGAATAAAAAAAAATCCCCAATCCCAACTATCCATACAAGCTTCTAATTAAAACTTACACGTGTCTTGGCAATTACAGATGAGCAAAAATGAATGGAATTATTTAACATCCTTGGACCTAACAAATAGTAGTTTTGTGAATATCTCAAGTTTCCACCAGTGCTATTGTTAATTGTTGATCAAGGGTTATAGTGGATAATCAAATGGGATTGTCAAATAGCATACGGCAAGATCCTTGATAAAGTCCAACAATAAGGGAGTCTTAGAAGAAAGCATTGTAGGGGCAAATGAAACTTTTCCAACCAGCAGGTGTGCTATTGCAGCATGGTTGAAAGCCAAATGGAAGTGATAAACATTCAGCAGACTTCTTTTTTTCAATTCTTCTTCAATATGAACAGTTACTTTTTAAAAGAGTAGAGTGAAATATTTTCTTTTTGAAAAAACAAAGGAAACACAAAAGGCATCCAGAGTCTTGTTCCAAGTCCTAGTTTGAGAGCACCAAACACCTAATGGAAGGAAGAAGAGGGGAAAAAAAAAAAAAAGACCTGGTGACAATGAATCATATAAAAAAAAGGGAAGGGAGAAGGAATAATTAGAAGGTGGGAAGAAAAGATTACCATATCCTTGAAGAACATGAGAACAAGATACCACTCGTAGAAATTCTTCAACATGGGAAGCAAGGGGTGCCGCTCCAGATAAAATAAGTCGCACATTACCTCCTAAACCTTGTTTGACCTAAAAATGGAAAATAAAAAGTCAAAATTTTCATTCCCACTAATCTAGAAGATTGAGCACAACAGAAGCCGATTATCAGTCCACACCTTGTTGAAAACAATTTTGTCCGTCAGTGGAGTCGCCTCATTATGCTTCAACCCCTTTCTTAGATTACGCAACTTTCTGCAGTATAGAATCAGAAACGCCACCATTCATCAATATAAAAGGTCTGAAGTATAACTGTTCATCAAAATAAAGACCCCAGAGCAGTTATGTATGTAACACTGTTTGGAACTTGGAACAATCAGAATCCAATAGGACAAATAGAAAACGTGGCTTTAGTTAGCAATTTACTTTTACAGCATTCAATATGTAATCGGATTGTCTGAGGTTAGAAGATGGGATAATTGAGTTCATATAGCAAAAGTTTATATCCAAGAAAACCACATATACTCTCACAGCAACAAGCATTATTCTCTTCTATTTATAATAGAAACAAGTGTGTATTAGAACTTACAAGGAGTATGCAAAATTGAACAATGTTTGTCTTATGAAACCTCCTGCTGATATTTTCTGTTGCAAACCTGTGCATATTTCAGGGAGTTTCAGTATATGTTACTACCCAAAGAACCATGAAGAAAACATCCATAGCACAAATCACTGAATGCAATAACAAGGAGGGGAAGGAAACAAGTAACATAGAACCACATAACAAAAAATTAAGAGTTTCCTTCGTGAAGTATTCTATATGCACCTTAACATTAAAATCCTTGGAAAGTAAATGGTAGATCATCTAAATTTTTACTAGAACAAGAAATTAGCATGGAATAGATAGCAACTCAGTTGGAATTCTGGGAAACATTGGTTGCATATTAACTAAAGATTTGTTATTTTAGCAGTCACAAAATTGTGCAACCGTTAAGATGGCCTGTTGCTTGGTTGTTTTCTATATGATAAGATGCAATAAGTTACCTGAATAAATTCTGTCTAATACCCGAGGAACTGCACAGAAGATGGTGGGTTTTAGCTCGCCAATGTCCTCAACCAATAACTTAACATCCTGCAAAAAAGACCAAATCTTTACTTGAGCATTCACTCACATTCCTCCTCCTTTAACCCAAAAAAATAAAAGGTAACCATCTTACCCCACGCCAAAATCCAATTGAGGCCCCATGGTTAATGAAACATTCTTCAATTGCACGATCAAAAATATGCGCCAAAGGAAGATATGACAGATACACATCATTCACCGTCAACTGCGGTATACAGATACACAAACTTGTAAAATTACTCAAAATCCTTTATCAATAAATAGCTGCACCCTAAGGAAGTTTAACTGGACCAACTCCAGCCCCAGCCTTCCTACTAAAATGAGTAGAAATAATAAAAAACAATTAATCACCGATTCATTCACACTCTCTAAGAGACGCTTCACTCCAGCTATAAAAGTAACAATGCTATTATTGGAAAGCATGACACCCTTGGGGTCTCCAGTTGTCCCACTAGTGTACATTATTGTACAAATGTCACTTTTTTGCTTCACTGGAAGATCGAAATGCTTATCTTTGCCCTGCAACAATAACAAGAAGTGACCAACAATAATCATTACCTTGAATAAAAGGACCCAAAAAAAAAAAAAGAAGAGGAAAGATGTAAGTCAGAAAAACTCATCAAAAGGAAGCACATGGGCCTACTTTGTTTCACGAGTAAACACAATAAAACCTTTTGCAAAATTGAATATTTCCCTCAGTTCCTGATTGTATTAAGCGATCAAAGCAATGGCATGAGCTTTTCAACATGGAAAACCATGGCAAAGTCCCCAAATCAGTTAGTCTGATACATGCATTAACCTTTATAGAGCCATCTGGCATCCCTATTCCTCTCTCTCTCTCTCTCTAGTAAGAGAAGTATTTAAAACAAGTTCTAGAACTCAAATAACAAATTGGATTTAAATATTCCTGGTCAATCATTTGTTAAAGATAGATTTTCCTCTTCAACCATCATGATCATGTTATGTTCTTCACAGACAGAATGAATGCTACCTTCTGGCATGAAGAAAAAGAGTATTCTGTTCAGCCAAAAAGCAACAAAGTACCATGCAGGCCCACTAATTAAACTCAAAATCTGCCCAGAGAAATCTAAATTAACTTTTATCCCCCAAAAAAAAAAAAAGAAAAGAAAAAAGGACCTCTAGGATACAGTAGGAGTCCCAAACATAGGCAATCTTCAGATGCATACTGCCATGAACATTTGAAAAGATACAGCAACATGGTAGAGAGCCTAGGGGGAACAAATATTAAAATATAAACTGAAACTCAAGTAATTCGTCAAGCTTGTAATCAAAGACCAAAAGGAGAATAATAAATATTAGTCCTCCACCAGCAAAGCTATTATGATAATATCCAGAACATAAGCTTTACCAAGAAACACACATCAACTATCCTCACAAATTAATTAGGCATAACACATTTGGAAGAGAATATAAGAACTCACCAGTAACAAAAATTCATCCCAAGAATAGGCAGCCACACCAAATTTTTCAATCTCCTCCTTCTGCTGGGGGTTAACCTTCCCAAAACTCACAATCGCTGCATAGAAAAGTGACAAACATCCAGAATTACTGTTATTACTTCTACAATTCAGCAGGCACTAGAAATGGAAAATGAATTGGTGGGCCACTTACTTTTCAAGTATTTTGTTGCACTGGGAAAAGTTTTCAATAACTGGAAAAAAGAAAAAGTACATAAAGTACCCAAACATGAACTATAAAATCTAGCCAAGCATCTTGAATTAAGAATAATTGACACAAGATACACTAACATGTAAAAATCACTGTAAATACTAGCTAAAAAATGTATTGGCATTAGTGAACAGAATAGAAACAATTCTTACATCATACGAAAATAATCACAACAGACACAAAAATAGAAGTCCTTGACTGTAAATGAGAGGATTTTATGAAGTATTATCCTCTTCAATAGTGAAAATTTGAGTCGCTGAAAACAATCAAATAAAGCAAACTGATCCTAAGTTACATCACTTATTGAGCTGCACATTTCAGATCTGTGGTCTTCTAAACATTATGGAGCCCTTGCAAATTTCACAACTTCAGTTCTACCAAATATATCTCCTTTCATTAACAAGGTAAAAGCTTGTGTCTTGGCATCAAATCAAACTTTGCAACTTTTGCATAAAGATGAATTGGCAGAGGTAAATTTTAAAGGTTTAAGGTACAGATTTGAAGGTTTAAAATACAGATTACCTCCAAGGAAAACTGCTAATCATTTTCATACATATAAAATTGAATGTATAACGCCTAATATGGAAAGAAAGAAGTAATCAATAATGATTTTAGCTTCTCTATCTAACCTGTTAATACAGTTGTATTCAGGAAATCCAAACTTCTACAGAGATTTCCAAGAAATTATTCTTAAGTCCAATTTTAAGGAAATACTTTTCAGAGTTGAATTTGAATTTGTAAGTGCCAAGGTCATTGCTTTCAAAAAGGTGCTTCACTTCTTAAAAGCAAGTGCCTGTAAAGCTAACAAACCTCAGGAATCTTTTTCTCTTCAACAAAGGCAATGGTGACCTCAGCATGGCAAATGACAAACTCCACAGCACCAGCACCTAATCTCATGTAAAAGAAGCAATAAAAATACCAAATAAGAACACTAGTCAGAGCATCAGGAATCATATTTCAAATGAGAAGGAATTCCAAACTCATGTTAAGCATTGCACTGAACTTGCAGAGAACTTCTATTCATGATTAAACAAAAATTCTACGTTTAAAGATTATTAGCGAAACAAAGGATAAAAGAAGACAAAATAAAAATGACATGGCTTTGGAAAGATGCAGCAGAAAAGATGAAATAAGTACCTAAGGTATCATACAAAGGAACACAGTAGAGCCCATGAGCGTTACATGCCTGCATGAGTTTATAGATGTTAGAAACAAAAATTCCTTATATTTCAGACTCTTCTGATCAAGAATGCTCCCGATATCAAATAAAAAGGAAACAAAATTCAGAAGGCAAATACACAGGGTGGAATTATAACCAAAAAATGAAAAGAGAAAAAAGCATTGGGGAACCTTTGAAGGGCTTAAAGGAATAAGGTTATTAACAGTCTTACAGGTTATTTGATCAATTGCAATAAGTTGTGAAACAAACCTTTTCTGTTTGTTTTGCATGGTATGATGTTTTATTTGCATAGTTTAGATCTTTCATTTTCAAAGAATGTATATATATTTCCAGCTAGTGTTGCTCACAATATTAACAAGCTGAATGACTACATAGATTTAGCTCCATGCACTGACTTGAAGAAATTGACCAAGGGACAAAATTTCATAGGTCTGCAGATAAGTTGATCTAGGCCAAACCATTTCCCTTTTTTCCGGGCAAGAATGTAAAGCTTTTACAAGAAAATTCAAGTCTATGATGGATTACTTGAATAGAATTCTGCACCGGTATCTTTTCTTTTTTTTTTTTTACTCCAGAACAATAAATTCAATAGAAACAGCAGTAAGATCATCAATTAGCTAACTTACACTTGCTTCAAATCTCCATTTCCTCAATGGTCCTATCCAGCCCAACATTGACCTTTTTTTTTTTTTAATATTATGTTTTGGAACCATATGCTGCAAATTTATTTTGTTACTGCATACCATCCTGTTACTTGTGATGTTCAGTTATCATAGGCCCCTTCATTTACTTTTAACATTACATCAACACCACAAATTATGCCTCAGGATATCATTCGTAATAGGGAAAGAATTCACTTAGAAGGTGGAATTAGAACAACAAACTAAAAAACCAAACCTATGATACTTGAATTCTTCTTTAGAAAAAGAAAAGGAAAAAAAACCATAATCTACAAACACGAATTATTAGTAATTAAAAGAGAATAAGTAAACCACTTCAAGATTGTACAAATCTGACCAATCCAAGAATAATTGAAGTGGCATCACATAAACATTTTTGGACAAGAAAATCATCTAATTATGAATATTCTATGTATTGGACTTGGAGATATTACTGCCGGAAATTTAAAAATCATACCATCAACTTAACTGATTTAAAGCAAGCAAAACAAAGCTCTACATGTTCTTGATTTCAAATCAGTAATTTCCAAATAGACTATTAGCACTAGAGGCAACAGCAGGAAAAAGAGGAAAGAGGTCCACAGTTACAGTAGAAATACAAAGAAAACCAGGTACCTCCATGCTCATTATCCATTCTGGGCAATTAGCTCCATAAATACCACATCGTCCTTCCTGCATCAGCAGAAAATTTATCAAATGATGAGATACAAAATTTATCACATATTTTCCTCAGAGAATTTTATAGATGGCAATAAAAAACTCTTTTGGCCTACCCCATGCAAACAGTAGCCCAGTGTAAATGAGTAGCAATAATAAGAAATGAACAAACCAAGTCCAGCTAAATATAAAAAGAAAGATCAAGGCGCTTATAAAAACTATAGATGTCCACGAAAGCATAAGCTGACTGGACACTCTATAGTGAAGATGATGTATCTGTTCGAAATTCAAAGACATCTACAACTTACTTTCTCAATGCCGCAAGTGCGGATAGAATTCCCAACTTTCAACACCGTGTCATATACTTCTTTATAAGTTTGCCACACATATTTACCAGGCTGCAAGAGAACGCAAAAACTCAAAATCTTAACTATAGCTGAGAAAATGTGTAAGGCAAGGGATGAAAGGACATAAAGAAGCTGCAAAAATATTTACCTTCCCATTCACAATTTCGCACCGACCAAGCATTGGATTGTTAGGATATTTCTCCACTGACATGCTATAACATAAACAGTTTCCTCTAAGTCGTCAGTATTTAGAAAGACTATACAAAAATACACTCTTCTCATTTTTACCCACTCTTGGAGAACAAGTACACACAAAAATTGCATTCCTCCTGTAAAATATCTTACTGGCAATTATGAATAGTGAAATAAAGACTATAAGGATGATGCCTTAAACCTAATGGGAAACAGTTAAGACCAAACAACAAAAATATATACCAAATTCTAGTCACAAACCAAGTTGCTGCGCCCAACAGGTACATCATAGCAGATAATTATAGAATAAGGTGAAGCTAACTCATTGTGATGTGTTAACCTCTAGCAATCTCCCAGGGTGAGTGACATGATTAACTAAGAAAACACAGATTTTTAGTACAATAGTACTTCTAGCAGATGCTTTGCAGGAACTTTATCCTCTCACATGAGGTAATCTAAACAAATCTATTTTCAATAGAAAAGATACAGGATATATACATTAGACAGGCTCTCTCCTGAACAAAGTTATTCCCAATTCCTTTAGCCAGTTTTAGTCTGTAAAGCTATATAACTCCGATTGCTACATGCTAAAAAGCTTCAAGCAGTTAAACTACCTAGCTACATTTTTATATAAGTCTGCATGCTAACAGGCAGACACAGAGAGGTGATCGAAGGCCTTTTTTGGCTACAATATGCCTTAATTTCGATATTTCTCATCAAAAAGTCTTAATCATTGTCAAAATCACTAATTAAAAGGAAATGAACAACATCATATATTAATCGCAGCAATTACATATACTCCAGAATACAACAGTACGAAGTAAAACCAGACAGAGTACACAGCTAAGCCTTCAACAGTTCAGTAAACTTAGATCAGTTCAATCCGATTCACTTCAGTACACGAATTTATTCACTTCCAAACACAATTACACAACAGTTTTCCAGCAAAAAAAAATTGAATAAGCAAATTCTCACCGGAATATATCCCAACAGCTATCCAATCCTTCAATCGGCTTGGGAAAACCATCCTTAGCAAACACGCTCCGGTAGACCGGTCCGATGGACGGTTTTCCATCCTTCGCTTGCTTCGCCGGTTCCACCTCTATTATATACTTCTTCTCTGCCATCTCCGATCACAGTATCTCTTCGTGTCTATATACACAATTCAAGTCAACCTATCAATATAAATTAAGTCCTGCACCAGCATCGAAAGCAAAAATGTCAGAAAGTTGAAGTCTGAAGAAGAAAATGCGTGGCGGAAAAGAGCTTACCGAAGAGTTTTTTCTGGCTGTGTTTCTGAAGATCTTCGAATTTGAGGCTAGAGTGAGTTCCAGTTTAATGGAAATTGACTCCACGACGAAAAGAGAGAGAAACAGTACAGTACAAAAAGGTCGACTCTCCCTCTCTCCGTGGGCTGTCAGATTTGGCGTGATGGCGTAGTTGAGTTGTTACGATTTTTCAACGTTTTGAATCGAGATTTGCGATTGGTCAAAGTGCCACGTATTTTTTGGTGAAATTTCAATATTTAGATTTTTTTTTATAAAATTAGGGTAGTGTTAGAATAAAATCTACACACTACACACTAAGAAAATTCTAACTATTCTTTGCACAAGAATTTCTCTTTAAACTTCTCTCTTTCTTTCTCTCACAATTCTTTCTCTAATCTTTCTTTCACAAAATGATGGTGTATTACAAGCTTAGAGAATAGCTCTATTTATAGAGCTCTAATTAGTGGAATACATCATGGCATACATCATCTTCAACTAATCTCAATTAATGGTGTCTCCGCTAAATGGTGGACATCCATAAAAATCTTCTAATAATTCACATAAATCCATAATTAGTGGAGCCTCTAGTAATTAATGGAGATTCCAATAATTCATAACACTCCCCCTTGGATGTCCATCAATTACATAAAGAATATGTCTCGTTAAAACCTTACTAGATAAAAATCCAGTGGGAAAAAAAATCTAGTGAAGGAAAAATAGTACACTATTCTATATGTATGTTTATTACTCCTCCTGATGAGATGATTCCTTTAAATCTTTAAACCGACGCATACCGATTTTATATCTCAACTTCTCAAATGTTGCAGTCGGTAAAGTCTTCGTGAAAATATCTGCGAGGTTGTCACATGACCGAATTTGTAGCACATCAATTTCACCTTTCTTCTGGAATTCATGAGTAAAGAAGAATTTTGGTGAAATATGTTTTGTCCGATCTCCTTTAATATATCCTCCTCGTAATTGAGCTATGCAAGCTGCATTGTCTTCATAAAGAGGAGTTGGAATACCTTTGATTGATGATAATCCACAACTTTCTCGGATATAATGAATCATGGATCTTAACTATACACATTCTCGACTTGCTTCATGAATGGCTATAATTTCAGCATGATTTGAAGAAGTAGCTGCTATAGATTGTTTCGTAGAACGCCATGATATAGCAGTATTTTCACATGTAAATAGATAGCCCGTTTGAGAACGTGTTTTATGTGGATCAGATAAATAACCAGCATCTGCATAACCTATCAATGTTGGACTGGTTTTATTTGAATAAAATAATCCGAGATCAATTGTACCTTGGAGATATCGAATGACTTGTTTAATTCCATTCCAATGTCGTCGTGTTTGTGAAGAACTAAATCTTGCTAATAAATTGACAGCAAAAGCAATATCAGGTCTTGTATTATTAGCAAGATACATCAATGCACTAATTGCACTGAGATATGGTACTTCAGGACCAAGGAGTTCTTCATCATTTTCTTGAGGTCGGAAAGGATCTTTATCCACATTTAATGATCGGACGATCATTGGAATACTCAATGGATGTGCTTTGTCCATGTAAAATCTTTTTAGCACTTTTGTTGTAAATGTTGATTGATGAATAAATGTTCCACTCTCCAGATGTTCAATTTGTAAACCAATGCAAAATTTGGTTTTACCAAAATCCTTGATTTCGAATTCTCTTTTTAAATAATCAATTGTTTCTTGGAGCTCTTCAGGAGTTCCAATAAGATTAATATCATCAACATATATAGCTAATATCATAAATTTATAACCAGATTTCTTAATAAAAACACATGGACATACCTGGTCATTTTTAAATCCCGCTTTCAATAAATATTCACTAAGACGTGTGAACCACATACGCCCAGATTGCTTCAGGCCATATAATGATTTTCTGCAATTTGATGGAGTAATTTTCACGAGGATAATGTTTATATGCTTCAGGCATATGAAATCCTTCGGGAATTTTCATGTAAACATCATTTTCTAAATTTCCATACAAGTAAGCAGTGACAACATCTAATAGGCACATATCTATCTTTTCATGTACTGCCAAACTGATAAGATATCGGAGTGTAATAGCATTAACAACAGGAGAATAAGTTTCATCATAGTCAATACCTGGTCTTTGTGAAAAACCTTGGGCTACTAATCGCGCTTTATATCGAACGATTTCACTCTTTTCATTGCGCTTTTGCACAAATATCCATTTGTAGCCAACAGGTTTTACACCTTCTGGTGTTCGGACTGCAGGTCCGAAAACTTCACGTTTTGTCAGTGCATTTAACTCCGATTGAATCGCATCTTTCCATTGCGACCAATCTTTTCTATGCCGACATTCATCAATCGATATTGGTTCGGGATCATCATTATCTGTGTAACATCAAGAGATATATTGTATGCAAATATATTATCAATAACAGTTTCTATCCGATTCCAACTTCTACCGGAAGTGGTATAATTGATAGAAATTTCAGTGTTACTTTCATCAACTTCTGGTTATTTGTCATCAGTTCTCTCTTGGTCTTTATCATTCTTTTCTTCAATATGATCTTCCGGATCATTTAATCCTCTTTTCTTTTGAGGATTTTTATCTTTAGAACCAAGAGGTCGGCCATGCTTCTGGCATGCTTTTGGCTCAGCAGCTATATGTAAAATCTTTTGTTCTGTTGGAACTTCAATTAGAATAGGAGCATTTATAGATGACATATGCGATTTTGTTACTCTTCTAGAGTCAATAAAAGCGTCTGACATTTGATTTGCAGTGCTTTACAAATGAATTATCTTTTGAACTTCAAGTTCAAACGCGCTTGTATGTGAATCAAGATAATTTAATGATGTTGTCCAATCACGATCTTTCTTGTACTGTTTCTGTTCTCCCCCTAATTTAGGGAATAATGATTTCACAAGAGAATAAGAAAAGAAATATAAGAAAATGATGACAAGCAGGAAATGCCAAGAAAAATATCTCTTTTTTTTTCACTCTTCCTGGTACCGACTTTTCCTCTTCCTCTATTGTCTTTTCTTCTCCTCCGACCCTCTACCTACCATCTACCTCTTCTTCTTCCTCATACAGATATATATATATATATATATATATATGTGTGTGTGTGTGTGTGTGTGTGTGTGTGTGTGTGTGTGTGTGTGTGTGTGTATCGATATATATCTCAGTTATCAGTCATTAGTAAACATCAAAAACAAAAATCACAAAGCAGATATGGAGACTCGTAATTCATTTGAGACATGGTCGAATTTTGACTCAGTTTCTGCAACAGATTTGATGTATTTTCCTTTCCAAACCAACCGCTTCTGCCTAATTCGAATACAGAAGATTTTGATATGTTTTCTTTCCAAACCAACCGCTTCTGCCTAATTCGAACGCAGAAGATTTTGATATGTTTTCCTTTCCAAACCAACCGCTTCCTTCTAATTTCAGGTGAGATACCTTTAAGGGCTTCCATTTGTTTTTAGTATGCTTGATAATGAAATTAAACTCTCTTTTGGTTTGTTTTTTATGTAAATCAGTGGAAGTTTTGAACATACTGCTTTGGACCAAATTGATCTGCCCCTACAAGAGACTGCTTTTGATACTGTTCATCTTGATACTATTCCTTTGAATTAGGATATGCTTGTGCATGATCATTTCTACTCTCTAATGGATTTTGAACAAAGCCAGAATATGTTTCCAGGTTATTATACATTTAAACATGGATTTTGAATAGTATTATCTTTACTGATATTATTTTCTTTTTCTAGGAGAAATAATGAGTGGTCTTGGCAACGAAGTTGGAGTAAGTACTCATGAAATGCATAATATCGAAGTTCAAGATATTATTGCAGACAAAATTCCTGGGGAGAAGAAGATGATTAAGAGGCAGAGAGAGAAGAAGGGCAATAACTCCCAGACACTATCAAGAGAAACAATTTCGCAATACTTTTACCTACCAATCAAGAGCGCAGCCAAAGAACTGAATATTGGCATAACCCGTCTCAAGAAAAGATGTAGGGAGTTAGGAATTCATCGATGGCCTCACAGGAAATTGGTGAGCTTGGAGACCATAATAAAGAATGTTCAGGTTCTCTCTCATACATACTTATAATTTGCAAGTATGAAATTATGAAAGATTTATAAGTAAATAACCGATGATATCACTTCGATTTACAGGAGATGCAAAATAAAGAAGAAGGAGGACATATGGCTGAGAAGAAGTTGAAAGAAGCCATTGCGATACTGGAATGTGAAAAACAGTTGGTGGAAGAAAGTTCTAATACGCAGTTAGAGGACCAAACACAGAAATTGAGACAAGCATGCTTCAATGCCAAATATAATAAGAAATTTAATTATAATAAACTTAAGGGGATCATAAAATCTCAAGACTCATTTCGCAGTAATTTTACGGCTAATTCTGTTGCTAGTCTCGATGCTGGCTCAAAAGGGAAAGAAAATGAGGAGTTGAAGTCCATAATTACTAATTGTTTGTCTTCCTCTAATGTAAATATTGAAAAATAACAATTACAAACCTTCATCTTAAATTTGTTAGCTCAATTACAAAAGAGCAACTATAAGCATGTATCCTCAAGTTCATATGAACACTAGTGATATGAATAAAAGATGTGATGCTTATTATTAATGGAAATATCTTTTTCCCTTATTATCTTTTCTGTTCCACTTGGGTGGCAGTATTTCTACGTGATAAGGGAAATATCGAGTGTGTCCATGACCATAACCACGGCCACTTGCCACAACTACGACTATAACGATGGCTTAGCTTGGAGCCAACGACATTCACTTCAGGAGTCTTTGTTGAGCCGAGTTCATACGGCTTCATGATTTCTCAATAATAACTCATGTTAAAGCTGTCAATTTTGGATACCCTTTTTCTCGATATTGTTACTGTAGAACATGAAAAGTGGAGAATATCTTCTCCAATATAATTTCATCAGTAACTTTTTCTCCGTAAAATTTTTAATTAAGATGTAGTTTTATACATCACGAAGTTCACGGTTTTACAATATTGCAACTTCAGGTGCAACCATTCATACCGTGCAGTGGGTAGTACGACCATCTTCAGGTGGTCAAATCTTTTTTTTTATCCACATGACATATGGATCTCTTTTTTTTTTTAGCATTTAGATGCATTTTTGTATGACATAAAATTTTTTTTCAGAAATATCAAGGGCTACAAATTCGAATTTAGCGAGATCAATAAATGCATACATGTCTTCTGGCTTTAATAACGGCAGAGACTCGTGCTAATAACGTGTTATAAAATTAGGGTTGTGTTAGAATAAAATCTACACACTACACACTAAGAAAATTCTAACTATTCTTTGCACAAGAATTTCTCTTTAAACTTCTCTCTTTCTTTCTCTCACAATTCTTTCTCTAATCTTTCTTTCACAAAATGATGGTGTATTACAAGCTTAGAGAATAGCTCTATTTATAGAGCTCTAATTAGTGGAATACATCATGACATACATCATCTTCAACTAATCTCAATTAATGGTGTCTCCACTAAATGGTGGACATCCATAAAAATCTTCTAATAATTCACATAAATCCATAATTAGTGGAGCCTCCACTAATTAATGGAGATTCCAATAATTCATAACATTTTTATATTTTTTTATCAATTTTGACAACTTATTGACAATTAATCAATTAATTATATAATTTGATTTTATTTAGATTGATCAATAAGAAATGTAAGTTTTTATTTTCCTTGTTAATTTTAATAAATTATTAAGAATTATTCGACTAATTATGCGATTAAAAAAATCTCTAATAAATTTTAATTTTATCAAAATTAACTATATTGATATCGATTTTTTGGTTATATATTATTTTGATTTATACAATTTAAATTAAAAAATTATTTATATAATTTATTTTTATATTTTACTCCCTTCGTCCCAAAATATAAGTCGTTTGACTTAATTTCACACATATTAAGATTTTTAAAATTAATGTGACTTTATGTTTTTTCTTCCTAAAATACCTCTATTTAAATGTCTTGGAAACAAGAGAAGAAATGAGAGAGAATGAGATGGAAAGAGAATAATAAATAAGGACAAAAATGTAAAAGTAGCTTCAAAACCTTCTTGAAAAGTCCCCAACGACTTATAATTTGGGACAACAAAAGTAGCTTCAAACGACTTATATTATGGGACGGAGGGAGTAGTATTTAATCAATTCATATTTATATTCTAACACTTTTAATAAAATTAATAGTAATATACTATAATAATATTTCAATAATAATAAATTAAATTAATATAAAATATTTCAAATAAATAATACCCTCTCCGTTTTAAAATACTTGTTCATAAAATTTTTTATTTTATTTTAAAATATTTGTTCATGTACGTATTTTTAAAATTAATGATTAATTTTTTCTTATTTTACTTTTTTTTATTCTACATCAATTATATAATTTTTTAAAACTCTTTTTTCTTTTTACTTTTTAAAAAGTTCCTTTAACTAATAACTATCATATATTTAATATAAGTAAAATAAGAATTTTATCTAAATTATAATAATAATATTATTTTTAATATTTTTAATACGTATATAAAAAATTTTATGAACATATATTTTAAAATGAAGAGAGTATAACGCATTTGGCGTGGAAAGGTATACATGGGTTTGCCATTTCCTATATCAAGAGGACTCGAAAGCAGCGGTCTATTAGAAGCGTTGGTTATGTTGGGTGGGAAGAAATTGTGCTTTTCTTGTGCACTTGGGCATTGGTTTACGTTGTTTCCTTTTTCTTTCCCATGGGCAATAAAGGAGGGAATGGGTACCAAGATCTTTCTTTATGTTACTTAGCCATCACCTTTAATGAGGTCATGCAATTTTCATAGTCCCATTCATTCAGGAATATGCTGTAGACAAATTAAAAGGCTGATTGGTTTTATTCACGTCCTTTGTTAAGGCAATGAAGCTGCGGATAGTTTGGCAAATTTTGTTGCTTCTTTAGCTCCGAAACTGAATGTGTACAAATTGATTAGAAATTAAGCCATATATCTCGTTTTTTGTACCTTATTTTATTTTTCTATTCATATACGCATAACTTTTTTAAAAAAAAGAATATATTATTAACTTAATAAAAAATAATTATTTTGTAAATATATCATTTGAATTTTTAATTTTGTGTGTCATAAAATATGGAGTTAGCTATATTAATATATAAGTATTATTTTGTTAAATTGATCGTAGTAATTTCTGACCCTAATTGTTATAATACATGAAATCACTTTTTGCTAAAAATATCAGTTTAATTTGTAAACTACAATATTAAACGTATTTATGTTGAAGGCTTTTTATCTTAATAGTTCTATGCTTTTTTTTATTACTTTTATTATTTAACATTTACTTTTATTATTTAACATTTCATTGATATTTAAAAGTCAGAGAAAGGAAAGAAAAGAATCTTTGAACCGGTCCATGCGCAATATTATTCTCAAGATTGATGGCTTTTTTTTTAAAATTAACTTCTTTGTTATAAAATTTGGGTAGTGTTAGAATAAAATATATACACTACACTAATTATTTTTTGCACAAGAATTTTTTCAAATTTATCTCTTTCTTTTCTCACAATTTTCTCACAATTCTTTCACAAAATGATAGTATATTTCAAATTTAGAGAATAACTCTATTTATAGAGCTATTAATTAGTGGAATAATCATCTTCCACTAATCTTAATTAGTAGTGTCTCCACTAAATGGTGAACATTCATAAAAATTCATAATTAGTGGAGCTTTCACTAATTCCCTAATAGTTCACATAAATCCATAATTAGTGGAGCTTCTACTAATATATTCATAACACTCCCCCTTGAATGTCCATCCATTATATAAAGAATATGCCTCGTTAAAACCTTACTAGATAAAAACTCAGTAAGAAAAAAAATCTAGTGAAGGAAAAAAAGTATACTATTCTATATGTCTGTTTATTACTCCTTCTGATGAGAAGATTCCTTTAAATTTTTGAACCGACGCATACCAATTTTATATCTCAACTTCTCAAATGTTACAGTCAGTAAAATCTTCGTGAACATATTTGAAAGGTTGTCACATGACCGAATTTGTAGCACATCAATTTCACATTTCTTCTGGAGTTCATGAGTAAAGAAGAATTTTGGTGAAATATGTTTTGTCCGATCTCATTTAATATATTCTCCTCGTATTTGAGTTATGCAAGCTATATTGTCTTCATAAAGAGGAGTTGGAATATCTCTGATAGATGATAATCCACAACTTTCTTGGATATCATGAATCATTGATCATAACCATACACATTCTCTACTTGCTTCATGAATGGCTATACTTTCAGCATGATTTGAAGAAGTAGCTATTTGGAGATATCAAATGACTTGTTTAATTCCATTCCAATGTCGTCGTATTGGTGAAGAACTAAATCTTGCTAATAAATTGATAACAAAGATAATATCAGGTCGTGTATTGTTAACAAGATACATCAATGCATCAATTGCACTAAGATATGGTACTTCAGGATCAAAAAGTTTTTCATCCTTTTCTTGAGGTTGGAAAAGATCTTTATTCACATTTAAGGATCAGACGATCATTGGAATACTCAATGGATGTACTTTGACCATGAAAATCCTTTTTAAAACTTTTGCTATATATGTTAATTGATGAAACTTATCAAATGTTCAATTTAAGGCAAAATGTAATTTTACCAACATACTTGATGTCGAATAATCAATTGTTTCTTGGAACTCTTTAGGAGTTCCAATAAGATTAATATCATCAACATATATCACAAATTTAGAATCAAATTTCTTAATAAAAACGCGTGGACATACTTGGTCATTTTTAAATCCCGCTTTCAATAAATATTCACTAAGACGATTGAACCACATATGTCCAGATTGCTTCAGGTCATATAATGATTTCTGTAACTTGATGAAATAATTTTTACGAGGATAATGTTTATATGTTTCGAGCATGCGAAATCCTTCAGGAATTTTCATGTAAACATCATTTTCTAAATTTCCATACAAGTAAGTAGTGACAACATCTAATAGGCACATATCTATCTTTTCATGTACTGCTAAACTGATAAGATATCGGAGTGTAATAGCACCAACAATAGGAGAATAAGTTTCATCATAATCCATACCTGATTTTTGTGAAAAATCTTGGGCTACAAACCGTGCTTTATATAGTACGATTTTATTATTTTTATTGCGCTTTCGCACAAATATCTATTTATAACCAACAGATTTTACACCTTTCGGTGTTCGGACTGTAGGTCCGAAGACTTCACGTTATGTCAGTGCATTTAATTTCGATTGAATCGCATCTTTCCATTGTAGCCAATCGTTTTTATGCTGACATTCATCAACTGATATTGGTTCAAGATCATTATTATCCTATATAACATCAAGAGATATATTATATGCAAACATATTATCAATAATTGTTTCTATCCGATTCCAACTTCTACCAGAAGTGATATAATTGATAGAAATTTCAGTGTTACTTTCATCAACTTCTGATTCTTTTTCATCAGTTCTCTCTTGGTCTTTATCATTCTTTTCTAATATGATCATCTGGATCATTTCATCTTCTCTTCTTTCAAGGATTTTTATCTTTAGAACCAAGAGGTCGGCCATACTTTTAGCATGTTTTTGGCTCAGCAGCTATAGGTATAATATTTTATTCGACTGGAACTTCAATTCGAATAGGAACATTTATAATTGGAATATGCGATTTTGTTACTCTTCTGGAGTCAACAAAAGCGTCTGGCATTTGATTTGCAATGCTTTACAAATGAATTATCTTTTGAACTTCAAGTTCATACGCGCTTATATGCGGATCAAGATAATTTAATGATATTGTCAAATCAATATCTTTTTTATACTATTTCTGTTCTCCCCCTAATTTAGGGAATAATGATTTCATAAGAGAATAAGGGAAAAGAAAAAGAAATGTAAGAACATGATGACAAGTAAGAAATGTCAAGAAATCTATTATAAAATCTCTTTTTTTTTTTCACTCTTTCCGGTACCATCTTTTCCCATTCCTCCTTATCTTTTCTTCCCCTCCATCCCTCCATCTATCATCTACCTCTTCTTCTTCCTCGTACATATACATACATATATATATATATATATATATATATATGTATGTATCGATATATATTTCAATCATCAGTCATTAGTAAATATAAAAATAAAAAAAAAAAATCTCAAAGCAGATATGAAAACTCGTAATTCATTTGAGACATGGTCCAATTTTGACTTGGTTTCTAACGCAGAAGATTTTGATGTATTTTCTTTTCCAAGCCAACCACTTCCGCCTAATGTCAGGTGAGATACCTTTGAGAGCTTCCTTTTTTTTTTTTAGTGTGCTTACTAATGAAATAATGAAATTAAACTCTCTTTTGATTTGTTGTGATGTAAATCAGTGGTAGTTCTAGGCATGCTGCTTTGAATTTTCAATTTGATTTACCCATTCAAGAGACTGCTTTTGATACTATTGATCTACCCATTCAAGAGATTGCTTTTGATGTTGTTCCTCTGAATGAGGATATGCTTGTGCATGATCCTTTCTACTCCCTAATGGATTTTGAACAAAACCAAAATATGGTTCCAAATTGTCATACATTCAAACATAGATTTTGCATAGTATTACCTTTACTGATATTATTTTTCATTTTCTAGAAGAAATAATGAGTGGTATTGGCAACGAATTCGGAGTGAGGACTCATGAAATGCATAATATCAAAGTTCAAGATATTATTGCAGACAAAATTCTTATGGAGAAGAATAGGAGTAGGAGGCAGAGGGAGGAGAAGGGCAATAGCTCCAAAACACTATTAAAAGAAACCATTTCGTAGTACTTTTACCTGTCAATCAAGAGCGCGGCCCAAGAACTGAATATTGGCTTAACCCATCTCAAAAACAGATGTAGGGAGTTGGGAATTCGTCGATTGCCTCACAGGAAATTGATGAGTTTGGAGACCCTAATCAAGAATGTTCAGGTTCTCACACACACACACACACACACTTGTAATTTGCAAGTATAAAACTATGAAAGATTTATAAGTAAATAATGACTGGAATGAATGTATCTCCACCGATGATATCACTTCGATTTACAGGAGCGAGATAAAGACGAAGGAGGACATATGGTTGAAAAGAAGTTCAGAGAATCCATTGAGATACTGGAACGTGAGAAGAAGTTGGTGGAAGAAAGTCATGATACGTGATTGAATGACCAAACACAGAAATTGAGACAAGCATGCTTCAAGGCCAAATATAATAAGAAACTTAAGGGGATGAGAAAATTCTAAGACTCATTGCGCAGTAACTTCACGGCTAATTCTGCTGCTAGTCTAAATACTGGCCCAAGGGAGAAGGAAGAGGAGGAGGATGCCGAAGAAGAAGAATTGAAATCCATAATTGCTACCTGTTTGTCTTCCTCTAATGCAAACATGAACAAGAACAACTACAGACATTCATCTTCAATTTTTCAGCTCAATTGAAAAAGAGCAACTACAAGCATGCATCCTCAAGTTCACGTGAACACCAGTGGGATGAATGAAGGAAATGCAAGTGAATACAAGACTTATAACCAAAAGGAGATAGATTTTTTTTTTCTAAACTATTAGCAATAATATAGTATATATTGACATACGAATGTAACATCTCAAAAATGTGATACTTATTATTAATGGAAACATCATTTTCCCTTATTATCTTTCTATTCCACTTCAGGTGGCCAGTATTACTCTGTGCTAAGGGAAATATCAAGTGTGTCCATGGCCATAACCACGGCCACTGCCACAACTACGACTATAACGATGGCTTCTGCTGGAGCCAACAGCATTCACTTCTGGGAGTGCTGTTGAGCCAGTTGATCTGGCTTCAATAATAACTCATTATTGCAGTAAGTAAATCTATGTATACCATTTTTCTCAATATTGTTGCTGCAGAACAATATTCGAGGCATGAAAGGTGGAGAATGTCTTCTCCAATATATTTTTTTCGCATAATTTAACTGAGATATAATTCTATACATCGCGGAGCTATATTCATTCACGGTTTTAAAATCTTACAACTTCAGGTGCAATCATTTATACCATGCACTTGGTAGTACGACCATTTTCAGGTGGTCAAATATTTTTTTTTAGCATTTAGATGCATTTGTGTATCGAAAACCCATGACGTATAATTTTTTCCAGAAATATCAAGAGTTACAAATTCGAGTTTAGTAAGATTAGCCATACGGATCAATAAATGCGTACCTGTCTTCTGACTTTGATAACGGCAGAGACTCGTGCTGAAAACGTATTATAAGATTTGGGTAGTGTTAGAATAAAATCTACAAACTATACACTAAGAAAACTCTAACTATTTTTTGCATAAGAATTTATTCAAACTTCTCTCTTTCTTTTTCTCACAATTCTTTCACAAAATGATGGTATATTTCAAACTTAGATAATAGCTCTATTTATAGAGATATTAATTAGTGGAATACATCATCTTCCACTAATCTTAATTAGTAGTGTCTCAACTAAATGGTGGACATCCATAAAAATTCATAATTAGTAGAACTTCCACTAATTCCCTAATAGTTCACATAAATTCATAATTAGTGAAACTTCCATTAATTAGTGGAGCTTCCACTAATATATTCATAACATTCCCATGTTTATTGTTGACAATTTTAGATAAATAATTCAATTAGGATATTCATGGGGTCGCTGTTGTATATTTCAGAAAACAATGGATCATTATGTAAACTATCATATTTATTGTCAATGGATTTAGAAAATATTAATTAAGAATATAGTAAACAAATGTAAAACAAATATAGGTTTTAGACATATGTTTGAGGGCTCGTAAGAGAGAGTCGAGTTGATTAGGTAATAAGTACAAAGATTGTAAAATTACGAGTTTAAATTTTATGTATGAACTTGTCTATTAACTTTTTTAGTTGTATCGATCAATTAAAATTTATTTAGATTGATTTATATTTCCGTAATTCATAAATCTTTGTCGAAGGAAGACCAACTTCACCAAGTGCCTACCCAAAAAGTAGTGCTGGGAGATTCTCCGGGGACCGGTCCTGCGAATATCTATGTTGAGGGCAGGTCATGATTCTTTGTCTTTGTAATTATTATTATTTTTTTATTATTATTTTTTATTACCTTTTTTCTCAAAGAAATATGTTGTAAGTGATGATGCTTTTCTTCGTGTTGGAAAGGGTGTTATATTTTGTATTTTTTCTGCAAAGTGGAAGGATTCTTCAAGAAATAAGAAGTTGAAATATACCGCTGGTAATTTAATAAGAAGAAGAAATATTTTTTCTTTTTAAACAAAAATACATCTTTTTAAGATTTGAAAAATCAAAATAAAAACTTTTGAGCGGGTCAAATTAACAACATATACGTTAATATATTCTTATATTATAAAAAATTATTTATTATACATATAAATTAGTCTCATTGGTATATATTGGTTATAATTTATAGAGATTGCTTTTTAATCTATATAAAGATATTCTTTGTTTTTTAAATATAATTTAATTTTCATGTGTTATTGTTTGTTTTTAGCATAATCTTTAAAAAAAAATTGTTTTAGAAATATAATGTTTATTAGAGTATAAGTGAATAAAATTTGTTTGAAATGAGTTTTATAAAAAACTATTAAATATATGAAATCATATGAGTTCAAAGAGAGAGAATATAATGTGTTCTGAACTGATGAGAGTTTTTGAAAAATAAAAATTATATAAAATAATAATATATTTAAATAAAAATAAAAAATTAATTTAAAATAAAATTGAAAATTTTAATTAAGGGCGGCAATATTGAACACGACACGAACACGACACGGTTATAGCTGGTTAGGGTTGGGGTTTCGCGGGTTCGGGTCGAAACAGGTCGACCCGTTTAACTTTAAACGTGTACAGGTCATAAACGGGTTCAACCTGTTTTAACCCGTTTCAACCCGCGAACCCGTTTAACTTTTTTTAATATTTATATTTAATACTTTTTGTAATACCCTACAAATTTTACTGTAGAAAATTAGATAATTTAATTTTTTACATGAATTAATTGAATTAAATTTTATTATATGAATTAATTAAATTGTTTGTGTGTCTATTTTGTTTAATTATATGAGACATCTTAAAGAAAATAAATGATGTTAATGTGGTTATTTGCTTGATATATAGTAAATGAATCATTCTTAATTAATTATTATTTAGTATCTATAATAATAATATTAGTACGAGTTGGTAAGCAACGACCTTACGCAAGTCTAAAGGGGAAGGTTAGACCTTTAGGAAATAACGTATGTAATATGCCTACTGGTCGAATCGAATATAGAATGAAAAAAAGCTCGTGTGGTGCATTTACCGGAGGGTAAGGTTCACTCGACATCGATTTACCGGTTCGTATACTATGCTATTTCTGACATTGGGACAAAGACAATTTGAATTACACCCTACAAGGACAAGCCTTCCTTTCGTGCTCGTTTTTTGCTCTCCATTTGCTCTTTAAAATTCCTGGCATGCTACGACAAAATTGTTGTTCTAAATATCTAGAGAAAATAATTTTTTGAATAATCCAATTTTATTGCAAAATTACATTTGTTTAGATTTTTAAGATTAAATCTTAGGAATTTATTAAGATCTCTAAATATTTAGCAGGATGGTTTGTTATTTTATTGGTTATTTATGACTTTACGGACTATTTTATTAGTTTTTAATTTTATATAATTTGATTTGATTTTTTCAATTTTTTTGTGTAATGGTGCACAGATTGGCGGGTTTAGTAGGTATTCGGGTTGACGAATTTAGTAATTATCTATTTAATTTTTGTGTCTAATTGTGTCATGTCGTGTCAACCCGTTTTATAACACGAACACGACACGAAAATAAATGAGTTGACACGACACGACACGTTTATTAATCGGGTCGTGTTCGGGTTGGCCTGTCAAGTGTAATTATCTCAAGTTGACACGACCCGCCAACCCGAACACGACACGATTGACACCCCTACTTTGAACCGTCATCTCTCTTTAGGCATTTTTTTCCCTTTTCCTCTACTTCTCTCTTGCAACCACTATCACTTTTTAATGTAAAGCCGTGGAGCTGCCTTTGCTTAACAACTAACCTCTTTTTTTATTATTTTTTTTCCAACCAGCCAGCTTGTTTGCTTACAAATGTGGAAAAAAGAAAAGAAAGCAAGGGAACATTAATGTCTGTCTCAACCAAAAATGGAAAAAGAAAAGTGTAATATCAGAGTTTTTTACCAAAATGGTAAGGTTTTATATATAAACTCCGGATGGGGTAGGAAATTTGAGTAACCCCCTTAGAGGAAGAACCTCGTGTCTGCCAGACACGAGGTAAGACGGCACCTCGCGTCTGGCAGACGCGAGGTCTGGTGCTCCACAATTCTCCATCAAATTCTTCACCCAATAATGCAAAATGCCGAAGACACCTCGTGTCTGCCAGACACGAGGTGCCATGAAATTGCGCACCTCGTGTCTGGTAGACACGAGGTGCTATTTCCTCAATTTACAATCCGTTTGCATTGCCAATTTTTTAACATTTCATTTGCATTGTTTTTTTTTAATTTCACATTAATTTTTTAGTTTTAATTAATTTATTTTTTATTTAAATAAACGATTATATTTAATATTTAATAAACTTTTTTATTTAATTCTGTTCACAATATAAAATGACAAATTTTTATTAAAATTTAAAATTATTTTAATTCAAATGTATAAACAAATGCATCAATGCATGGCTTGAACGCCGTAAAAACATATCCAAATGTCTTTGCGCCATTGCTATTCTTAGGTAGGAAATGCCATGCCACTATGGTACCTAGATTGGCATCTTGCAAGGCTTGCATATACTGTGGCAGTTGTGCAAATAAAGAAGGCCAGTCACCACAAATCATCTTAATGGCATGCATGCGCACGTTCCATCCTTTCTTGTAAGATGTAGTGAAATGTAAAGTGTCATGTATATGGTTGTTTATCTCACTGACCGTTATTTCTGGATTATTGTAAATCATTGACATAATATGCTTCGCCATAAATTTGGCGCTCATGTTGCGATGGTTGCCGTCTATTGTTCGAACTAGACAAATGTGCTCTCCATGCCATCAGGTAATTTGCCACAATCCGCAACCTTTTTTCTTTTGCGCACGAATTCGCCAATAATAGGGATGTTGGGGAGTTGAATTTTTGCATTCGGCAACCCAGGACGCACTTTTGCTTTCTTGTACTATGAACTCACGACCCAATCTGACAGACTACGATCGAACTGCCCAAAGTAACTCTTCCTTATTTCTAAGCCACATTCCAATCCTCAAGTCATTATTAGATTCTAACCATAAATCCATCCGACTGTTTCCTGTCGCCGTTCCATCACATTCATTTTTCATTTCTTGAGCAGCAGTCAACCTGTCAAGATACATTGAATACGGTAGATTATACAACCGGTCTGGTTCAACAGGTATATTACCAGGTTGTGGCATTACAGAAGGACCGTCACCATGTTCATTAGCATCACCATCTCCCTCATCCTCGTCGGGGGTATCTTCCGCATTCGGTCCATCAAGGTCGGATGTTGCTCCTAAACCATCCACGGTCGCTTCTGGAGCACCTACCCAATTGGGTTCTCGAGCAACCTACTCATCGACTGGAGTAATATCCAATGGAATATCTATTTCCGCAGTGGAAAACAATGGCATGGGGTTGGGCTGTGTTTGTATAGGCTGAACATCGACATGAAATGGAGGCGTGACAAACCCCATCGAAGTTGGTCCGACGACTGAGACATCCGGAACTATCGGAATATAAAGGAATTGAAAATTGTCACTTGGGAGATGTCCAGGATTACTGGCGTAAGCAATTGTAGGCGCATTTAAATCAATATTAGCCATGTGCACTGGAGTGGCTGAATTCACTAATTCAGTGAAGGATTCCGTAATAGGCATGGGGTTGTATTGTTCTGCAACATTTGTATCTGTTACATTTTGAATCTATACCATCTCATGATGAACGTGCAAATCGATTGGTTGTCCCTTCACCGTGGATGCATAGTCCCACAATCCATCCATATCTTCATCGTCACAAATAGAAGTTGCTGTAGACCTTAGTACAGCGCCAAAAAGAGTATCTTCTCTCATTGTTATTTGCAACTGAACAATAGACATATCCCACCCACGAAGTGTACATATTTTGTTGATTAAACCGAGGTAACTAACTCGATTTTTAACAATCAATGTCTTGCGACATGGACCGTTAAAAAAATCGCCGTTTGGGGTACGTATAATCTCGCAATCCTAATACAACCGTAATCTAACAGGTTGTTCTAGTAACATTGTACCTAAATAAACAATGTAAAATAATTTTTCTATTAAAAAAAACAAATAAAGAATCTCGCAACATTGAATTAATATATGAAACAAATATCATTATTATTCAGCATATCTCAACCCAAAATAATATATTATACTATACAATAGAATATCAATATAAAAAAAAGTAAATTAACATGGACAAAAATAATAAAAATCATCACAAATAATAAAAAACTAAATATAAAAAAATATAACTATTTTTTAACATGGAGATAAATTACAATTAAATTAAATCAAATATAAAGAAAACAACTAACTAAAAACTATAAATAAATTAAATTATTAAATTCACCATAAAAGCTAAATTAATATACATCAATTAATCGTCACAAATAATCAAATATAAAATATCAAACAAAATATAACGATTTTTTAACATGGACGTAAATTAAATATAAAAAAATTAGCTAAAAATTACAAAAAATTAAATTATTAAATTCACCATAAAAGCTAAATTAATATAAATCAATTAATTGTCACAAATAATCAAATATCAAACAAAATATAACGATTTTTTAACATGGACGTAAATTAAATTAAATTAAATATAAAAAAACTAACTAAAAATTACAAAAAATTAAATTATTAAATTCACCATAAAAGCTAAATTAATATAAATCAATTAATCATCACAAATAATCAAATATTAAATATCAAACAAAATATAACGATTTTTTAACGCGGACGTGGATTAATTAAATTAAATATAAAAAACTAGCTAAAAATTACAAATAAATTAAATTATTAAATTCACCATAAAAGCTAAATTAATTTAAATCAATTAATCGTCACAAATAATCAAATATCAAACAAAATATAACAATTTTTTAACATGGACGTAGATTAAATTAAATCAAATATAAAAAAATTAGCTAAAAATTACAAAAAAAATTAAATTATTAAATTCACCATAAAAGCTAAATTAATATAAATCAATTAATCGTCACAAATAATCAAATATCAAATGTCAAACAAAATATAATAATTTTTTAACATGGACGTAGATTAAATTAAATTAAATATAAAAAATAACTAGCTAAAAATTACAAATAAATTAAATTATTAAATTTAACATAAAACTAAATTAATATAAATCAATTAATCAATTAAATTAAATATTTTTCGTCTAATTTATATTAATATTTTCCTATTCAAATTATTAGAAATAATAAATCGATCAGTTTTTCTTTAACCTAACAATAAGTAATTTAGTCAAATATCAACCATATGCATTTTATACCATTCAAAAAAATATAAAATAGACAAAATTAATAATTTACTTTACATTTTGATTAAACAGATCAAAGCATATTATAAATCAATCAACATTTTGATAAACATAATATCCAAAAATCCCAATAATTTCACTACAAGTGCATAATTTAATAATTAATTTTTCAATATTAAATTCAAATATATCTATTTAAATAAATAAATAAATAAATTGATACAATTTCTATTTTTTTTTTAAAAAAAAAATCTGTAATATAGAAGTCGCGTGTATGGCTCGGGTGCACAGGCAGCAACACTTTTTCGCTTCTTGTAATTTCAGTACAAACCTTCGACGAATGCCACGGCGGGAGAAGAAAATATGTTAAAAATAGTGCGTCACAATCTTCAATCGGCTTTCAGCTATTCTGTTGTAATTGAGAGAAGATAAGATTTGAGAGAAGAAATGAACTGCGAATGCAAAGGCTTGCGAAGAAATGAGAAATGCGAATGCAAAGAATGAAATGAACGGCGAAGGTTTGCATTTTATAAGTAAAATGTTGCCTGTTAGTCCTGTTAATGTTACTCTCGTGAATGCTGCATAAAACGGAAGATTCCACTGAATAAAGTGGAGGAGGGGGAATCTGGCAGACAAGCTCATGTTTGGCAGACACGAGCTTGTCAGCTATCAGTCTGCCAGACACTTTTTGCAGCCTTTTTGTCCAAGTTCGGAAGCTTTTTTTTTTTTTTTGTCCGAGGCAACATTCCTCGTGTTTGCCAGACACAAGGTGCAGTTGCTTCTCGTGTCTGGCAGACACGAGGTCCCTCCACTCAGAGGGTCCTCCAAAAAACATGCCCCCATCCGGATGTCGTTTTGAAAATTGCACCATTTTGGTCAAAAACCCTATAATTAGGGGTGGCAATCGTGTCGTGTTCGGGTTGGCGGGTCGTGTCAACTTGAAATAATTACGAAATAATTACACATGACACGTCAACCCGAACACGACACGATTAATAAACGTGTCTAATTTTGTAACACGAACACGACACAAAAATAAACGGGTTGATACGACACGACACGATTAGACACGAAAATAAATAGATTACTACTAAACCCGCTAACCCATCAACCTGAATACCTGCGAAACCCGCTAACCCGCCAACCTGAATACCTGCGAAACCCGCCAACCCACTAACCCGTCAACCTGAATACATGCGAAATCCGCCAATCCGCCAACCCGAATACCTACTAAATCTGTCCACTCATTACACTAAAAATTTGAAAAAATAAATCAAACTATATAAAATTAAAATAACCAATAGAATAGTCCATAAAGTCTTAAATGGCCAGTAAAATAATAAATTATCTAATTAAATATCTAAAAATGTAAATAAATTCATAAAACTTAATCTAAAAAATTTAAACATTCAATTTACTTAATATATTAAAAATTTAATAAACTTCAAACAACATTGTCAATGTTCTTCAATTCTTCTCAACAGCAGGTGCCTCCTTATTGATGTTCAAATCCATGATATTTTGAACAACTTCATCCACATTTAACTTTTCAGCAAGTGCTTCTGCAATAAATTTAAACAAACAAGTATTATAAATTTTATCTAAAAATATAAATTGAAATAAAAATATAATAGGTAAAAAAATTTTACCTCCATAAATCCAATCCTTAGAACAAATCAAAGACTCAACAAGATCAGGTGATAAAGAACTTCTAAATTGATCAAGAACTCTACCACCACTACTGAATGTAGACTCAGAAGCAACTGTAGAGGCAGGAACAGTAAGCACATTTCGAACCATTTGCGCTAGCAAAGGGTATCTATACTGATGAGCCTTCCAATAAGATAAAACATCAAGCTTAACTGTCCTATCAACCCTTGGCTCATCTAAATACAACTCTAACTCAGATTTCTGCATATGCTTCATGATATCTTCATTTTCAAAATCATCAAACTCCTATTTTAAAAATTAAAAATGGAATTAGAAAGCATAAATTAAATTATATATTAACATTGTAATATAAATTATAATTATAAAGATATTGGACTTATAAAAAAGTAATAAGTAAAAGAAATAACCTGAAAAACACTTGAACTTTCTACACTATCTTTCTCTTTGGTAGAGGTTGATTTTGATTGTCCCTGAAATATAGTGCCAGATACTCCAGAAATAGAAGAAAGATTAGTCTTGTATGCTTCAAAGATAGAGAAAAGTTTAGATTTAAGTTCTGAGCACTCCACTTGACCATCAATACCATAAAGTTTCCTATAACTAAATTCAACAAATTGCATTTTATACCGAGGATCAAACACAACAGCAATGGCCAAAAGTGGGCTGAACTCTTTCCAATACTTATCAAACTTCGAATACATGCCAATTGCAATTCTCTTCATGTAGTCATCAGGACTTTTAATTTCTTCCATCAACCTCAACTGAATCATAAACACATAGGGAAAATAGAGATTTGAAGTAGGCATCTTCGCACTAGAAAATGCATTTGTTGCATCATAAAATAATTTCAAAAAACCACATATTTTCTCCACTTTACTCCATTCTTCTTCAGAAGGGTTATGCTTGAAATTAGAGTCACTCAATTGCAAATGACAGAAAGCAAGCTTATAATAAAGTGCATTAGCAAGCATCTCATATGTGGAATTCCATCTTGTAGGAACATCTTGCTTAAGAGATTTCTTGGATTCAAGAAATGTGTGTGCCACACACTCTAAAAACTTTTGCTTTCTTGTTGGTGACCCTTTGACATACTTCACAGATTCTCTTACCTTCTCAACTGATTCATCAATTTCTTTCAACCCTTCTTTTACAATTAAATTGAGAATATGGGCACAACATCTTACATGAAACAAAGAACCAAAATCCAACAAACATCTTTGCAAATTCAACTGATATTTCAAAAGCTCAACACATGAATTGTTGGCAGAAGCATTATCCAAAGTTATAGAAAATAACCTCTTCTCAATTCCCCAACTAGCAACCAAACTATAAATCTTTTCAGCTAATGCAATACCAGAATGAGGTGGAGGCATGTAAGAAAATTTCAAAATCTTTTTATGCAATACCCAATTCTTGTCAATAAAATGTGCAGTCAAAGTCATGTATCCATCTGTAGCTATCGAAGTCCAACAATCAGAAGTCAAGCAAATTCTACCGGGACATTGTTTAAGTTGAAGAGTGATCTTAGCAACATAAGCAGCATGTATATTTTTAATATCTTGCCTCGCAGTATTCCTACTAATATGAGACACATCTGGCTCTAAGTAGGAAAATACAGCCCTAATACCCTCATATTCCACAAAAGATAAAGGCAAATCATATTGTATCACAGCATTAATCAACAACTCCCTAAACTTTGCTTGACAGAATCTCCTAGATCTAGTATTCATGCTGCCACCACTAGATTCAATGAGCATTTGTCCTATGTCCTTTGTATCAATCCTAGGACATTTCTTAATATGCTTTTTCGAGTTACTGTCCCATATTTGCTAGCTGAAAGATATGTTTGACCACAATACTTACACTTGCATCTTTCTTTTCCATCTTCACCAATTGGTATTAGGTCAAAGTATTTCCAAACATTACTTGTAAGCTTTCTTTTACGTTTATGACCTGTTTGAGTGGTAGAAGAATCCTTTGAATTTGCACCCTCTCCGTTGTCATTTCCAACCATCTCAACACTTTCATCATCTCGTGTCACCTTCAAGTTCAACAAACTCTTGCTGCAATTCATCAATTTGTGGTGGAGGTAATAATGAATCCATCTCTACAATTGGTGAAAAAGACATAATTAACCTCAAGTATGTTAAGAATGCTACAATTATGTCAATGTTCATCATTTGAAAGCTCACAATCACAAAGAATTGAGTTGGAATAATTGGAATGCAAATAGTCAATGTTCAATCAAGAAAACAAAGCCTAACGGAGTGATGAAAATGCAAAAGTATAGCAGGAATTAATCTCATTAGCTAGTTAATCTTTTTTTGTTATTTTAAATATCTTTATCGCAAAGTCTTTTAGAACAAATTACTATGCAAATATCACTGTCCATTGCACATAACACGTAGTGAAGGATCATTGCTTTACATTCACTTTGGGACAAGAAGTTAGATGACAAACATGCCTGTATTTTTCAACACATTGTCCACATGTTGTGTCAATGTCTTCTTTTCAAATTCAACATCCCTTTTTACATTAATTTGCTTCAGCGTTTTTGCTTTTTGAATTTTGTGGTTGGGGAGGGGTGAAGAAGGCTGATTGACTCCGACTGGTATAGCAGCCCACCACTGGTACATTCACAAATGACCTCAACATGAACATCTCTAGTTCCTAATCACATGAGGTGGTAAGGATCCATGTTTCAGCAAAAAGTAGGCAATAAAGGCTAGACAGACAACAAATGATGAAAACTTGATAGAGGGAACTTGGAAATTTAATGCAAGGACTTCGTCAAACTGTCATCTTCACACAAAATCATTTTAAAGGAACTAGCTGAGGTCCCACAGCCGCATCAAATATTGTTAAATAAGATCCGAATTAAAAAAAAGAAAAAGAAAAAGAAAGAACAGCTGAATGGGCACAAGTTTCTTGTCCTCATGGACTTAAAAGATATAACATTATTACTACATGAGATAACAAAAGGAAGAAGATACAATTTTTAATGACTATGACATATAAAAATCCACCTTCATGAAGGAGATTAGGGTCAAAAAGTATATGGATGGCAATTCTCTGCATTATTATGATATAGCAGTTTCAATCTCAAGGCACTAAAGTGTCGAGAACTTTGTAATAAAGGATTGATCAATTAGTACGTAATGGCAGCTTTTTTTGGCATAAAATTTTGTGAGGATTCTTTATAAAAGCGAATCAAGCAATCACATAAACAATTCCAAAGACAAGATGAGAAGAAAGAAAGAAAGACATAATTTGCACTGATAAAAATATTCCTTTGCCTACCATTTTGCTCTATTCTTATAATTCTCAGCATGCTTTGAAAAGAAGCAATTTTGGGCCCCATGTATAAAAGGCCAAAGCTACCTCTTTTGTGAATTGACTATTTTGCCCCTTATGCTTTGCTTGCCTTCAACCTTTGCCATTTGAACTTATACCTTGGTTCTAGCTTCTTACAATCAGAATTGAGCAGCTTTGCAAATAGTAATTCTTTTTCCCGAGATTTCTAGTTCTTTCACTTGGTTAAGAATGACAAAAGGAAGGCATAAATGATGCTACAAAAAGTTTTTTTTTTCTCGAGTTGTGTTGTAGATAAAATATGATATATTTTTATATAAATATCTTATAATACCGAATATTGTTAATCAAATATTAAAGAACTTTCTATAACAAATAAAAGAATTTTGATATCCGGAATAACTTACATAATCCCTATGACCTCATATTTGATGCGGCAAAGGAATAATTGGAATGCATTTTATCAATTGGTTTGTGTTTCAAAATGGGTGAACCGTCAAGTAGCCCTTCATCGAAGAAATTAAGAATACTTTTAAATGAAGCTTATTAAATAATACTAGTAGTAGTTAGAGTTTGTTTAATAATTTAATTAAATATTTAAAATTTAATTAAATATATTTAATATTGTATTTTAGATTTTAGATATCTATACGCCAATATTCAAAATGATCAAACATGCCTTAGTTAAATGCACATTCAATGATTTCTTATCAACCTTAACAAAATATATTGTTTTTCCCTTTTTGACTGATTGGATTCTAAAACCAAGGGGAAAAAAGGTAAAAAGAAACAATTGCAGATTACTATAGATGGCAATTAAATCAACTCATCCTAATCTACTTATTAAACAATCTTAAGAAAAAGAGAAAGTAATAAGGAGGGAAGAAATGGAAGTTTTATAAAAGGAATGCCATGAAAATATATGGAAAGAATATTGTAAAAGATTCAAAAAACTATTCTTATATATTTAAACACAACTCTTTCAAATTTAAATAGCTTCTTACCATAAGCAAACAAAAAACTTTAACTTTTTCAAAACACGATATATGTATTTCAATAATTATATCCTTTTTCTGTTGAACTACAAATGGTATACTCCAACACCAACAATTTGCCCGAACAAGTAGCTCAATACTCCAACAACTCCTTCACAAAAATCCACAATAATTCAACACATAAAACAACCCCAAATTGTCGCCAAAAAAATTAATATAGCAGAATTTCGCAGCAGAATACCCTTCACAAAAATCAATCAATAAATAGCCCAATCTACCAAGAACTCATTCAAGACAACTTCCACATCACTACCAAGAACTCATCTCTGCAATTGCCCAAAAAACTCCCACACGCAGATGCAAGCTCATCTCGCTGCAAGCTCATCTCGCGGTTTCTCCAACAATCAACAATCAAACATGCTCGATTTGAGCAAAATACAAGCTCATCTCCCGATTTCTCCAACAATCAACAATCAAACATGCTCGATTTGAACACGCACGGTATATATTTTGCTTGATTATGCTCGATTAAAGCTAATGCAGATGCAGAAAACTCAAGGGAATAGTTACCTTAGGAAGCAGTCACGGAAGCTCTACAAGACTGCCACTGAGCTCCTTTCCTTTCTAGTTGAAGTCGAGGGAGCCCGTCAGTAGCGGTAGCGAAGGCCGCCAAAAAGCTGACGGCAACGGCAAGGAGAGAGTGAGACTATGAGAGGCAACAGCAAGGAGAGAGCGACGGCGAGGAGAGAGAGAGCGCAACGGCGAGAGAAGAGAGCGAGAGCCGAGAGAGCAACGGCGAGAGGAGAGAGTGAGAGCCGAGAGAGAGAGAACGACGGCGAGACTTCTTCAGTTCACACTTCACACGATAGGGTTTTGTTTTTTAAATTTTTTGTGAAAAAAAAAAAAAAAAACGGGTTGGCGGGTATGACCCGAACCCGTTTAAAGCTAAACGGGTCGACCCGTTTCGACCCGAACCCGCGAACCCCAATCCTAACCCGCTATAATCGTGTCGTTTTCATGTCGGGTTGACGTGTCGTGTTTAATATTGCCACCCCTACCTATAATGTCATTTGTGTGGAAAAACAAAAATCACGCAAAACAACAACGGATCCCCAGTCCACTCCCTTGCTGACCTTTATTATTATTATTATTATTATTATTATTATTATTATTATTATTATTATTATTATTATTATTATTATTATTATTATTATTATTCTTCTTCTTCTTCTTCTTATTATTATTATTATTATTATTATTATTATTATTATTATTATTAGTAGTAGTAGTATTAGTTCAAAATCGTACTTTTTTAAAAAAAATTTCTTATTATGTATAAATTAAAATAGTGACTATGCCATAATTCAATCAAAATAAACCAGTTACCCCAAAAGAAGTGAGTGGTAGAATTGTGCACTCAAAGTCTCAAACGATAAGATTGAAGATGATAAGTATTTTTTCCATTCAAGGAAAATTGGACCATCAAGCCTATTGTTAAAATGCCTGTCTTCTGCGTAATGGTCTCATCTACTTAAATACCTGTCTACAAATTTAGTTAGTTGATTTGCTATTGTGCAAAGGAGAAAAAGTACAACACTCAAATAAATAGGGATACCAAGAAAGAGCTTTGGTTTGATCAGGTTTCCTTTAGGATGCTGGCCTGAGACATGTTCCCAAGTTTTACTAGGACAGCAACAGCTCCCTACCCCTGTGACGAGCGTGATACAAGTAAAGACAATGACCAAAACGCAAACTACCAGCCAGGCATGTTCAGACCACCTTTGTTTTCACAGAATTGCAAATAGTTGGCTCACATTTGAGGTCAAACTGAGGTGAAGGGCAATAAATTCTGAACCAATTTTAGGCTATGCATTTAAACAATTTGATGTAGACAGTATCCAGGCGAGCAGTTTACATAGGTATCGCAAAATTGCATCACATGAAATTATCAGCCAAAGACTTGCTTTGATGTTTGGCTGCCATTCATCAGCTTACAAAGAGTGTTGCCTCTCAGATTTATCCACTAATACATCAGAATCACCATCCCTCAAAATTCATGTAGTATGTATACAAATGACTTCTATAGTTGCCACAGGAAAAGCAAAAACGTGTACCTTGATAAGGATTAAATTCTAATTACGCAAGCAATTTAAAGCAATATTAGACTCGTTTAGGCAGAAACCATTGTGGATCGCACACCAGAAAACACCGTGCTCAACCAGATATTTGATTACTTCTTCTTGCCTTTTTTTCTTCCTTTGACTTCTTTTTCCAGGCTTCTAAGCCTCTGGCTCATAACTGATGATGAGGGTATACGTTGATTCATAGGTTTTGATGCTTCAGCAGGTGATGAGACAGCTTGTTGATGCTGAGCTTCAGCTTGTGCTGCTGCATATTTTTTCACTGCTTCAAAGAATGAGAAGGCAGGTTTTTGTTCACCAGCAGGAGGTGGTGTCACAGGTATTATTGGAATGCCTAAGGCCTTCTTTACTGCAGGATTCTTAATTACTGAAAAGACAAAGAGAAGAAGATTTACATTAAACAACTAAGAACAGATTGTGATTTCTCAATCAACACAAACGGACAAGTTTCATTTCAATTCATAAGCTTCATGCAGTTTATATATTAAGAAAAAAAGGGATAATTGAATTTGAACCTACCAAGTCCATACATAAGTGAGAAAATATTGGAGGTAATCCAATAGCAAAATATTCCCTGCAGAGATTCAGAATAATTAGATTAATGACTTTGAGATAATAAAATCTATAGACCTTAACATGAACCCATACTATAGAGAAAAAAATATATTGCTAAAACACAAACACAGGAAGGAAAGAAAACTACTCTCCTGAAATTCTAACCTATGCACAGCTGATGGTATTATAAATGAAGATGTGTTCTACAGCTCCAAGGTTCAACTAATTCATGCTTATGCAAAAGTTCACGATTTAGGCAGACATTAATAGAGAGAAAGAGCGAGAGAGATTTGGTATAATGATGTTAACAGTTCCTATTTTCCCACCAATTTAATCTTTCAAATACTTGCTTCGATGTATCGATATAACCATGCTGATATTTCTCAACATACTAATAGCGCTAATTGTTTATCCAGAAAAACAATGATAAATTGGTTCAACACATGTAGTAATATCAGAGAGGGGTGCTACACTGATCCAGACTGAACATAATCTATGAGAATTTGTCCCTTGAATGAAAGTTACAGCCCAAGAATGAGACATGACAGAACTAGACTAATGTGGCAAATGCATACACTTAAAACATAGCCAAATCAAGTTGGTTTTATGACTCAACACATGACTACATTATGAAACAAATCTATCCTATTATTCCTTTGTCGAATGACTTCTTTTGTAGCCAAAACAATCTTACAAGTCATTTCCAATTCACATCAAACCAGCCCATAATCAATTTGATGGAAAAGTCTCAAGGATCCTATTTGAATTACATTTTGAAAAGGACAACTACTAAGGTATCCTCAAGGAAACACAGCAACCCCCATTCCAAAACAAGAATGAGAGGGTTCCCCCCCCCCTCATTTTTTAATTTTAATTTTAATTTTTTATTTTATATATATTATATTTTTTTGAGGGGTTGGGGGAGGGAGTGGTAGGGGAATCCTTAATGAACAAGATAGTTACTATGAACTGTAGCACAAACACTTTGGTATTCAACCAGTGATCACAAGAATTCTGGCATCAGATAAGGGTATCCATGTTTGTCCACGTTTTGAGTCCCTTTCTACCAAACCACCTCGGGAAGAGGAAACAGCTAGATTCGGAGAACATGCAAAGAGAAGAAAGCAAGAGGCAATAATAAATATAACTAGTGTAGACCATACGTACTTTTGCAAAACTTGCAGTCAATGGGACTGTCAAAACTGCAAATCCCCTTGAGACATTTTTTATTGTGCCTGCAGCAGGATTCCCTTCCATGCCCTCTTGCATGTTGCACTAAGGAAAGAGGAAAACAGAAAAATAACATAAAAACCTTCAGAAGAAACAATTTCATACACAATGCAGACTGCAAAAGATTCGGTATAAAGACAAAAAATGGGACAAAACATTTGAATAAAGCCATCATTTTTTGTGTGTGTGTGTGGGGGGGGGGGTGTCAAAGCTTTGTAATGACATTGAGAAGAAATATTAGAAGATATAAAAAGTTTGAAAAATGACAGAAACGGAATTAAATGGAAAAATGGAATTGATACGTATGTAGCTCACCTCCACAGTAATCCAGAATGTTAAAGCCGTTAAAATCGGAAAAATATACATGCTATCTGGGGTTGTCAAATCAGTAAACCAGAATGCCCCTCCCTGCTTGAAAGATGGAACCTTTTCCACCATGTTATTAATCTGCATATTCAAGCATAAAATGGAATGTTGAAAGGAAAATCAAACTAGCTTTTCTTAGAATTGCAGACAAATAGAAGAAAGACAACTATCTTACAGCAATGAAAAAGCTAACAAAGACAGGACCCTGAAACAGAATTCCCTTCAGTGGAGTAAATGGTGTAACTCCATATCTGCAACACAAAAATATTATTTTGTGAACACACAAAAAAACAAAAAAAAAAAGAAAAGGTACTCTTCTCCACACTAAAAAAAATGCGCTGACAACAACAAAATGGGCGGGGTTTGAAGGCTGCAAAAAATGTTTGCATCTGTATACTAATGATACTGTAGCAGTATCTAAAACAAATCAAACAAAACCTTCAAGTTTTTGCCACTCATGCTTTGGCACATTGAGTTCTCATCAATAGAAATCTGCAGATTCACAAAATACAATGACTCTTGTCTATTTGTTTCCTAATCCAATACCAAGGGAAATGCAAGATCATATTCCCAAGTGACCACAGATAATGGATGTGCACAGGAAAGCAACCATGCATATACAAGCACATCAAACAAGAATTACCTAAATTTCCAATCTTTCTTGACCTTGTACCAAGAAGATATAGCACATCATTGGCAAATTCAGAATTATTCTCTTTATGCTATAGTGGGAACCCTCCCCTTGGAGCTTCTACAGTATTCTAGTCCATTGTTTTTGGGACCGGACCGGATCGGCCGGTCCGACCGTGGACCGGTGCTACTGCCGGTCCGGTCCCAATCTTCAGACAGATTTTCTCAAGAACCGTGTTGGACTGGCTGGTCCAACAGTCAACCAGTTCAATGTTAAAAAAAAATTGGGGGCAAATTTTATAATTTTGGGGAGTAAATTAAATTATATAATTCAATAAACTACTTTAAATTTTGTTGTGTTTTAAATTGTTAGTTATAAACTAAGAATGACTACTTTTAATCATGGATTTAATTGTTTATGTCTTTATAGACTTAAATTACATTATATTATTGATCAATTTTATTTTTTAAAATAATTATATTTTTAATTTTAAATGATAATATTACCGATTCAATTACAGTCTAATTACGGTTAGACCATTAAACCGTGAACCAATAAATTTTCCAGTTCAATGTCCGGTCCTGTTCTGAAAACATTGTTCTAGTCAAAATAATCATGATTTTATAAGGGGGTAATCACTCTGAAACCAAATGATCATATTTGTGCTCTGCAATAATCCATTCGATACCACTAAAAGCTAATAATTTGTAATATTGCCATGAAAAGGATTTCCTGTAGCAAGGAGACATGCATAACCACATCCACTGTTTCTAATCCAAGGACAAAATGAGCATTGATGCAAAATCAGTTTGACCATTTTCAGGAAAAGAAATAGCCACCACACTCATTAGACACTATTAACGATCACTTCTGCAATCTTGTTTATCCTCCTCCTTTTTGCCATGTAGCCAAAAAGAAGGATTCCTTTGAATAGGCATACTTCAATAAGATTCCAGATTATAGTTAGGAATAAATGCTTCTTAGGGTATATTTGGACTTGAATTTTTTTTATTTAAAAAAAAAAACTGTTTTAGGACTTATTGTGAAGAACAAATAGACCTAGTGCAAATGAATTTTATTTTTTTACGCATTGGAATTTTTTTTATCATTCATTCCCAAGAAAGAATAAAGAGAAAAGGAGGTTATTTGCTCTTTCACATACCCAACAGAATTTTCACTTTGTGCAATTAGGAGTCAAAATATGGGAAACCAGGCAAAGCAAAGGATAAATGTGAGCATGAAAATAAGTTCATCTTTACAGAGATATAGCTAAAAGCGATAAAGAAGGTTTATCAATATAGGAAACTAGAAAAACACAGTGCACCAAAAATAGATAATTTATGATGCTTCAACCCTGCAGTGACAGTAAACATGCTTACTCCTTGAATAGTTCCGCCATTCGTTGCTGACCTTCAGAAACAGCTGTAGGACTCATGCCCTGGGAAAAGTTAAAAAAAAAGAAGACTACAGATCATGTAAAGTGCATGAGAACAGTATCAAAAAGTGTATGACAGCCAAGAGGAAAAAAAGAATATTCAATGGACAGAACTTGATAAGGACCATGATTAAATGCAACAATGATGTCCAAGTGGGCAAAAATCAAACTTTTGTACATAATGAACATTAGGCATCCCAATTAAGCACACAGGACATAAGCTAGAGATTACGGGGATAGAAGTTCCAGCAAGTCAATGCCATTATTGATACGATATCCACAGATCAGAAGAATAGTTGGATTCCTATACCCTATTTTGCATCTCTTCCTTAATCTCCTCTAGACGTGGCCTCAAAAGCTGCAGAAGAAATGAAGATTGGAGCCTGTTAGTGCCAACACAATGTAGGGGGAAAACCATGATACCAGATTCATTTGAAAGTGCAACAAATTCAACCAAAATAGAAAACTTATTTGATTTGCTTTAAGCCTCTTCCATGCAAGGACAACAGGAGATGCTAAGCAAACACAGAAAGCAACTAACAATGAGCAGCTCACGGATTGGAGGAGCCCAACTTAATAATGCTTTGGTTGATAGCTAGATTAAACTCATAGACAAGCATTTGATGGTTAAATGAGATGCAAGGATGATCCTCAGAAAATATACCTCCCTTTAGAAATTTGACATGACTAAAGTTTCCTTTTACGTGCACATTTTTTTACTAATTGATGCAGAATACGTGGAAAAATGTAAAATTTTTTTCACAATGTTCATGTTTCCAATGCTCCTCACACATTAAGAGGAACACAGTATTCAACATCAAATGTCAGAGGTCCGGCTCAACATCGCTTCACAAGCTTGAGACTGGGATCTCAAGCAACCAGAAAGGCTTCAATTGAACTCATACAATTGTTTGTCAATCCTTCTCTTCGGAAATGCATTTCAGCTAAGATTTTGAAAGTGATAGCCTGATTGAATAACTAATCAGTAACAGAGGTTGCCAATCAGTTAAGCAAGCATATCACTGTAAGCGAGCAGAATTAAGTGCATGAGAGGAAACACTTCCTTCCAATTTGCACTTGAATCCCATTTTGAGATACTGTGCATTTTCAGATGCATTGGATTTTGAACCAAAAAGGTGGAAGATTAAGTAAAGATTCCAGCAAATGGTAAAAGACTGACAGAATAATCCAGTAAAGAAGCAAGATAATGTGTAAAAACTTACAGTAAATTTTGAAGTAGCTTTCAACTGATTTATCATGAGTGGGACAGTAACCCAACGGATCAAAAGAGTTGTCAAGGCTATTGATGCCCACCTGGAGAAGTTTTGAGAAAATTATTAAACGAAGTAACTCTAATAACAACACTTGTAACGACATATGTGGAGATCTATCATAGTTAAATCATATGTGCCTCATCCGCTTCCCCAAAAAGCTTAAGCGTACTGAAGCTCATGTTGTTACTTGTTAGTAGTATCCTACCTAAATCCTCCTATACCCTTCAAACATTACCCAAATATTCTATCTGGGACAGTTTCTGGATTATAGCCTCACTAGCCAACACAATTTTGGAGTGCATAAACCAAAAGCAAGAGTGTTATGAAATCCGACTATAATCCAACATTGGCATTTGATTTAGAGACAAGAAAAAAGGTCCAGACTTACCAATTAAGCCCAGTGAACGTATGAACATAATCGATCAAATATTGCAAAGCAGCCACCGGAAAAAACGAGTCTGCAGCTGCAACTGCCACCTCATTCACCGCGGGAGCTGCCTGCGCAGCAGCAGTCACAACCTCCACAGATTTATCCGCCAAGACATCAGCCATGTCACTCATATACTCTATTTTATCCACCGCTCCTTCGCCAACAGTAGTCGACATATTTCTACAAAAATTCGATCCATAATTCATCGAATACATAAACTGTGGCGAAGCAAAAGAAAATCTTCGGTCCTGAAAAGGCCCTCTTGAACCACCGAACCTATTGACTCCCCCGCTCGAGAAATATCTATTCTGAAGAAAATTAGGGATTTTGGGACCTTCAGCAGTAGAGCCACTATTGCTTCTTCGATCATCGTCGCTGTTGTGATTATTAATGTAGGTAAACGAAGGAGCTAATCGTTCCTCTTTGTAGAGAAGCTTCGCTCGAGCTACGATGCTGCGCCTATACGCCATTTATTTCCCTCCTTCAGAACAAAAGAACTGAAAAAAAAATGAATCTTTACCCTTTTACAGATAAGCCATTGATTTGAAAAGCAAGCAATGAAGCCATAAAGAAAGAAGATTTTAGATCCCTAACAGAAGAAAATGCAACTTTCAGACAAAAATTTCATTCGGAATCTTTGAAGATTGAGAAAGAACTTACAGAGCGAGAGAATCACAGTAATGTTTAGCAGATGCCAAGGGAAGGGTTTTGGGTTTTTGGGGAAGGAGGCGGGGACGACGTAGTTAGTTATTGTCGGGTATGAGATTACGGGGCTTATTTTGGGAATGGGATTCGGATCGCGCTGCAGTGTAATACCGCCTGCTATCATGTTTCGCGGTTTTAAATTAAAATTTTAATTAAATTATTTTATATTTTAATAATTAAAAAAATTAAATCATAATTAATAAAAAATTACAAAAATAAAAATTTATAAAATAATTAAATATTTATAATGTAAAAAAAAAACCTTTTAAATTTAAAATTACGATTTATATTATAAAATTGAAATACTACTTTGTTTGGATTTTGGAGGGCTGCAACTGCAACAAAAATCGTGTCCGTCGATGGAAGTCATTCCGCTGCTTTACCGTACGAAGCCTTTTACGTTACGTGGGAATAGCTTCTGGATTTTTTTTCCGGCTTAAAATAAATGATTTTAAATACCTGAATTACTATTTTTTTTTTTGTTAAATAAAGTGTTGAGCTTGAATTACTACTTAAACGACACTTCGAAATACTTTTAATCATGAATTGAAAATAATTTAGTTGTTTTAAAAAATATTTTTATTAAGCCATAATTCCTTTAATTACTTCACATTTTTATTCTTTCTGTAGTAAGAAAAGCACATTCTCCCTCTTGTGATTTAAAAGTCATTGGCGACGACTTCTCACTATTTGGGATGATTATCGAGATTAAATTCAAGTTTCAATTAACGAAAAATTAACATATTTGGTATTTAAAATTTATAATATTTTCGTCATTAATATTTTTTTATTGTTATGATTCTTAATTATTTTTTTTATAATTATAGTTCATAATTCTCTTATAATATATTGGAGACTATAATGTAATATATTAAGAATTATATAATAGGAAAAAATATTATTAAAGAATAAAATATTAGAATAAATTTCCTTCATTTAACTGCTATTAAAAAGTAAAAAACTCTAATTACAATCACGCGACTAAAAAAAAATCTAAATTTACGTGTTGAACTAAATTCATGTGGAATCAAGTTAAACTAATTACGTTGGCTTTCCACTAGGACCAATATTGTCAATTTATCCATTCACACCTATGTAGTTATCACCACAAACGATCATGTTGAGTGTGAGGATAAATCTATGCATGTTCATTTTTTTGGGAGAAAATTAACTCAAGTAATTTTTAAAATTTGAGATTTATAATATTTTATACGAATTAAAATTTATATAAAAAAATTAAAAAATTATTTAATATGTTATAATTTTATTAAATGCATTAATAACGAAAACATTATAAATTTTAAATTTTAAAACTAAATAAGCTAACGTTTCTTTATTTTTTCCCCTCTAATTTCTCGTTGCAATTTTTGGTGGTTATTTGCAAATTGCCAGTAAAAATTTCATTTGAACATGAAATAGATTCACCTATAACCAAAACAAAATTGGGTAAAAAGAATTAAGTACAAGAGAACAAAACTCATGAGAGCTAGAGCTCCCAAAGCATAGATATGGCCACTCAGCTGCCTCACGTGTCGGCAGCCTCTGCCATTGGAGGGGGTCTCCTCCACCTGGACTAGCATAGTTTTTGGCATCTTCGAATGATTCCTTGTCCCTTATGTACAGCAAAGTATATTTAAGACACTGAACAAAACTTAAACCTGTGTTGCGGATGTGGCTGTGGATGATGAGAATGTTGACGACATGGAGGAGCACGGCGTCACAGTCATGCTATCCAGTGCACTCCGGCACAAAGGGCAAGTGCCGTTGAGCTTAAGCCACTCATCTATGCAAACAGCATGAAAATAGTGACTACATTCTGGAATAGTCCTTATGGTTTCTTTGGGTTGATAGTCAGACAAGCATATTGGACAAGTGCCATCGGTGGGGTTGGGAAGACGCCGACTTTCTCCGAGCACGATCTTTGGATAAGACTCTATGGTGGGGCTATCAAGACCGGTGATGGCAATGGACCGTGGTGGATTGACTACCGCGGTGGATTGGTCTGTATTGGGATCACGACGGACAGTGAAATTTCTTATTCTGCCACAAGCGTAGCAGGCAAGTCCAATCATGCACACAAGACCAGGTACTCCTACACCGATTATGACTCCATATTTGGCACTCCGGGGAAGACCTGCTGCCGGTGGGGGAGAAAAAAAGGCAACTGATAAGAAGAGTAAAGAGAAATTCCAAAGTCAAATTCTACCTCTATATTTTCGTGGTCTAGAGTAAGAATTCTAGATAGAAATTTGAAAATGAGATGTGGGCGACACGATATGGAAATGATCAGTTTGACAGAATACTCAATTTCTAAAAGGATTCTGGTATGGAAAAATTGAATTCCCAAGTTTTCTTCAAGTAACAAAGGTGTCCATGCATGGCAACAATGTAGTTAGTAAAATTCTCCTTACTAAAGGTGTGTTTGAATTGCATTTCCATCTCAATTCAAAATAATAATAATTTAAATAGTTTTTATTTTTTTTTAAACTATCATATACTTTTATATTTAATATTTTTTAATTATATTTAAACAAATTTATTGCAATCCAATCGCTATCTACTAACATTCTAAATTACTAATAAAAATATACAACTTTGATAAATGTTAACAGAAGAAAGCCTTTGTAGAGGGCATATGCTCCTTTCATTTTCTCAAGATGAAACTGAAAGAAAAAGGTCTTTTGTTGCTGGGTGGAACTAAGTTTTGGGACTTCACAAGGAACGGCTTCAAAATGTGGGAGACTACACCCCTCGATCTTGGTAAGAGTTAAGACTAGTTCTAAAGAAAAATCCAGCAAATTGAAGGACAGCTGCCCAGAAATTGGATGGTGAGATGGAGTAGATTGGGTTTCAACGGGCTATAACCACCCTAACACTCCATTTTTTACATTGTTAACATCCGCAAAAACTCCAGAACTGATGATGATGAGTTAATCAACTTCCCCATCTATTTCTTTGTATCTTCAAAGGGGGAAAAACCATCATATGGCTTCAATCTCCTTAACGAAATTCCTCATGTAACATCTGTATAAGTCTGACCTTAGTTTGGTATCAAAGTCTTCCATTAGCAGTAGCTTAGTTTGGCATCAAAGTCTTCCACTAGCGGTAGCTTTCTATTAGTTGGGCATTCATCAATTATTCATTGCCTCAAAGTTTGACATATTACAAATTATTTTGTCGCAACTTTGGCTGTTGTAACTACTCTACCAAAGAGTCGTAAGACCTTATCAAAACTCCCCCTGTTCGGGGGAATAACCCAGTGAATACTGGCTAACAATCGATCCCAGCCGGCCCCCAGAGTACCACTGGGAGCAAGACCTTATATCTCTGCATCTTGGTTACTCATAATGCCAGATTAGCTACCTTCACTATTTAACTTAGATTCTAAAACAGGACAATCTTTCAGACCCCAGGTCAATTTCAAGAATATGAATGCTTCCCAATAATTTTGAAGTTGTGGAGTCCCTCTACACAGAACAGCTGTTCATTCTCAACAATTCCAGTTTCTCCACATGATATATGTGTCTTCCAAAATATGTGGACATCTGTCCCAGGAATGAGACACCAATATCTGATCTGATCTTCAACTGTCCTCTATCATTATAGATAAAAAGTAAAATTTTAATTTGCACCTCTCTCTAGTTAAATCTTGTACCATGCATGTTTCATGAATTGGCCGAAAATTGAGTTCTATTTGCTATTTCAGAAACAGACTCCTATGGTAAGAAGTAAAACTACATACCTTTTCTAGAAGGACTATAGCAGCCAATTTCCAGCCGATTGCTGCTGAACCCACAATACTGCCCTTGAATTTCGCATTCTTGGCATCTCGGTTCGTTCCATACCAGCTTAAGATTTTCTGAGATAAACGTTGATAGCCAAGACTGAGCATAAGACAGCTGTAGAGGAACTGAAATATTTGACATTCGTATGCAAAATGGAGGCAAATCCTGAGAGGATAAATGAGAAGTTGCAACCAGAATTTGGTAGCTCTTGTTGTGGTGGCAAAACAACGGCACTACTCGATCAGGGTCCATATAGCCTATCCCATCCGTCGAACAGTTATAAAAAGTGTAGTTCTTCCCCGGAGCGGCACTGAATGGAGAGCCTTGAATACTGAATTTCGAAATTCTATTTGGAAGACACTGTTCTGGATCATTGATGAATATGGCTTGATCGATGTAATCAATTTCCGTCACTTCAAAATCACCGGAGGCTGGAAGGCTAAGAATTGTTTGGCTTTGATCGTTACAAGAAAGATCAAAACCCGGGTAGCCACAGCCCTCCCCTTGCTTACCCTTTAACCTGAAAGGGAATCTAATTTCTGGTCCCATTTCGCTGCAAGATGAAGACTTGCATGTACGAGCAGATAAAGAACAATCTATGAAAAAGATGAAGAGGAAGAAGATGGAAAAATGAAATCTTGAGATGTCCATTTGGTTATACACCCAAAAATGAAAAACCCACTTGATCTTGCAGCTAAATAATAAGGTCCAGTGGCGAGGTGAGAATTTTGTGAAGATTGGGAAGCCAGAGAAACTATCTCGTAGCTTCAGCCAATCTTTAAGTAGCAGATACTTCGAAAAACAATGGTGCCTTCAACCTCAATATACCATCCAACTTCAAATTTGGACTTTTCGTCATAACAAATGGAATAATCAAAGTCGGTACTGATCGGCAGTCAATGCTATAACCAGCAGCCTATATCTTTTTTTTTTTTTTTTTACCGACATGAATTAAATTTAATACTCCTTCCGTCCCATTAAAATTGACCTACTTACTATTTTAGGATGTCCCATTAAATTTGACAATTTCCTTAAAAAGAAAGTTTTTACTATACAATTTATTATAAAATAATCAATATACCCTACATATATTATATTTATATTCTTAAATTTAACATAAAGTATTACGGGACCCACATATTTTTATTTTTATTATATTATATTATATTATATTATTATTATATTCTAATTTTTACTTTTGCATAAAATATCGTGTCAATTTTAATGGAACGGAGGGAATACTTTTATACACTAAGATATATTTTTTTAACAGCGTAGTCCACTATTTCTACGTAATTACTTCTAATCGGATGGCTTTGGAATCATGGAGTACTTCTTTTCAAAAGAGAGTTCCTAATGGAATGATTTTAGAAGCCCCTGCTACTCTGATGTACTCCCTTCTATGTTACATTTGTTAAAAATACCAAACAAATATTTTTTGTGTTAAATTGACACTTTCACTCTTCTAAAATTTCTTCCAACATTGATCCCAAGCTTATATGTTTTCTTCAACTTAATTAAATATTCAATCCGTTTTTATTTATCAGTCACAAATGAAAATTTTTGATGTTTTTTATATCTCTTTTTATTTATCACATTAAAAAAATTTAGGTGTCATTAATGTTAATTTTACTGTTATACCCTAAAAATGAAAAGGTAATAATTTTAGAAAGAGAGTTGAGCATGTTGGGTATCTCAAACTCGTATCCTATACGGCACAACGGAAAAAAGATAATAAAGGTAGCAGCTTTTTACCTTTATTTGATCGTCCGAAGAACAAAATTTCTTCTTCAAGTCAAGGCGCGATCCAACAATCCTCGTGATCAACCTCCACGTGAGTTGAACGTCTAACCACTATAATTACAATGTGTGATTATCTCTAACAGTAATCCACACAGAAGAATACTCAAGCACCAAACTTTTCTGTGCTAGCAGAAACAAGATGGCGGCTAGGGTTGTTTCTCAAGACAATCAAGAGAGATAGAGAAAAGAGAAGGTCGAGTGTTGTTGGTTTTTCGTGCGTCACTTTTCAGCTAGGGTTTCGTGTGTCTTGTTAATATGTCACACGAAATTTCCCTTCCCAAAATTTAAAATTCTAATCTTATTAGAATTCCCTAATTGTAATTGGAAACATTATATTCTCACAATTACAACTTGGACCACAAATTATAACTAATTATAATTTATCCATAATAACTTCTCTTTCTCTTAATTAACCACACTATGTTATCAAATAACATCTTGAGTATATAATCCCCTATTGTGTGTGACCTATTAGGTTTCCCAGTCAATTAATAGTGAACATGAATTAATACAAACGTCTTTGAGATTAATAATATATAATTATTTAGAATTAATCCTATTAATTCTAATTATGATTGGTTTATTAATTCATCAATTAATAAACTCATATTCCCATATCATGAGCGGTATCTAACAACACATCATAACCATCCAAGAGTCCAGGAAGTCAAGTGGCTTAACATGAACCCTTCAATAACAAACTTTAGTGCAATTAACTCATTTCACCATAAAATATCTTATTCGATTTGGGGTACGGAATTAGTGCCAACTCCTTCCAGAATTAATTCTGGCCCGAATACAATAGTACTTGTACCAGGAACCCACAACTCTAAATGTGTATCAATTGGAACTGTTTTCAATGCACAGTCGCCTTGCCCAAGGACTTTCCGAGTAGTAATTCCTACAAGTGGCCGTGAGATATTTGCCCCTACTATTAAGAGTGGTGAATCATTTGTTGACCCTCTCAACTACTTTCGTTTACCTCACAATGTACCCAATATCTATCCCATAGGCGGCCCTCGATCAAGCTCCGGAGATTAGAATCAAAGTACAAAGCTCAGCAAACAAAATACCTTGGAGATCTCAAGTCTAAGGATACTTGCACGCTTACTACATTGAGATTATATCACTGGCACTAAATAGTTATACATGTGATTTATCTCAAAGCTAGGTCACCCAATGAACTGATTCCATTAACAAGCATCCATGTGTTAACTTTGAGTATCTCAATACTCACGATTATGAGAACCACCGCCTGATCAAATCAGGAAGTCTAACACATGCTAGTCTTAACGCATTAATGATATCATGTCTCATTAATACTATGACTAAGGACTATTTAAATACTAACACCATCCAGTATAGCAAGAATCTCATATCATGATCTTTATCAAGATTTCATTAACACAGTGTTGCACTATGAAATTTATCGAACAGTTATGTTACTTAAAGTAAATAAAAGAAATTGTAAGATAAATAATGCATTTTATTAAAATAAAATGTGTCTTATACAATGTACAAGTGATTGTCTCTAGGGTACAACACTAACAGAGCAAACAAATCAAGAAAATAATTGTGGAGAACATTAAATACAATGGTACTTTTGTAATGTATAAGCAAAGTTGTATGAATTTAAGAAAAAAATTAATTTTTATGAAGTAGTTAATTGTGACAGATAAATAGGAATGGAGGGAGTATAATATATATATATATATATATATATATATATATATATATATATATATACACACACACTCCATTCGTCTATTTTTATCTGTCCTGAATAAAAAGTTTTAGTATTTCTTTTTATCTGTCACATTGAAAAAATTTAGGTGTTATTAATGTTAATTTTACTGCTATACCATTGTATTAAATAGTTTTAAAAAATGAAAGTGTAATAACTTTAGAGGGAGAGTTGAGCAAACAAATCAAGAAAATAGTTGTAGAGAACATTAAATTCAATGGTACTTTTATAATGTATAAACAAAATTGTATGAATTTAAGAGACTAAGTAATATTTCTTAAATTGTATGAAGTAATTAATTGTGATAGATAAATAGTGCATGAGAGAGTATGGCGTAAAAAAAATTTGAAGAATAACTCTTTTAAAGTTTCAAAGCTATTCAAAACTAAACTCGTGATTAATCCGAAAACTAAGGATTTGGTAGCACGTTTCATTCTAGGCCAGCAGCCACGAGCTAAGTGACATTTACAGATTAACAATTGTATATAATCACTGATCAGTCTTATACACCTGATTGGTAGATCTCTGGTTCTATGTTAAATGATTCCTATGTGTCTCCAAGTTTATGTGGGGATAGCCAAACAACCAAATGCATAATGCTTGTAGGGTTGTCTCTGCAGGGAGGCATTGACCATGTTTAAATTCCCAAGTCTTTTGGTCATCAATATAATCAAAAAGAGGACCAATTCCGTGTGTCTTGGAAGCTGAAGACTATGGTGTTTGAATGAGTTCTTAAATATCAAGGTTAAATTAGTAATTTTGAGAATTGATTATTTAACTTATTAATATATACAAAAATAATTTACTTTAATCCTAGTAGAATTATTACTTTCGAGTTCGACACCAAACTAAATTTTATATCTTATCTCTCTACTTCTCCTTTTAAAAAAAATTTAAAAAAATTATTAATATGTATATTTTGTATTGTACAAATAAAATCGATAATGTTTAGATTATTTTAAAATAAAAATAACTCTAAATATTTTTAAACTATTTATAATCATTCATACTATTTGTAATTTTTTTAATTTTTTGCAAATTCAAATTGTTATATTTGATTTTTAGTGCTCCGTCGCTGTTTTATTATTATCAGGTGAAAAGGCCCAGTGAAATCGTGTTATGATTTTCATCCGCCCTCAAGAAAAAAAAAGTGAAGTCGTGTTAAAGATTGCTAGTTTTTCCAGTCCAAAGCAATAGTCGTGTCACGCAACAGGAAGTTAAGCGAAAGTTTACGGAGTCAGCCACGAGGTGTGGAAGCGTCGATTGTACATTTGTACTTTCTTTGCTTGCTAAAATTAAAGAAAAAGACTTTGACAATTGACGTTCTTTGAAGAAATGAGGATTGATTGAACCCCCCCCCCCCCCTCTCTCTGTCTCTCTCTCTCATACTTAGTCACACATATAAATCTCTTATAAATATCTCTTACTTAAGAAATTTTTTATTTATAAATTACGTTGAAATGCTTGATTGATATTAAAAGAATTGAAAGATCACATTGAGGAGTAACTTAAAAAAAAAAAAAAAAGGAGGTTTTGCTAGTTAGTCTAGAAAGAAATGCAGAGAGAGAGAGAGAGAGAGTATACCAATAATTTAACGTAATTTTTTAGTCTGATGGACCTGGAATGTGTTGCGAAGCCCAGTTCTATGCATGATCCAAGTGAGGTTATATATTCTTAGTTGTATTTAGGTATAATATTTTGGAAAAAAAATTCACTTTGTCATCCTAATTATAGTTAAAATCTCACATTATCATTTAAATTTTATTTTGAATCTAATTGTTATCTGAATTATAATTTTTTTCCCCATATTGTCAACCAAGCACCTCTAACCTTTAAATTAAGTTAGTTAACATGATAAATTAAATTATAAGATAGAGTAAATTTTCCATCTAACTAACTTAAAAAACAAAAAGACTAATTTAGTCCGATTAAATTAAGTTAAGTTAGTTTAATCATATTATGTTTTTATTTTTTTGAAATTTAAATTTATGGATAATTTAGACTTTTTTACTTTTTAAGTTAGTTAGGTGAGAGATTTACATTGTTTTATATTTAATTTACTATGTTAACTAACTTAATTTAAAGATTAGAGGTGCTTGGATGACAATGTAGGAAAAAATCATAATTCATATGGCAATTAGATTCAAAATGAAGTTTAAATAGCAATGTGGGATTTTTTAAGTAAGCCTTCAAGTCTTGGCTTTTGATGGTACTATGCTTGCCCTCTTCCAAATTGAATATCCTCCTCATCCTACATAATATCTTCTTCTCTCTCCTCTCACCATTCCTCTCTCTTCTCTCTTTCTTCCTCTCATGGTTTTTCCTCCCTTTCTTCTCTCTCCTCTAACCGTTCCTCTCTTCTCTCTTTCTTCTATTTCCCATCTCTTCCCTCGTACGACTCCATATTCCTCTCACAGTTGTTTCTGAAGGGGATGAAGAGGAGGACAATGGTGTACAAGTACTGTGGCTTCCTGATGAGATCAAAGAGGTTAATCATGTTGAAGCTTCTAATGACAACATAGGATCTGTAGAATCTATCGATTCTAATCAATCCGATGCTAGCAAAAAATGAAAAGAATAATGAAAAGGATGAGAAGAAATTGAAGGAAAAAGCAAAAAATGAAAAGGATAACAAAAAGGATGAGAAGAAATTGAAGGAAAAAGCAAAAAATGAAAAGGATGAGAAGAAATTGAAGAAAAAGGAAAAAATGAAAAGGATAACGACGATGCCTAGAAAGAGAAGAAAGAGAAGGAGAATGAAAAGAATAGTGATGAGGAAGAGCAAAAAAAGAAAAAGAATAAGAAGAAACATGTTGCTTGTGATGATGAAAAGCTAGAGGAGCCTGGTGAAGCTGTGGATTCTGAAGAGAGGAAAAATAAGAACAAAAAAAAGGACAAGAAAGAGAAGAAGAAGAAGAACAAGTTAGATGAAAGTAATGAATCCGAGTATTCGAAGGAGGAGAAAGAAAAGGGTTTAGAGAAGAAAAAGAAGGACAAGAAGAAAGAGAAGAAAAAGGCCGAGCCAAATGAAAGTGTTGAATATGAGGATGCAAAGGAAGTGAAAGGAAAGGGTACAAAGAAAAAAGGATGAATATGACAAAAAGTACACCAGTTTAGAACTGTACATTTAATTGTGATTATAGCCTCAAAATGTTTATGACTATACATTTAATTATCTTTGTTCGTAGCCTCCATCATTACTGACCTAGATCAGTTATTTCTTATTGGCCTAGTTTATCTGTTATTGCTGCTCTTAATTTGCTTGAACTGCAGCATGGTTGTTTTTTATTGTTTTGAATCTAACCTGTTGTATTCTTACTTTGCTTAATTCTTTGAAATACGTGCCCCTTTCACATGGGCATATGTGCTTGCTTGTTAGCAAGATTGCTTATTTCTTATAACTCCAAAAGATGACTCTGTGAGTTGAAGATTTAAAATGACAAAAATCATTAAAACGAAAATATGTTAGGAAAACGAAAAATTTACCTCTGTGATTGAATGTGCCTCTTTGCACTGGTGTAGATGTCTGTATAAGGATCTATTGAGGCTAGTAGATCACATCATTGCAAACGTTTATTGCATCTCATCCACGCGAAGCCTTTGATTTTTTGAAATGGTACCCGTAGCATAATCGGTGAAAGTTTAAAGATTGAATTTTGACAAGCTTTTGATTTCTATGAGTTCTTTTTCACACACGAAGTCTGTAACACCCCACGACTACGTACCCTAAAAGGGCGGGGATGTCGCCCCGTCCCGTAGGACAAGGGGTCTTTAGAACGGGGTATAAAATATAAAGGCAATTTCCAAAGGAATCAACTTAGGTAAATAAAGAAATATTCCTATTACATCAGGCTCAACTTGGAGCAAAACGGAGTAAAACAAAATACTGTTTAGAAACATAAGCAACAAATGTCTCCTAGAACGGATAGAGAAAATTAGCAAAAGCTCCAACTATTACATGCCCCGCTGACTCAGCACAGTCTATCTCTTGAAAACATGATGTAAAATGGTGTGAGAATAAATCTCAGTAAGTCCTGTGTGTGCACATGGTGTTTTAAATAGTTCGTGTATGCAAAGTGTAAAACAGTTGTAGAAATAATTTGGCAAGTCATAAACAATCTCTTTTCGCAAGGAGTGGGTTTTTCTCATTGTCACACTTTGTACAAAATAAATCCTCCACTCGAATAAAAGTCATGTCACCACACGTTGGGCTCCATGAGAACAAATTGGCCAAGGCACCACACTTTGTGCACCTTGTCCGGATCAAATTATCACACGTTGGGCGTTCTGATCAAGGTGAGTGTATAGCCCACCGGGTGAGATACTCCATCTCTACACCCAACAAAACCATCCGGGTGTCCATGCCGGGAATATAAATAATACCTTTCAGGTATAATGCTAACTCGGATTGGCCTGACCAACCAACATTGTCGCCTCTTCAGGCAGAGTTCATCTTCTGGAGGTGGCCTCCTGCCAGAAGACTTACGCTAGCCCTCCAAGACTAGTATTGTTAGCCTACCCTTATTGAGTACTCAACGAACATATCCGTCAATTCCTGATTCAAAATATTTCCAAACCTTGGCTTTGTAAAACGTGGTTTTCTTTAAAAAAGATTTCTAAAAATTTAAGGAAAAGAATAGTTTTCTTGCTAAAAACCGTTAGTTTGACAAAACCGTTTAAAGAATAAATATCCACGTTTACAACCCAAGCATACATAGTTTAAAAATAGCTTTACCAAGCTTCACAACATGGATTTGCCATCACAACCTTTAGCAAAACAGTTTATAAAAGGACTTACCATCACAACATTTAATAAAAGAATTTATGCAAGGACTTACTTGATATGCCTCGGATAAATGCGATAAATTCGCAGCTGGCTTTCCTCAATTATCCTCCTGATCTAAACCATATAATATTATTATCAGGGTCTCAATAAATTCAAACATGCTCTAATCCCATTTATTTTCACAACAATTCGCAATCTCCTATTTAATTCCAAGTAAACTATTCAATCCCTAAAGATCATATACTACGACCACATGTTTATCTCACTAATAAACACCATTAAACTTTACTTTCGGCATCAAGGGAGGGTATTCCCTTACCTTTCAACTACCGGGTAATGAGGTCTCGATGCTCCTATGGTGATCGTCCCGAGTTCGCTTGAGAAGAAGAGAGAAGCTACCTCATTTGCTCCTCTTGACCGAAAATTAATGAAGAATAGGAAATCAGCCTCTATAGGGCATGATTTAAGGGTAGAAGAAAGAGAAAAGAATCATTAGAGAAAACAGCATCAAGAGGTTGAAAGGATTTGTGCTTACCTTAAGGTGTGTTTGATTTTTGCTTTGAATAACTCTTGTATTTTCGAAATTTTGCAGAGAGATGTTGCTGAAATTTTCGTGTAGAATGGAGAGGGTAAACGGTTGTTATGATTTAAAATTGGAGAAGATTGGTTTAGGGTTAGATGGTGATGTTTAGATAGACTCCTAATGGCTTTAGGTTTCTTGGACAGCTAAGGCGAAATTTCAGCTTGCGCGCATCTCCTTGCTGCCGATTTTAGGGGAGTTTAATGGAGGAAAAGATTCTGCAATTTTGCTCTTTTATGCTGGCCGAAATACTGCTCAAGGGAAGGGCTGAATGTGTTCAGAATTTTGACCAAGGAAGAGTTTGAGTGAGTTTTGATTACTGAAAAATCCTGTGCAAATGCTGCGAAAATTCTGTGCAAGTGTAGCAAGGTTTGGACTGTTTTGGCTGCTGTAATTCTACCGAAATTTCCAGAGGAAAATTGGGGGTTTTGGACGCTGAAAATAGCTTGATCAGCTGGGGTTTTTCAGTGGGTTATGTGTGCAGAATTTTGGTTGGAGTAGGAGTTCAAAGCTGACCGAAAATCCTGCACAAAGCTGACCGAATTTTCTGTGCATAAGCTGGACGAATTTCAGTGTTTTTGTGTGAATAAAATTCTGATTTTGTGCAGCTAAGGTACCCTGAATTGATGAGGAATATTTAGGTGTTTTGAGTTAGTATTCACAGAGTTGGATTGTAGCTAAGAAGTTGGAATTTTCGGACAGCTTATGTTGATATAAAGCTACCGAAATTCAGCTAGGAAAAGGAAGAAAATCCTAGTGGAATTTGGATTGAATTAAAATCTGATTTTATCAAGGATTTGGATAGGATTTCCTCTAGTCCTAGAAGGGTTTGGATTGAGCTAAAGGTGCTCCAAGGTGGCGGACAAAATCTGAAAAATTTTCCAGAATTTTTCCAGCTTATGGTTTCCGAAAATTCAAGGGAACAAAAGCTGAAAATAAAACAAACTTTATCCTTATCTAAAATCCTTGAACTTAGGAGTTAAATATAGAGTCTTATTCCTATGGAAGTGACGTTTAAACCCAAAGAAAATATCTAAGACTTTAGTTAAAATATTTCTCTAAAACAATTACATCAATAAAAGGATTATGGCTAGAATTCTTGAAAAGGTAAGATAAGATTTTTCCCTAATATATTCCCTAACTCTAATATTCATCAAGAAGAGTTTTATACCACTTGAAATTCTTCAAAGTGGCACCTAGCTAGGGGTTTTTTCGAAAATCCTAAGGAACACAAGCTGAAAATTAAAGGTGGACTTTATTCACATCAAAGTCCTTGAATTTAGGAAATAAATATAGAGACTTATTTCCTTGGAGTAAAAATACTAAAATTTCTCTAGGATAGCTAGGTTCTTTTTCGGCCAAGACAAGAAATGGTCTAAAGAAAAGAATTTCAATAAGAGAAACTAACTTCACAAAAGGTAGGATTCGAACTCGGGTCACCAAAGGAAATCACCAACCTCCCCGCTATTCCAAAACTACTCACATACTAATTTTTCTACAAGAAGTTCTTACCACCCCAATACTCATACTTCCAAATCTTCGACCAAACCTCCCTTATCCAAATCTTTAACAACACAACTATTTCACATCAATTACTTCAAATGCAAGAGCAACGGAAAAATTCACATGCATCCATGCAAATAAAATTATTATAGCTACCACATAAAATGCAAGATGCTATGCAATGCATGACTTTTCCCCATAGTCAAAGGTGGTTTTGGGCCGGGTATTACAAAGTCTTCTGTGAAATTGGGTTTGCTTTGATTCTCTTTGATTGAAATTGAAAAGCAATTCATCACAATGCATGAAGACCCATTTCAATTCCTATGCAATTTCCCGAGAGAGTAAATCCATCTGTGTGAAAACAAAAAGCACTTATACTTTCTGTTATCCTTCACGCAGAACAACACGAGATCTATCCCGTATTGTCTTTTTTAATTAATTAATTAATTAATTAATTAATTAATTTTTTAATTTTATTTTACCCTTAGTCTTATTTATTGTGCCAGATAAATTATTTATTCTTAGGCTTGAATACCCATAAATAATATATCTCAATTATTTATTTTTTAGACTTTATTAAACAACCTAATAAATAATTAACAAGTCCAAATAGACTAATATAAAATTTTATACCTTTTATCTAGTTTATATCTAGATTAATTTTTTAATTATTTAATCTGAGTCTTGGGCCCTGAATAATTAATTAATTAATTAAATTAGATAAAATAAATACTATCTCTCCGACATTTTATTTTATTCTAGTCCAATAATAAATTAGACTAATAAAATAAAATAAAACTCATAAACATCAAGACCAATTCCTCAACCTAAATCCTTTAGGACTTAAGGGTCATTCCGGGGATCAAAAGACACATCGTCTTGTCTACTAAAATGACCAAAATACCCCTACTATATAAATAGCTATATTTTGCATTTTAAATATTTTCTAATATCACCATAAAAAAATATTGACCCCAAGGACAATGCTGCATTAGTAAAATCTTCGACCTAAAGGTGTAATGACTAAAATATTCCTCTGCGCATCGTCGTGCAATTAGAGAGGAATAGTGTACTAACACATCTCTAATAGACATCTACCATCCTTAGACCTCTAGTCCAATGATCTACGACTCTTGAAATATTTTCACTTTTCAAGAGAGCTATCCTAAAGTAAACATCCAAGTCATGTGTTCCCAGGGCCCTGAATAATTAGATCATTTGAACAGTCACAAGGGGCGATATAGCGTAGAAACTATCTTGTACAAGTATGGCTTAACTAACTAGTCACATATACTTAATATACAAGTATATTAGTTCTACGAAAGAACCTCAACTACAGTATATCAAAATATATACTTCTAGTTTCATCAGACCACCAACTCATATTCAAGCGGTAGAGTATTAGTCCATGCTGTAGCAGTAACAATCTGAGTTTCTTTTAAATAGTACTTTTAGAAACCACTATTACAGGTCTTGTTCTAAGTATTTGAAATACACTCATGCTATGAAGCGAGTAGACTACTCACTGGCTAAAGGTAAGCCATTCCCCATTTGAAATTCATAACACAATAACCTATACATGATGAGATTCTCATTCTCATCAATCAGTTAAGAACAAATATTTATATGTTAAGTAATTCGTGATCCATACCTTACTATGAAAGACCCTTATTCACATGGATCACTTACTTAATCACAATGAGTACTTTCCAAATGAAAATTATGCACAAATAAAGTGTAAATTTACAAACAAAATTTGAGAATAAATTCTTTTATAAATTCAATAATTACATCAGATAAACTAGTCTAGAGTGTATATATTCTAACACGAGTCACCTGAATGCTAGGGAAGTTTGCTTGTTGATTATCTGGGTTTAAATTTTAAGCTTTTGTGGCCTGACTTGCTTATGCTCGAAGTTTATGCAGACGTACTCACTCTAATTCATTAATGAAGATTTTTTCATCTGTATTTCACAACTTTTTTATTTTTTTTTTTTTTGGTTTCTTTATTTCCAGAGTTATTGACCAACCTATTAGTTTAACTCAAAACATCAGTGCAGATAACAAACCATCAAGAAACCATAAACAATGTGATCTTCTCTAATCTTTAGAGAGGTCATATGTGGATTAATTGTTCTTGATAGCCATGAATGGATTTTCTATCCCAACTTTTATATCCTGTAACACAAATAAAAGACTAGATAAAAGCAAACTAAACCTAAAGAAGTCATCTAAAAATGCATTTACACATCCTTAGAAAAGGATGTAAGAAACTTGAAGTACAACTAATCCAAGCAGGTAACTCGTAGACTTACTTTGAAATTGCATCACTCTAGCACAAAAGACATTTTCTCTTGAACTATGGCAAACATCTGAAACCTTTTAACTAATTCAAATGATGGTAAGAAGAAAATCCACGCATCATCTAATTATTATTCTATGAACCAAATCCAATTATTATTCGTACGAATAACAATAGAAACCAAATCCCATACAGCATTCCTTGACAAAAATAGTTGTGAATATGAGAAAAGAAAAAATAAAGTGGATACAAACTTAAGTCAATGCCTAAAGTTTCTTTGTATTTTCCTTTAAAGATAAAAATCCACCAATGCTAGCTCTTGAGCCCTATGGACGTGTTTCCTCCGGTCTCTTCCAAGCTTCAGGGACAATGCTGCTAGAGTAGAGGTGCAGATTAGTTCATTCTTCAGGATAACAACAACATCATCTAGTGTAGAATAAACACAATCTTGAAATCAACAAAAACGCAATCAATTGTAGAGATATATAAAAGGTTATAAGTCAAAGAAATACCTCCAGCTGAAATTAATATCCTCAACACAAGCTGTTCAAAGACAAATTGATAAGCCAATTCTAAATAATTCCAAGTTAGATAAGATACCATGAGCATATTATATCAAAGCATGCAATCACACACAACCAAAGAGACACACCAACCAAGCATCATACAAGTATGAGATATAATGCAAGAAATATAAAAAAAGAATAGTCAAATTATAAAAGGAATGTTTTCAAAGAGCAAATATTAACTTACATATTAATTTAATGAATTTCTAATTCCAAAAAGAGTCTTCACTTGGACTTGACATGATATTCAAATCAAGCACATTCATTGATCTTGTATTATCAAGTAAATTTGAGACTTAATTCACCTATAAAGCACTTGATTCATCTATATTTATGTTACCACCAAACATATTACTTTACTGAGTTCTACGCCTTAGAGATGCTTCTACAATCTCAAATTGTGAAGTATCTCGTTTAGTTGAACTTGTTCCCTTTCTTTTTCTTCCCATCGATGGCCTTCCTTTACCACGTTGTATATTTGGTTCAAAACTCAAAGGGTGACCTTCATCAATAAGGTAAGAAGTTTTCTCTCGAGCATCTTCTTTATCAGTAATAGGCCACTCCTGATACTTTTCCTGCAACTCTACAAGTAATCCTTGCAATGCATATTTTTCATTGTTTGAGATGTTATTTATAAGAAGTAAGGCATTTTATCAATGCGCCATTGGTGATGTATAGTTTCAAGAGGTATTATCTTATTTTTCCAACCATACATCATATGTGCACAAGGTAATCCCATAGTTGCCACAAATTTACCACTACATATTACTTGCATTGTGTGCTTGCTAGCCATTTTATATTGCTTGACCAATTCTTTCAAGGCAAAAAATGATACTCGAGTTGCAACTTCTTTAAAAAATGGATTATTGCATTGATGAAGAATTCAGAGCCTTTCGCTTTCCAACTGAGTTTTTCTTTCTTGAATTTCATTTAAAATTAGAAGAGTTATTTTTTCTTTGACTGTTTGAATATCTCCATTTGAAACTAACAAATACTTCTTGAATTTTGAGTGTGCTCCTTTAGCTCTTGATGAAGCACGGTTTCCAAAATGTAGAAATTTTTCTGTCCATGCATCAACAAGTTACTCTTTATATGGAAGCCAAGTCCTTTGGAGATAATTCAAAACATTATTCTTTTTTGAATATCTCAATTCAATATCTTTCCAACATCCTTATAAGCTTCTTTTGTTGGAAAATATACAACCTTATTCCAAGCCAATACAAATTCATGCCAATCTTCTTTCTTTTCAAAATGAGACTTGCAATTAGAAACTATATTTTTTTCAATATGCCAAACACACAACAAATTTGCAGCTGTAGGAAATATTACTTGAATAGCTTTCATCAATGCTAATTCTCTATCAGTGACAATGACAGGAGGTTGATGCTCTAAACCAATGATTTTACTAAATGCACTTAATGCCCATTCATAATCTTCAAGCCCTTCGTTCCTCAAAAAAATAAAATGAGGTGTTGCAACTTGTAATTCCAATTATTTGACAGGTATGTTACATTTTATACCTGTTAGTTTTATAAGTGCAATCCATAACCAACACGGTTGAATAACTTTTACTCAATTTGATGGATATAGGATGAGCAAAGAATATGTGAGTTAAATGGCCCTTTTCATTTTGCTTGACATCAAATATAAATCCAGCCTTATCACAACCAATTATAACATATTTGTCTTTTCTTAAACTTTTGATTGACAAAATATAACCTTGATTAGTATAAAAATTTTTTTATACTATTTACAAGGTCATCTCAACTTTCAAACCTAGTATCAAGTAGTTGAAGCTCATTCCCATGATTAGCTAATCCTTATTTATCATTCATATCTATAATTAACAAAAAGATATTTGTCAAAATAATATATACAATTAGTTGATTCTTATTGACTAAATAGAGGTATTAATGGTGCCTCAAGAAGCAATAGCAACACAATGATGATGCTAAATATGTACTGCCACAATCATCTAGAAACACAATCAACTCCCAATAGTGCATAAAGGACAATCAATTTATTCAAATTATATATACACCTATACTTTTGAGTTAGAAAAGGTCTTTAAGTAATTTTTCTAGCATGTACAAAATTGAACTTCAATATGAAGTTCAATAGTTGATAGTCATGAATGGCCAACTCAAAGATTTACTTCAATGCCAAACGACCAAAAAAAGAAGAAAAGGATTGCAAAAGAGATTTAAGGTTGGCATAACTGGATTTGTGAACAGGATGGATAATTGACATAAATTAGTTCAATCTAGTTCAGTTGTTGTCAAAATAGATTATGAATGAGATTTCACATACCATAATCAGTTTTCCCAATTTAAATAATGAGTTCAACTAGGAAAATTTAGTGCTGGGATTTTTTAAGCAGCAAAATAGATTTTGTGGAGATCAATAGATACTTATAAGAGCAAAAAGTCGGACTTTTGATCTGAATTCTCAATTGAAGATTTGGAAGGAGCATGATAAGATCATATAATAATTTTTATTCAATGTGCTATTGCAAAAAGATAATTCTTTTGCTAATAATTATTGTTGTAAATATGAACAAAATGCATATTGGCAATATACAAAATCCAGTGGCATAAAAGGCTATATAATTTGATAAAATAAATGTGAAATCTACTGAATTAGGTTGCCAAGTTTGTATAACATCAATTCTCAGTACTATCGAAACATTATGTTAAAGTGAAAATATATTTATATATATTTATAAGAGAGTTTCAGCCAGCTGGTAACAAAGTGAAACCAATTCTCGAAATATCCGAAGCTAGGAAAAAGTGTTCAGACTTTGCCTATTAAATATTCACAAAGTAAATAATTACCAGAACCCCAGCCGCCATGTCCCATGGTTTTAAACTATACTCCCAATAGAATTAGATTCAATAAAACAATTGATAATTGACATAAATTAGATTCAGTAAATAATTTAGTGAATTAAAAATTGAAATACAAAAACTAGAATTTATAGGGAAAAGTAAACTTCACCTTAAGAGTGAATATGAAAATTTTCTCTGTGCAGTAAAAAAGTAAACCATGCAGTGTACACTAGAACCGTGAGGATGAAAGATGAAAAAGTTAGGGGTGGGGACAAAAGATGAATATGAGAGAGAATGGGAGACAAAAGAGTATTAGAAGGAAAGTAGGGTGAGAAACTAGAGAAAGAAAATTAGGAGGAGGAAGTTTTTTGGGTGAGAGAGGAGAGATGAGAGAGAAGAGGGGAGAAAAAAGAGGACCCATGAGAGAGAGAGAGAGGGAGAGAGAGAGAGAGAGAGAGGAAGAGGAGGAGGAGGAAAATCATGAGAAGGGAGAGAAGAAATAGGTAAGAGAGGAGAGAGAAGAAAATATTATGTAAGAGTAGGAATAGGAAAAAGAGAGGAGTGAGATAAATTTAAAGAAGATAGAGATTTGAAGAATATTTGAAATTAACCAAAAAAGGGTAAATTTGTTTATAGAATGAAAATTGTGCTGGCAGGAGGGATATTGCTCTGGCAATATCGCTAGCCTAAAAGTAATGCTATAAAATCTAAATCTTGAAAAAGTGAATCTACGAAATATGATTTTAGATAAATTATATTCCTCTATTTGGAATGTTGAAAAAATATTAAAGGAACGCAATATAAAATATTTTTAATACTGTACTTTATAAAAAAACACTATACGTATAAAATTTTAAAAATAATTTTAAATATCTATCATATTTTTGTATAATTTAATTATTTGTTATTCTTTTAAATTGTTATAGTAAAAAAAATTTATATAAATAGTATTTTCACATATTTAAATATAAATTTTATTTTATTCAGTTTCTAATTTATTCACGAACTACAGTTTAAATTCTAATACTTGATAAAAATAATAATATTTGATTATTGTTAAGTTAAAGTAACCATAAAAAAGTTAATAAAATTTCTTCTCATGTAATTAATTCAATCTTAATATAATTTTTAAATTAAAAGTTTACAATTATTTTAAAATATTTAGTCGTTTAATTTTTTGAAAATTTTTTATTATAATTATAAATTTAGAAAATTTTAATACACTACTAGGTTAAGGGAAAAACGTAAGAGATAAAGTAAATGATATAAAATGGAATAACTTTCTTATCTATCTTTAGTTTTTAATTTTTTTTTTATCTTTTATTTTTTGAATCCTTAAAAAGGAATCATAAGATTACATCTCAAGAAAGATTTATTTCCTCAATATTCTGTATTTATTTTCTCAAATCTAAAGCATCGGATTCTTTTTCCAGACCACAAATAGTGAATCAAACGTTAGATTTTAAAAATGAGAATTGAAATTACTTTCTACTTCACTTTCCTTGACAATCAAATGGAGTCTTATTCTCTTAGTATTCTATAGCTGTCAACCATATTTCAGTGAGCTTCGATGTTCCTTCATTAAGGCTTCATTCATTGTAATTAGTTCTAATAAAAAGACTTCACAACCATTAATGGAATTTCTTTCTTTCATTTATGTAGTTCTAGGGTTCTGTTCATGCTCTTGATTTCAGACTCGTCCATTATCTTGTGGCATTGAGTTTTCTCTGTATTTTTTATTTGTTAAGCAAAATTATCAATAATTATTTACAAATTATAAGTGTTCATTGTCTTAGTAGGAAAAAAAAAAGTTTATTAAATGTGCAAATTGAATTATAACCATATACTTTATCTAATATTTAATAACAAATATTATAATATTATAATATTATAAAAAAAAAGGTTGCTTGTAAAATAATCTAAATATAATTAAGAAGAAATAAATTCAAACTCACACAGTCTTCTATCATTGATGATTGGAGGGTATGGTTGAGAAAGTTCTTAGAAATTAAGATATCACATATATAGAGCCCTCGAAGTCTGATTTAGTGGTTTGTGGCCCTTCTAATATTCACGTGCTATGAATTGATAGTTGTAGAATTGAATTTCGTTAAATTATTTGACCTGATGCTCTTTTGTAAGACAATTAGTGCGAATGGATACCCAAGAGACTGTTATTTTTCTATGACCTTCGAAGAGGGCAACAAAAGTTCATGCAAGAAAAGGAAGGTCAATAGGGTTTTTTTACTATACTGAAACTAGGTACAAAATTGGAGGCATTCCTAAAAGGGGTTCTTTGCCTCTGGTAGACGCGGCCAAGCACAAGAAACTCTACAGCCTGTCACTTAGGATTAGTCGGAATTTTTGGTAAAAAAGAGACTCACGACTGATAGACATGAGGTACAAGGAACTAGTGTCTGCTAGACGCAAGGCATTATAGCCTCAGTCAAAACTCATATTACAATCAATTTTGCTCTTCTTATTGATACATCCATCAAAAGCCTTGTAACTCTCTCTATCTCTCTCTCTACAAATGTGTGTCATTGTCAAGCACTTCACACACATGCAGAGAGACGCACGCAACCTTATACAAGTGACATGCACTAATTTTTTTTTAGTTTTCATTTATTTTAAATTTTAAATATTTGAAAGTAAATTTTTATTTTTTGTATAATTTAAATTTTTATTTAATTTCAATCTATTTTTAAAAAAATGATTTTAAAATAAAATTTTATTTCTACTACATTTCTAAATAATTTTAAATCTCAATTATTTGCAAAATTGAACTTTTATTTTTATTTTTTATTTTCAAAGATTGACAATAATTTTAAATTTTAATTAATTTAAATTTTTGTTTATCTTTAATTTTTTAAACATAAATTTAAGCATAATATATTTGAAACAACAATTTATTATTTTTATTTTAACTTCAAATTTTTAATTCATCATTTGTAACTCTTAAGATTATGAATATCATTTTTTAATAAAATTTCAAGATATTTTTGTAATTCCTTCAAAATTAATTCTAACTTTTAGTGTTTAATTATTTATTTTGAAATATTTTTTTTAATTCATTCAAATTTAATTCTAACTTTAGAGTTTAATTATTTATTTCGAATACTAAAATTTAATTGGCTATAATATCATTTATTATAGTATCATTTCCGTATACAACTTGGAGCCAGAATTATTTAGATTTGTAATATCTAAAATCATGACTTTCAAAAATTAGGAAAGAAACTCAAATTATTTAGTTTTTTAATTACCAAAAATATGATTTTGAAACAATATTTTTTATTTCTATTTTAATTTAAAACTTTTTTAGTTCATTTTTTGAATCTAATCGTAACTATTAAAATTATGGATATTGTTTCCATATAAAACTTTAAAATATTTTTATAATTCATTCAAATTTAATTCTAAATTTTAGAGTTTAATTATTCATTTTGAATATTTATATTTAACTGTTAATGATATCATTTATTATATTTTCATTTTCATTTATATTTATTTATACGTATATTAATTAAAATATAAAACAAACGAACTCAAATAGTCTATACCCTAAAATCCTAAACTATAAAACCCTATACCGTATGTCTTGAAACCATAAACTATAAAACCCTATACCCTATGCCTTAAAGTGGTGAACTATAAATCCTATACCCTGAAACTCCAAACCCCATGTCCTGGCCCTAAACTATTAAACATAAACCCTAAAATATGAAACCATAAACTATAAACCCTAAATCCTACTACAATTTCAAAATAGATACTTCCAACCCGATAGTAATCGTTCATTTGTCATCCAAAAATTAGTTAGATTAGTCAGTTAAGTAAAATGACTAATGTATAAGCGTCAAAAGAAGAAGAAGTATTAGACATACTATCATTTTAAGAGTCAAAGATATAAAAAGAATTTAATTACTTGTCAATTATTGAACATAAAAGACATAATGGTAGTATAAAGAATTCATCATTTTTAATTAAGTAATAGTCGTTCTACAAATTAAGTAACATTATTTTACTGTAGGACTAGTTTTAATCCTTTTAATAAAGGATTTAGGTTTATAGTTTAGGGTTTTATGATATAGAGTTTAGAGTTTATGATTTCGAAAATAAATAGAACCTTTTTTTTGGGGGGGGGGGGAACATTAAGGATAACCCTAGTTAGATCTTAAGGTACTTTCTTTTTTTTTTTTTTTTACATCAAGATTATGGTTTAGGTTTTAAGGTTCAAATTGTGCTTTTAATTAGTGCAAACATTGAAGGATTTTACAGGCCTTTAGGAGAAATGGATTGTTGGAATATATGCCATCTAATTTATCTAATGTAATATTAATAAAAGAATTTATTCTCAAAATTTGTTTGTGAATTTACATTTTATTTGTGCACGATTTTTGTTGGGAAATGACCCATTGTATTTAAGTAAGTGATCCATGTGAATGGTGGTCTTTTACAGTGAGGTATGAATCACGGGTTATTTAACACATAAATGTTTATTCTTAATCGATTGATGAAGGGGAATCTCATCATGTATAGGTTACTGTATTATGAATTCTCAATGGAGAATGGTTTACCTTTAGCCAGTGAGTAGTCCACTCTGTAGTATGAGCGTATCTCGAATACGTAGAACATGACCTGTAATAGTAGTTTTCAAAGTACTATTGAAAAGAAACCCAAACTATTACTACTACAGCGTGGACTAATACTCTACCGCTTGAGTATGAGTTGGTAGTCTGACGAAGTTAGAAGCATATATTTTGATATACTGTAGTCAAAGTTCTTTCGTAAAATCAATATACTTGTATGTTGGGTATATGTGACTAGTTAGTTAAGACAGATTTTTACAAAATAGCTTCTACGCTATATCGCCCCTTGTGACTGTTGAAATGATCTAATTATCTAGGGCCCTGGGAAACATGACTTGGATGTTTACTTTAAGGTAGCTCCCTTGAAAAGTGAAAACATTTTAGGAGTCGTGGATCATTGGACTGGAGGTTTAAAGATGGTAGATGTCTATTAGAGAGGTGTTAGTACACTCTTCCTTTCTAATTGTACGACGATGCATAGATGGATATTTTAGTCATTATACCTGTAAATCGAAGACTTTGCTAACGGAACATTATCCTTAGAGTTAATATTTCCTTATGGTGATATTAAGAATTATTTAAAATGTAAAATATAACTATTTATATAACAAGGGTATTTTTGATCATTTTAGTAGCCAAGGCGATGTGTCTTTTGGTCCTCGGAATGGCCCTTAAGTCATGAAAGATTTGGACTTATTAATTATTTATTGGGTTGTTTAATAAAGCTAAAAAAATAAATAATTGAAATTTATTATTTATGGGTGTTCAAACTCAAGAATAAATAATTTTTCTGGTCCAACAGCACGCGAATGGATTCTCTCTCGGGTAATGATTCAAATGAATGGAAAATGAATTGTAGTGCTCTTTCCTTTTTATTTGCACTACGGTAGCTTTTGATTTCAAATCAAAGATAAGAAAATGAAAGATAGTGCTACTTCTTTTTGTTATGTACTAATGGAGCTTTTGTTTTTTTTAAATCAAAGTGTTATATTTTTTTTATGCACTAATGGAGCTTTTGATTTTTAAATCAAAGTGCTATTTCCTTTTGTTATACTCTAGTGGAGCTTTTGAGTTTTAAACCAAAGATCTTTCCTATTGTTATGCATTAGTGGAGCTTTTGATTTTTAAATTACAGAGCTTTTTATTTGTTGTGCACTAGTGGAGTTTTTGATTTTTGAAATCAAAGAAAAGAAAAGGAATTTAAGAGCACTTGGTTGTTCATCTCCCGTGAGAGGATTTGGTGGTTCATTTGCAAGAGAGCTCTTGGTTGTTTATTTCCAAAGAGCTCTTAGTTGTTCATAAAGATCAAAGAGAATGCTTTGTTGAAATTTTCACTAAAGCTTATCAAAACTCAATCTTCAAACTTTCACCAGCTGTGCTACAGGTACCATTTTGGAAGATTAAAAGTTTCACGTGAATGAGACACAGTAGACGTTTGCAAGGACGTGATTCATTAATTTCAAATATCCTTATACAGACATCTACACCACTACGAAGAGGGCCATCCAATCAAAGAGGTAAATTTTTCATTTTCCTAACATGCTTTTATTTTCATAATTTTTACCATTTTAAGCCTTCATGGATGACAATTTACTGCTTTATAGTCATTTTGTTTACTCCTCTTGAATTAGCTACCAATTTCAATAGGACCATTTTACTTTTTTCCATTACTTTTCTCATTTCATGTCTTGGTCCATGGTATTTGCATGCAAAAGTCCATCCTATCTCTTTAAGTTCAATTAGTTTATATTTTTAAAATATAAATATGAATAAATGTAATTATAAATGAAAAAGAAACTATAATAAATTATATCGTAAACAATTAAATGTAAATATTCAAAATAAATAATTAAACTCTAAAATTTAAATTTAAAATTAAATTAATTATAAAAATATTTTAAAGTTTTATATAGAAATGATATTAATAATTTTAATAGTTACAATTAGATTTAAAGAGTGAACTAAAAAAATTTATGTTAAAATAGAAATAAAAAATATTTTTCAAATAAATGATGTTTAAATCAATATTTAAAAAATTGAATATAAATAAAATTTAAATTAATTAAAAATCAAAATTTATGTTTAATACATTTCTTAATATTTAAAAATCATAATTTTTGCAATTACAAAACTAAATAATTTGAGATTATTTCCTAATATTTGAAAGTAATAACTTTAGTTATTACAAATCTAAATAATTTTGACTCCAAACCGTATATGGAAATGATGCTATAATAAATGATATTATAGCCAATCAAATTTTAGTATTCGAAATAAATAATTAAACTCTATAAGTTAGAATTAAATTTGAAGGAATTAAAAAAATTAAAGTTATTAATTAAATGCTAAAAGTTAGAATTAAATTTGAAAGAATTACAAAAATATTTTGAAGTATTTTACAGAAATGATACTCATAATCTTAATAGTTACAAATGATGAATTAAAATTTTGAAGCTAAAATAAAAATAATAAATTATTATTTCAAATATATTATGTTTAAAATTTTAAAGATAAATAAAAATTTTAAATTAATTAAAAATTTAAAATTATTGTCAATCTTTGAAAATAAAAATTTAATTCAAACATAAAAATAAAAATTCAATTTTGCAAATAATTGAGATTTAAAATTATTTGGAAATTTAACAAAAATAAAATTTTATTTTTAAATCGTTTTTAAAAAATATATTGAAATTAAATAAAAATTTAAATTAGATAAAAATAAAAATTTACTCTCAAATAATTCAAATTTAAAATAAATAAAGACTAAAAATTTTTGTAGTGCGTGTCTTTATGTATGGGCTTGTGCGTGTTTGTGTGTGTGAAGTGCTTGACAATGACATTTGCACATAGAGAGAGAGAGAGTTAGTTACAAAGTTATTGATGGATGTATCAATAAGAAAAAAAAAAATTGATTGTAATATGAGCTTTGACTGAGGCTATAATGCCTTGTGTCTGACATACGCGAGATCCTTGTACCTCGCTCAAGCTCTATTTTTTTTCATAAAAAATTCTAGCTGGGTGGCAGGTTGCAAAGTTTCTCGTGTCTAGCAGACGTGAAATACTGCTACACCTTGCGACTGTCATATGTGAGTGTCACAATCTGCACCGTGATGACCAAAGGACGGGCCGACACCCAAAGGGATGATGGGTGTCAACGATGGCCAACAGGTGCTTAAGTATGGGAATGGGCACCATCGGAAATGAGGGGATGGATAAGTTAACTAGTTTGAAAATGGGATGTTGGGGCAAAGCATGCGTAGGAAATGAACCAACGTGCCGAGGGGCGGAAGAACATCCGAAGGAACGGACGTAGACCGACGGGTGAGAACAAACCAAGACGAGATAGTTTTGAAGGTTTCGGGAGGTTTCGGAACGAACGGAATGAGAACGGACTAAAATGGGCATGGTCGCCCATGGCTAACTCTAGAAGGACCCATAGCCAACTAGACGGTTTAAGGCCAGAACGGGAAAAAGGAGAGCCAGCGCATGGTTAAGTCTAAAAGGTGCTAGTCGAGCGGCAGTACGAGCACGACACGCACACGGCATGAGACAGGTGCCTTGGGCACGAGTATGGCACAATCCGACATAGGCGAGATAGGGGCACGGCACGAGGCCGGCACATGACAGGCGGACGATGGGCACAATGCTGGGGCCATCCGAGCATGGAACATAGGCTAGTTGGGACGCAATACAGGACACGTGGATGTTGCTCAAGCAGAATAAGCTAGAACGACCTAGAGGAGACCAAAACGTTCTAGACAAGATTAGAGGAAGCCGACGATCAATTGGTCAAAAGGTTGAATTTTTTAGAAAAGACCGGAGGGGATCGGGGTGGAACTCAACGGGACTCACAGTCAAATATTGGTCAAACGTTATAGAACTTTCTAAAATATTGTGGGAGTCTCTAGGCTTGTTTGGAAAAGTTTAGAACTTGTACGTATGAGAGTAAGTTACATTAGTGTAGAAACTTTTAGCAAGTGGCCACTTGCAATAGCAAGTTGCAAGAACTTTTTAGAGACTAAGGCTTGCCTATAAATAGGGTTAAGCCCCCTCAATTGTGAAGTGTTCAAGTTTGTGAAGTTTGAGTGAAAGTTTAAGTTCTCTCTCAAAAGTTCTCTTGCTTTTACAAGCCTTCCAATACTTATCCACTTAACTACTACACTTCCATCATTCTTTTTTATCTTATGTTCGCTTTTGGTTTGGGATATTGCTTTCGCTATTTTGGAGTAAGGTTGATCTAGCGAACAGTCATTGAGCTCGCTAAAATCGCACGAGTTGTAGGTGGTGAAATAGTCAACCTGTGACATGAGGAACTGTTGGATTCCGATCATACAAACCAATTTACATGCAGTGAAAAAATAAAACGAAATCTACTTAAAAGATTACTCGTATGTGATTAAATGGGTTAGGAGAAGGGGAAGAAAAATTCGTTACCTAAAAAACATAGCTTTAAAATTTTTCTCTCATTTAAAATTAGTCATATGTGATTAAATCCACTTAAAAGATTACTCATATGTGATTAAATGACTCTCTTATTTTCATTCATCTTTCTCTCATAATCCTAAAACTTCTTCATTTTCTTTACTAAAAGTATTAGAATAAAATTTATTTTTGTGTTATACTTTTTCAATTATTCAAGAAAGTCTTCATATTTTAGAAGATTGTTGAATAGTGGAATAGTGGATACAAGAAGTAAAAAGTTTCACAAAGTATTATTATTCTTGGTCATCAACGAGTTAATATTTCTTAATCTTACATTTTTATGTTTTAACTTTATTAATTGTTTATTTATTTTAGTTCATTATTTAATTTTAAAGTTAATTTGTTATTTATATTTTTCAATCATCTTATTTCATTATTTGTTAATACTTTATTTTTTTGAACTTTTATTTGAATTTTGATTGCTTGTTTTTTTTTTTTTTTAAGAAATAATGGATTCAAATCAATATTATCATTTTTCTTCATCACAATCATCTATACATTTGATTTTAATATAGATACAACATTGAATTTAATAAATAATGAAATAAGTAATGAAGATGAAAATCCTAGTAGGCCTAGCATTAGTGTTTCACAATCACAACGAATTCCAACAAATAATCATAACGAATCTAATATAAGTGAGGATGATGTTGAAACAACGGATGTTATAGCTAAAGCAAAAGCATCTATGGTTTGGAATCTTTTTTAAAAGGATAATGATAATGATAGGACAACATGTAAAATTTGTAGGGTTGTATATGCACATAAAAATGGAGGAGGGATGGGAACATTAGTTAGACATATGAAAAGGTCACGTAATGATTTGTTAGAAAATTTACTTAAACAACAACAAATACATACTATAGGAGGTCAAATTATTTGTAATTTTCAATATGATCATAGAAAAAATAGAAGTAAATTTGCTAAATGATTGTTCAAACTAAATTACCTTTTAATTTTGCAGAAAATCCACATTATGAACAATATATGCAAAATAATTGTCAACCAGTATGGAAAAGAACTCCTAGAACACCGTTAAAAAATGATATAATAAAGATATATAAAGAAATAAAAGAGTATCTAATTGCTATGTTTGATTCTTGTAATTGAAAATTTACTCTTACTTGTGATGGTTGGACTGCAATTATTATTGAGTTTTATTTGTGCATTACATGTCATTGGATATATCATGATTGGTTAGTACAAAAAAGAACTACTATTTTAAATTATTTGAATATCCTCATGTAGGTAGTAGTATAGCTAAAATGATTACTTAAACATGTCGTGAATATAAGATTTTAAATAAAATTATTTCTATTTCTTTAGATAATGCTTTAAATAATGATTCCGCAATAACAATTTTGAAAAATACTATGAATCCTATGTTAGATGGTATTTTATTTCATATTATGTGTGCTTGTCATATACTTAATTTGTGTGTTAAGGAATAATATAAATATGTTGATGAGATTGTTAATATAATTAGAAATGTTGTTTTATTTATTAAAACCTCTCCAACTAGGTAACAAAATTTTAAGGCATTATGCCAAGAATAAGGAGTATCTTTTAAAAAATTTAGACTATATTGTAAAACTAAATGGAACTTAACTTTAGATATGTTTGTAAGTGTTATATCTTTTCAAAACCAACTTATTAAATTTTGTAATAGTAATAATTTTTAACCTCATTAACTGAAACTCATTTTAAAAATTGTACCGCACTTTCAATATTTTTATTTACTTTCAAAGAAGTCACTGAATTTTTATCGAGATCTTATTATCCTACTATTCATCATATTCTTCCAACACTTGCTAAGGTAGCGCATATTTTTAATGAGTATATGGATTATCCCCAATATGGTTATTTTATGAGAAGTATGTTTGAAAAATATAAAAAATATTATGAAGATATTCTTATTTTATATTGTATGACATTGTGTATGGATCTTCGAGTAAAAATGGCTGGATTTCATAATATTATTGAATATTTATATAAAACATTATATTTTGATGAATCTCAAACACTTAGGCAATGTATAATAAAAGATATAAAAGATAAAACGGCTAAAACTCTATTTGATATGTATAATTTGTATGAGTTTAGTCTTCTTATTCTAGTTCTTCTAATTTAAGTAGGCAAGCTTCATCATCATCTAACAGTCACTTTCAACCTCCACGAAAATTTACCTCTTCAATTTCATCAGTATTTAATCTATGGGGTATTATGAAGCGTAAAAAAAGATCATCTACCATCTACAATGAGATGACAATTTATGAGATGCAATCCTTGGTAGAAAATGAAGATCAACATTTTGATATTTTTGGTTGGTGGAAGGCTCATGTAAGTCAATACCCCATTTTATTTAAAATGGCACGTGATCTTTTGACACCACCAATCTTCACAGTGCCATCGGAAAGCGTCTTCAATGAAAGCGCTCGAACAATCGATAAAAGAAGATTTTAATTGGCTCCTCAAACTTTAGAGATGTTATTGTGTTGTAATAGTTGGTTTGCAACCGAAGATAGGACGGCTAATTTGTGAATTATTGATGATGACTAAGATGATGAATGGGGTGAACCAAGTAGTTAGTTTATCATTCTTGTAATTAGGAATTTAGGATAAATAATATTATGTATTTAATTTTATTTTTAGGATATTTATTCTATTTTTAAATTTTAATCATTGTAATATTTTAAAGAAATTTAGGCATCAAGTCCCCCTCTTATGTAATCTTTATTTTATTAATTAATAAAACAGGTACGGGTCAAAGCCAAACCCCTCACAACTTTAAGGTGGCTTTTTTATAATTTTAAAAAATTGTGTTAAGTAACAATAAAAAAATTATAAAACAATTGAATATCAAAATTTTTAATCAAATTAAGTAGGAAAAAAAAAAAGAATAAGCCCACGGGCCCGCCTGCGGGCCTCACCGGCCAAGGGCCTGGGCCATGACAGTCCCAGGGCTTCTGACCCAAGGACTGGCCTGCCCTCCTCTGGGACCAGCCCGCACACCACACGGGCCAGTTCGACTGGCCCAGGTGTCAATGGTAATATATATGTGTATGTATGTATGTATGTATGTATATGTATGTATATATATATATATATATATATATATATATATATATATATATATATGACTGAATGCACACGCGTGATTTCTAAACTTTTTAGGAATTAACAAAGCTTTTAACTGCTATGGGCTTGAGTTTATAATAATTGCAATTAGGCCCATTGAATTATAATTAGTTTATAATTCAATCACATACTTTTTAAATAATTGCAATTCTAACCTACTAATTATAACAATTTATAATTAGCCCAAAATTATAATTTATTCTCACAAATTAACCCCTTAATATTATCAAATAATATATTGAGTACTAATTCCTCAATTGTGTGTGACCTATTAGGTTTTCTAGTCAATTGATAGCTAATATGAATTAATCCTATCATAATAGAATTAATAATTATTTTAATAATTAGAATTAATTTATGATTAAATTTATTAATTCTCTAATTAAATAATCCATATTTAGCATATCATGAGCGACATCTAGTAATATATCATGACCATTCAAAAGTCCAGAAAGTCAAATGGCTTGATATGAACCTTTCAATAGCGGAATGTCAGTGTAATAAACTCTTTTTATCATACAATATCTCATTCAGTTTAAAGTATAGAATTAGTGCCAACTCCCTTCAGAATGCTAATTAGTTTTGGCCTGAATATTTTATTACTTGTTCCTAAAATCCATTACCCATTATGTGTATCAATTGGAACTATTTTCAATTACAGTCACCTTGGCCAAGGACTTCTTGAGTAATACTTCTACAAGTGGCTTTGATACTATTAGAAGCGACAAATCGTTTATTTATCTTCTCAACTACTTTCATTTACTTCATATTTTAACCAATATCTATCTTATAGGTGGCCCTCGATCTGACTCCAAATATTAGAATCAAAGTACAATAATCAGCAAACAAAGTACCTTGAAGATCTCAAATCTAATGATACTTGCACGTTTGCTATAATGAGATTCTATCACTGGTACTAAATAGTTATCCATGTGATCATCGTATAGCTAAGTCATCCAATGTACTTATTCACGCAACAAGCATTCACGTGTTAACTTTGAGTATCACAATACTCACAGATGTCAGTACCACCGCTTGATCAAATAAAAAAGTATGACACGTGCAAGTCTTAATGCATTAATAAGTCCCATCTCATTAATACTATGATTAGGGATAATTTAAGTATAAACACAATTCAGTGTAGTAAGAATTTCACATCACGATCTCTATCATGATTTTCTTAATACAGTGTTGTACTTGATACTTTATCTAACAGTTTTATACACATAAACATATGAAACAAAGAAACTGAAAAATAAGGAATGTCTTTTTATTGATTTAATATACAAAATATATTGTTCAAATGATTGCCTCCAAGGCACAATCCTAACAAGAACCTTGTAACATCCCTAACCAAGGTAGTACGGAAGCATGTAAAAGCGTTGGGGGTCGCCCTGTCCAATTGTCCAAACAATGGATCTTTATAACAATCAAAGTCATAAAGCGCATAAATAAAAACATTACTTTGTATAGAGCAATTAAAACTTAACATGTTGGTATATATCCCAAAAAGGATAACTACAACTCAGAGTACGTCACCGTACATAACAAGTATACTAAGTACTAATATACATCAAGTCGTACGGGTTTGCCTTCAGAAAAGGAGTATTGGCCTCTCTAGGGTTGACTCATGACTTTCAGTCCTAGGAAAAATTAGAGTAAAATAGGTATGAGTGAAAAACCATCCAATGAGTCCCGTGTAAACTAATGTTTGACAAAACAAATGTAAAATTCTTATCAGAAATGAAAATTTTGGTTTCTCATGCATCTGTTTTCATAAAATTCGTCCACAGGAAATAATTGCATTTTTTCACTGAAAACAACTCTACAACTGTAGAATTGAGAAAAATTCAGTTTCACGGTTCAAAAGCATCACATGTTTGGAAAAATATCAATTTTTAACTCAAAGCCCCAATTTTAGAGAAAATGCGGGTACTTCTCTTGTTAGAAGAACACCCCGCGTACAAAGCCCACATAACTTTGCCTTCGGCTACGGTACTGTTGTGTTCGGGACTTTCCTGTTCGTACTGGACCAAATCCTACCATTTTAACTGTTGATGATTCTCAGTACTCCGGCCCCGAAGCCCAACACTCAACCATATCATGCCGACCACAGCCCATCACCTCACAATTTAGGTATTTTATTTGCCACCGTAAGTCAGAGTTCCCAATCCTAACGTCAATCAACACCGATGACAAGGGGTGAACACACCCATGACCCCGTCTGTATCAGTGAAACACCCAATATACACCCTTGAGTGTATATGCTAAAATAGGCAATTGTTGGGCAAACAAATGACTAGCCAGAGACAACTAATTTCAATGTCTTATTGTCCCGTTTAGAGTAAGACAATCTCCAGAATTGATTGGATCTTGGGATCGTTTATCTCGAACGTAAGCTAGTACAAAGAGTATAGCCTTTACTGAGTACTCAATGTCTTCACTTGATAGCAACCTAGTATGCAATACAATAATTCCCAAGGAATCTCAACATTCCAGAGGGAATAGAATGAAAATAGTTTTCAGGGGCAAAATTGACATTTCCAAACTCTATTTTTCTATTGAGAAATTATTTTTCAATAAGTGAGAGTAAAAGGATAAAATGTCCTTTACACGATTAAATATATTCCTTAAGGGAAATTATGTAATTTATGGGCAATTCGGTCCAAAAGAAATAAAACTAGCATAATCCAAGAATTTAAATCCAAAAGATATGAATAATTCAAGGATTTAGGAGTTCATCACATTTCCAAGTAAAAAGGACATTTTCGTAATTTCTCAAAAGAAATATGCCATAATCAAAATTCAAATCATAAATATGGTATAAGATTCATCTGAGTAAAACCAAAAGCCAATTCAATTCATAAAGTTTGAATGAAATGCTTTGAATTATACAATTGTTCATGGAAAAATATTCACAATTGAATAAATTCCACTTCTTGTTAAAATGCATTGTTTCTCAAAATACTAACCATTTCTCGTTTAGAAAAATCATAAATGGTTCAGGAAAATCCAAAGCCATACATTCAAGTCTTTCATGCTTTAGAATGTTATTCATCAAAATGAATATTTTCAAGAATAAATCTCATAAATTTCATGTCATTTGAGTATGAACTGAAATCATAAATTTTATAAAAAAAACAGTATTTTCTTCCGAAAAACCAAATCGTTCAAATGTTCATTTTTATCATAACAATTGTAGACTAGATTTTTGTCATATGAGACGTCAAAGGACTCACATTTCCTAGGGAATATTAACAAGATCGAGAGTATATTAAATACATGACAACCTAATATTTTATCAAGAAAACCAAAGGCATTCTTCAACTTGCATGAACCACTAACATAAGCTAGGCTTTCAAGTATCCAAGGGACTCACCTTGAATACGCTATCACTTAATTGTTAGAACGCCCCACAATCATCACAAGTTTGTAATAAAAATGACTACATTAGAGATTAATCTAAATTTGATTTGGTAGGCATTCAAGAGCCAACACTATTCATGAAATGTAATAGCAAGGAATCTAACCATTTCGTTAGTATTTTATTTCTTCTTGAAATGAAATAAACTACTTGGTGTTATAAAATTAGGGTAGTGTTAGAATAAAATCTACACACTACACACTAAGAAAATTCTAACTATTCTTTTCACAAGAATTTCTCTTCAAACTTCTCTCTTTCTTTCTCTCACAATTCTTTCTCTAATCTTTCTTTCACTAATCTTTCTTTCACAAAATGATGGTGTATTACAAGCTTAGAGAATAGCTCTATTTATAGAGCTCTAATTAGTGAAATACATCATGGCATACATCATCTTCAATTAATGGTGTCTCCACTAAATGGTGGACATCCATAAAAATCTTCTAATAATTCACATAAATCCATAATTAGTGGAGCCTCCACTAATTAATGGAGATTCCAATAATTCATAACACTCCCCCTTGGATGTCCATCCATACATAAAGAATATGCCTCGTTAAAACCTTACTAGATAAAAACCCAGTGGGAAAAAAAATCTAGCGAAGGAAAAAGAGTACACTATTCTATATGTCCATTTATTACTCCCCCTGATGGGATGATTTCTTTAAATCTTTAAACCGACGCATACCGATTTTATATCTCAACTTTTCAAATGTTGCAGTCGGTAAAGTCTTCGTGAAAATATCTGCGAGGTTGTCACATGACCGAATTTGTAGCACATCAATTTCACATTTCTTCTGGAGTTCATGAGTAAAGAAGAATTTTGGTGAAATATGTTTTGTCCGATCTCCTTTAATATATCCTCCTCGTAATTGAGCTATGCAAGCTGCATTGTCTTCATAAAGAGGAGTTGGAATACCTTTGATTGATGATAATCCACAACTTTCTCGGATATAATGAATCATGGATCTTAGCCATACACATTCTCGACTTGCTTCATGAATGGCTATAATTTCAGCATGATTTGAAGAAGTAGTTGCTATAGATTGTTTCGTAGAACGCCATGATATAGCAGTATTTCCACATGTAAATAGATAGCCCGTTTGAGAACGTGCTTTATGTGGATCAGATAAATAACCGACATCTGCATAACCTATCAATGTTGGACTGGTTTTATTTGAATAAAATAATCCGAGATCAATTGTACCTTGGAGATATCGAAGGACTTGTTTAATTCCATTCCAATGTCGTCGTGTTGGTGAAGAACTAAATCTTGCTAATAAATTGACAATGAAAGCAATATCAGGCCGTGTGTTATTAGCAAGATACATCAATGCACCAATTGCCTTGAGATATGGTACTTGAGGACCAAGGAGTTCTTCATCATTTTCTTGAGGTCGGAAAGGATCTTTATCCACATTTAATGATCGGACGATCATTGGAATACTCAATGGATGTGCTTTGTCCATGTAAAATCTTTTTAGCACTTTTCTTTGTATATGTTGATTGATGAATAAATGTTCCACTCTCCAAATGTTCAATTTGTAAACCAAGGCAAAATTTGGTTTTACCAAAATCCTTGATTTCGAATTCTCTTTTTAAATAATCAATTGTTTCTTGGAGCTCTTCGGGAGTTCCAATAAGATTAATATCATCAACATATATAGCTAATATCACAAATTTAGAACCAGATTTCTTAATAAAAACGCATGGACATACCTGGTCATTTTTAAATCCCGCTTTCAATAAATATTCACTAAGGCGTGTGAACCACATGCGCCGCAGTTGCTTCGAGGCCATATAATGATTTACGCAACTTGATGGAGTAATTTTCACGAGGATAATGTTTATATGCTTCGAGCATATGAAATCCTTCGGGGATTTTCATGTAAACATCATTTTCTAAATTTCCATACAAGTAAGCGAGTGACAACATCTAATAGGCGCATATCTATCTTTTCATGTCTTGCCAAGCTGATAAGATATCGGAGTGTAATAGCATCAACAACAGGAGAATAAGTTTCATCATAATCAATACCTGGTCTTTGTGAAAAACCTTGGGCTACTAATCGCGCTTTATATCGAACGATTTCACTCTTTTCATTGCGCTTTCGCACAAATATCCATTTGTAGCCAACGGGTTTTATACCTTACGGTGTTCGGACTGCGAGTCCGAAGACTTCACGTTTTGCCGGTGCATTTAACTCCGATTGAATCGCATCTTTCCATTGCAGCCAATCTTTTCTATGCCGACATTCATCAATCGATATTGGTTCGGGATCATCATTATCCTGTGTAACATCAAGAGATATATTGTATGCAAATATATCATCAATAACGGTTTCTATCCGATTCCAACTTCTACCGGAAGTGGTATAATTGATAGAAATTTCGGTGTTACTTTCATCAACTTACGGTTCTTTGTCATCGGTTCTCTCTTGGTCTTTATCATTCTTTTCTTCAATATGATCTTCCGGATCATTTAATCCTCTTTTCTTTCGAGGATTTTTATCTTTAGAACCAAGAGGTCGGCCATGCTTACGGCATGCTTTTGGCTCGATGACTATATGTATAATATTTTGTTCTGCTTGGAACTTCAATTCGAATAGGAGCATTTATAGGCTGGCATATGCGATTTTGTTACTCTTCTAGAGTCAACAAAAGCGTCTGGCATTTGATTTGCAATGCTTTACAAATGAATTATCTTTTGAACTTCAAGTTCATATGTACTTGTATGCGGATCAAGATAATTTAATGATGTTGTCCAATCACGATCTTTCTTGTACTGTTTCTGTTCTCCCCTTAATTTAGGGAATAATGATTTCATAAGAGAATAAGAAAATAAATATAAGAAAATGATGACAAGCAGGAAATGTCAAGAAAAATATCTATTTTTTTTTTTTCACTCTTCCCGGTACCGACTTTTCATCTTCCTCTCTTGTCTTTTCTTCTCCTCCGACCCTCTACCTACCATTCTACCTCTTCTTCTTCTTCATACAGATATATATATATATATATATATATATATGTATCGATATATATCTCAATTATCGAGTCATTAGTAAACATCAAAAACAAAAATCACAAAGCGAGATATGGAGACTCGTAATTCATTTGAGACATGGTCAAATTTTGACTTAGTTTCTGCAGCGAGATGTTGATGTATTTTCATTTCCAAACCAACCGCTTTTGCCTAATTCGAACACGGAAGATTTTGATATGTTTTCCTTTCCAAACCAACCGCTTCGTCTAATTCGAACGCGAGAAGATTTTGATATATTTTCCTTTCCAAACCAACCACTTCCTCCTAATTTCGGGTGAGATACCTTTGATGGCTTCCATTTGTTTTTAGTGTGCTTGATAATGAAATTAAACTCTCTTTTGGTTTGTTTTTGATGTAAATCGAGTGGAAGTTTTGAACATACCGCTTTGGACCAAGTTGATCTCGCCTCTACAAGAGACTGCTTTTGATACTTGTTTTTCTTGATGCTATTCCTTTGAATGAGGATATGCTTGTGCATGATCCTTTCTACTCTCTAATGGATTTTGAACAAAGCCATAATATGTTTCCAGTGTTATTATACATTTAAACATGGATTTTGAATGGTATTACCTTTATCGATATTATTTTCTTTTTCTAGGAGAAATAATGAGTGGTCTTGGCAACGAAGTCGGAGTAAGTACTCATGAAATGCATAATATCGAAGTTCAAGATATTATTGCAGACAAAATTCCTGGGGAGAAGAAGATGATTAAGAGGCAGAGAGAGAAGAAGGGCAATAACTCCCAGACACTATCAAGAGAAACAATTTCGCAGTACTTTTACCTACCAATCAAAAGCGCAGCCAAAGAACTGAATATTGGCATAACCCGTCTCAAGAAAAGATGTAGGGAGTTAGGAATTCGTCGATGGCCTCACAGGAAATTGGTGAGCTTGGAGACCATAATCAAGAATGTTCAGGTTCTCTCTCATACATACTTATAATTTGTAAGTATGAAACTATGAAAGATTTATAAGTAAATAACCGATGATATCACTTCGATTTACAGGATATGCAAAATAAAGAAGAAGGAGGACATATGGCTGAGAAGAAATTACAAGAAGCCATTACGATATCTGGAATGTGAAAAACAGGTTGGTGGAAGAAAGTCCTAATACGCGAGTTAGAGGACCAAACACGAAATTGAGACAAGCATGCTTCAAGGCCAAATATAATAAGAAATATAATAAACTTAAGGAGATCATAAAATCTCAAGACTCATTTCGTAGATAATTTTACGGCTACTTACTGCTGCTAGTCTCGATGCTGGCTCAAAAGGGAAAGAAAAGGAGGAGGATGTCGAAAAAGAGGAGTTGAAGTCCATAATTACTAATTGTTTGTCGTACTCTAATGTAAATATTGAAAAAGAACAATTACAAACCTTTATCTTAAATTTGTCAGCTCAATTACAAAAGAGCAACTATAAGCATGTATCATTAAGTTCATATGAACACTAGTGCTATGAATAAAAGATGTGATACTTATTATTAATGGAAATATCTTTTTCCCTTATTATCTTTTCTGTTCCACTTCAGGTGGCCAATATTTCTCTGTGATAAGGGAAATATCGAGTGTGTCCATGACCATAACCACGGCCACTGCCACAACTACGACTATAACGATGGCTTCTACTGGAGCTAACAACATTCACTTCTGGGAGTGCTGTTGAGCCAGTTCATCTGGCTTCATGATTTCTCAATAATAACTCATGTTAAAGCTGTCAATTTTGGATACCCTTTTTCTCGATATTGTTACTGTAGAACATGGAAAGTGGAGAATGTCTTCTCCAATATAACTTCATCAGTAACTTTTTCTCCGTAAAATTTTTAACTAAGATGTAGTTTTATACATCACGGAGTTCACGGTTTTACAATCTTGCAACTTCAGGTGCAACCATTCATACTGTGCAGTGGGTAGTACGACCATCTTCAGGTGGTCAAATCTTTCTTTTTATCCACATGACATATGGATCTCCTTTGTTTTAGCATTTAAATGCATTTCTGTATGACATATAAATTTTTTTTTTCAGAAATATCAATGCTACAAATTCGAATTTAGCGAGATCAATAAATGCGTACCTGTCTTCTGGTTTTAATAACGGTAGAGACTCGTGTTCGATAACGTGTTATAAAATTAGGGTAGTGTTAGAATAAAATCTACACACTACACACTAAGAAAATTCTAACTATTCTTTTCACAAGAATTTCTCTTCAAACTTCTCTCTTTCTTTCTCTCACAATTCTTTCTCTAATCTTTCTTTCACTAATCTTTCTTTCACAAAATGATGGTGTATTACAAGCTTAGAGAATAGCTCTATTTATAGAGCTCTAATTAGTGAAATACATCATGGCATACATCATCTTCAATTAATGGTGTCTCCACTAAATGGTGGACATCCATAAAAATCTTCTAATAATTCACATAAATCCATAATTAGTGGAGCCTCCACTAATTAATGGAGATTCCAATAATTCATAACACTTGGAATATTATTATTCCAAATTATCCATTTTTTGTTCAATTCCCAAACACAATTCCAAACATTTCAATCCATTAAATCATACAATCAACACTTGAATTCATTTTCGCTTGAATAAAATTATGGTTTTTTATTTCCTTGACACCTTTTTTTGTTTTATTCATAACTTTCAATCTCCATATCTAAAACTCCTCAACTTGGAATCAAAACGCTTGTAAGACCTTTAACTTTAATCTCATCAGGTTTAATTCCAGAACCTTTGCAGATTTACTGAAGCCAAAACAGCCCAGTATTTTCTACTTCTTATCCGATTTATTGCAAAATCACATTATTCTTTCGTTCATTTTTCAATATAAAATATCAAAATTACTTCATTCATTCCATTTCTCCCTTAAACATCATTTAATTCACTGAACTTCAGTCACCTTCAAACCAGAAATTTCACCATAACATAACAAGAAAATCGGCAGCTTTGAATTAATACATGTCTATGCATATTTCTTAACAATCACATTAGTTTTCCAACTTCATTTCTTCCTTCCATTCGAGAATAATGTCCAGCCATAATTAACCCTTCAAAACACCTTCAAATCACCTTCAATCATCACATAGAACACAACCAACAACCTGTCATCTTAACTGCCACATATGCACCAACAAAATAGCTTTGCTCAACAATTTATCTCCAAGCATATTTCATAAAATATGCATGATTTCATGAAAAATTCACATCAATATACTTCTCATAATCTCCTTAGCAATTTTAATTTAAGAAGACAAGCCTTTTACCTTATAACTTGTGATCTTTGGGCTATTAAACTATCAAGCTTCCTTCCTCCTTTTTCTTTTTCTTTCTCTCGGAAATCTCTCCCTCTTTTTCTCTAATTTCTTTTGTTTTTTCTAGGGGTGGTAATATTGAATACGACACGAAAACGACGTGGTTATATCGGGTTAGAATTAGAGTTTCGGGTTGGCGAGTTTAGTAGGTATTCGGGTTGATGGGTTTAGTAATTCTTTATTTAATTTTTATGTCTAATCGTGTTATGTCGTGTCAACCCGTTTTATAATGCGGACAGGACACAAAAATAAATAGGTTGACACGACACAACACGTTTATTAATCGTGTCGTGTTCAAATTAGTTTATCATGTGTAATTATCTCAAATTAATACGATCTATCAACCCGAACACGATACGATTGCCACCCCTAATTTTTTTCTTTCCTTACTCTCTCTCTTCTTTTTTGCTATTTTCTTCTTGTTTTGCTGATGTTTTTCCAGCCGTCCAAACTCCCTAACTACCCTCCTTCCTTCTATTTATAGAAGGCTTGATTTTCTTGGTCAAAATTCATTACTTGTTCAACACAAGGTGGCACAATCTTATTAGTCCACGTGAGCTTAGGTGTTTCATGGAATTTGGTAGAAATTTCTAGAAATTTTGAAAGGTCTTGCATGAATTCTTATGCAACCAATGATATGCTAGTACAGAGCTTGTCTAACTAATAACAAAAAGACACTTGTTATTTATTTTTCTTTCATCGAAATAGTTTTATTTTTCAAGATAACAATGTATTAAATGCATAAATCACCTAACATTTCTCAACCAGTCATTTCTTGCCATGTGAACCTTTGTCCAATGAGATTTCAACACATTTTCTCATAACCGATCACATTTTCCTCTGATGTCCTTGAATAAAATTTTATCGACATCTTCTATAATTCAAAAATCTTAATATTATTCGTTCTGATCGTGAAAATTTTTTATTTTACCAAAAGAATCTCAACAACAAATGATTTATTTTCGTCTCCTAGAATTTTTAAATTCTTTCTCAGTTTTCCATAATTTATAGTCAAATTTCCAATAATAACCCTGAAAATTTTTATTGCACTAAAACCCTTATTTCAATATGTTGATTACTTCTTGTTCTTGCTCTATATGCAAGATCTATTTCGATACAAAGTAATCAAGGTCAGAAAGTACAAAAGTAAGGAATATTACAAATTCCCTTCAGGGGAGTACCTCAAATTTTGTACTCAATTTCAGTGGGCGATCTCAAAAGGATCCTGTTTTAATAAAAACTCGAGGTGAATAAGACTTTTTTTTTCTTTGTTAATAAAATATGTTAATTGAATTTGAAAAGCTATTACATAATCTTACGAGGTGAGCCAATAAAAGTTGTCTACTTCATTTGTTTAAAACTACCATGGCTTTTCTAAATGCCAATAATCAAAGCTATGATAGAAAGTACAAACTACCATGGCTTGACCGGTAATATTTAATATCAAAGCAAGCACAAGAAAATAGAAGAGCCGACGAGGCGGCAAAGTCAGCACTCAGCAACATCAACGCTTTTATTTACAAATCACATAGCGACATATACCAAATCCCATATTAATAACTATTATTTATTTTTTTATAATATCATGCACAGACAAATTTCGTATCTTTCAAGACATCATATATATTTCTCCCTCATCAATATTTTTTTAAAGAGGACAATAGAAAAAATATTTGAATAAATTTATATGCACTATGTTTAAAATAAAAATATAAATAAAAATTGTAACAGATTACTTTTATTTTATTTTTGTGATGTGTTGCGTTAAATAACTACTAAAAAAATTATTTTAAATTATTGTATGATAATAATTATGATCATTATTACTCTCTCCGTCCCATAATATAAATTATTAGGCTTAATTTCACACATATTAAGATTTATAAAAATAATGTAACTTTATTTTTTTCCTAAAATACCCATATTTAAATGTTTTGGAAATAAAAAAAGATATGAGAGAGAAAGAGAATGAAAGAGAACAATAAATAAGGATAAAAATGTAAAAATAATTTTAAAATCTTTTTGAAAAGTTTTAACGATTTATAATTTAGGACAGTATAAATAATTTCTAACGATTTATATTATGAAATGGATGGAGTATTATTTTTAAGAGATATAATATGATAAGAAGTTAAACTACTACATAATTGTTAAGATATGATTATGTAAACAAGTATATTTATTTATTTATTTATTTATTTATTATGTTAAATATTTTTTAAATAATTAACAATGAAACAAATCAAATATTATTATTGAGGTTTATTTTGAAATCATAATTTGAAAATTGGAGTACAATAATACTATTAAATTAAGTTTTTTTTTTCTCAAAAAGGATGGAAATATGAACTTCTAACCTTATCATTTTTCCTTTTTACATGAGATTTTAATTTTAAAAAATATATATAATAAAATAAATGATTTGTCTTTTTTTTTTTTTATCATAACCATGTAAAAACAAAACATAAAATATTTAGTCTGACTCAATTCATATATTTATAATTTTTTTGGAGAATAAATTTATAAAAAGGATGTGAGAGGAATTTGTGATATTTGCTCAACAGATTTTACTCATTAAACTACCCATTTATTTCACTGTAATTAATAGTCTTTCATTTTCATTAGTGTTTTCTAAATTATTAACCAAAATATTTTGAAAATTTGTAATAACATATCAGTAAAGAATGATGATTTTAATTTTAATTCTATTTCCAAAATTAATGATTGTATTTTAATTGTAATTTTTTTTTTCAAAGTAACCTTTAATTAACTTAATTTTGGATATAAATTCAACAATTCCTAAGTAGAAAATTAAGAAAATAAATTATAAACACTTTTTTTCGAGGGAAGTAAAAAATAAACTTTAGATTTTTAAAAAATTTATTGCTCTTTTGGAAAAATAAAAGTAAGAATTAATTATTTTTAAAACAAGAAAGTTAATCCATAATTTATTCTGGAGAAAACATTGCCCCCAATGTGTAGTGCAAAACAAAGGGCATCAAAATTATCCAAACTTTCGGGCCTCAATTTGGCGGGAAAGTACCCGAAAATTCTTTGTAGCCCATTTTCTCACTCATATAAAGAACCCTAGCTTCACATTTGAAATCGTAACTCAACCTCTTCTTCTCTCCGTTCCAATTCTCCAGAATATCTCCGTATGGATTACATCGATCGTACATAATACCCAAAACCTCTGCAAATCGGTTTGAAGTTATCAGTTCCTTTTGCTTTTCCTTCTAAGTAAGAAAACCTAGGGCTCATATTCGTATTTATCCTGTTGTGCTGCTGCAAAAAAAAAAAAAAAATCAGAGATTTAACTCTGCAAAACTTCGTGTTTTCTGAAGGTTGTGAAAATGGCCGACGCATTTGAAGATGAAGTCGAACCCACGATCTCAATTGGAGAGTACCTCGAGGGCGTCGAAGAGCAGGAGCTGGTGAGCAGCTTTTACTGATTGTTCATTTTGGTTTTTTTTCTGTATTTTTAGTGATTAGTTGCGGCAGGATTTGGTTCCTTGCCAAAGTGTCAATTTTTAATTATCCGTGTGAAGATTATTTAAAACTAGGGTTCATTTCTTTTGGTGTTCAAGAGAGTAAAGTTAGTTACTAAATTACCTACCTAGTCGCGTTATAGAGAATGTCTAACTACCGTTGCAGCATATAGGTTTTAAATTCTGTCATAGGAAGTTGAATGAATTAATTTGAATACTCGTAATTATCCAATGGGATGTGAGTGATTTTTGGTTCAAGAGTTTGAACTCAACGTTTGCCAATGCCATGTAGGAGAATTGAGAAGGCTATAATTTTGGATTCTATGAACTATTCTTTCTACTTACTCTGACAATACCGAAGTCTATGGAATGGGGGTGGGGTGGGAGGATCTATACTATCTCGATTCTCATGCAATTCAATTATGTCTGTGTAGAAATGTTGCTTATATATATGGGATAGTTTTTGGTATCTTCTATTTGCTATATTTGCATCTATTGATGTAGAAAAATGAATCACAACTCAAACACACTCGCTTCAGAAGACCACTGGCCTTGTGTGTCCTGAGAAATGACTGGGTATATGTGCCACGAATAACCGCATGGGCTCCCAAAATGGAGGAGGATTACTGTTGAGCCAGGTCAGCACTGAAAGACATAATAATTTGGTTGTCTAGAGCAGGGTTTTTCAAGCCTGGATTTTCAAGGGGAGACCCTCCCCAACCAAAATGCTTTCCTAATTAATTATTTACATCTCTTTCATTTTGCTGGCCCCCACAATCTTCTAAAAATTTTGGATCTTGGCCTGCCAGTGTCCACTGGACTTAAGTAGATGAGACTTGAGAACGATGGAGGCTCCCAGGAGAGTGTTGGAAGTTTATCCTAACAACGATATAGCTGCTGGCTACAAGAAGCTCAATGTTATTTACGATGTTTAACTGCTCAGTTTTATTATCTGTTTCAAAAAAGGGTCATCACTTGTAAATGTGGCACTGTATTTCCTATTTCAGTGCATCATTGCCTTTCTGAAGCTTTTTGAACAGAACCTCTTAAGCTTCCATATGCTGTATTTAGTACATCAAGTGATAAAAAGGGCAGGCATCCGGATAATTTTTGTGGAACTTCATCACCTATTGTCTGGCTAGTTTCAAATTGTTATACTAACTGCTCAAGTTGCGGGTCCAGCACTTATGTTTGTGAAACAGAACATTATTTCTTTATTGGGCACAGGAAACGTTGGGTACCACTTTTATGCAAATTTGCCGCAACTCTCCAACTTAGCATATGGGTATAGTTGTGTAACAAATTCAATAAATCCTTTCATTTTCACTCAATATTTTCATATCTTCATTCTATGTTATTGTAAGAAACCGCCATGAGCAAGGAGGGCTGTTAGATTAGAGAATTCTGTGTTTTTTTGTGCCATACACCTTTGCTTTTATCTGATTTCTCATCTTGTTCAGTGACTTAAGTGAATTCATCTTTTACTTTACAATGTAGTTTCGCATTACTGTATGTATGTCAAAAGTTCTTTCTCCGTCTAATCCATTCCATTCTCTTCATATTCATGATTAAAGTTTTCTTGTCCCCATGGGTTGTCTGTCTAATTCTTTATTTTTTGGATGAGTTGATTTTAAAGGAAGCAGATTTAGTCCTTGGGGGTGATGAGGGGAAAGAATGCACTTACAGCAATGATTATCTGAAGAGGCAAGCAATTTTCTCCTGCTTGACATGCACACCAGATGGGAATGCTGGGTTTTGCACAGCCTGTAGTTTGTCCTGCCATGATGGTCATGAGGTTTTGCCCAACTGATGACTGACTCTTATCTTCCTCCCAAATTTTTTCCTTCACTTATAGAGTCAGCATATTTTTTGGGACTAAGGCTTTGTGTTGTTGTGTGTTATAGAGTCAGAATAATTAAAAAGATAAAGGGAGTGTAGTGAAGGCTGTAGGATTTGTGAGAAAGGAGAGTAGGAGGAGGAAGTTAAATAGGGCATTTTAGAGAAAGCGTGAAGGGTACTTTTTTCTATGACAAAAATGATTGAAAGAGGTTCTGGACTTGTGGATCTAGGTGGGAGGTTTATGGTCCAAAATGAAAATAGCATTTACCTGAGTTAAAATAGTGAAAAATGATGTCAAGGGAATTATTTGTGATGTGAGCTTAAATAGATCAAAGTGGAATGAAGAGAAGGTGCATGTAATTGACCCAAGTTGTGTGTGTATATGTATGCCTATTGAGTTTAATTGAGCTGATAGAAGTAGAACTATACTTTCTAACTGCATGCAAATAGTGCTCTGGCTCATAACCATATGGTTTCTTGTATTATTGCATGAACTGTTCCTTGCATCTTTCCCTATTCTCTTTGGGAACGACAATGATTAATCCTGCTTCATTAGATGTGATATACTACTGAGTGATAATTAATTTCTTTCTTGAACAAGATTGCGGAACTTTGGACGAAGAGAAAGTTTAGGTGTGATTGTGGAAATTCAAAATTTGGGGAGTTCTACTGCAAACTTTTTGCTAACAAAGATTCAGAGAATGTGGAAAATTCCTATAATCATAATTTCAAGGGTTTATATTGCACTTGCAATCTCCCATATCCTGATCCTGATGCTGAAGAACAAGTGGAGATGATTCAATGCTGCATATGTGAGGACTGGTTTCACGAGGAGCATCTTGGTCTTCAGTCTCCTGATGAGGTTTGTCCATAATACATTATATTGGATTCGACTTGCTAACACATATCAGATGGTCATGGTTATTTATTGTTAATTTCTCAGAATTACATTTATTGTGTTTTGGCAGTAAAGCTGATAAAGCTAGCATAGCACACCACTGTTTTTACAGTGTACCACAAGGATATGGCATTGTTTCTGTATCCCCGTTGAGCATGTTGTACTTATGCTTTATGTGTGGCAAGTGATATTTATTTTGTAGGGTTGAATGGCGGCTTCGAATATCATTAACTTATGCATGCCTATCTTCCACAGACAATGCCTTGTTAGTTTTATCTTATGCATATATAGAACAAGAGATTATTTTATATGATTGTCTTTCAAATTGTTTCCCTAAGTGACCTCATAAATAGTCCAACACTCATGATCAAACTACTTTTTCTTAGATGTTCTTAATGAGAATGCACGGAATCATTTTTCTGAAAAATAGCTTATTTCACTTTTTTGTTGGATAATGTTAACATACAATCATTTGTAATATAGTGAATCTAGTTTGTTTGATTCTACATTTCTGCATTCTACCTACAGGTTCCCAGGGATGAAGAAGGGGAACCTCTGTATGAGGACCTTATCTGCCAGGGCTGCTCCAACATTTGCTTCTTTTTGACCCTTTATCCTCAAACTATTAATGCAGCAGTTAGGCAACAGAATGTGGCAATTCCTGCCAAGGAGAAAGAGGTAATAGACACTACTTCTTTGCCTCTAGGGTCCCCAGGAAAGCTGGAAAATAAAGATTGTTTGCCTGACACCTCTACAAGTAATGCTAATTCGGAAGCTGTTGTTGAGAAGCATAATCTCCTGGAGGTGGAAGCCGATAGTACAGCTTCAAAGGAAGGTGACCCAGCTGCAGGTCCAAGTAAGACATGTATTTTGGGAATAAATCTGCTTGAAGCGGGAGCAAGTCCAGGTAAATGTGGGGCAATGTTTCTTTCTAAAAACTGGAGAGAATCGCTCTGCAAATGTGGAAATTGTACGGAATTCTACACCCAGAAGGGAATTAGCTTCTTGCTTGACAAGGATGATTCTATTGCTGAATATGAAAAAATGGCAAAGCAGAAAAGGGATGAAAAACTGCAGCAACAGCAAGGTCTTGAGATGAATTTTCTCAATAAGCTAGGCCATGTTGGGAAAATGGAGTTTTTGAGCGGTGTTGCTGACATGAAAAATGAAATTCACTCCTTCCTGGTATTGCCAAATAATCAAATGTCTAATTTACTTGACTAGTAACTCAATGTCTTTACATCACATTCATGTACGTGAAATTTGGAATTTGTATTAAAAATTTTTTAAACATTTTTTTGGCAGGAGAGCTTTGACCCATCAAAGCCAATAACAGCAGCTGATGTCCACCAGGTCTTTGAAAATCTTGCCAAGAAGCGAAAGCGTATGCCATAACTTACTGTGGAATTCTTGCAAGACATGCAATTTGCTTCAGGATCACCTGAGTTTTACGCACATCCAGCAAGCAAGGTTGCATATTCTGGCCGTTTATGTTATGTCATCTAACTCCAGTTACTCTATTATAAGGAACCTTGAACTCATGGGATTTGTATTTGCCAATACTAAAAGACCTCTCTACCTTTGTGTTCTCTACTTGAAATGCAATTTCATGAATAACCTAATCAGTTTAGCTTAAGATTTGTCTGATTTGGTGTAGGGTACTTGTATTTGGCTCTTCATCCGCAACAAGTATGAACTCTTCAACCCTGTTTTAGACAGCACTACTGTCCTTGCATATATGATCATGGGCGTTTGATCTGGAATTTTTTTTAACTTCATTCTGGAAGATTTGTCAGAATACCTGCATACTCTTGGTACTGTGGTTGTAGGGTGGCGGTTTCTTTTTGAGCGTTGGGGTTGGGGGGAGTGCATTCATGGCTTGAGCGGTTGAGCCTGTCATTCTTGGTCATTGTCCGATAATAGGGTGGTCATTTTGGAAATTGTAGATTGAAAACACTCCTCATTGAGAAAGTCTTTGGTCTTATCTTTATTCTCTTTCAGCCCACCACAGGTTTTAATATTCATTTTAAATTCTGTCACGACTGTTTAGGGGTGTGAATAATTGATCTCTCTGAGTCTTCTTTGAAATTTGTCATCTTGCCTTAGTTTTGTGGCCAGGATAAACCATTGCGGTGCTTTAGTATGGTTGGGCCATTGTGGAGGTTGAGCTTGCTGCCAATGTTTGCAGGGTTGTGACTCGACTGCCACGGATGGATTACGTTATTAGGAATAATATCCTGCCAGGTCACTGCTTTGTTCTTTTCATGCTACCAAGTTGCTCAAATACTTTACTGTTTTCACTTCTTTGATTTGCACTGAACTTTTCAAGATGTTCCATTTCTAGCTCCCTTCTAAGTTTTTTTTTTGGGAGCAGTTTCGGCATATTTTTTTAACAATCTAAATATCCAATAGTTAAAAAGTCACAATGATCGTTCTACGAATCCTCTGCACTCGTAAACATCCTCATGCAATCATATTCTTCAAGTTGGTGCTTTTACTCATTGTTACTCATCATCAAGTCCAACTTTATTACTCATTCCAGTAGAATCATAAACCCTAACACGCGTATCGGAATTTGACTCAGCACTTGGGGCTAATTCGTGAGTTTTGGGAAGTAAAGAAGAGAAAATATTAATGAGAAGAGAAGAGAGAAATGGAAGAAGAGATTGTTTATATTGTTTGAAAGTTTAAGAGAAAAAAAATGAATTTGTTTTATTTTATTTGGAAATTGAAGAAGAAAAGAAGCGAAATAATATTTTATAACATTAATTTATAAATTTATCTTTAAATTTATAATAAAAAAAATAAATATTTAAAAATTATTTAATCATTTTACACTCTCACTTATATTGACTTTGGTCTATCATTTCATTTCTTTCTCATCACACTACGTGAAAAGAAATGAACAGAAAAGAAAGATAATTTATTCTTTCATTTCTCTATTTAAAACGCCCGAATAAGAGAGATTATTCTCTCATCTCCCCAAACCACGACTTATGTGTGCAACGACTTGTATGAGTTAAGAAGTCAAAAACCATTGCTTTCTTCTGGTGCTCATTGAAAATCTGTCTTTTAATGCAAGACATCGTTGGCCCATAATGAAGACCATTCTTATCTCTTATGCAAAAGTGATTCCTCAACCTCAATGTTGCAAACACAATTTAACAAAATGGCGAATCTACTGTGAAAATTCACAAGCACAAATGATTTTTTTTATTATTATTATTTGAAAAAAAATCATTTTTTATTTCACGGGATGAAATTATAAGTATAAAATGAGACACGATCATATTTTTAAACTCATTTTATTCAATTTGATAAGAATTATCATTCATTTTTTTATAACTTTTTCGTTAAAATATGTCATGGATCAAAGAAGGGAGATCAATAGAGGAAAATTCTCAATTTGTGATCCCAAATCTTTGAAGAATTGAATTTGAGACATAGTGGTAAAGAGAATATACGTTTGAAGAAATTGTCAAAGACGAGTAGGGACAAAGTTAGGTATATTTGATGTGCTGCAACGGTCAAAATCAGTCCTGCACAAAATTTACAAGCACAGTCCCTCCTCCACCTAAATCGTGGACTGTCGAGTGAATTTGGCTTTCCACCGCCCTTCTCCGATGGCGACCACATTTTAATTAATCAAAGCCACAAGAAAACACCACCAGTTTACTTAACTAAACAAAATAATTAAACTTTATTACTTCTACGCGACGATCTAATTTATGTAAACTTATAATTAAACTTTATTGCTTATTCGCGACAAAAAGTATATATAAACTTACACTTTTGTCCCTCAAATTTTTTTTCAACATTTATAATAAAATTTTTTATAATTTATTTTTCTTTAGCTTGCTCTAAAATTTATATTTTCGACTTTGTTGTGTCTTGTAGTCTGACAAGAAGTGTTTTATAATATAAAATGATTTTTTTTTATTTCGACTTTTAAATTATTAGTTCAATAACTAAACATATAAGTAGTCCTAATCGAGTTAGTCGGGTGAAATCTGGATAACCCTTAAGTTTTGAGATCGAATTCCTTCAGAGACACCTATTAGCCTTTTAAATTTGTCTATCAATTAGTATTTGTCTAAGTTAGTTTACATCTTTTTCGACTAACGTTTTAAATTTACCGATCAGTTAGTATTTGTCTAAGTTAGTTAGGCTTTTGAATTTATCGATCAATTAGTATTTGTCTAAGTTAGTTCATATCTTTTTCGACTAGAGTTACGAAGTGGGTTTCACTAAATATATATTTATTTAAATTTGCCGATCAATTAGTATTTATCTAGGTTAGTTTACACCTTTTTTGCCTAACCTTTTGAATTTGTCGATCAGTTAGTATTTACCTAGGTTAAATTATATCTTTTTCGACTAGAGTTACGGAATAGATTTCACCCAATACACATTTAAAATAACGATTACGAATTTCTCCAGACTCGTAACAAATTAAGATATAAGTAAGATACTTAAGGTATTTACTCAACAATGTTGAGAGGTATCAGTTGGCAAACAAAAGGACACGAGTCATGTAAACTCTTCATTAATTATCACATTCTATGAAATTTTCACGTCATTATCATATTGACTAAGCTTCAAACACTAGTGTTCTCGTGTTTGCACCTATGACCATTTCATCCACACCAGGTCATGAGCTTCTGCATGGCACGTCATACGTTGTCACGATTACGTCGAATTTTCATGCCTATTCCCTCTTATAATACTATATTCATGAGGAATTAAATATATTTCCCATGAAAATATAGTACCCATCTCTATCAATTTTAGTTATTCTTTTTTTTAAAAAAAAAAAGACTTTGAAAATTTAGAAAATAGTATACGTTTATTTGTCTGTGTGCATGCACTATTTTCAATTTTCTAACTAGCGGTAGGATTTTACAACCTACCCCGACATGGAAAGATGTCCATAAAAAGATGCTGTATTATTGAGATGTGAAGAAGAAGCAGAGCAGATTACTGTTAAATTATAATGGAAATTAAGGAGTTGATTTTTTTATTAAAAAAAATTATAATTAAAGAAATTGGTGTTGAATTCGACTCTCTTGTAGATATAGAAACAATCTCTTTCCTTAATTCATGTGCACTTTATGCTATAAAACAAGGATCTTTTACTACAAAATTACCACCTCCAAACCTCGGTGCTAAAAAAAATGTCTCTTTGCCGGAGCACAATCCCTAGTCATTATATGATTAAGGCTGCATCCTTGACCTTGGCAACGTTGTGATACGTTGAACATTTGTTCCCTTCACATCTATTTCAAGTTTTACTAATTATGGAATCAAATGTAAAAGTTTAGAAAGAAACAAAACAATTGCGAAACATATGTCAACTATATGCAAGACCAAGATTTTGGATTTTGGTACACATAATTGAGTTGAAGAGTATTAAAATCAAGATTAAGAATTTCCTTACATCTTGAGGTCAAATTTTCACACTTATTTTCAAAAGATTGGTCATATAAAACTACAAACAAGTTGTTTTTTTTTTTGAATTATTCGTCGTCAGTTGGTAAATTATTTTTCATAAACTTTAGATAATTATGCCCTCTAAACTGTATTTTAAGACAGGATTAGACTCGTATATTTCTCAACATAGTATCAAAGTCAATCTCAGGTCGATATTAAATCAACCATAAATGTCTAATTTTGTAAACTTATTTCTTATAAGTTTTGAATAATTCATCCCAATTAGACTGACGTACATGTTTACAACATCTCTTGCCTCTAAAGTTGATCATAAAAATTATTATAAGTTGCATAAGTAATTGTCTCAATTCCAATTTCTTTGAGGGATTTGAATGTGAGAAAGTCTTTGTTTAGCTTTGAACAGACGAGGGGAACTTTGTGAAGGCCAATGAAAAGAATTACACAAAGTCTCCTCTTTTACCTTTAGGGCTGTTTGAAAAATACTGTTTTCAATGTTTATTATACTACTAGAGAGCGACAGGGCTTTGTCGAATGCTTAAAGGAATAATACAAAATTATCTCTAATATTTAAAGAAAGTATTGTATGAAAATGTATGATATTTTATGCCTACAAAATGGACAATGAACGATAAAGATAATTGTAAAATGAAATTCTAGTACTACTACCACTACGTAGTCAACAAACCCATGAACATAGTACTACGTTTGCATGTCTAAAGCTACGAAAGTAACATGTGTGTTTGTATTTTTTATTTTTTTTTCCCCTCCTCCTAAACCGTCAACCCCCAACAAGAATCAAAGATCTATTCCCATCAAGGTTAAATCTTTATAAAGTAATTTTTTTATTGTCGGACTGGGTCGATCATCGTAATTATTCCTCCACATTTCTGGATTAAGTGTGAAGGCCCTTTGGGTGAGGGTCATCACCTTTTGGAACAAGAGCAGTACTGCATACTGGTGCTGGCCTCTGTATTCAATAAGAATAGGTGGTGGTTGAGGAAGTAGCTGGGCTTCATATGTAATAATGTCGCAGGTCCTTGAGTTCGACACTTCAAATTTGCAGGTTTCCTGTTTCTGGAAAATCTCCAATCAATATCTTAAACCAAATTTCTCCAAACCAATTCAAGTATCCATCCATCAATGATTTTCCATTGTAAAATTTCTACTTCCTGCCTTTGAGATAATATAATTAACAATCGAGTACTTCATCACAGTTTAAGAACATTAGAGTTGAATTCCAATAACAAGAAGCCAAAAACAAGAATACCAAATTCTTCACCTTTGAAATTGCTGCCAATATACCTAAGCTGTTTGCAACTAAAGCCTAACTATAAGATGGAACCACGTTTCTTCTTGGGCAGATCTTTAGTTATTCTAGTACATTATTTCTTAAGTCTTGGGCAGATCTTTCCTATAGGACAGTCACGTAAGATGCATATATATATATATATATAGTACTTTAATTTAATATCAAAGTAATCTTTTTTTGATATTGAGATATTGATAAATGTTCATTTAAAAATATACAAGTATTTAAATAATTTAATATACAAGAACTAACAAAATGCAAGTACGTATAGCTAGCCACAAGGGATCAAAAAACCATGTCAAACCCGGCAGGCAACCGTCGTTGTCATCTAGAAAGTGGGTCTCTTAATCTAAGCAGAGAGGCAAATTTATTAGATGAATCTATTACTATGCCATTAGTTTGATTCTAACCAACACAAAAGGCCTAATTAATTGCTTCAAGAGAAAACAACAAAAAAGGGCAATTGATTTATATTCTGCATGCATTTGAAATTTTCACCATACTTTTCCAAGAGACAAATTTCTGCTATTACTTTTCTTGCTTTTACTTGGAAAAATATAGGTTTGGTCATTGCCATTCTCTTTCTGTGAAATTTAGTAAGCCCACAACCTGTGACTCTGTCAATCCTTAATATTCTCACTACTGAATACAACACACACACACACATACACACATACATACACATATATATATATATAGACACACAGAGTTCAAAGTTTTCCTACTAATACACTTATAACAAGTAGTACTATTCTATCTGTACTCCTTTGGTACACAAATTTAAGTTGTTCTTGCTGCATGCATGCATCTGCATTTAGGGCCACAATGTGGTAGGAGGCATAAACATTTATTAGCTTAATTATTAACTTGAAATTTATGAAAGAAATTTGACACAATCCTATGGTCCATGAGGAAACGGGGACCACATAAGTGAAAATTTATCAAGATAAATTGAAATGTATCATAACTTCCTAACAACATATTTTAATAAAATATATAACAATTTATTATTTGCTTGTGGTACTTTTTTTCTATTTTGTATCAAATAAAATGTATCGTTTATTTTGAGATGAAAGTACATATTTCATAAATTTGCAAGACAAATCTAAAGGGAGTTAGGAGTGATCGTTCACTCTCAAAATTTTTTTAAAATTTTATATCTTTTTTAAAAATATTAAATTTTTTAAAAACGTCATCCTGAATTTTTCTTTTTTCCCCTTCAAAAAAAAATATAAATTATAATATTATCTTTTGACATAATTTTTTTTTATATAAAACTTATTTCTTGGTCTGTTTATTTGTTATACTGTGCAAGTCACATGTGCATCGATCCCAATCCGGCCTAACATGCTAGCATGTAATAAAAAAAAAAAAAAAGCAAAAATGATTGTATATGTATTCTTTATTAGTTTATTTAATAATTGCCCACCTTAACATCTATAAAAAGTGGGTGTGCCCGCATTCACATGCACTAGTTAACAACTCCTAACAACTACCAATATATTTTTAGGGTTTCGTCTTTCTTCATCAGCAACCAAAATCACTCCGCAGTGCTGCCATTATCTTGGAGCACAGAGAGAGTGACCATTGTGAAGAGCTCCCAAGGCATGGGCAATTGCATACAACGACGACAAGAAGAAGTCAAAGAAAATGGACAAAATGAGCAAGAAAGAAAATTGGAGAAGACGGGAGGATCAGCTGGTGAGTTTCTTAAAGAAAACATGAGTAAGGAAAGCAGTAGCAATATGAGAATAAAGATAGTGTTGACAAAGGAAGAGCTGGAGTGGCTAATGTTTCAGCTCAAGAACAAAGAAGGCCAGAGATTGGAGGATGTTCTGGAAGAGATTGAGAGAGGAAGACGAAGAACAATAGTTTATGGGTGGAAGCCTTCTTTAGAGAGCATCACTGAAAGCCCTGAAGTGCCTGAACAGAAGGACAGATGAGTACTGTTGCAGTAGGCTTAATTGCCCATCCTTATAAGTTTTTTCCTTGATTTTCCTCATTTTCCCCTCTTCTTGGGTTTCTTCTCATGTAGAAATGTACCAAGGTATTCTATACGGGCCTGGAGTTACTCCAGGGTATCGTATGTTGTAATTATGATTTTGCCTTACAGAGTTACTTTAGTTTTCATGATACCCTGGTTGCTTGTGTGACGAAATCTTTCCAAAATTGGGACTTGAGCAATCTCCGGAGTTGATTAGTATCGTTTTCGGAACCTTTCAATTTGATTTGTGGATTTCCTCTGGCAATTTTGTTTTCAGTTTTAAAGTCCAAAACCAAATCTATAAAGCAAACCTGCCTTCGGTCATGTTGATTTGTGGAGTTCTTTTCGTTTTGGAAAAAGGCCATCTTTCACCATCCTCTTCTACTTTTGTTAGCAAAGTCTTTGGCGTCTTTTGTTAAATAAATGGACTACCTTGAATGCGGTGTGATTTGTTTACGTCCAGGCAGGTGTTTGAGTAGGTCTTTTGCACTTTTGTGAAGGTCAGGACTTTGCTATCAAAAAAGTTTGGATTGATACAGAAAAAGCAACAAATTTGGACTCAGTCAAAAGGAGAAGCGATATGACTATAATCATTAATATGCACATGCTTCCGTGATTTGTTACTAATTCACTTCTGCTTAGGGTCCTTTATCTTGAAATTTGGATCACTCATTGTTAGAATAAAGCATGATAAGCCTCATTTAGTTGCGGAGATCATGTTATATTTATTGTACTTCTTTGGATGTAATTTCACAGTTTCACTCACCAGAGTAAGATGTGAAATCTTGTCCGGAATATCTACAATCCATTGAGGAAATTGCTAATTTCTCTAACTACCAGACTTCAATTTTTTTCTCCAAAATTAATTCTTAATTCTAATCTCGGGTGCAATATTCTACGAATATGTCTACTGCACAGTCAAACAGTAATCATTGCAAATTCTTTTCCATTATGAAACAATAAAAATCTTGGCCTATAAGGGTTTTGCTCTGTTTCTTTGAAGTTTTCTCTACGGGGAATATACCAAAATAAGAATTAGAATCTTTTCAATCACATAAAGAATTATAAGATGCATCTGGCTAAGTACTATCCCTGCAAATACATGATTCTCCTACAACAAAGTCCAATCTTTCTACATATATTATATGAGTCACAACTCCTGTGGTTTTGTAATACAATGGGAACAAATTCAGACCCAAAAAAATGAAAAAATATATTACATCAACTGATAAACAGCACCTCTGCACCGCTTCTGGTGGTTCTTTTGTTTCTTTTCTGGAGACATACTGCTTCAGGTTGGTGATTCAACTAGTGTTGGCAATCCTCCTAGGGATCTTTGGGAAAATATCATCATTCAAGCAATGATCTCTTGAAGAAACCAAGTTAACTCGATTGATTGGTATCTGCATCAGCTCACGAGCCACGTCCTTGAATTCTAGACGCCCTCCATCTTTGCATTTCGACATTAACCGAGTAGCTTCTTCCTTTGTCATCAAGATTTTCACCTTTAACCCTGCTTTCTCATTTCCATCACCAAAACCCAAACCATTTTTCATGTCCCAGCTCTTGTCATCACAAACTGATGGCTTCGTTTCAAACCTCACCCTTTTCTTAGCCTTGCTTTTGATTATAGGCTTGGGTTGCAATGGCTTTTGACCCTTCTCCTCGTCTTTGCACACCCCCACTCTCTTGTTCCTAACCCCGGATTTTTCATAGAAGGTACTTCCCTCACTGAGGAAAGAAAACAAGGAGGAAAACATTTTGTATACCAGAGAAAGTATAGAACAAGATTTGTTATGTGATGATGGAAAGAGATTATTGAAGCAGCAAGAAGTCTTCGGAACATATATATCAACATTGTAGAGTGGGGATAATTGTAAATTACCCGAGATAAAGACATCGATAACCTAATTAATATTTTTAGTCAGTCAAGAAACATTTTTTACTCGTGACGTAACAAAATAAAGACCACAACAGATACTAGTTGCACGGTGACAGACTTGTGACCTTGGACTACAATTTGGGCAAAGAGAATGGATCGATCGACCGTGGAGTACACGACAATATTCATCTGACTCCAGTGAGTCAAGGTGGTGGTCATAGGCTAAACCGATAGAAAGTTGAAGGTTAAACTGGCTGAGATTAGAACTTCTACTTGAGTCTTCAACACTAATTCACAAAACGTGAGAGAAGGTTTAATTTGTAGTCAGTCAAAATGAAACGAGTAAACCTAAGAACAAAAATGATAGTGGGATTCCACTGTTAAGAGCATTCTTGAGGGTGATTGTTTGAATGTGGTGAAGAAAATTTTGGGTGATAACAAAGACTATATGCGAGATTTCATATTAGGATCGATCTCAAGAATCATCAAATTCTTCTGAAGTGTAATGCACGTAATTAGACATTGAAGAAATGGTAGAATCTTAAGGATTAATATATAAATACTTTTTGAGTTACCAGTATTTATTATACTAATTAATACATTTCATACATTAAAGAAGTTTGTTCTTTAATTACATTTAAAGATGAAATATCAATTAAAACATTTATAATTTCTCTCTAATATAATACTCTATTCGTTACTTGTTCATAAAACTTTTTTATTTTGTTTTAAAATATTTGTTCATGTACATATTTTTAGAATTCTTTCTATTGTACCCTTATTTATTCTAAATCAATTATAAAACTCTCCAAAACTCTTCTTTCTTCTTGAAAATTTTTACTAACCAATAGCTATAGTATTTTTAATATGAGTAGAATATGAACTTTATCTAAATTGTTGTATTGTTTTCGACACTTTTAATCGGTGTGCAAAAGATTTCATGAACAAGTATTTTGAAACGGAGGGAGTACTATATAGTATAATTCGTTTTAGACTTATACACAAGAACTAAGAGTCCATAAATTCTAGATAATCTTAAAATTAAACTTTCAAAAATACCCTTAATTAAGTCTTTGTCTACTTTGGTATTTGGAGAGAATTGAGCCATAATTAATGAAAAGAAAGAGATTACAGAGAGGGATAGAGATGGAAAAAAGTAATAAATTTTTATTAAAAAAATTAAGTCTAAAACGACTTATATTGACAAGCGAATGTAATATTTTGATTGTAGATTTTTGGTATTCCAAGAATGTTATTATAAGATTTATTCTCACCATAATTAGAAGACTTCATATCGAGTCGAGGTGAATTTTGACTCTACAAGCCAAGCTTTATTCAAATGCTAGGTTTTTGAAAGTGAAATTGGAACCATGTTCAATCTAATTAAAAACTAAAACTTGCTAAATGCCTTAACTAATTTGTAAATTTTCTTAACAATTTCACTAACCTGCTCTTTTCAACCTGTAGAAAATTTGGGATCATAGAAAAATCTTCATGTAGACTAAAAAAAATAATATCAAATATCTTTTCATTAACCTCAATTGAAGGAAAATTTCTGAAACATTTGATTTTATTACTTCTCTTTTAACTTCAATCGGCATCACCTGATGCCTTCCTTCTCCCACTGGGCAGGGCAAAAGACTTGGTTGACTTATTGACTTGGTCAAACCTTAGCCTCCTAGCCAAAATATCGATTGACTTGTCCTGAAGTAATGATTTAAATTTTGCTATATGTATAATTATACAAATTCTCTATCGAATTATTTGAGTTGACTGAATAAGAAATTAGGTCAAGTAACATGCCCCCAAAATTTTTTAAAATTTTATAACTTATTCTAAAAATTTTAGAATGTTATATATTGTCTTTCAATTTTTTTTTTTAAAAAAAATTATAATATTATTCTTTTAATATATTTTTTTATATAACTTTCTCCTAACTCCCTACAACTTCTTTAATAGATTTCTTTAATTGCTGTTAATGCACATTTAGATTAATGACAAGTGTCCTTTAATTATTAATAGGTTGGATTAGATTAGTTAGATTAGTTAAGTGGGGAAAAAAAAAAGGTAAAATTTATGGTATTTATATATCCACGGTAATGTAAGAAATTTTGAAGATTAGTGTAAAATTTATAATGAATTTTTATGTATCCATGATGATGATTGTTTATGAAATACAAAATATAAAAATACAAATATTTGTATAAAAAATACAATTATTTATAGAGGAAAAAATAGAGAAGCATTGTATTATTTGAGCGGTAACCATCTGAAAGCTACCTGCACGGCTCAAATTTCTTGGCCAATAGGCCTTTGGGCCATGCTTTCCTCGCTGTGTTTGCTCCATAGGTTAGGCCCAAAAGTTAATTTTCCAAACGATTTTTTTTTTTTTGGCCTTTTGTAAAATAGGAAGTTTTCCATTTTTTTTTTCTCTCTTTTATCTCCTCCTTGTTCAAACTCAAAATTTCTTTTACCATTTTTCCCCTAATAAGTTCTATTCTCGTACTCTACTTATTAATTTAAATTTTCCCCAAAAAATTGATAATTTTTTAAAATCAATTTTTATATATTATTTAATATAAAATAATTTATATTTATATTATATATTATTTTTATAAGTTCTGATTTAACATATAGTATTATATAAATTCACATACTTTTTATATAATCCATTCTGGTTTCGAAGGGAACGGCTCTTTCGATGAACAAATGGAAATCTTATCTTGTCAAATTTTAACTATAATTTTTATTTTTATATAAAAATTTCATGAGAAGTTAAATACTATCGATTTTTTAGGGACAAAAGTAGCATCTAACATACTAAAAAGGATTAGAAATTTTTCCTTAACTATTGTGAACTAATCTATTTGTAAATCTTGTGCTTTTAAATTTAGTACTAGTAATAAAATATTATTTTTTAAAAAAATAATTAGATTTATTTAGTTTTAAGAAATTTTATTTTTATATTTTAACTATTAGACTATTGTTTAGGGTTATTTTTAAATTTTAGAGGTCAAAATACAATTATATATATGTGTGTGAATTAAATTTAAAGATATAAAATCAATTATATATAAACGAAAATGTTTATAATTTCTCTCTAAAATCACATTTTAAGGAAGTTATTACAAGACTCATTCTTACCATCATATATGGTACCCCAACTCTAATGGTACAAATGATCATGTTGACATTATAGACCAAATTTTGTTCAAAATTGTTCGTATGCTAGATTTCTGAAAATCAAATTGGGTCTACATTGAATTGGATCACAAATTAAAACCTGCCATGTGCGTTAATTTGTGGGTTTTTTTTTCTTTGAAAGTCTCTTTTTTTCAACTTGTAAAAAATTTAGAATCGAAAAAAATAACAAAATCTTCGTGTAGACTAGAAAAAAGAGCATCAAATTATCTTTTCATTAAACCCCAATTTGACCGAAAATGTGGGGAACTTTTGATTTGATTACTCCTCTTTTAACTTCAATCAGCATCACCTACTATGCCTTACCCCGATGGGCGGGGCAGAAGACATGGTTGACTTGGTAAAAGTTAAAACCTTAGCCTCCTAGTAGAAGTATGATGTGACTCGTGAATAAGTAATGTTTTTAGTTTTGCTTTTGCAACGCGTTTATATTCATTAGAATTGTGTATTCGTGGTTGGTTGGGTATCAGTACATTGATCGTGAAGTTGTATATTCGACTTTTCAAAAGAGAGATTTTTAGTCTTTTGAAAAATCGGTCAGTCAGTATATGCGTTTGACTCTGAAAAAAGAAGACTTTTAATTTTTTGAAAAATTAATCAGTTAGGATTTACTTAAACTAATTTAACTCTTTTAGTCTTTTGAGAAGTCGTTCCATTAGAATTTACTTGAGTTAGTTTAACTCTGTGAATTCCGCGCAAGATTGCAGGCTTCCTCGATTTCGAAAAATTGTGTACGGTTCAGCTTTTATCTAATTGTTTAAATTCGATTGGATAAAAAATTAAAAATGAAGTGACATATCAATAAATAGTAGTTTAAGTATTGTTATGTAGCTAAAAAAAGGTATTATTATGTATTTGTGTAGGAACCGTCAAATTTATATTTCTCTAACCAAAATTCATACATCTATTTATTAATTTGTCAATGAGATAAAAATGTTCTTCCTTATTCTCACTTCTAATCAACTATGCCACTTTTTTTTTTATGTAAATTAATTATTTTAGTAATGAATAATTAATAAAAGTGAATTGTTATTAATTATTTTTTTTCTTAATGTGTCTCCTTAATGGTCTTGATTTTTTTCCTTTTAATCTTTGATAAGTCCCTATTTTAGCAATATTTTAATTTATTAATAAAATACATAGTTTTAAAATTAAATAAATCAATAATTTTTTAAATCACATACAACCCTACATTACAAGTCATTTTTTTAATAATTTAATTCATACATAACTTCATATATTTAGATTAATTTGATATTTATTCAAAAGATATAATTTTATTTAAAAGTTTAAAAACTAAAATAAAATTTTAATTAGAAGAAGAGAATTATAGTTTTATCTAATTAATAGATATTAATATATAGATAGGAGTATAGACTTAGGTTGAAAGGATATGAATTTAGCTCCTCCATATTTGTATTTATAACTAAACAATATATCCCCTTTAATAGAATTACATTAGGTTAATGACAAGTGTCCCCTAATCATTAATAGATTGGTTAAGTTAGTTAAGTAGGAAAAAAAAAAAAGAAGTAAGATGTATCGTATCTTTATATATCCACGATAATGTAAGAAATTTAAAAATTAGTATAAAATTTATAAGAAATTTTTATCTATCCATGGTAATTATTTTTTTATGAAATATAAAGTATAAAAAATACAAAATTTTGCCTAAACAATAAAAAATATTTGCACAATTATTTATGAAGGTAAAATTAGGAGCTTTTGATCAAATTGGGTCAAATTTGAAAACACGCACCGCGAGGGGGACGGATCGAGTGGGTAGCTATGTTCAGAGGGTTCCTCACTGTTGGCAACAGTGAGGTCGCGCTTGACCTCGCTGTTGCCAACAGCGATGATCATTCCCATGCCAAGCTACCCATCGACCTTGGTTTTGTATTTATTTATTTTTTTTACCTGTGCCTCACGACTGACAGTCGCAAGGTTCCTTTGTTTTGTTTTTTTTTTTGTGACCCGTGCCTCGCGACTGGCGCGAGGTTGCTTTTGTGCCTCGAGACTCCCAGTCGCGAGGCCACCATTTTTAAATTTTTTTTATTCTTTTATTGGTAACCACCATTATTTTTTTTGTTTTGTTTTAATTTATTTTTAATTAAATAAGTTTAAAAGTTTTTTAAAAATAAATTTATATTATTTTTTTAAAATAAAAAATTCTATATAATTTTAAAAAAATTTCTATAAAATAAAATATAAAAATATTATTTATAATTCTCTTTAAAATAATTTTAAATTTAATTATTCTTAAATGTATAATTTATAGTATTTAATTACAATTAATTATAATTATTATTTATCTGTAAAAAATAAAAAAATTAATCTCAATAATAAATAAAAAATTATATAAATTACAAAAATAATAATTTATATTTTAGTGAATAATAACGATGAAATATTTCGTGAATTACCAAGCGTTTTTTTTAATTTCAAACAAAAAAGTATGAATTTCAAAATATAATGTAAAATTTTATAAGTGAATTATTGAGAAAAAAAATTATATATCAAGTAGTCATATTACAATGAAATCATTTAAAAAATAGATGCCAGCTAGTCCCATAATAAAATTTTCGACGGTTCTTCGGGGGCTGAACTCGTCTTGGAGGTTGTTCTTGAGGTTGTAGTTCAGATGGTCCCTCATCGTGTTCTTCTGTAGCATGTGAGGGACCTGCATCCTCTTCAAACTACATATGCCATCGAGGAAACCACTCATTTAATGGACCAACATCATACTCGCCGACAGAAGAATGGTGCCTAGTATCGAATACTAGATGCTGTGGAGTAATAAAATCATCAATTGCTGCAAGATCACCTGCAACATAATCACCTTCATTTGCCGGCACAGGTGAATAGTGATCCTGTTGCGGAACTTCGTCCGCTACAGCACACCGACGTACCCACCTACCGCCCTTTCGAATTGGTACTTCTCAAGGAACTTGTTGCAGAATCTGTGGTATTGGATCAGAAGAATACGATCGTCTAGAAGGCTCATACGGCATGCGATTCAAACGATCTACTTCGCCACCAACCGTCAATGTACACCGGACAATATCTGATATTCTTCCGTAGCCTTGTTAAGAGTACGATGTATCATCAGTTTAGGACGCTTCGTTGCTTATTTGCAAGATTCTGTGCAACGCGTCAGCCTACATATGCATTTTCAGAAACGTCATTAAAAATATATAAAAAAATTATAATTTATATATACATACATGCACTAGAAAAAAATTTATTTACATATACTTCAACAGTTGAACTAGTAGATTGGTAACCTATAGGATTCGGTTGTTGTATTGTTGGATTGCTAATCAATCGCCGTATGCGAGTCCAATACCTGAAGGATTGACAATAAACAGAGAGCATGCTTCAACCGTGGACAGTAAATGAAAAATGGAAGAACATGACATATATCAGAGTATGAGAGTATCATGGTGGGCATGAAACATACCTGTTAGAGCCTTTAAAACATGAAGATCATGGTTGAATGGTTAGAAGCTCAAGAACAGCTTCTTCCTTCCATGTCCAGTGAACACCAGTGCTGCAACTTCTTCCAGTTCCGGTTCTTTCTTCCCCTCCGGTGGAAAACGAATGCAAAGCTTTTCAGTTCACAGAATATTCCCAACCTAATCCTCCGGTCGGTGAGCACACAATTGGATGAGAAGAAAATACCTCTCAGATTTCCACTCTCTCTATTTTTGTTGGCATCCTTTGGTTTTGTATGTAAAGAAGACAAAAACCAATAGCCAGTAGAAAATCAAGAGACATGAGAGAGACAGAGAGCCAAGAGACATCCGGAAAATATATTATTATTTTTTTTCTTTTATTTTATTTTTCTATACAGAAAGCCAAGAATCATGAAACCAAAAATAATTATTTTGATAAAAATAATATTTCCGGGATTTAATACCCGAATATTATTTACAAAATAAATTTTGGTTTCACTCTAAACTCTACTAAATTGTGTCCAGAAAAATCCTATGGTCCAGGCTATTGGGCCAAAATAATATTTATTATTTTTCTTGGACTCGAAAAGCCCAAAATAATAAACATTAATTATTTTTCTTGGGATTAAATAAATAACCCAATAAATAATTAATGAACCCAAATGAACCCAAAAATAATTAAATATTAATTATTTATTTCTTAGGATTTAATTAAATAAATAACTCAATAAATAATTAAGTAATAATTATTTTCCTCTAATTTAAGTCCCGATTAATTTTCTAATTATTCAAACTGGACCTGAATATTGAATAATTAATTAACTAATTAAACCAGATAATAAATTTCTCTCCAATTATTTTATTCCAATCCAATAATAAATTAAACTTCCTGAATAAAATAAAACTCTTTCAACTGAGATCATTTTCTAAACCCAAAAATTAATTAGGACTTACGGGCTATTTCGAGGACCAAAAAGACATATCGCCTTGACTACTAAAATGACCAAAATACCCCTATTATATAAATAGATGTATTTTATATTTTAAATATTTCCTAATATCATCATAAGAAAATATTGACCCCAAGGACAATGTTGCATTAACAGAGTCTTCGATCTACAAGTGAAATGACTAAAATACCCCTCTACACATCGCCGTACATTTATAAAGGAAGAAGTGTACTAACACCTCTCTAAAAGACATCTACCATCCTTAGGCCTCTAGTCCAATGATCCACGACTTCCTGGAGTGTTTCCGCTTTCCAAGGGAGCAACCCTAAAGCAAACATCCAAGTCACGTTTCCCAGGGTCCTGGATATTTAGATCATCCGGATAACCATAAGGGGCGATATAGTGTAGAAACTATCTTGTACAAGTCTGTCTTAACTAACTAGTCATACATACCCTACATACAAGTATATTAGCCCTCCGATAGAACCTCAATTATAGTATATCAAAGCATATACTTCCAACTTCACCAGACCACCAACTCATACTCAAGTCATAGAGTACTAGTCCACGCTGTAGCAGTAATAGTTTAGATTTCTACCATATAGTACTTTTTAGAAACCACTACTACAGGTTATGTTCTACATATTCAAAATACGCTTATGTCATGAAGTGAGTGGCCTACTCACTGGCTAAAGGTAAGCCATTCCCCATTTGGAATTCATAACATAATAACCTAAACATGATGAGATTTCCATTCTCATCAATCGGTTAAGAACAACTGTTGATGTATTTAAATAACCCATGATTCATACCTTACTATGAAAAACCTCCATTCACATGGATCACTTATTCAAACACAATGGGTCTGTTCCAAACGAAAATGTACACAAATAAAGAAAATTATTTCACAAACGATTTTCGACAAATAAATTCTTTTATTAACATATTTGATATTTTCATCAGAAAACTAGTCTAAGAGGGCATATATCCAATAATACCAAGCAGCATAATCAGGTGAAACCACCGCTTGCCCAAAAGTGAGTTGTTTTGTCATAACGTATACATGCCGGTTTATCCAGTTAGTACGGTGCAGCATATCAACCTCATCTCATTCAACACCAGTAGTACGCAGGTCACGCCGGTGCAAATTCGACCCCGTGTCAACAACATCAGGAATTAATTACACAATTTCAAATTGTCGCCTGACTCTATCGGGTCGATGCAGTTCTATCATCTCCCAATACAATAGTGATGTGATAAACGCCTAGATCTGTCATCCATGCGTGTAATATGGAGAGAGAGATGCCAACGTGTGCTCATTGTATGCTTACCAAATAAATTGCACAAATTAACTCGAGTTTAGTATCAACAAAAAATAATGACAATTTATAAAACTTACATGACTGTATGTTAAAAAATATAATACTTACATAATTGTGTCGCATTCGATCCAACTGATCTCTGTACGCAATCAAGACATAGGTTGGCGTGCGAGAAATTTCTAATGGACCTTGCCATACTGCTCCTCTGGGCACATGTTGTGCAACATCCTCTATTGGACGTACTCTATCAGGTCTGATAGTATGAATGTACTTCCATGCCTATAACTATTACAAAAGTAATAATAATTTTATAATTAGATATCATAATTAACTTTATTACGTACCTGAAGCAATAGTAAGGACCATTGATTTGATGCGCCATGTATGAAGTAGCGTTGCACATACAACGATACAAATGTGCCAGTGCCATACTTCTCCAACTAAGGGTCCCCGACAAGTTTAAATCACTGATATATCTTAGGAAACGCAAATGAACACGACTTTCGGATTTATTCGAGAAAAGAAATTCGCCAAGAACCTGCATGATGCGACACCGTGTGTGCTGTGCAACTACATCTGCAGTTGCGTCTGGTGGGAGTGGTTGAGTCAGGGCTCACTCGATTGCGCTTAATCTCAATCGAGACCCGTCTAGGTTCGTGCCAGTAGGTCGAAAATTGAGTAGCGCACCGTACAAGGCATACAACTCCTCTTGTGAACAATTGAACCCACGACCAATGATCGGATCACCGTCAATGCGTAAACCGAATAAAACCTCCACATCTTAGAGTGTAATAGTCGCCTCACCAACTGGTAGGTGGAAGGTGTGTCTCTTGGCGCCATCTCTCCACTAATGCCGTAATAAGCGGATGCTCAATTTTTATATACAGTAGACGGATGATTCCACCGAATCCAGCTACATTCATAAGTTGTACTACATAGGGATCGAATGGTCTAGTAGTGATTAAATTGCTTTTAAATTATAAATTAATAGCTCAAATAGTTACATGTTTGGATGAAATTGGAGAGAAATAATGTAGAGCATGAAAGTGATGTCATAATTAGTAAAGGGGATAGTAAATTAGTGTAAAATATCTGGAAATCTGTATTGAAAATACAGCTCAGAAAATAGTGTAGAAGTAATAGCTTTTCCCTTTATTTTGCAAATATGTTTATTATAGTTCTGAACAGACAGTTTGCTATTTTCAATGTCTTGGAGAAAATTGTATGATTCTGCAATTAAATCTATCTGAATCTTATACTTTTTTTCATTTTTGAACAACACATGGCTCCAAAAAAGTTTTATGTTGTTTTTCAAGGAAGATAACATGGGATATTTGAAGATTGGGTAAACTGCCATAAAGCAACTAATGGTTATGCAGGAAATGTTTTCAAGTCTTTTTCGTCACTCGAAGAAGCTGAGCACACATGGCTGTCCTATAAAAATGCAAACAAAGAAGCTCCAAGTACAAGAACAAACTAAAAGGACTCATTTAAAAGGGCGTCATCTTCAAATGATAATTATGTCGATCTATATTTTGATCTGCCTCCACCCCTGCAACCCCCCCTGAGATGGTTGAAAAGGAATTGATGTTGTAGCTTAGGTGATGGTTGTGCAAAGATGTAATTGAATTGGAATGTTGCTTTGATGCATTTGATTGTAGAAATCTACTAATTTCAGTTGTAGTACTCATACCTTATCTTAGAGGGATGAATGCAAATTGATTTGTTGGCATATTTAATTTTCTTTGTCTTACTTGTGGAACTATGTTAATTTTCATTGGATGATATGGAAAATGTATTTGGGGTTTGATTGTTTTTGGTTTTATTCATTGGATGATATGGAGTTTGATTGTCTTTGGTTTGGTTTTGTTCATTGGATGATATGGAGAATGTATTTAGGGTTTGATTATCTTTGATTTTATTCATTGGATGATGTGGAGTGTGATTATCTTTGGTTTGGTTTTGTTTATTGGATGATATGGAGAATGTATTTGGGGTTTGATTATCTTTGGTTTTATTCATTGGATGATATGGAGTGTGATTGTCTTTGGTTTGGTTTTGTTCATTGGATGATATAGAGAATGTATTTAGGACTTGATTGTCTTTGGTTTTATTCATTGGATGATATGGAGCATGATTGTCTCTGGTTTGGTTTTGTTCATTGGATGATATGGAGAATGTATTTGGGGTTTGATTGTCTTTGGTTTTTTTCATTGGATGATATGGAGTTTGATTGTCTTTGGTTTGGTTTTGTTCATTGGATGATATGGAGAATGTATTTGGGGTTTGATTGTCTTTGGTTTTTTTGGCTGAATGTTTTATGGATGCTAGAATTAGGTGTCAATTTGAATGTTGGTCATGACCAAGTGTGTTGTAGTCTTGAAGATGGTTACAATTTTCATCTTGGTTATAAATGGTTTAAGGTAATAGTTGTTGATGTTTTAATGTCCATTTGGTTTGCCTTTAAATTTGGTATTCACTGGTTGGAGTAAAAATTTAATTTGCTCACTTATCAGATTGGAGATCCTTACCTGGTAGCTTTGCAGAAATTTAATTTAATACTGCAACAAGATCCTTATTTGGCAGGCTTAGGTTTATGTATTGCAGCTCAGTACCTTACAACCACAATCATTTTATATCTACAAACAATGACTAAATACATTTCCAACAAATCCTTCCTTCCATTTTCAGCTTTGTTATTCTATATTACATGGACTTTATGTAATTTGTTCTTGCGCTTCTTTTTACTGCTTTTTCTTCATACAAAAACACATAAAATGACTTGAAAAATTACACCAAAACACTACTCAAGTGGTACGACACACGCCCCACACAAACAACACACAAACTAAAAATTCTCCTAAAATGCCATCATGCTTTCTTTTAGCTTCAGCCATCAAAATTGATACCAAAATGTTCTCCACATGCACATAACAATTTTTTCATAAGGGGGAAGGGTTTTACCTGGGTTTTAATGCATAGATTCATTCTGCAACATTCATTTCAGGAACAACACAGTGATGAACAACATTCACAACAACAACATTTATTTTGCTTAATGTTCAGAAGCACAAAACAGTGATGGACAACATTTACAACAACAAAATTTATTCTGCATCTATCTACAACATTCAAAAGCAAATAAACAACATTCTAGTGCTACATTCACTCCATCACAACTATTTTCAGCAGCACAACACAATGATGAACTCAAACTATCCGCAGCAACACAACAACACAACACTGCAGCAACACAACACTTGCACTATTGTAGCAGCACAACACTTGCACAACACAACTTGGTCAACTCAAACTCCTACCAACTGCAACAGCAGCACAAAAGTAGCAAAAATTAGAAATTTTGAACCTCCTAAATCTTGGTCAAACTGAAACAATTCCCAGTAACCACTTTCCTTTCCACCATCTTAGTTGAAACAATGAATATACATAAAAAATATACGCAAAAATATCAACAAAAATCAGAATTTTGTTGAACCTCAAAAGCTGGTTATGGTCTTGACATTGACACTATGTGCACATCCAAAGCTAGTTATGGGATCATGGTTGCTTACCAAAAACGATCATGCTCTCGACACTCCATTTAACCAATCTTGCCAGAAAATAAGACACATACCTAAAAATCCCAATAGAAAATAAGACACATACAGAAGAATGCAAAACAAATAGAAATCCAACCAACATTGGTAGCAATATCCATGCTAAACTCCAATACAATACTAAATCCGTTAATATTACACAATACATTGTCAAACTAGTTGAAAACACAACAACAGCGAATACATAATCGAATGACAATCACATGAGCACAGTAGTCTGAAAGCTGTAGCAGCAATACACTAGGTAGCATCATATTGGGTTGTATCTAAAATGTCATCATTTGTATCATCTTGTTAATACTCAATAATAAATAATTTCAATGATGTATAATTTTCAAGAAATCAGCCTCAAAGAAAAATGAATGTAGCAACCCCATTACTTACCATTCCACTACTATTAAGTGTATTACAAGCTTGTAACATGAATGTAAATGACGGATACGAAGCAACAACCTTTAAGAAAAGATATCATATAAAGTGAACGCAGATTCTTTCTACAAATCATAAACCATCAATAGTAAAAAATAAAAATAAGGAATGAAAGATAACCTCTTCATAATTCCAACCACCATTCGGTGTATCTGAGACTGCTATACTTGTTTCTTCATTCAATGGCAAAAGAACCTATTCGGGAGTATTTTAGGTTCCATTTTGCCCAGTAACAGCTTGTGACTTTCTTCTTTTTCCTACATTAAACCAGAAAATGCAGTAAATCAAGCAGTAACAGATTTGATACATATAAACCAAACACACTAAAATTTGTAAAAAAAAAAACAGCAAAACCTTGGTTATGGCCACCCCTTAGTGAAGATCCTCTTTGACGCTTCTCAAAATGGCCTTTTAGTCTCTTACCCTCTTCCTTATCCTTCGCTTTTATTCGATTGAGATCTTTGACAACAATCTCACATTTATTGGTATCTTCACAAGCTGAAGTCCTATTATTCAGCACTCTATTATCCCTAATTTCAGATTGTGAATCTTTCAATATATGTGTTTTTCAATATTCATCAAGCTTTTGATTAGCACTTTCTAGTGCTTGCCATAAAATAAGCCTACTTGTCTCGTGAGATCTGCATTTACTAACAACACTGTAAGCAAACTTCATGGCTCGATTTGTGAAGACAATATCTGAATTAGTACTTTGCATGCTGAATATCCTATTTTGATCCACATCACTTACACGCTTTCTAGCATTTTTTCCCACATTTTCAGCAAATATGAATTCGGGATTTTAGCAATATTCTTTATCTTCAAAGCTGCCAATGAGTGTGTACAAAGTATATTCATGCTCTCAAATTTCTTACAGCTGCATTTGACAGATAAATTTTTTATATTGAGAACTACTGTACTTGTTTGATGGCCCCATTTAGTCTCCACAGTCACTTTGAAGCTATAGATTGATTCTCCAAGAACTTCTTCTTCTTTGGATGATGAAACACATATGACCATAAATTCTTTCTCGAAAAACTTATACAACTTGTGAGTATAAAATTGGGTAGCTTATCGTGTAACATTGCACTAGACCGTATTAAAAGTGGAAGTTTCCCTTGTGCACAAATCAAGTCAGCATCTGCTTCATTTTGGCACCATTCCTTAAGTTTTCGCTCAAATTGAAGAACAAATTTTGTCAATGAACATGTTCTACTCGACATTCCATTTAATACACTATTAGTGCTCTCACTTCTTTGTGATGTTTTGAACCCCGCAATAAATGTTTCATTGGAAAAACAAGTGCACTACTTATCCTTCAGATTATACAATCTCTCCAATCACTTGTGGCCATCTAAATTATAGTCTGCAATTATCTTAGCCCATGTCTGCTCCAACTCTTCTTCTATCTCACACCCCGTCAAACATTTGTAGAACAAATTTTGGAAGCCATTGTCATTATTGAGGCAACCCAAGTACGATGGAGTGTTTTTGCAAATATGCCACAAACACAACTTATGCTAACTGTTCGGAAACACTGTTTTGGCAGCTTTCATTATTGCATAGTCTTGGTCCGTCATAAAAGTCATAGATCGCTTGTTGTCTATCAATTCTAAAAACGATCTAAATGCCCACTCAAATGAAGATAAAGTCTTATTTGATAAAAATGCACATGCAAACATTATAGTTTGCCAGTGATGGTTCACTCCAATGAAAGGTGCACAAATCAAGTTGTACCTATTGGTCCTATAAGTAGCATAAAAAAAAAAAAAAAAAACTACATCACCAAAGTAATCAAAATTAATTTGAGATCTTCCATCTCTCCAAACAAAGTTGTGAATTCTTCCTTCATCATCCAACTCCACATCCCAATAAAATATTTTCTCTTGATTTACTTTTTGTTTGAAGTGATTTACAAGATTTTGAGCATCCTTTTTTTCAATTATTGAATTTCTTTGATTGTTAAGTTCATTATAGGCATCCTTCTTCAAAAAACCGATACTTCCAACACCACCACTCTCTTTTGACAAGTAAGAGAACGCTTGAGAAATCTTGATTCTAGAGCCTACTAGGGACTCCAATATGTCTCCCCGAGCTTTTGTTACACGCCGAGCTAATCTAAGAAAATGCAGTTCGTATGTCTTGGCCATCTCGTGATTATGATCCTTTTGTATTTTATTTACTTTCTATTTTCCATTAGAATCAACCTCAAATTAGACAAAGGCCTTACTAGCAGTTCTAGTCTCCAACCTTTCATGAGAAGAGCCACTCTCATTTTCATATTTTTTTATTCCTTGCTTCAAACAAAAAAATACTTTGGCTCTAATATTCTTTGTCCCCTGCATATAGTATTGCATTCTCTTCCTCACACTAAAGCCACAAGCATGCGCATATTCACAGTACAATTCATATGCTACCTCCTGTGAATCCACAATAGTGTTCACAAGTTTTTTTTCCAATTCTTCGATAATACCATCACGACCATCAACTTGATTTTCTGATTCATCCCTTGTCCATGCAACACCTGAACCCCTTCCATGTCATCTTCAATATCAATTTGTTGTACAAACTGAACCTCTTCATTTGAGCCATCGTCAGCATATATGCTATTGTCCTAGCTACTCATCCCCCTTTTCAAATATTGATAGTAAACAAAAAAAATACCAAATGCTGAAAATGTATAAGGACAACAGAGTATAAGGACAGCTATGAAGAATGACTATTTCTATCAAAAAAGAAAATGCCAAATGCTGAAAACGTATAAGGATAGCACAGCTAAACATGTCAAATAGATTGCAGATTAATGAAAAAGAAAATATTATTTGCAAATAAATTAATAGCTATGAAGAATGACTTCCTTTAACAAAGAATTAACAATCTAAAGGCATGACTTGCATTTAAATTCAACAATAGTCTCAAATAAAAAGCAGAATAATAGCAAGCTTACCCTCCCCCCACAATATATATATATATATATATATATATATATATATATATATATATATATATTAATAACAATTAAATTTAAGTTTACAATATAAGAAGGGGCATCTGAGCAAGCACAGAGGACATAATATCATGGAATCAGAATCATGGAGAATAATGTAGATTATTACCTGGATTATAATATCATGAAGAAAAGGACAAATTCGAATGCAACGAGAACAAATTAACCTCAATCCGGTGGAAGTGTTGGAGTTACAAATACGAATCTTTGGACTTGCGTCTAGCAAAGAAGGCACATTTTCAGCTAAAGACAGAGCCTCCGACTAGATCTGAGGTTTGACGGTGCACAAGAGAGAGCGAGTGTGTGAGCAATTCAAGACAGAGGCCATTTTCGATGAAGATGCTAGATTTGCAACGAACTGTTGAAGGATGGCTAGAGACGAAATGTTGAAGAAACTGTGTCACAGATTTGGTTGATATTGGTGATGGTTAGATGGCATTGCCATATTGTCAATTGGCAGGAGAGAAAGGGAGAGACAAGAGGTCGACAAGTGAGAGAGGGAGAGATAGTGACGGAGAAAAGGAGGGTTTGTTATCTATCCAATAAACGGCCGGTGGTCCGACAAGTAGAGAGAGAATGAATGGAGTGAAGTTTCGATAGAGAGAGTGCAGGGTGGTCGTGGGTGTGAGGGGTGCGCGTGCACGGATTTTGGCAAAATTTCTCAAAATTTTGAGTCTTCAAACTCCCGAGATGTTGTTAACCATTTTCCAATTTTGGGACAGTGGGGTCCTCCTTTTGCTTAACCATGGTTGGGATTAAGCAGAAGGAGAAAAAAAGAAAACAATTTTATTTTGAATAAAATAATGAGTGGACAGGTGTGACTTATATATGGATCCGGTTCACAGATGGGGCCGTAGACTTGGTCCATATTAGTATTTCTCATTTTGTTTGGTCTTTCGTAAAATATACTTCCTTTTTCCTCTTTTATCTTCCCCTGTTCAAACTCAAAATTTCTTTTACCTTTGCTCCCCAAAAAGTTTTATTCTCATACGCTTTTTTTTTTCATTTTTTAAATTTTTTTGAAAGGAAAAGGGAATAGGGGGAAGGATGAAATGGAACAAAGTCTCATGTCAAACTCGAGACACTATTTTATTATTAAGACAAGTTATTTTCAACACTCATACTCATTTCATTCTAAAAAAATTAACTTATTTATTATTTTAAATTATTGTAAAAGAATTGACACTTTACTAAAAAAATTAATATATTATATAATATAGAATAATTAACATCCTATTATATAATACTTTTATATAATTGGTTAAAAGTATCTTTATAAATCCATGATAGTGTAAGAAATTTAAAATTTAGTATAAAATTTATAATGAATTTTATCTATCCATGGTAATTGTTTTTTTATGAAATATAAAATATAAAAAATACAAAATTTTGTCTAAACAATAAAAATATTTGCACAATTATTTATGAAGGTAAAATTAGAGAAGCATTGCATTTTTTGATGGGTACAACCGCTAACTGCACGGCCCAAATTTCTTGCCTAAAAGGCCTTTGGGCTATTCTTTCTTTGCTGTGTTTGCTCCGTAACTTATCCTTGGGCTTGCAAATTGAGCTTAGGCCCAAAATTTAATTTTCCAAACCTTCTTATTTTTTTCGGTCTTTCGTAAAATATAAAATTTTCCTTTTTCCTCCTTTATCTCCTCCGCCGTTCAAGCTCAAAATTTCTTCTACCTTTTCTCCCCAATAAATTTTATTCTCATACTCTTTTTTTTTCATTTTTTAATTTTTTTGGAAAAGAAAAGGAAATAGGGGGAAGGATGTAATGGAATAAAGTTTCATATTGAACTCGAGCCGCCCTTTTATTATTAGGACAAGTTGTTTTCGACGCTCATATTCATTTTTTTAAAAAAAATTAATTAATTTATTATTTTAAATTATTCTAAAAGAATTGATATTTTACTAAAAAAATTAATATATTATATAGTATAGAATAATTAACATCATATTATATAATACTTTTTTAATTTGACATAATATATTATATGGTTCATATATGTTTTATATTTATTATATTATATTATATTATAATTTTTATTTTTATATAAAATTTAATGTGAAGTCAAACTCGGTCAATGATAGGGTATAACACACTAAAAAGGATTAGAATTTTTTTTTACCATATATAGAGAGAGAGTTATGGAAGGTTTTCATTGTAACATTTGGCAATATTCTTTTATAATATGTAGTGTATTGAGTTCAGATAATTTTTTTTAAAAGAAATTATGAAAAATTATTTCAATTCATTAGATTTATATTTTGATGATTTCTGATGAATATTATCTAAATTTATTTGTAAATATTTAATAAAATTTAAAAAAATTATAAAATTATAAATAAAAATTATTTATTTCACACGTTTTATTTTCTATCATTTAGCACGAGTGTTAAACTAGTTTAAACAAATCTCCTCCAGATCTCTCAGTTGACAAGTGTCTTATTTGGCTGCTTTCTTGTAGATTATGTTCTTGAATTGATGAAGGCGTGCCGAGAACTACGAGTCTTGGACTAAACTTCTAGCAGTTCCCATATCGTTTGGAAACATTCCACGCCGGAAACATTTCCAATTTCAACTCCGGAGGTCTGAAAGTAATTGGTTTTCCCTATCTATTTGGCTCCAAATCAAGAACAGCCGATTGAGCTTTTCTCTGTTGTGTATTTGGAAATATTTGCACAGCAATCGAAGAATTGAGAAGATGGGTGGTGGTGCACAGGCCCTGAAGAGAATCCCACGAATCAAATTTCCTCAGAGACATCCTAAACCATCTGGGACTGGAAGTATGTTGATTGGTTTCTTGCCTTCAGTTAATACTTTTGTTGCTTGTTTTCTTAGGTTTTGGCAAGGAAAATTTTCACGGTTTTTTAACTGATTAGATTCATTTTTTGTTTGTCGCGCTTTACCATTGTGAAATGTCAAAATTTCTTGTTGAAACATTGCGATAATTGTTGGCCTATTTTGGATTTCTTCCTGCAAGATTTGCACTTTAGCGTTCTATTGTAGTTTAACCACGATTGCGTCTGTAGTTTAGCATATTAAATTGGAATGGATTTTCTTGCTCCTTACCACCGATATGTTTGTAGGATGTGTTTCTAAAGAGCCTATGTTAATAGATATTATACTGTTTGATATATGCTTGGTGTTGTCCTATCCATACAGTTTCTCAGGTGCCACCACATGCAAAATGAATCCGGTAAATACAATGAAGCAATTAATAACTTTTGGAAGTGAAATTTACTTCTTAAGGTTTTTCAAGATTGTATCTTTCATCAATTTTACTGGTAATAAGACCAGAAAGTTGCACGAGTTTACTTTTCAGCATTGTTTTTAAGCATAATCTGATTGGTCATATTTTGGAATAATCAATCAGATTACACAGTCTGCTCTAGAGCCTTTAAGGAATATTATGAGGTCTCAGTATGGGTGTATCAGTTTTTCAAAGCAGACAGTTTCAAAAGGTTTGATATTTGCTCTAAGGTTTCATTGCTTGCCCCATTGGTTTGGTGAAACCTTGTAAAGGAGTTATTAAGACTTATTTTTCGACCGATTCATGCTGAGTTATCAGTTGTACTTGCTGAAATCAAAGAAGTGAACTTCTTCTAGTTTAACTTTTAGCTTCCAGTACCAGGTTCTTTTTAATTCGGGCTTGAAACTGTGTTTATGTCCTGACTTAGCAGGGATAATAGTAAACAAGAGAACTTTTTGAGATCCTATTGCTAATTCAGATAACACAATAAGAATGAAATAGTTGTGGTTTCACAAAGACAAATAAAACAATTCGTTGCTAGATTTAATAAATGGGTAGCTGCTATATTGTAGATAAGAGGCTATAAGGACAAAGGTAAGGTTTTCATGATTGTTATTCTCAACTCCAGTGGTTAACTCTTTTCAAGTTCTCTAATAGCAGTACTAATAAGCTCATTAATCATTATTATTGAGGTGCCAAGAAGGCATAAACCACATGTGAACTTTGTGCAAGTTTCTGAAACCGATATCTTACTTTGACAACTGTGTGGATAGGTTTAAGTGTTACCTATCACTTTAGGTATGCATACTCATATGACTTGGTTTGTTTTCTTGACTGGTCTTAGTAACAGTCAAGAAAAGTTGGATAATAGTCCCTCCATCATCAAGCGAATGTCTTACTTGGCTGTCCTAAAGGAATGTCTACCTTCTTAAAAGTAGATTCATTTTTCAATCTAAATTTCCACCATTATCACACAAGTCCTGCTATAATTTATTTAAAGGTGAGGGTTAAAATACCAAATGGTCAAATGCTCTCTTAACTCTTTCAAACCAAATATAAATTCACTTTGGGGTGGAAGAATAGTTTTATTTCTCTAATTTCTTCTTCCTCTAGATGCTCTTTTGAATGCCTTGCTTATCTTTTAGATGGGAATTGGTAAGATAACCAAAACTTATTTATGAAAAGCGTTTTATGCGCTGTCCAGTCCTGCCATGATGCAAGTTGCAAGGTGGATTTTGTCTAGTTAAGATGTTGACTTATGATTTTACTTGTTTGCCATTAAATTCTGAAACAGGAATTTTGCAGTTGTTTTTCCTTTGAGAATTTTACTAGATTACTCAGTTTTTTAAGGCTTTGACTGCATCATGAAATGTTTTTACCAAAAATTGATGGTGGCATTCCATGAGAGGAAAAAAGGAAAATATAGATGCCCATCCATATTGGAAGCATGCTGATTGGACATCACATCCATATATTATGGTCTTTTAGGTTGTTTATCAGTTAAAGTTTAAGATTTAACAGTCAAGGTGATTTGCTGCAGGTTCTTCCTCCCAGAATCAAGCTGCACGTGCAACTGAAGAAGTTCCTCGAACATTATTCTCAAGGTCTCCTTCCAACTTGACTGCAGGAGGAAAGGCTTCTGAACAGCCCAAAAGAACTCCTGTGTCTCAAGATGAAATTGAGGCTATCATGGTACGTGCTTGTTCCTTGGGGATAATGATTGCAATGTCCTGGCATTACATTGACCTTTTATCCTATAATTGCCTACCTGCTATGACTTTCTTTCTACTGAACCATTGCATTGTTTCTTATGTCAGCCACCTTTCATGCTTGGGGGATTTTTGCTCCACCTTTACTTTGTTAATAAGTTTATAGTATATTAAGTATGAATAAGAAGAATTACATATAAAGAATTTTGTTTGTCACATCTATGCCAACTAGACAGCCATTGTTCAAGATTAATGCTTTGATAATTTGCCTCTAAATAGTATATCAAATAGTCTCCTCAGCCATTTATACATATAAAAACTTCGCTAAAGCGAGAGATAACATGTTGCCCTTTCTTGTGATGATGTTGCTGATTACTTCTAACTGGTTTCGTGCGTGCGCTGACCACTTTCATGATTGGCAGTTGGGTGGTTGTCTTTGAAGATACAATGAAGCCCTGCAGAGGGAGGAGACTGTTCAAGAAGATTTCACCTTCTCTCTATTTATGTGCATCTTCAGTGCAATTGGAGAAACCAAATGTACTTTTCCAGATTAGCAAGTGGTGTTTACCTATTGATATCCTTGTTAAATGATAAATACACACGTACTTCTTTTGAACATTTAAGACTGTAATTGTGCTGGCTGTAGCTCCAGTGCTCATGAATCAATGACAAATTTCTTGGGGAAATCGGATTGTGTCTTTTTTGATAATTAAAGGAAATCTGAATTCGTGAGTCAGTTCCTTTGACACGCTTATGTATGAAATATCAGCATTTTGCTGGCTAGAGACCACATATCAATTTTCCCTTCCTTCAAAAATTTGATTGGGTTGATCTTGGGATTTAAACAAGGTCCATTTATTCGCCTGAGTCCTTAGATCCTTAGAGAAGCTTCTCGTGATCTATACAATTTGCAGATATACATAGAAACCAAGAACGACTAGATCTCCCGACTCACAAAAATGAATATTTGCAAGATTTTGTGAATTTGGGGCCAAGAAATCGACCGACTGATCATGCAGGTAGAATCTGCTGCATCAAATGGTCATTAAGCTTCTTGGCAGTCTTAGTCTTGGCCAAAAGTACGAGTAGAGAACAAACATTTCAGGTCACCGTTGCAACTAATTAGATTATGCCGCTCATAGTAGAGAGGAGAAGGAAAAGGCAACCATTCCATGGGCGAAAGCGAGACTTACAAGTAATGTGAAAAACAGAAAATCGTCTTCAATCCTCCGTCCATAGCAAGATTCAGATAACCAAACTGCTAAAATGCTACCACAATGCAACAATGAACCATGCAGCTAACATGAATGAGAACCAAGCTACACAGCTCACTATTATTAGTTATTATACCGCTAAAGCTAGAAATGGAGAATGATGATTTATGCATAATGTACAAATGCAAAGCCATATAGAAAAGAGAAGTAAAAAGGGAATGAACTCATGTGCTCTTTTCTATCACGGTTTCAAGTATTGCAGACTTGGGGTTAACCATTGGTGGTCCTTTTTCACGGCGTTCAAGCTCGTCAAGCCTGAAAGTGATCAATCTATCCCAATTACCACCTTCAAATAGAACACCAACCTTGCCATCAGTGATCCTCTGAACAGTGCCACAGTACATGTAAAATGGATTGCTAGGATTCTTCACAATCACAATCATGCCCGGCAATAGCATTGGCCATTCAGGTGGTTTTGGCTTCTTCACCAGACTTTGATCAAAACCAGCACTAGCAGTTGCCCCAGACTTTTTGGAAGGCGGGTTTTGTTCGATGAACTTCTGCAGACCCTTTTCGCCACCTGGAAATCCACCAGTCAATCCCAGTAACTCCTTTTCGAATCCATCTTCTGGAATTCTTCCAACTGTTGAAACTTCTGAAGGTTCTTGATATTGGGCCACGGTTGATGAAGGGTCCTGCGAGACGGACTTTTTAAGCTCTTCTTGGAGTCCTTCTTCTCCATTGCAGAGCCCTCTTCCTCCTAAGATCTCAAAGAGGTTGAATTTTGCAGTGGGACTTACATGGAGGCTTGATGTTTGTCTTGGAACTGGGAAGGCTAATTTATGATTGAAGTTGGAGAAGCTGGTTTGGCCAAGAAAAGTGGATTTGTGAAGGAAAGGGCTCTGAACGCTTGGAAGCTGGAAAGCAGCGGCCATGATTCCAAAAATTCCTCAAGAATGAGCCAGAGAAGGTAGAAGAAAAAGTACAGAAAATTACAGTCCTCTTGTCCTTCAATCCGTGGCCACAAATCATCCTGTGTTGTTGGTACCAGTCTATCAAGACGTGTCCCTTTTTTTTTTTCCTTGAAGCCTATCAAGACGTGTCCTAGTATGGTGAAATTGTACGCATTTTTAATGGTCACGATTAAAAGTTCAAAAGATTTTGATAAAAGTTCATCATATAATTCAGCCAAAAAAATATTTAAATATATTGATAAAATTTTAATAAAATAATATTATTGTACAAATTTTTATAATAATATATACATAATTTTGTAAGTAATGTGTACAAATTATGCGCTCTTGGATCCGTGGATAATATTGTGACACTTTCAGCAATCCCAGATATTCATAGGGAGGGAAGGGCATGGGGTGGTTTCCGCCTTAATTTTTTTTTTTAATAATGTATTTTTTCCAAAATTTTTAAATTAAAAAAAATACTTTTCAATTCTATCTATCGTTGGAGTCCATAAAAAAATTTATAAAAATTATAATATTATTCTTTAATATATTTTTCATCTAATTTATCTTATCATTATAATTTTTTATTTTCAACACTGCAGAGGACAAACTTATTTATATTTATTTGTTCAGAAGCACCGAATATGAGCTTGCTTAAGGGTGTAGGTTGATTTATTTTAATTTAATATAAAATAAAATAAAATAATCTATTTAATCCTTAATATTTATGATTTATAATATTTTTATTCTTAATAATTTTTTCTACCGTTATAATATATAATGATTTTTGTTTTTGTCATTATGATCCTTAATTTTTCAATACATTATACTAAAAAACAAGAGAATCATAGACCATAATGGTAGAGAAAAAATATTAAGAAGCATAACAGTATAAAAAAATTATTAAGAATAAAAATATTATGAATCTCAAATTTCAAAGACCAAAATAGATTAATTTTTTTAAAATAATAATAATCTAAATCATTTTTATTTTTTGAAAAAATATCACATATTCGTAATCCATTATATTCTCCTCTCTAATCTTATTTCGTTCCACTTTAATTTTATATATTTAATAAATTTTTATTATATTTAAAAATATATATTTTAATTTAATTCTTATTTACTCGTACCGTATTCGTGTTATGTATGTTAAGAAAGATTAAAGTAGACTTTTGCCATTCATTTGGAGGGTACATTTGGAATTCGGGGTTTGCTTATAGTGGGCGGCGATAGGCCATCTAGTGTTTTAGCTCTGAAGCAAGGCTAGACAAGTAACCATAAAAACAGCATATGGGTCTATAATGTATTTTGAGCCCAAAAAATCTATTAAGTAGTTCAAAAATAAAAAATGCTAAGGAAAATATATTCTCTGTCCTAAATCAATTGAGGGTGAATAATTTGGTATAAAAATTTATATAATATGTATATCGATTATTTTATAATATAAAAAATATTACAAGATTTTTTTAAATATTAATTTTTAAAAATAAATTAAAATAATAAGTAGATTAATTTTGTTGGGATGAAAAGAATATTATAAAAAATCAACTATCCTCTCACCTCCATCAAGTCTTTTTTTAAATAAAAAAACATACATGTACCCACTTAATTGACAAAGATTAAAGAAATTGATGCAATAATTCCGGCAAGTAAAAATTTAATTGTTAAAAGGCTCTGTATTATAAGTGTACTTGAATAGTAATTAAATATAAACGAATTTATTTAAATATAATAAAAAATTATTAAATACGTAATATTAAGATGGAGTTCAAGTGGAATAAAAAATAAAGAATATGATATGTTATAAATATATGATAATTTTTAGAAAATTAAAATTATTAAAATTATAAGTTTTTTTAATTAAAATAATTTTGGATTATGAATAATTTACTTTGCCACTTACACCTTGTATGAAAGGTTTTAAATTCGATTTATATTCTATTTTTCTTCTTCTAGTATAAAAAAAAGAAAGTAAAAGAATAGAGTGGCAATGAAGATTGAACTTGTAGTTGCCTTCATGGGAGGGTTAAATCCTATGCTATTCGAATCACTTGGATGGAAATGGTATTCCACTTTCCCTTAGTGAGAAAGGAAAAGGAACAAATGGGCTAAAGTGGAGGGGCCTTTCTTTACTAACCCCCCACTCGTTTCATTCTCTACCAATTGAAGCTTTGATTGCACAAACACTGCGATTGTCCTCTTTGTCTCAACAACTCCAAGTCTCCAATAAAGACTGTAATATATATAAGTCAAACATTGTTGAGTATCACAAAATGTACCCACTTGCTCTTCTTAACCATCCCCAACTCCCCCCCCTCGGCCCACCCCAGCTCCAAAATTAATTATTCACTCGACTCTTTTTTCTATTCATTTTAACTAAAATTTTATTCTAATTTATTTATTTTATTAATAAATAAAAATTATATTAATTATTATTTTTTTTATAAATATCCATTTTTAATACCGTAAGTATTTATGTACTTGTACTTAAAAATAAAAGTAAATTAAATATTTTTACAATATATAAAATTTTAGAATTTGATTACTTTTTAATAAAGAGAGTTTTGTTGGGAGTAAAATAAAAAATGTTAATTAATTAACTGAATTTTTTTTTTAAATTTGTAAATCGGTTAAAATAGACAAATAAAGAAGAATGGGGGAATAATTACACAATTGTAATAGATATAGAGGGGAAGGTTTGAATTTTCCGCTTGCATAAGTATATAGTCGGTGCCATAAAGTTCTATCAGGTATATTTGGATAGGAATTAGATTGAAATGAGTAAATTTGAATGTAATAAAAAATTATTAAATATATGAAGTAAACATGATGTATATGTGAGAATTAAAGAGAGAGAATATAATGTGTTATGAGTATATGATAATTTTTTAGAAACGAAAATTATTTAAATTATTATTATTTTAAATTGAGATAAATTTTTGGTTTGAGTAGAATTGCAATCCATTCACAGCCGACTTTACTCCAATTTTTTTAAAAATTTAAACAACCAACTAGTATTAATTAGTATTATATTATTATTAACTTGAATAAATAGATCTCTCTTCCTATTATAAATTGAATTTCATTAAATATTTTTCTTGATGAAATCACAAAGTAATGTCTTCTTATTTAATAAAAATCATGTGCTATATATATTCTACATAAATATAGTAAAGACATTCTTATAATAACGTTTAAATTTGACATGATTATTTTGTAGTATTAAAAAGTAAAATTTTTTATATATTTAATTTATAATAATATTAAAATTTAATAATTTTTTATTACTTGGGGGGGGGTTGGGCGCGGGGATGTGGTCCTTATACGACGGGCGTCGGACCCTCCGGGCCAATGCACGGTGCATACTCCCGCCTGCAAGAAGAGACCACTACCGTAGTTACCAACTCCCAACAAGGGTAGTATAGTCATTTAAAGTCCTAATTATCCCTGATGCCCCAGTAGTCCAATACGAATCACATTTTAATTTCGCAGCAAACATCAAACAATCGCCTCCGATCTCTCCCTCCCATTCTCTCTGTCGCTCAAAAAATTTCCGTACAATTTCCCGTCTCGTCTTCTTCTTAAGTTCTCTATCTATATTCCGAAAATTTTATATCGTGGATGTATATTGAGTCATTGGGATTTCGATTTTGTCCTAATAGAGTGATCTGATTAGTCAAAGACAGCAAATTTTCGACAGTCAGATTCCAGGCGGACGGAATTGTGAGATTCCGGTTGGTTTGCTACCAGCGGCGTGCTATTTGACTGAGTATATGGTGGTTGAGTTTTAGTCTTGAAACCGAAGAAGTTAGGGTTCGATTTTGGTTAAAGTTAGGTTTTTGACGGTTTTTGCTAGAGAAATTTTAAGTTAAATACAGTTATGCCCCGGAGTTCGAGGCACAAATCGCATAAGCAAAGCAAACACAAAGAGGCCAAGGATTACTACTCGGATTCAGACGAGGATGTGAAGATGAAGGAGAAGAACAGCAGCAAGGAGGAGGGCGGGTCGCTTAGGGCTAAGGATTCGAGCCATTCCGCTTCAGGGGAGAAGCGGAAGCTTTCTTCCTCCCTGCAGTTGAAGGAGGGGAAGGATGGAAAGGATCTGGGAAATGGGGACGCTTCAGAGGAATATGTTTCCTCAAAAAGGCGGAAGGAAAAGGTAGAGGGCGGCAGTGGGAGTGATAGGTGGAATGGTGGAGGAGATGAAAAGGTTGATGTCGTGGGTATAGACAAGGAAATGAAAGCGGAAAGTTCAAGAATTGATTCTGAGAAGGGTTTCAAATCAAAGGAATCAAAGGGTTCAGGGGACTCAAAGAGCAAAAGTAGTAAAAGGCACGAGAGTGGTGGTGAAAAGGAAGAGAAGAACATGGGTTCGGTAGCGGAGAAGGAGGAAGGTAGAAGTGGCAGTAGGAGTGAATCTAAGAGGAAGTCTGAGAAGGAGTCTGGGCGTAAGGAGGGGAAGGAGTTAAAGGAACTAAAGGAAAAGGACCGTGGGCATGATAGGGATAAAAAGGGTCAGGAAAGTAAGCGGGAGTTAGAGGTGCGTGCTGCAGATGGAGATGTGGCAAAGAAGCAAGCATCACAGTTAGAGGATGCTGTTGAAGACAGACCGGGCAAGAGAGGTAGAGAAAATACCGGTAAGGTAACTTAATTTTGTGCTGTGTGATTGATAATGTTTTCTTTCTTCCGCCAAAAAAAAAAAAAATCATTTTATGTTTTCTGGCTTCAATTTTCTGTATCGGATAGAACTTAGAAGGGATAAACTTTTCCTCCTTTGGTTTTTGTTTCCATAAGTGGGAGAACCTGAAAATCCAACCCCAATCCCCTCGCCCTTCTCCCCTGAAAAAGTAAAACATAAAGAAAAAGGTTTGAAGCTTACGGAAAGGGTCTTTTGGATGTTCAATACATTGGGCTTGCTAAAGAAATTGAACTTGGAGAGCTGGATATTGCTTAGATATCAATTTACTAAGTGACTGAATTGGCTCCTCTACCCAGTCGTTTTAGGGTGTTTAAGTTACACATTTAGTGAAAGAAATGTTTTTGTTACATCTGCAAAGGTTTTTGATTGGACAGGATTAGATTTAGCTAGTGTCCCTTTTCTTTTGGCTCATGCTTGTTGTGTGTTAAGGTTCAATATAGATATTCATGTCCAATGCCATATAGAGTGTCTTTCTTTAACCATGTTTGATATAATTCAGGGGATGGGGATGGGGATGTTACTTCTTTTGGGGTAGAGTTCTTTGAGGAAATTCACGTACAAGCAGCTGATAATTCCCATGATTATGTTATTTTAAGGTTGCAAGAGTGCAAACATTGCACTTTTCTCATGGTATGTTCCAAATTTCTTGCATGAGCCTTGTTGTTGCTGACTTTATCCTGGCAATCAAGTATCTTGTGATGATTTTTTTTTTTTTGGGAACACTCCATGGTCTCCCAATGATCATAGATTGATGCCTTCTTGCTACTAATTGATACTCAAACCCTGATATGTTCAAATGGAAGGTCAATCATATTTTAGTTTGAGCTTACAAAACCCATTATGATGAAGTCCAAATATATTGTATCCTATGTCAATGTTTGATAAATTGCATGATTCTCTATTTCATTTTTATTGGGAAATGGTAATGATGTGGACCCCCCCACACACACACACATACATACATACATACATACATACATACATATATATATATATATATATATATATATATATATATATTCAAACATAGGAAACTAGGCATATAGACTAGGAGGCGAGAATCGTAATGCATTTTCCTTTGCTTTGTACTCTAGAGGCACATCCCTGAGTTTTTGTCTTTCAATAATGTTTTCTTGCATAAACACTGAATCTTTAGCTTTTGCTATTCTAGGCAAGATCTGTTGCCTATCCTCTTGAATTTGGTTAGGATGGCTTTTATAATCTGGTTTCCTGAACTCATGGTTGTCCATATGCCATTTTTGTGGGTTTGGAGGGTGAGGAACTGGGGCGGTGAAGAACCAAATTATAATTCCTGCAAATGATTGAGTTCTCTTGTCTTCTCGTTATAGAATTGATTGATGGATCTCATGAATAATAAAGTCTACTAATTTCTTGTTTTTATGTCATGGCTCCCATAATAGTTTAGATTCTGAAATTGGATTTTTGATAGATTAGGTTATTTTGATTGGGCTTATCTTCATGCTGTTTAATAATTTCCTTAAGAGTTGGCTAACTTCTTTTCTCTTTTTCTTTTTAGAAAAAAGAACTGATCTGTGAATCTTTTATATAACCTTTTATTAATCATATTGCTATCCATTGTTTTGCAGAACTGGCTCTGCCAGATGAATCCCGGAATCCTGAGCTAGAGAAGGAACTTGAGAAGAGGATCCGCAGGCGGCGAGAAGGATCCAATGATAGAGATAGATATCAAGATGCAAGAGAAAGTGATGAGAAACATCTTACTTCTAGAGTTGATCGTGGCAAGGATGGAAAGCACAAAGATGAAAGGCACAAGGACAGTAGTTATGGAGATAAATATCAAGACAATGTCGAAAAAGATGATCGGCACAAAGATGAAAAGTATCGGGAAGATGCTGAGAAGCATCGTGATGATAAGTATCGTGAAGATGTTGATAGGGACAGTAGACGTAGGGATGACAAGTACCGTGAGGATGGTGAGAGAGAGAATAGGAGGAGGGAGGATAAGTATCGTGAAGATGGTGATAGAGATGATAGGCGCAGGGAGGATAAGTATCGGGAAGATGGAGAAAGAGATGGTCGGCGTAGGGATGATAAGTCTCGTGAAGATAGTGAGAGAGAGAGCAAACGCAGGGATGATAAGTACCGTGAAGATGGTGATAAAGATAGTAGACGTGATGATTGCTACTATGAAGATGGTGAGAGGGATGATAGGCATAGGGATGATAAGTATAGAGAAGACAGTGACAGGTACAAGGAAGATAAACGTCGAGAGGACTATGAGAGGGAAAATAGATATAGGGATGGCAAGCAAGGAGATGATGCTGATAGAGAGAAGAGATTCAAAGAGACTAAGTACAGGGATGAACGATCCTCAAGAGACCGCTCTGGTGACAAGTCTGATGCTAAGCACACGAAAGAAGAGAGTCACGCTTCAGAGCTTCATTCTAGGAAATCAAGCGTCCGTGACAGTAGTCCAAATTTTGATGATCGGGCCAGATCGAGAGATGATCTGGGAAGAAAAAGGACCTCCGATAAAGAGGATCAAGGAGATGTCAGATCACGAAATACCAAAGATCAACGGTACGATTCAGAGAAAAGATCTAGCAGCACGAGGATCGACTTGGTCACTGATAGAGGGAGGTCTTCCTCCAGGACTGCTGATCTGGAGCTCACTCCAGGTCGCAATAGACATCAAGGTTCTCCGAGTTCAATTACAAGAGATCATTACAGGTTACTTAAGCTTCGCTTATGTCATATTCTTGTTTCAGAGTTGACTTAATACTCACTCTTAGGTATATCCTGCTGTATAGGTAGGCACTAGTCTAGAAATAGAAAAGGAGCTGACCTTAGCAGAATCAGAGTTATGGAAGCTGATAGAGATCGCAGATCCCTTATCTTTTCATGCTTTTAAGTTATAATTGATTTCCAATGCATTTGGAAAAGCTTGCTAAGAGATTAGAGATCACGGATCCCTTGTCTTGTTTTCATCTGGTGGTGGTTGGTCTGGTATTTATTGAGGAGAATTATTTTGAAATTAAGAGGAGACCTCCCATGGTTAATGAAACTATTTGAGTGGGTTTTGTCTCTTTTCACTTAAGTAAATGATTGAAAATCAGAGAGTTCCTCTTTGTCTTTGCTCATTTGTGATTCCACTGCATGGCTAGACCCTGACTTATTAGATGATGAATAAATGTATATAAACTCTTGGCAAACTCCTCTGCTGGCTTAGGGGCTGGATTCTTTCTTGATAATTCTTGTGCTTTTGAGGGTGATGGCGGTGCTTACATATGTTAAAAACATTTCTTGTTATTTTCTTGGATGTATTGGCATATGCTGCAGACAACATATTTTCCCTTCATTATGAATTTAGGTGGTGAACTTAAAAATTTTCTGTGTAATTATGTGATTAATAGCAATAAAAAATAATTAGAACATGCAAGAATCTTATGTTTCCCTTTTTATCTTCTTCTAGGGTTTCAAAGCAAGATGAGCCAAAATACAGGGAATATGCATATGAAGAGAGATTTAGGCATACTGTAACCTCAATTAGAGAGTATGGCAATGTTGGGGTGAATGAGAAAATTTCCTCATCTCGTTTGATTGACAAAGTTGTTCAAAAGGACGATAGCCATATGGGAGACTTGTCAGCTGAAAGGCGCCTGAAACTGGACATCCGAACCTCTCCCAGGCAACTTATTGACAAGTCCCCTTCGTCCACAAGTGCTGAACGTAGACATTTCGGTAGATCTGATGTTAGACGGAGTATTGACGTTGAAGATTCTGGGCAGAGGAGTGGTGGTTCCAAGGATCCAAAAGATTACTCTGGTAAAGAAGGCAGGGGAAGCCGCGAGTTGGCTTCGGAGGCCCTGGCAGGTGATGAACTTTCCCAAGGTGATGGAGACACGTTATCTGTTTCTTCACCTTTTGCTAGACCCAACCATTTGTCTAGCAGTTCCAAAACTCTTTTACCTCCTCTCTTCAGGACAGCAGTTGACAGTCCCTCAAATTTTGGATCTTCTGAAGATGACAGTAGAATGAAGTTTAGCAATCGTCATAGAAGGATTAGTGATCCTAACATGGGAAGAGTGCAGGGAAGCCCTTGGAAAGGTGTTCCAAATTGGCCTTCTCCTGTGGCAAATGGTTTCATGCCCTTCCAACATGGGCCGCCTCCTGTTGGTTTTCATCCAGTGATGCAACAGTTTCCTGCTCCTCCAATGTTTGGTGTCAGACCTTCTATGGAGTTGAACCATCCTGGGGTTCCTTACCATATTACTGATTCTGACAGATTTTCTGGCCATGGACGCCCCATGGGATGGCGGAATCCAGTGGATGATTCAATCCCCCCTCCAATGCATGGCTGGGATGCAAATAGTACTGCCTTTGGTGAAGAATCTCACCTTTATGGAAGGCCAGATTGGGAGCATGGTAGGACCGTACCTGGTGGCCGAGGATGGGAGTCAAGTGGGGATATGTGGAAGGGTCCAAAGAGTGAGGCTAGCATGGAATTGCCATCTGCTTCCTATAAAGAGAATCAGTTTACTCATGGCTCAGTGGATGTTGCTGCTGCTGTCCAGTCAGGTCAACAAGCTAAAATTGGGCAAATGCAGCCTAATGTTTTTGCTGAAAGTGTTGAGACTGCTCAGTCAAGTGACTCATTGGAAAAGAAAACAATGAAAGATACAAATCCTACTCCCGAGACTATTTGTTTTGCTAACATGTCGCAGAAGGATGATGCTCAGCTTTGTCATGTTTATCTTTCCATGCTTGACATTTCTGCAGAACTTACTGAGCCTGAGTTGTATGGCAAGTGCGCTAGCTTATTAGCTCTGGATGATCAAAGAATTTCTAATCTAGAGGACTCCGAGATTTTGTATATAGAGGTAAAGTTGACAGCCCAACTTAATGTTCTCTCTGATTTTTGTTTTGTGTTGTGTTTTGTGTTTTGTGTTTTTTTTTTGGGTGGTGTGTGTGTTATTTTCTCAAAATAGTACAATGGCTCTCATTTTATGAGTTTCTTGATTTGCTTTAACAGGATGCGGCAAAATCCAAAAAAAATAACCCAAGTTCGAATTCAAGTGCATCACTTTTTGCGTCCATAAGTGATTCTCTTTTACAGGTATATGCATTGCCTTTGAAGGTTCATAGACTATAGGCATTCTTGTTGACATGTTGCTCTGATTTTTTGCCAGAGCATTACTTGCGCTAATAAATTTATTGGCGTAAACATTTTCTTCATATCATTTTGAAGGGTGTATTTATTTATTTATTTATATGTACTGTGAGGATGCCAAGTCAAACTTCAAATTTACCTAAAAATTGCAAAAGAGGTTTTTGCTAATGCATGGTTCTTGGATTCAATTGCAGAAAGCTATAATGCTTTACAAGAAACACGCAGAAAATTTTAGCATCCCCAGTGCAGCGAATTCTGCAATATTTGGCATGCAGAACACAAGTTTTTTGAAGTCTGATGGCGAGAAACAGAATTCAGAGGACAATAAATCTGAGGAACTGGTACCTGCTGGTGATGAGACGCAGCCTGGGGATGTGCTTGCAAATTGTGATATGGAAGTTCAGCTGCCGATTAGCCTCCAGAAGTTGGGAGAGGTTCCTAGTGATGAATCTCAGAAGTTGGATGAAACAGCAATTTCCAACATTCTGGAGAAACCAGAGGAGCCGACATACAATGCAAGTACAGGTGCTGAAATGGTTGGTGATCCAGACGTGCAAAACCGTGTTGTTGACAACTCTGTATCCTTGGAAAATGCCGAACCATCTGGTGATAACTTACCTGCTGTGATGGAAGAGGTGGTCCTGCCATGCAACTCTACAGCAAGTCAGTGGGCAGATAGAAGAAATGAGGAAGAACCAAACCCTGATACTAAATGTGGTTCCTTGGTTTTGTCCGAGGTGTCCTCTAAGGCATGTGAGGTAGAGATGCTGGAGTCAATTGAGTCTGGGTCAGTAAATTTAAGTCGGATACATCATTCTCCTGAAAATACACATTGAGACAATTTATTTTTGGTTCAGTTTTTGAAATGCCGTGCGTAATTTTCAATTCTATTCTCTCTGTGCTGCTCATCTTAGTTAAGCAATAAAGATTTTGGGTTCTTTTAGCATGTCTTTGGATATGTTTTGGGAGATGGGTATTCCTCTTGTGCAACAGGGATCTTGATTAATATGGTGTCCTGTTTGCCTCTCTGCTCGATCTTTCTATCTGGTCATCATAATGCTGGTTCTTTCTCAAGTAACAGGTACTCCTGCTGAAACTGTTCCTCTGCTTACTGTTTATGGCAATCCTTTTTTTTTTTTTGGGGGGGGGGGGGTTGGCTGGGTGGGTGTGTGTGTCTCTAAATAAATATATATTCCTTTTGGTTTCTGACAGTACATGATTAAAATAAAATCTGTAGAAAAGGATCCTGAGTGCAATTGGTAGAGATATACTCCCTCTATTTTCAAAGTACTTGTTGATAAAATATTTTTATTTTATTTTAAAATATTTGTTCACGTACGTATTTGTAAAATTAATGATCAATTTTTTTTATTTTATTCTCATTTATTTTAAGTTAAATACTTAATTTTTTTTACTTTAGAATTTTCACTAATCAATAGTTAATTATGTTTTGAATATAGATATAATATGAATTTTATTTAAATTGTAATATTATTTTTAACATATTTATTAGGTGAACCAAGTACTATAGGTTGTATTTGAATAAGAATTGAATTAAGATATATTTTTTTTAAATTTAATAAAATATTATTAAATAAGAAGTAAATGTGAAGTCTAATTGAGAGAGAAAATATGATATATTGTGAGTATATGATAGTTTTTGAGAAATTAAAATTATTTAAATTCATATTATTTTAAATTGAACTTTTGATTTGGATTGGAAAGACATTCTTCTTAAATACAGCTTAAAGATTTTCCTAAAAATTTTAATTCCGGGGACTTCAGAGGAGTCCCTTGCCAATTTTGGGCCTATTGAATTCTGCTCGGACGGTATGAGTTTTCCAGGAAAAGTTGTATAGGTTAGGTATTGCCATTATGGCAAATTAACTCATTAAACAACCTTCAAATGAAGGGGAAGGAAAATATTTGGCATGGTATTCAGACTAAATTTGAGATTTTTTTTATACTTTTAATCAAATTTAATGGTTAGGTTGTACTTGGATAAAGATTAGATTGAGATGAGTCTATTAAAATTTAATAAAATATTATTAAATATGAAGTAAATAAGTGGCCAATCATTAATGAGAGAGGAAATACGATGTATTGTGAGTATATGATCGGTTTTTAAAAATAAAAATTATTTAAATTAATATTTTTTTTATTTCAAAATAATTATTCATGAAATTTTTTTATTTTTTTAAAAATAAATATTCATGTACATATTTTTTAAATTAACTATTAATTTTTTTCTATTTTACTTTTATTTATTCTAAATAAATTATATAATTTATTTTTTTTCTTATTTAAAAATTTTTACCAATCAATAGCCGTCGTGTTTTTAATATAAGGAAAATATAAATTTTGTTTAAATTGTAATATTATTTTTAATATTTTTAATCTGTGTGTAAAAAATATTATAAATAAATATTTTAAAATAAATAAAGTATTATTTTAAATTAAAGTTTTGATTTATATTTAAAAAAGTTTGTTTCCAAATACTATCTTAATATTCTTAACTGGGAATTATTGGGTTTTTCTACATTCATCTTCCAACGGTGGTCTTAGGGAAAGATATAACCATAAATATACTTTCTTTTTTAAATTTTTTTGGGGCAGCTCTATTATCAAAAAGAGCAACTTTTTTTACAATGTAATAACTCAATTATCAAATGAGGGGTTCACTGGTGGAAGTCGAATTCAGATTAAATTTGAGTTTTTTTTTTTATTTTTAATACTTTTAAAATTCAAAATTTATTCGACAAATATTTTTTATACTGTCACCATCCCTTGTCTATAATGCTCCTCTCCATGTCAGAAAATTGGGGTTTCTCTCTTACCATTTCCCGGCTTTTTTACCAAAAGGGGTTTGCTTTTGGAATCCCCAATTGTAATGGGTTTAACTTTAGAGGCATCTTCGTGGAGGAGGTTCCTCGCGTTTGGTAGACGTTCATTATCACAATCGAAAAAGTGAATATGTATTGATTTAGTAGAGAATTATGTATTATATTGAGATATTATTTTAGTGAAATAGAAAAAATCATATAGTGAATTTAGAATAACTTACAAATTATTTTTATATACAAAAATTTAGAATTAAAAAATTATAATAAATTTAGAATAAAAAATACTTGAATGAAATAAAATAATAATAAATGATGTTGGGTTGGAATTGTCTAATGATCATATCTAAACTTTCAATTTAATCTATTTGGAATACACATTGAAGCACATAGATATAGTTTTATCCATCTTTTAGAATTTTCAAACATTAAATTTAGATACAATTAAAAGGTCTATCCTTATTTTTTTTAGACACAATTAAATTTGGAATATTTATATTTTTCAAATTTTCAAATATTTCAGAATTTAAATATTTTGAAATAGTCATTTGAATTAAATAAATATTATGTAATTAATTTCAATTTCTTAAATTAAAACCAAAAATAAAATTTTATATACAATTTGAAGAAGACCTAATTTTGAATATTGAATATTAAGAAGATACTTAAATTTCCAAAATTTTTTAGATATATATTTTATGAAATAAAAATTAAATAAAAATATTTCTCTAAATAAATTAATATGAAGATTAATAAATTTTTTTCATACAATTTACAATAATCAATGTGTAATGTCCAGTAATTACAAGAAAATTACCATAATCACCATTTTACACTGGAAGTAGGCGGCACCACTCCTCGCATTTGCTGGTACACCTCGCGTCTAGCAAATGCGAAAAACCCTTTCGAGTGGGGTGCCTCCGAAATTAAACCTACTACGGTTGGAGATTCCAAAAATGAACCCCTTTTGGTCAAAAAGCCTTCATTCCCCACCTTATTGCAAATCTTCTATTTTCCAATATTCTATATTAGGGTTTCGTGCTTCATCATCCTGATGGTGGGAGGAGGAAGTGATCTAACCATAACTATACCCTTTTTTTTTTTTTTCCATCTTGGCTCAAGAAGTCAAGTGATGGGCATCTCTACGATGTATTTGAATAAGAATTAGATTGAGACGAATTTATTAAAATTTAATAAGATATTATTAAATGTGAAATCCAATCATTATTGAGAGAGAGAACATATAATGGGTTGTGAATATATAATAGAATTTGGGAAACGAAAATTATTTAAGTTAATATTATTTAAATTTTCAAATTTAGTTTGAATTGAAAATAATTTATTTTCGCTTACAACTCGATTGTAAAAAAAGAGTGATTCTTTTCATATTATAGTAATTTAATTATCAAATATTACATTCATTTTACAATATAAGTCATTTTAGACTTATACACAGAAATTAAAGGTTTTAAATTCTATAAAATTTTAAAATTAAACTTAAAAAAATACCATTGATTAAGTATTTGTCTATATTGATAATTGGAGAGAGTTGAGTTATAATTAGTGAAAATAAAGATATTGCAGGAGGTAGAATTGAAAAAAATAATAGTAAATTTTTATAAAATTTTGTAAAATGACCTATATTGGAAAAAAAATTAAATTTAAAATGATTTATGTTGTGAAATAGAGGTAGTAAGAGATTTAGTAACAGTGAACTCATTCTATTTTAGGAAAAAAAATAAATTTTCAATATGATTTCAATCCTTTTTGCACATTTTTTTGGTGTTGAGAATATTACAAAATTAAAGTTAGAATGTATTTGAGAATATGTACTTTGTGCAAGCATATTAATAGTTACTAATCATGCTTAATATACTATTTCCTCCGTCCCATAATATAAGTCGTTAGAGATTACTTTTGCTATCCCAAATTATAAGTCGTTGGAGACTTTTCAATAAGGTTTTAAAGTTATTTTTACATTTTTATCCTTATTTATTTTTCTCTTTCCCTCTCTCTCTCCTCTCTTTTCTTGTTTTCAAAACATTTAAATAGGGGTAGTTTAGAAAGAAAAAAATATAAAGTCACATTATTTTTAAGAATCTTAATATATGTAAAATTAAATCAAACGACTTATATTATGAGACGGAGGGAATATAAATTAAATACTCAATCATTAAATTATTGTTTAAACATTTGTGTCGTAAATAGAACACGGAAAGGGTAGTGTCCATCCTCTACTTTTTTTTAAAAAAAATTTAGTATTTATTTTAGAAAAAATTATTTTTAATAAAAATCATTTTGTACATTTCAACCTCACAAAAAACATAATATTAATTTTAGTACATACTTTTATATAGTTAGTCCTTAATTCAAGTTTTTAATCCCGTCTCTAAACTAAGTCAATTTTAACCCAAATGCAAAATATGCATTACACATTGCAATTAAGAGAAAATCTACAAGGCATCATAATTTACTTATTATTTTAGGGTGTAAGTTAATAAGAATTTGATTAAAATGAGTTTATTTAAATATAATAAAAATTATTAAATGCGTGGAGTTAGGTGGGATTTAAAATGATGTTAAAGAAAAAGAATATATATTGTGAATATATGTTAGATTTTGGAAAATAAAATTATTTAAATTAATGATCCCTCTGTCTCGTTAAAATTTAAAGTAATTGATTTGATACGAGATTTTATATAAAAATAAAAGTTAAAATATAAAAATAATAGAGTATAATATAATATAGTATAATATAAATAAGAAATACGTATATTTTATAATACTTTACGTCAAATCTAAATATATAAAAGTAATATATACTCCCTCCGTCCACAAATAATTGATATATATATTTTTAGTTTGTCTAAAAATAACTATCTACTTTTTAACTGTATGTTGTATTTAATTTTTTTTTTCAATTTTATCCTTAGCACAAATTTTTATCAATTAATTAATATTACAATTAACCATACTGAAACTATTTTAACCAACAATAAAATCACGTTATCTTATAAAAATAGTAAAAAATATAATTCAATGAGGTGATATAAATAAAAAAAGACTCTAAAATAATGAGTGAGAATAGAGAGACAAATGACATATGTGAAAAGATAGAGAAATATATAATTACTAAAGTAGTGTAATTAAAGAAGTTGTGAGATTCAAATTAATGAGGTAAGAAAGATAATAAAAATATTTTAAATAATATAATAGACATTTTAATTATTATTATTATAGAATTTTACAATTCTTTAATATGTGTAATTTTTATAATTAGATCAATTATTTATAAATAAAAAAAATTATTTTATAATAAATTAAATAATAAAAATATTCATTTTAAAGAAAATATTAATTTTTAAAAAATAATTTAAAATAATAAATAAGTTAATTTAATTAAGACGGAGCACAGTTCCCTTTGGCCGCCACAAGTTTCTCCAATGATAATTACAAATAATTGAGTAGCAAAATCAGAGAGCGTTTTTTTGAGGATTACCGACTCTCATTAAGTACCCTCGAATATCCATAGTGGGAAACACAAACGAAGGGTAGGATTGTCATCTTACATTAACACCCTTCCTTCCAATAAACAAACGCCACTAACCACCACAACCACCAGATTTACATTTTTTTTAAAAAAAAATCGTGTCAACGGCTTTCCAATGTATAAAAGCAGCTTTCCTTAGCTCCGTCTCTTTCTCTCTCCTCCCACCACGGCTCTGCAATATTCTGCCTATCATTATCATCCAGCTGCTCCAGGTAACAGCTTAATTTTCAATTGTCTTCTATCGTATAGGTTTTAATTATGCTTGTCGTGTTATGATGAAGGTATGATTGTCGAATCTAAACCTGCGAAGTCCGAAATTTAAGAAAAGATGGAAGCTTGGTGCTGAGTCGAAGATCACGAAGGATTTGATTGCAATAGGAAGTAGTTGAATGCTGCTGACAGACATGTTTTTTACTACGATGATTAAATGAGTTTTGATTTGATTTTGTTTGGATGAGCAAGGAATTAGTAAGAAAGGAACACGAATCAGATTATTCATGAGTAACAGTTGGTTTGGCAATGTTTAGTGGAAGCTCTTTTGCTGAAGTAGAATTTTGTGATAAATAAATATAATTGAGCGTTGAATATTTTTTTTGATCTGATTGTGTGATTTGTTACTGAATTCTGCATATATATTACAAGCAGACTAGTCCAATTTCTTGTTTTACTTTGCTCAAGGATATTTGTTATGAATTTAATTTGCTAGTTAAAGGTACCTGGAGAGTGAAAGAATCAATTTTTAGGTGTGCTGGTTAGGTAGTTAGCTGCTTGTTATATGATGATGATTGGATGTTGTTAATCAATAGAGCAACAACTGGTTGGGTGGCTGATTATAGCGGTTGTGTATGATAAAAGTAGTTAAACTTTGCCTACTTTTTTCACAGTGTAAGGGGGATGTATTGCACAAAAATGCAGGTGCTTTATTTTGTCCCCTAAGTTTAATGATTAAAGAGAATAGTTTTTGGATAGATTATACTATTCTTAAATTGGCATTTCTATTCTCATCTAATTAATGGTTTTGCATTCATTTCATTATACTATTATGTTCTTACAGAGTAAGATACTATCTTAAAATTTTGCTTAAAGTTTTGCCTGGCTCAAAGTTTTAGTCATACCATGTATTTTTACTCCGTATGATTTTTTGCCTTGTGGAAACAACTTTCAGGTAGTTCAATTTCCACATATTTGTCTTCATACTCATGGATTTGAAAAGTTTTGGTTGAAAATATCCTTTGCTTTGACAGATAACAACCAATTATAAAAGAGTTCTTTCCTGGTGGGTGGGTGGGTGGGTGTGTGTGTGTTTGTGTGGACCGTAAGAACTGGGGCTTTGAACTGATAAAGAACCTAACTACCACTTCTAAACTTTCTGTGTGATGCAATTTTGGACAGTCTATTTTTTATTGTAAGTTATCTCAACGAATTTCTGATCCTGCCTTGAATCCTGTTGGCCATCGACACTCATAAGGTTTCTCTTGCAAAGCAGTGAACACTGAATGCGTTGACAAATAAAGGATTAGTGTCTCAATTAGTGTCTCAATCTTGAAGTTGAAGTCTTTTGGCTTGTATATGATAGATTATACATTGCTATTTTGTTTTCCTGATCTCTTTTAGTTTTGTTGTAGATGTAGATTTTGTGGCTGGAAGCAAGTTTCATGGGTGATGGTCCTCAAGGAATAGAGGTCTTCCCTGAGCATTTCCGAGTTTCAACTTCTGGTGGAGACCCACTCCAAAGTCAAGCTTCCTCTGTCTCTGATATAAGAACTAATAGTTATTTTAGGTATTCCTTCCTGAAAAAAATAATGACCCCCCAAAAAAAAAAAAAATCACTTTGGATTGGCTCCGGCCTCATTGTTTTGTTTTCTGTGAATTAGTGTAGGTCCAAAAGTCCGTGGGCAAAAGAAAAATTAAAGAGTGCTCAATCTATGTTGAAATTGTTTAGTTTACGGGGTCTACCTTGGGTATCAGGATCAGATGGTGAGGAAAAGGTTGGTTGAGTAAATTTTTAAAACATTATCAGTTAATGGTTACATATGTGGTCACAGCAATAATATCTTTAGTATCATATGCAGGTTGTGCTAGATGCTACAGAAGTTGCATCACTTCGATCAGAGATAGCTGATCTAGAAGAGAGGGAAGCTCATTTAAAAGCTCAGTAAGTTCAAATGATGCTTGATTCTTGATCATGCTGACTTAGAAGAGACAATGCTACTAAATTTCTTCTGTTCTCTTATTGAAGCTGACAATTCCATTTTGTACAGGCTAGAGCATCTAGATGAAATATTGCGATCTGCTCGACTATCAGGCTATCTGTACATAAGAACGGTAAAAACTGTGTGCACATGTCATATTGTAACTTTGATTTGGTAATGGAGTTTATTGTATTCTGTTCATTTTGAATACTCCATTGACAGCTCCTGATTTATTTGCTAGAGATGGGCAACGCTACCTGGAGAACCTCCTCCTATTGATGATACTGAAGTTGATGACTGGCTACCACGATTCCTTGTCCTCCATGGAGCATGTATTTTTTTATACTTATCATCCACAGGTGAGAAATTTAGCTTACAGGTTGACAGCTACTGGTTTCTTCTAGTTGTACAAGCATAGGTGGAATGGGTTGTTCTTTTCCACTTCATTTCATCCTTCATCATGACTGTGTATTTATTATGATCTAAACTCTGCCTGGATTTTCTGCCAATTTTACTGAAGAAATTCTACATTTCAAAGTTAGGCATGATGTCTAGATTTGAGAAACAGGAAAACTATATGATACGGATAATTTTCCTTTTTACCCATTTGTACGAGATTAGGAAATTTCGTGGTTAAAATTGTATTCTCAGTATCCTGCACCATGTTCAGCACGACTAAGGAACATTTTTGAATGTATGGTAGTTGATCCGCTCATGCTTAAAGTTTATGCCCTCAATATTTTGATCTCACATAACACTGTCCGCTTTTATGGGGATGTAATATGTGATAGATTGGGTGGGTATCTTTTCTGTAATTGGCTTGTGTTGAAATTCATCATCCAATTTTTTCTTGCATTGCTATGCATACTTACATGCAGAACTATCTTGTAGATTTGAGCCCTCAGGATTCCACGCTGCTATCAGATGTTGTTGAAGTTGGTCCTCTTCCAAACCTTACACGGGAGGATGACGAAACCAGATATTGCTTTTACGTCTTAACTCATCATGGTCTGCGGTATGAATGCTCAAGTGCTTCTAGGCTACAGGTAGTTGTTACCTTTGAATTATGTTGTTCATACATTTTGCTGATTCATATTATCAGGATTTGCCTATCTTTGCATCTGCTACAGCATGTTATATTATGTTATACATCAGCATGACTTCCTCATGGAAATTTCCATGATGATCTGGACCTCAGAAATTCATTCTGATCTAAGAAGAAGTTTCAAAAGATTGTCATTTCCCGTGAACTTAGTCTCTTGACAATTTACTGAAAGTTTACCACGGTCTTTGGTCCTTTGAAATGTCTAGACTATAACATTTGTTCAAAATGAAACTAGAACAAATATAGTGAGGGGTGAGGGGGACACTAGGAGAAAACCTTCGAGAGATCTCTTGAACAATGTTATCATATGTTGGTTGTAGCTCTATTTAAATTCTTTTCTTTGGTTTTTTTCTCTTTTATTCCTTTTGAAAACCAGAGAGGTTACTAGTTTCTCTTTGGTTCAGGTGGATTCTTGGTTGGCAGCCTTACAAATTGATCGTAAATTGGGATCTGGCTCTAAAGATCCGGATGATGCAGAGGAAACATGACAGTATTGATAACTGGACAATAACTTGTAAATAGGTTCAAATATCATGTAATCTCTCATCCCCGGCTGCAACATCAGGAAGAAAACCTGGTTTGATCTGTATATGTAGCAAATGTCTTGCTGAAACAATAATCAATTAAGCATATTATTAGTTTCAGGAAATTTTTTCAGTGGTTTGCCGAAAAGAATCGCTCTTTTTCAAGTGCACTCCTGAAGCCTCTTTTTCATATGACAATGGCAACAGTTGATCTTGCTGCAATTTTTCTACTTCCATTCCAGATCTTATAGTGCCTTTCCATAAGAGCTGATCCAAACACAACAGTTTCCAGAAATCATGGAAATCTGCTTGTTTTGTCCTTGATGCATATGCATTGAACCTCGGCTCTTACCTAATGAGGAAGTACATCTTAATCAATCAGGTTTACCCTTTGACAACGTTATAAAACAATGATTCTATCTAAAGCTTTGCAAATCAGAACTATTTTTCATTGTTTTGTCTAGCTTAAAAGTGACAGATTGAACTCTGCCCTTTGTAATCCTTGGTCCTAGGACTTTCAAGACTCAAATAATTTGACCGTCTCCCCTCCCATAAAGCCATTTTCAGGTATACAAGCAACGAGAGGCCCGTCAAGCAACATGACATGTGATCATTTTCAGTCTCTTTCATGCAGACTTATGTGGCAATCGAATAAGTGCACATGTTTTACTTTCTCATGGGCTCTTTTCACAAAGTTAAAAGGATTACCTTTAACTCACTCTTCATCAAATCTCGTGCCAGGCAAGAATTGCATTTCCTAAGCGGCGTTACGTACTTTCCTTTTGACAGAGTTAAGCAATTACAATTGTCTTTTCCGACACTATATGATACGGGGACGAAAACCATTTCTTGTCCACCTGAATTTCTAATTCAATTAGGAATTAGATTCTCAATCCCTAATCTATTACTTCAATTGTTATCTTATGTTAGAATGTATTTCTTGCCTTTTGTCAATATAAGTTAAATTATAAATTATACTCGAGAATGTTATTTAAAATTAAAAAAAAAGATAAATTTATTACTTTTTATTTAAATTTAAATATTTTTTCAAATATAAACTTGTAATATACGATTTGTTTAGTATAATTTATTTTTTTATATATTTTTTAAGTTATTACACGAGATGTGATTTTATTTTCCGTAACAAAAAATTATAAATCATGTACCTAGAAACAAAGTGTGACTTTTGCATCAAAATGTCATATTGGTTGAACACGTTTATGCTTCTATCTAAAATAAAAAATTTTCGAACCTGAACCTTCTAAAACACGAGTCCAATATGACAGGCAGAGGGAGGGCTGAGGTTTGACCTTTTTTGGCCATTTACACGTGAGGAATGCGAGAAATATCACATTCAGCAGAAGCGACGTCGTATGATACTGGGCCCACTCCCCAGCCAATAACCACCGCAACAAATCTGATTACATTCAACCATTTCTCAGCCTAACGATTCGGCTAGGGTTTTGACTCGCAAAACCTCGGAACGTGCGATTATTGCCAGTTATCGATGGAAGGAATGAAAGTACAACTTCTAAATCATTGCGTACAACATCATTTATTTGTCACATAGCTAGTACACTTTTCATAACCGAATCAGGAACCCATCACCGGCTCAAAAAGCCAACACTCATTATATTCTCTCTCTCTCTAAAACAGAAGCTTCGGCCTTCATAGCAGAGGTAGCACTTTCTTCATATCTGAATTTGCAGTTACCAAAAATGAGCTCTCAGATTTGCCGATCTGCTGCCCGAGCTGCAAGGACTCTTCTCTCCGCTTCCTCTAAGCAGAGCTCTCGTGCCTTTTCTGGTAAAAAACACATACATGCACACACTCTCTTTGTTAATTCAAATCAAACAGTAAATTTTCGTTTATCTTCCACAATCTATTAACTTGCGTGTAAAATTCGTTTAGTATGCTAATAATGGATGTAAACTAAATGAAATCGTTCCTTTTTCCTTGGAATGAAAATTAGACTATTGATCGGAGTAAAAAAGATTATCTCTTTCTTGATAATTTGTGAATGGAGATTTCGATCTGTTGATATTTCTATTAAGATAAGATTACATAAGGGAAGTCTTTTGTGTGAATAAAATTTTGGCACGATAAATTTTCAGTCTTGATGGCTTAGTTTTTGCTTGGAATTGAAATCTGGTTTATGTTTTTGCATGTTTGATTGTCAAATTGTTTATGGATTTTGTCAAGTGGATTTCTGTCTTTCATTTCTTCTTCTATGAGCAAAAAAAGGATTGTCATGTTTTTGGCTTATTTGTGGCTGTGAGCCTATGACTAAATTTCACTACTGATAAATTTCTTTGTATGAATTATGAAATTACTCGTTGCTTGGCTCTGATCATCCTGTTTGTTGTGGTCTTGGATCTATATGCTGCAAGCTAATTCTAATGCAAACATGTACTCTATGTAGCTGGCATGTTGCAGGTTTTTTTCTCCCCCCGCTCTCTCTCTCCCTCTCTCATGTACAGGATACAGATAATGTGTGCACGCTTATTATTATTATTTTTTACTTTTGAGAATTTGCATATGACTTCCAAGTTAGGAACAAGATTGGTAATGATATTTTTCTGGCTGTGAAGGACGAGCAGCAGCTGCAGCGTCAACCGTTTCATTGAGAGGAAGGGTAGCTTCCCTAGCTACTTATGGTACGGTACAGTCAGAAAATGCTGCTAGAAATTGGATATCTGGATTCCTTGCCCTTCCTGCAGCAGGTTTGAATTCCAGAATTTTGTCTGCTAAGTCTTCTTATTTTGCCTAGTCTCTGACGTAAATGGAAGATGGCCTCATATTTGGTATGGTTAAGTTCAAGAGAGAAGAAGAGGAGCCTTGTCCCTTGCTTAGTTGTAGCATTGTGTCATCCGGGACCTCTTCTATAATAAATTCTCCATTCTTGTTAATGGAACAGGGGGTATTCAAATGTGCGTGATATGTTTGCTCAGGTTGTATTCAAATGTGAGTACCTTCCTTCTTTTTCCCCCTGACAAACTCTCATGATGAGCCCCTCTAGTGATATGTTTTTCAGATAGTGAGCCTGAAAAACACATGCAATGACGTGTGTGCCTGTCTTTGTCTCTCTCTCTCTCTCACACACACGCAAAGAGGGAGGAGGTGATCGCTCTAACAAATCTACTAGCTGTGGTTGTTAGGGGAAGTTGTTTATCCAAACTTAGGACAGTAGATGAATTGATCATATATTGAACGTCAGTCTGGCTTGTTGTAGTTGCCCTAGTTTATTTATTATAAATTTATAACTCCTAGAAGAAGTCTCATTGATTCTTGAATTTTCTTCTTTTCATTGTAGCTTATATGCTCACGGAGCAAGAAGCACATGCTGCAGAGGTACATCAAGACCCTCCTTCCTGCTCTCTTTTCTCGGCAACTACACCTCAGATCAACATTTGCATACAATTTTGGTATTGCTGTTTCTGTGGTTCGATTCTTGCTTACATGGTTCTTTTCCACTCTATGTAGATGGAACGCACTTTTATTGCCATCAAGCCTGATGGAGTACAGAGAGGGCTGGTAAGATAATGTCAAACTTTGTCTATTACATAATCTTTTAGCATTTTCTTGATCCTTTTCTTTCTCTCTTTTTATTCGTTGCACTTTAATTATAGATTTTCAACTTGCTGATTATTCCAACCTCCCCCTTTTCATTTGCTTTCATTACCCTTGATATGGAAATGGATTTACCATCATGGAGTCTCTCTCTCTCTCTCTCTGTATCTAACTAGTCTAATATCATTTCCTTATTCAGATTGCAGAAATCATATCCCGTTTTGAGCGCAAGGGTTTTAAGCTTGTAGCAATCAAAATTGTGATTCCTTCAAAGGATTTTGCCCAGAAACACTATCATGATCTGAAGGATAGACCATTCTTTAGTGGCCTTTGTGACTTCCTAAGCTCTGGCCCTGTTCTCGCCATGGTAAGATCCATCGATTAACCAAGTACCTCTTTGCTTATTTGACAAAATTTTGAATTGAGTACTTTCTCACAATCAGGTTTGGGAAGGCGAGGGAGTTATAAAGTATGGCCGCAAACTTATTGGAGCTACAGATCCACAGAAATCAGAACCTGGAACCATCAGAGGCGACTTAGCTGTTGTGGTTGGAAGGTAACATTACTAACCGAATCTAATTGAACTACTCTTTGGTCTTTCCTTCGTCCACATGTATTTCTCTAGTCCTAATGAAGAGAGATAGTAAATCAAAACATTGCATGTAAATCAAAACACATATCATTGCCCATACATATATGTTTTCATAGGCTTTTCACCATTGCTTGTCTGGTGGCATTGGAATTGTGGGTTTGATACTAGTTTTTTACTTTTGTCATTTCAGAAATATTATTCACGGTAGTGATGGCCCTGAGACTGCCAAGGACGAAATCAATCTATGGTTCAAAGCAGAGGAGTTGGTTAGCTACACAAGCAATGCAGAGAAATGGGTCTATGGACTCAACTAAAGACTCTTTCTTTTCCATTTTCAATTCCTAGTGAAACTTGAAGTCCAGCATGAAAGACTCGGGTTGAAGCAAAATTATCAGAATAATGTAGTTTTCTTTAGACGAGGGAAAAAAATTGTCGGCATAACTTAAACACTGCAATAATATATTTCCCCATTTTAGCTGGTGATTCTGGGGGGAAGTAATTTTTCTTCAAAGTTCTTTTGCGTGTTGTTACATTTCAAATTTCTGCAATGGTAGTATCATTTTTTACCCCTTTCCAGGTATTGCCCAATATATCATTTTTAATATTTTTCTCATTAAAAAAACAAAACCCACTATAAAAATTATCATATTTTCCTAGTTAAATCAAGCCAAAAAAAAAAAAAAAGTCTATTAAGTCATCATGTTTATTACTAACACTACCCTAATTTTATAATACGTTATCAGCACGAGTCTTTACCGGTACAAAAGCCAGAAGACTAAGCACGAGTTTCTGCCGTTACTAAAGCCAGAAGACAGGTACGCATTTATTGATCTCTATGGCTAACATCGCGAAACTCGAATTTGTAGCCCTTGATATTTCTTGGAAAAAATTATATGTCATGGGTTCTCGATGCGAAATGCATCTAAATGCTGAAGGCCTTAGTGAAACTATTCAAGCAAATAATTGTGCATCTGCACAACACAAGGCTAAAACTTTGATTTTTATTCGTCGTCATCTTGATGAAAATTTGAAAATGGAATATCTTACCGAAAAAGATCCATATGGCCTGTGGGTAAATTTAAAAGAAAGATTTGACCACCTGAAGATGGTCGTACTACCTACTGCACGGTATGAATGGTTGCACCTGAGGTTGCAAGATTTTAAAACCGTGAATGAATATAGCTCCGCAATATATAAAATTACATCTCAATTAAAATTATGCGGAGAAAAAGTGACTGATGAAGATATGTTAGAGAAAGAATTGTGAGAGAAAGAAAGAGAGAAGTTTGAAGAGAAATTCTTGTGCAAAGAATAGTTAGAATTTTCTTAGTGTGTAGTGTGTAGATTTTATTCTAACACTACCCTAATTTTATAACACGTTATCAGCACGAGTCTCTACCGTTATTAAAGCCAGAAGACAGGTACGCATTTATTGATCTCGCTAAATTCGAATTTATAGCCCTTGATATTTCTGAAAAAAAATAATTATATGTCATACAGAAATGTATCTAAATGCTAAAAAAAATGAGATCCATATGTCATGTGGATAAAAAGAAAGATTTGACCACCTGAAGATGGCCGTACTACCCACTGCACGGTATGAATGGTTGCACATGAAGTTGCAAGATTGTAAAACCGTAAACTCCGTGATGTATAAAACTACATCTTAGTTAAAAAATTTGCGGAGAAAAAGTTACTGATGAAGTTATATTGGAGAAGACATTCTCCACTTTTCATACCTCGAATATTGTCCTGTAGTAACAATATCGAGAAAAATGGTATCCAAAATTGACAGCTTTAACATGGGTTATTATTGAGAAATCATGAAGCCAAATGAACTGGCTCAACAGCACTCCCAGAAGTGAATGCTGTTGGCTCCAGCAGAAGCCATCGTTATAGTCGTAGTTGTGGCGTGGCCGTGGTTATGGTCATGGACACACTCGATATTTCCCTTATCACAGAGAAATACTGGCCACCTGAAGTGGAACAGAAAAGATAATAAGGGAAAAAGATATTTCCATTAATAATAAGTATCATATCTTTTATTCATATCACTAGTGTTCATATGAATTTGAGGATACATGCTTATAGTTGCTCTTTTGTAATTGAGCTGACAAATTTAAGATGAAGGTTTGTAATTGTTCTTTTTCAATATTTACATTAGAGGAAGACAAACAATTAGTAATTATGGACTTCAGCTCCTCTTTTTCGACATCTCCCTCATTTTCTTTCCCCTTTGAGCCGACGATCGAGACTAGCAGCAGAATTAGCCGTAAAATTACTGCGAAATGAGTCTTGGGATTTTATGATCCCCTTAAATTTATTATAATTAAATTTCTTATGATATTTGGCCTTGAAGCATGCTTGTCTCAATTTCTGTGTTTAGTCCTCTAACTGCATATTAGGACTTTCTTCCACCAACTTTTTTCACATTCCAATATCGCAATGGCTTCTTTCAACTTCTTCTCAGCCATATGTCCTCCTTCTTCTTTATTTTGCATCTCCTGTAAATCGAAGTGATATCATCGGTTATTTACTTATAAATCTTTCATAGTTTCATACTTGCAAATTATAAGTATGTATGAGAGAGAACCTGAACATTCTTAATTATGGTCTCCAAGCTCACCAACTTCCTGTGAGGCCATCGACGAATTCCTAACTCCCTACATCTTTTCTTGAGACAGGTTATGCCAATATTCAATTCTTTAGCTGCGCTCTTGATTGGTAGGTAAAAGTATTGCGAAATTGTTTCTCTTGATAGTGTCTGGGAGTTATTGCCCTTCTTCTCTCTCTGCCTCTTAATCATCTTATTCTCCCCAGGAATTTTGTCTGCAATAATATCTTGAACTTCGATATTATGCATTTCATGAGTACTTACTCCGACTTTGTTGCCAAGACCACTCATTATTTCTCCTAGAAAAAGAAAATAATATCAGTAAAGGTAATACCATTCAAAATTCATGTTTAAATGTATAATAACCTGGAAACATATTATGGCTTTGTTCAAAATCCATTAGAGAGTAGAAAGGATCATGCACAAGCATATCCTCATTCAAAGGAATAGCATCAAGAGGAACAGTATCAAAAGCAGTCTCTTGTAGGGGCAGATCAACTTGGTCCAAAGCGGTATGTTCAAAACTTCCACTGATTTACATAAAAAACAAACCAAAAGAGAGTTTAATTTCATTATCAAGCATACTAAAAACAAATGGAAGCCCTCAAAGGTATCTCACCTGAAATTAGGAGGAAGCGGTTAGTTTGGAAAGGAAAACATATCAAAATCTTCTACGTTCGAATTAGGCGTAAGCAGTTGGTTTGGAAAGAAAAATACATCAACATCTCGCTGCGAAACCGAGTCAAAATTTGACCATGTCTCAAATGAATTACGAGTCTCCATATCTGCTTTGTGATTTTTGTTTTTTATGTTTACTAATGACTGATAATGGAGATATATATCGATACATATATATATATATATATATATATATATATATATATGTGTGTGTGTGTGTGTATGAGGAAGAAGAAGAGGTCGATGGTAGGTAGAGGGTCGAAGGAGAAGAAAAGACAAGAGAGGAAGATGAAAAGTCGGAAACTGTTAGTTGAAATCGGATAGAAACTGTTATTGATTATATATTTGCATACAATATATCTCTTGATGTTACACAGGATAATGATGATCCTGAACCAATATCAGTTGATGAATGTCGGCATAGAAAAGATTGGCTGCAATGGAAAGATGCGATTCAATCGGAGTTAAATGCACTGGCAAAACGTGAAGTCTTCGGACCTGCAGTCCGAACACCAGAAGGTATAAAACCTGTTGGCTACAAATGGATATTTGTGCGAAAGCGCAATGAAAAGAGTGAAATCGTTCGATATAAAGCGCGAAACCCAGTGGGAAAAAAAAACCTTACTAGAGAAGTTTGAAGAGAGAAAGAGAGAAGTTTGAAGAGCAATTCTTGTGCAAAGAATAGTTATAGTTTTCTTAGTGTGTAGTGTGTAGATTTTATTCTAACACTACCCTAATTTTATAACACGTTATCAGCACGAGTCTCTACCGTTATTAAAGCCAGAAGACAGCACGAGTCTCTGCCGTTATTAAAGCCGTAAGACAGTACGCATTTATTGATCTCTATGGCTAATCTCGCTAAACTCGAATTTGTAGCCCTTGATATTTCTGGAAAAATTATATGTCATGGGTTCTCGATGCGTAAATGCATCTAAATGTCGAAGGCCTTAGTGAAACTATTCAAGCACATAATAGTGCATCCGCACAACACAAGGCTAAAGCTTTGATTTTTATTCGTCGTCATCTCGATGAAAATTTGAAAATGGAATATCTTACCGAAAAAGATCCATATGGTCTCGTGGGTAAATTTAAAAGAAAGATTTGACCACCCGAAGATGGTCGTACTACCTACTCGCACGGTATGAATGGTTGCACCCGAGGTTGCAAGATTTTAAAACCGTGAATGAATATAGCTCCGCAATGTATAAAATTACATCTCAATTAAAATTATGCGGAGAAAAAGTGATCGATGAAGATATGTTGGAGAAGACATTCTCCACCTTTCATGCCTCGAATATTGTCCTGCAAGCAACAATATCGAGAAAAGGGGTATACAAAATTTACAGATTTAATTACCGCCTCCTCATTGCAGAGAAAAATAATGAGTTATTATTGAGAAATCATGAAGCTGCACTCAACCGGCTCTACAAAGACTCCTAAGTGAATGTCGTTGGCTCCAGCAGAAGCCATCGTTATAGTCGTGGTCGTGGCCGTGGCCGTGGTCGTGGTTATGGTCGTAGTCACGCTCGATATTTCCCTTATCACAATTATAATCAAACCGTGAGAAATACCGGCTACCAAGTGGAACAGAAAAGATCAAAAGGGAAAAGAAAAAGAAATTGAAGAAAAGTATGAGGATATATGTTATAGATGTGGCATGAAAGGTCATTGGTCACGAAACTGTCGTACGGCTAAGCATTTAGTTGAATTGTATCAAGCTTCATTGAAAAATAAAAATGTGGAAGCAAATTTTTCTCAACATCCAATAAATAATGCTGAGGATGACGATAGTGATCCTGAAGATCTTAATATCAATATTACCCATATGGATGTATCGGATTTTTTTGAACACCCAGGCGGTAGGATAGACTATTTAATTGGTGATGGCAGTGTCCAAAAGAACTAAAGCCTCACCCTGATATTTTTGTATTTTCATTTTCATTCTATTCTAATAATATTTATGTTTACATATATATATTTGTGTTCAGATGACTGTTATTAATGATGATGTATGCATTATTGATAGTGGAACTACACACACCATACTAAAAAATGAGAAATATTTTTCTGATCTCAAAATGGGAGAAATAAATATTTATACGATAAATAATGGAGCCTTAAAAAGCTATATCTCATATTACTGCCAGTAAGTTTGAACAACTTGGCCTAAATAGAAGGATTTCAAAACAAAATAGAAGATAACAAAAGCAACTAATAAAATAAAATTTTATCAAGTAGATGTAATTTCAACTTCAACTCCATCAACCCCTTCACAAACCCAGTTGACTTCTTCACTACCTAAATCTACCTGGATGTTGCAAGTTTCACTCTGCAAATAAATCTCAACATCAACTACGGACCCCATTTTATACACAGCTCTTGGATTTGTGGCTATAACAACTTGCCAATTACTTTCAGTCAGGTCTCCAATGTAAAAGACTTGTGTTGCTTGAGAAGCTAGAATGAAAGGCTCAGAATGGGGCCTAACATCAGTGAAATTGGCCAGAGTAAAGCCCTCAACATCTTGTTTCAACCTTTTCCCTATTGATACCCAATCACATTTGAACAATGCAACTCTACGCCCGTCTCTATAATCTAACTCAATCACATTTGTTAATTTTCCTAAATAAGACACATCACTTGAAATTAGATTTCTGTCCTCAACGCTTGAAAAACTAGTTGTTGTTGCATTTACAAAAATGCCACTATTTTGAGTTTTTCTTTTACGTTCAACTTCTCTAATATGAAACTGAAAGTCGTTCACCAAAAACCTATCGTATTTAAGACCAATCTGATTGGGTCCTCTGGCCAGATGCTTCAAATCTTTAGAAATTATATCATCATCATTGAATTGCAATGCCTTCACCTAAGAAATCGACAAGAGTCGATGTAAGTTTGAGCATCATTAAAGTATAACTTAAGCATGCTATTTGAGATGAACCTTATATAATTGCAAAACCAATTCACAAATTCTTCACTATGGACGCGCTCAATTTCATGCAAACTTGCACAAGAAAGCCTTTGCTCCACTAGTCCATGGTGTTGGCTATATACACATACTATGCATTAGTTAGGCGTGGCTTCATGGGCACTAATCTAATGAAGAATATAAGTCATTTATCTTATACTTAATCTATGTAAGGTTTTACAGCGTGAGAATTAAACAACACATATTGATGTGCTTTCTTCAATGTGTCTTCACCGAATTTCGTAGGTACTCTTTTTCCAAGTGGACGTCCAGTTGGTTTGAAAATATCTAACCTAGCATAGGAATTAGTTTCATGATTGTTATTCCTACTTGGTTGGTTGAACTTTGTCTCAACATAGTCAGCAAGATATAACGAGTAAAATGTCAGACATTCCTCAGGCCAAGTACCCTTCAGCAATAAAACCTTTTGGGCGACTCCTATTATGAACATAGGACTTTAACGTACTCAAATACCTATTTAACTTCAACTTTCATACATTAGTTTCAATACCATTGCTATACATGTTTGAAATAGCAAGAAAGAATAACCTAAATATGAAATGAAACAAATATATACCTCTCTATAGGATACATCCATCGATAATGAACCAATCCAGCTATCTTAGCTTCGGATGCTAAATGGACAGTTAGATGCATCATGATACTGAACGATGAAGGATGGAAGACTCGTTCTAATTCACAAAGGATAACTGCAATCTCTTACTCTAATTGAAACACTTCATTTGGATGAATCTTAGTACAACACAACTTTCTAAAGTATCCACTGAGCTTTATTAAGGGATAGCAGATAGACTTAGGTAAAACTTTTCTTAGAGTAATTGACAGCAATTGTTGCATCAAAATATGATGGTCATGACTTTTAAGTCCATAAAGCTTAGGTGGATTAAGGTGAACGCACTTAGACAAGTTGGCAGCGTATCCGTCTGGCACCTTAACATCTTTCAAAGTCTTGCAAAATGTCATTTTCTCCTTCTTACGTAGTATAAATGAAGTCGGTGGCAAATAAACTTTGCCATTATCCCTCTCAACAGGATGAAGGTCCGATCGAATACCCACATCCTTTAAGTCGAAACATGACTTAAGGTTCCTTTTCTTATCCACATTCGACAATATTGCACATATGGTTTCAGAAACATTCTTTCAATGTGCGTTACATCAAGATTATGGCTCAACAAATTGCCTTTCCAATACGGCAACTCGAAGAATATACTTTGTTTCTTCCAATTATAGGGCAATTGTTGGTTATCATTGACTGCCCTTCCAAATTTGATCTGTTTTCCCTCCAACTCATGCAATATTGTATCCCCATTCAATTTAAAGGGTGGTCTTCCATGTTCTTGCTGACCATCAAATGATCGTGCATCATTTCAAAAACGATGATTAGAAGATAAAAACCTACGATCCCTCATGTAGCAATGTTTGGTACCATTCTTCAACCAATGTGATTTTATTTTCTTATGACAAATAGGACAAGCTAGCTGCCTTTAGGACTCCACCCTGACAAATTTGCATAACCCGAAAAATCACTAATTGTCCACAACAATGCAGCACGTAGTTGAAAATTCTGCTTCGAAGATGCATCAAATGTTTGCCCGCCTATGTCCTATAACTCTTTCAATTCATCAATTAGAGGTTGTAAATAAATATCAATATTATTACTAGGAGTAAATGGACTAGGTATCAACAATGACAATATGAAATATGGTTGCTTCATACACATCCAAGGGGATAAATTGTAAGGCATGAGTATCACATGCTAAGTACTATGAGTAACATTCATATTTTTAAATGGATTAAAATCATCGAACGCCAATCCCAACCTCACATTATGTGCATCTTTTGCAAAATTTGTATTTATAGCGTTAAAAGCTTTCCAAGCAGGTGAATCAGCAGGATGCCTCATACGACCATCATCTGTGGGCCCTTTTGCATACCATCTCATAAAAGCCGAAGTCTTGGCTGATATGAATAGACGTTGTAGTCGAGGTTTCAAAAGAAAGTGCCACAAAACTTTTTTTGCAATCTTCCTCTTCTCTCTTGTTGGGTCATTTTCAGAAATGACCCACCTAGACTCTTTACACGTTTTACAATCCTTCCATCATTCTTTATCCCCCCAGTACTTGTACAATCATTAGGACAAGTATCTATTTTTTGATAGCCTAAGCCCAGTTGCTTCATCAATTTTTCAGCTTCATAAAAAGATTTAGGAAGTTCAACACCCTTGAGCCATGCTTCTCTCAGCAAATCAAGTAGCATATCAAAATACTTGTTAGACCACTTCCTTGCACACTTGAGATGAAGTAACCGAATGATAAAGGCAAGTTTAGAGAATTTCTTACAACTTGGATACAAATCTTGTTCAGTGTCATTAATCAGTTTGTAAAATTTTTTAGCATCTACGGATGTCGAATTACTTTCTTCATCTACATTTCCACAAGGTGGGACCCCAAAAGCATCATGTAACATTGCTTCTATGTCATTAGGTATAGATGCTATATTATTTGAAATAGGCTCTAAGTGTGATGTACTTAAATTAGGCGTAAAGAGTTCTCCATGTGCTATCCAATGTGTATATCCCTTACTAAACCTCGTAACAATCAAATGTTCCTTGGCCTTAACTTTTGTCTTCATTACTCCATTTCCACATTTTAGACAAGGATATAATATCATTTCATTTAAACTTGCATTGTTCAATGCAAAGTTTAAAAACCTTTCGACTCCATTTTCATATTCAATGCAATTCCTTGGAAGTTTCATTCAACCCTTATCCATACTTTTGAAACTAATTATCCAACTCAAATGGCAGCAGCAAATGGAAGATAATTTACCTATGTTAGCATCATGTTAGAATACAAGTGGAGAAATCCCTAAAAAAAACAGGTTGCAATACCTTTTACAATATATAGGAAGAAAAATCTAATATGTTAAGTGGTGTGTGAACTTTCTAATTTGAAATAGGAAGAGGCTCTACTTGAAGAGAAGTGAATCTAAATATATTGGAACAAAAGAGAATCTGATTATTACTGCTGTTGTAGGTGCATGCACAGTCATAGTGACCCATGTAAGTTCATTATGGTTGCTTCTTCTGCATGTTATTGCTATTGGCAAAAATTGAGATATTTGGAAGTAGCAGCTTTCTACTTGTGTTCATGAGTTTTGCTATGATGGCATAGTCTTTTAGGGGTTATGTTTCACTAAGATTGTAGTGTCTAAAATGCTTTCGTACGGATTATTTTGGAGACTAAAGCTGAATTTGGAAAGGTGTCATTTTATCTCTAATTTTCTTTGCTAATGGTGGTAGATATATAGTTTAGAGTTCATACTGGATTGTGTTGGTTGAAATCAATTCAATTTGGAGCAATATAAAATCATATTACGAGAAAAGAAAACAACTTGGGGAGTGAAAGGAGAGAAATCATAACTATGAAATCAAATGTCTAGTTGTAATTTAGGAGTGTGAAAATATATATACACATGGAGCCAGGCTTGCTACGGTACTATTTTAAGAGTGTGAATATATATATATCAAATGTCTAGTTGTAATTTAAAAGTGTGAATATATATAATCTGGTATCATTTTTCATCACAAAATATTGTAGCTAGCCATCAAGTTTAACAACTTGAAAACAAGCAAAAACTTTTATTTCAATTTTGTAGGAAACAGAGAAGATGAATTCTAAAAAGCTAAGATATATAACTAACAATAATCTACCTAGTGTTCATAAATAGTTAATATTTTTAGGCAATAGGAAAATACAGAAATATAACTAACAATAATTTACCTACATTTACATAAATAATTTTGCCTCTGTTCAAAAGACTGAGCAACAAAATATAGAGACCGTAGTTAACCAAAATGAACCCTCACTTGAATGGAGGGAAAAAAATAATTCTTGCTAGAGAAATCCCTAAATCAACAAATGTCCAAAATATTAATTTTAGAGCTAACTCAACCGCAAGAACACTACACTAAAGGCTATTCACTTGGCCCAAATTCAAGCCTCTGAATTTCAGAGGAAAACTGACTCAACCGCAGAAAATTAAACTCGCATATGCACAGAAATGCAAATCAATATCTGAATACTTACCAGTCTAAAGAGAGGCGTAAAGACCACGGCCAACAATGCCTGTCTGTAATGTCGAACACCCCTTCACACAATAGCAGAGCCGACGGTATCCCTTCAACAGATTGTGCAGAGACGAAGATGCGACTCGTGCAGAGGAATTTGGGCTGAATAAGATGCGACTCGGGCTCCAAATCGTCCTATATTTGTTTGTGATTTGAAGGAAAAATCAGTCTGTCTGCCATTGTCGTTGTTCGGCTCCTTCGCGTTGAAAACACAGGTCTCTTTTTTTTTCTCTAATGACTCGCGCAATATTTTTAGTAAAAGTATTATACACACCTTTTCATTCCTTACAATCCCAAACTATCAGAAAAACTCTAATATTTTTTCTTAACATAGAATTGTGTCATAACGTATATCACTTTAAATAAAACTAACAAAATTACTTCGTATTAATTCAATATAATAACATTTAAAAATTAATGTCATTATAAATATTATATTATTACATTTTATAAAAAATGTTATTAAAAATATATTATCAAAGTCCTTTTTTCTAATATTACATTTAGTTAAAAATTTCTCAGACAGAAGATAAATTGCCCTGGCAATCACTGCTGTTGAGAAGAATCTCTTTAACTCCTACACGTACGAGGGACTCACAGACATCACTGCTGTCGATGCCAAACGAAGTTTGTCCTGCTCGGTTTTTCATACATATATATATATATATATATATATATATATATATATATATGTTCGTGGCAGTAGGCATATCTCATATGGTGGCCATAGAAATAAAGTTTCATGGGCTGTGCAGGCACGAAGCAACGACAGGAATGTGTATTTCCATTACATCTTGCATCCCACACGCACTGTGAGCTACCCAAATCTAAGTGGAATTCTTTACAGCATTTGTCAGATAATTTTCTGGCCACCGTTGTTTATTTCATTTACGTAACGTACGACTTCAGTTACAGTAAAGGAGATTCAAGCTTTGCATGAGTTGTTCAGGAAATTAAGCAGTTCCATAGTTGACGATGGTTTTATTAGCAAAGTAAGTTCCTTCTTTGATGTGCAAACGTATACCCACTTCTGAAATATTTGTTTTCTGAGATCAACTTGATCGTGTAGGAAGAGTTCCAGCTGGGATTATTCGGGAATAGCAAGAAACAGTCTCTCTTCACAGATAGGGTCAGCCAAACCTGATACGAATCCTTTAAAAGAGAAGAGTTTGGATTATTATTTCAGTTTCATTAACCTTGGGGAAGATGCTTCTGAATTTTCTTGCAGATGTTTAATTTGTTTGACTCCAACAATGATGGAGTCCTAGATTTTGGTGAATTTGTCCGATCTTTGAGCGTCTTCCACCCTGTCACACCTCAGGCAGAAAAAGCTCACTGTATGCACATCTTTATTAGTTTTATTTTTAGCATTAGTTGGATTACGTGCAAGGAAAAAAAAAGAACATATTCCAGTTAGCCAGCTTGCATAAAAATTTCATGTATTGTGCAGTTGCATTTCAACTCTATGATATATGGCAGACGGGCTTCATCGAACGTGATGAGGTAAGTGAGATTGAGATTATATTTATGCATCAGAAGCCATGATGAAAGATAGCCAACTTTTTTTAACAAAGTTCTTAAGTTGATAAATGTCATGTGTTCAAGGTGACGGAGATGATTTTGGCACTTCTGTATGAGTCCGATTTGATACTCTCAGATGAAACCGTTGAAGCCATTATTGATAAGGTATGAACTGATTTGGCATCAGTGTAACTTTCGGTTAAATGCTTATGATAACTTTTTTTACATGTAGTCTGTCTTGTGATTTGCTTATGTGAAGACATTTGAAGAAGCAGATTCAAACAGAGATGGAAAGATAGATCTGGAAGAATGGAAGATTTTGTTGCTCGGAATCCATCAGTACTAAAGAACATGACAATTCCATACTTGAAGTAATTCTCTTTTATATCACAGCTCAATGTTTTAGCATACTATTTCCAGCTTCTGCTCAAACTGCACTATTTGTTCTGTCAAAATCATACAGAAGCTTATTTAGCGCCCCCCCCCCCAAAAAAAGAAAAAAAATCATATAGAAGCTGCATAATACTAGAGTATCACTGAAGTTGGTTCAACATAATCCTAGTCATTTAGTGGATTCGTTTTCATGATGCAGGGACATAACAACTGCATTCCCTAGTTTCGTGCAGAGATCTGAAACTGAAGATGAGATCAACAAGTTACTTAAGGAGAAAACCCTTCATGAAAACAGCACAGAGGAAAGATTTGTATTGATAAATTGAAGTTATTGGTATTTTGCATCATTCACAAATCCCTGATGGGTCTCTAATTTGTGGGGCATGCAACTATTTTCCTATATTCGAGAAAACAACTATCAAGTCTATACATGAATTCTCATACAACAGTATTGAGATTAATTCGATATAAACCCAAGTGTAGAAAAAACATTTTTGGACGGAATATTAGTGGAAGATCTTCAACCCGATTTGTCCAGGCGAAGTAGAGTTTTCCCATGGCTGTGTTTCCATGTCTAATGTTTCGAACTCTGAGCAAGCATGTCTTTCAAGTCCATAGGATAACACATATTCGTGTGCAAGCCAGACCACACATTGTCTGCCAGGATTGCATTCACAGCATCTGTTGGATGAAATTGATCCCACCAGAGGTAGTTAGATGCATTAGAACATGCCATTTCAGGAGAAAGACATGCTAACCCACCCTTATATCTGCCAAAACCACAGCAAGCACTGGTAGTGACACTGAAACCTAAAAGACCAGAAAAGGAAAATATATCATGAGGCTAAATGCCACTCGAGCGTAATAAAAAATATAGTATGGAAAAATGATCTCACCAAAATGCTTATAATTCTTCAATATGTGCATAGAACCTTCATATGCATCACAGAAGATTATATTGAAGTCAATCATCTCGCGGTTGAGCTCATCAACTATGTACCTCATAGCAAAGTTGAACTCCAGTATCATGTTATTTATAATCTCATTACATCTACCATTTTTGCCACCATACAGCCACAAATAATAAGGAGCACAGCCAATAGGGGCTAGTCCCATGATAACCACTTTTCTGACATTTGCAACATACAGATTCTGCACCAGCAAAACAGACTTTTCAACTTCTGAAGAAAGCTTAATTTATCAGCACAGTTGGAGAAACACAATCTGGAACAAGAAATAGTCATTACAGAACCAAATATTCTTTTCTCCTTTAGCCTCCTGGATGGCAATGAAAATTGACATATTCTAGAGAAAGGGAAAAATAGAATTCACGCCTGCATAACCAGACTCTGATACTCTGAAAAAGGTGCTTTAGTGACATGTTACCAGGGTACTAAAAAATTTCTACTTCAGGACATAAAGGAAGACTATCTAGACAAGTTCTTACGTTACAAAACTTCCTGAGAAGAGCATCAATTAACAAAAGATCTGCAGGCACTTCTGTAATTTCCGTATATTTTTGCTGTTTTTGGTGTAGGGGTGGAAGGGGTTGTAATAAACTTCTATCCAAACGCAGATGAAGAGAATATATTCCATGTCGGGATTTGATCTGAATGCTGTGCACATGAAGAATAAAGAGTTACTAGTGATCATGCTAAACAAACACCTTGAGTTCCTGCTTCATTGTCTGCACTAAGAACTGGTTGAAACTCCATGGTAGGTACAGAGATTGAACATTGGATACGTTACGGAGATAGTAATGTATGTAATCATTGGTGCCAATTGAAATGTAAAATATGGAGTTTGAGATGAGTTTAGTTGTGGCCTCCTCTCCAATGGTTAGAACAAACTGTTCAATTGTATCGTATACCTGCTGAATTTGCTGAGAAAGGGAGATATGTTGACCCTGCAAGAAGACTTATCATTAGGGATTATGCACAGCAACAAAATATTATGAATATCTCATGTTCACATTCCATGAGAAGTACGCTTAAGCTATCATACAAGCTTGAGTGATGTAATACAGCGGGTTTACACAATTCTTCCATGATGGAAATCTGAGCTAGCATGCCATGACCAAATGTTGAAGTCTCAATGAAAACAACTATCACGAAATAATTCATACCAAGTCAGAGCCACTCGAGAAAATGATCCCGGCACTAGCAGATGCGTAGTTCACTCCTCTAATCATATCCTCGACTGAACTACCCAGCTCAATATAACTCGGAACAAATGGGAGCCCAAGACGCAATGCTGAATTGCCAAAGAAGAACTCAATTAGAAAATAGCAGAACAAGGAATACACACCGAGAAACATTTTTCAGCACCAGAAAATCCTACAAATACAGAAAAATAAGAACAAAGGGAGAGAAAGATGGGGCAGTCGAATTTTACCCTTTTGAGTTACAGCAATTGATTGGGCGAAACTCATTCAGTAATTTCAGCTCCAAGAAGTCAAGAAAAGTAGTAACGACAAACCAATTGCATTTTCTCGCATTCCCAAAACTTATTCTCATACATAATTGTTAAATCGACAGACTATAAATGGAAATTACCAAGATAATCAACGGGGATTCTTCCATTGCTGAATCTTCCAGTGGGCTGATGAGTATCAAAGTCACGCCCGTACGGAAGCCTATCAGCTCGAGCCAATGTCAGCAGAAAGTTATTGGTACCGCAGTCAGCAGTAGAATCACCAATTACGAACAAGGCTGGAGCCAAGGGAAGAGAAATCGAAGCTGGGGAAACATCGGAGTTTGATTGAGTCGGAGCTGAAATGGGGTTGTTCAAGAAGCTGACGAGATTAGGGTAGTTTTCAAAGACATTTTTGACATCTTGAGAGAACTCGAACGCTGTGGTTCGATTAAGAAACAAAACCCCGACAAGAATCAAGATACCCAGTTGTTCTTCAGACTCCATGGATGCCTCACAGAGAGAGAGAGAGAGGTTCTGGGGTTGTTTTGGCGGGCAACGAGGAAGACGGTTGAAATGATGGATGGAAATCCAGAAATACCCTTTGAAACCTTAGAGATCCGAAGAAACCTCGGCCTTGGGCTTTGATCTTTAGGTGGTCCAACGAAACCAGCTTAAGGATCCACAAGTAATGTGGGCTTCGCCCTGCCCATTTATAGGCCTGGACATTGTAATTCATTGGATCAAATTTCAAATTTTTAGAGTTTCCTTAAATATTTGACAGAATATATAATTATGAGTAAATTATTATATTATTTTTGTTAATTAAATAAATTAGTAATAAAATTTATATTTCTTAAATAATAGACGTTAACAATAATAGAAATTTATAAGAATAATATATTTATTTTACAAATTTTGATATTTATTATTATAATTTTAAAATAAAAATACGAATATTCAATTACAAAAGGGTATTGATTCATTTTAATGTATTATTAAGACTTATGAATTAATAGAGTTTGTATTCATTACACAATTGAAGAAATTATCTGTTGGTTCGGGCCAATGAAGATTGTTACATTCCTTTCCCATTTCCATTCTTTTAGGGTAAAAAAGTATGATTAGAAAGCTGTTGGTGAAAGCCAAAGTCCGAGAGACGTCTGAACCTTTGCCTACTGCTCCGGTGGTCTAATCTCCGATGCACTAACGGTCGCCGGTGAGCAGAAGCAAGTGGAAACAGACAGCATGTTTAACAAAGTTCTCAAATCAGTTCAAGCCCTTCAACTCCATCTCAGGACCAGTTGTGAGCCCATAGCCCTTCTCTATTTTGGGCTCTTTCTTTTTATAGCGTCCATGAGGTTGGAGTTAATTTGTTAATAAGAGTAAGTCGAAGGCTAGTTGGCAATTTGTAATTACTCCCTCCGTCCATATTTATCTGTCACAACTAAAATATTTTGGTGTCTCTTTTTATCTGTTACATTTAAAAATTTTAAATGTCATTAATATTAATTTTACTGTTATACCATTATATTAAATAGTTTTGAAAAATAAAAATGTAATAGCTTTAGAGAGAGAATTGAGCAAACAAAGAAAAAAAAAATAGTTATGGAGAATATTAAATTGAAGGGCATTTTTGGAATATATAAACAAAATTGTATAAATTGAAGAGACTGGCTAATTTTTCTTGATAAATAGAGACGAATGAAGTATTAATTAAGGTCTCAATTATATTAATTAACTTTGTCTGGTACCCTTATTTTGACACTAAGTTTCGACGTTTTGGAAACTGTTCCAGAAGAAGAGAGGAACACAGGTAAAGGGTTGATAGAGAGATTAAGATAAGAAACTCCAAATCTATATAAGTATGCGATGTTATTGTCTCTCTAGTGGTTTGCTTTTGGGAGTGTTTAAGATTATGGCTCGATTAGGTAAAGGTTTTGTATAATATTTGAATTTTGGAAAAATTAGGTTCTACTAATTACGAATGGGTTCTTGGAATCAAAGATTGTAGGTATGTATAGAGGAATTTGGAGTTGATAAGAGTAATTCTCCGATTTTGTGATTTTTCTAGTAAGGGAATTTGGTTTAATCGTGTTTTTGTCATTCTTGATCTTTGGTTTCTGCATCAATTTTCTTTTATTTTGGAAATTCATAAAAAACTTATGTTGGTATACAAAATGGATTGAGTATGATGTGTTAGATGAGTCTAATGATAAGGTTAATAGGATTGTTCTGAATTATATATATAGATTTCATGAAACTTCTATTCTGTACTACGTCTAATGCTTGTGGGTGGTAATGGTGAAGACTTCCCAAACAATCTTATGTACGGACCCATGGTTAGGGGGACAAAACACTTAATCTTTTGCCGGGCTATTATTAGGGATTGATATTAGTTAATCAAGCCTACGAATATTTTGAAGTTGATGGACAAAAAAATAAGGTATTGCAGAAACTTTCAGTTGTTAATGTGTTAAAAAAAATATTCTATTGATAATTGAAATTGAATTATTTAAAATTTTAGTTTGACTCGTGCCATAACTAGCTTTTGCAATTGCTTGATTATGTACTTAAAAAAAAAAAAAAGAATGTGGCAGCGTTAACGTAGTTCTGTTGCCTTCTGGTTTGTTTTGCTCAAGTTTTATTGAAAAGAAATGGGTTTTGCCGATTGGCTAGTTACTCTCTGTTATTTGTTAAGGTGTCCTATAAAAAACAAATAAATAAGTAATAAGTTTTTGTTTTGGATGTTTGATAAGGGTTATGTTCTTGTCCCAATATCCAATATATATATATATATATTCCTTCTTGAGAAGTCAATGTCTATAACTTTTGGTTTGGAAGTTTTGATGAGATATTATTCATGTCCCCACCAAAAGAAATAATAATAATAATGTTATGAAATTTTGATCGTATTAGAATAAAATTTACATACATGTTATGAATTATTGGAATCTCCATTAATTAGTGGAGGCTCCACTAATTATGGATTTATGTGAATTATTAGAAGATTTTTATGGATGTCCACCATTTAGTGGAGACACCATTAATTGAAGATGATGTATGCCATGATGTATTTCACTAATTAGAGCTCTATAAATAGAGTTATTCTCTAAGCTTGTAATACACCATCATTTGTGAAAGAAATATTAGTGAAAGAAAGATTGGAGAAAGAATTGTGAAAGAAAGAAAGAGAGAAGTTTGAAGAGAAATTCTTGTGCAAAGAATAGTTAGAATTTTCTTAGTGTATAGTGTGTAGATTTTATTCTAACACTACCCTAATTTTATAACACGTTATCAGCACGAGTCTCTACCGGTACAAAAGCCAGAAGACTAAGCACGAGTTTCTGCCGTTACCAAAACCAGAAGACATGTACGCATTTATTGATCTCTATGGCTAACATCGCGAAACTCGAATTTGTAGCTCTTGATATTTCTGGAACAAATTATATGTCATGAGTTCTCGATGCAGAAATGCATCTAAATGCTGAAGGCCTTAGTGAAACTATTCAAGCACATAATAGTGCATCTGCACAACACAAGGCTAAAGCTTTGATTTTTATTCGTCGTCACCTCGATGAAAATTTGAAAATGGAATATCTTACCGAAAAAGATCCATATGGCCTATGGGTAAATTTAAAAGAAAGATTTGACCACCTGAAGATGGTCGTACTACCTACTGCACGGTATGAATGGTTGCACCTGAGGTTGCAAGATGTTAAAACCGTGAATGAATATAGCTCCGCAATGTATAAAATTACATCTCAATTAAAATTATGCGGAGAAAAAGTGATCGATGAAGATATGTTGGAGAAGACATTCTCCACCTTTCATGCCTCGAATATTGTCCTGCAGACAACAATATCGAGCAAAGGGGTATACAAAATTTACTGATTTAATTATCGCCCTCCTCATTGCGAGAGAAAAATAATGAGTTATTATTGAGAAATCATGAAGCCGGACCAAGCGGCTCTACAGAGCACTCCCGAAGTGAATGTTGTTGGCTCCAGCAGAAGCCATCGTTATAGTCGTGGTCGTGGCGTGGCCGTGACCGTGGTCGTGGTTATGGTCGTAGACACGCTCGATATTTCCCTTATCACAATTATAATCAAACCGTGAGAAATACTGCCACATGAAGTGGAACGAGAAAAGATCAAAAGGGAAAAGAAAAAGAAATTGAAGAAAAGTATGAGGATATATGTTATAGATGTGGCATGAAAGGTCATTGGTCACGAAAGCTGTCAGTACGGCTAAGCATTTAGTTGAATTGTATCAAGCTTCATTGAAAAATAAAAATGTGGAAGCAAATTTTTCTCAACATCCAATAAATAATGTTGAGGATGACGATAGTGATCCTGAAGATCTTAATATCAATATTACCCATATGGATGTATCGGATTTTTTTGAACACCCGGACGGTAGGATAGACTATTTAATTGGTGATGGCAGTGTCCAAAAGAACTAAAGCCTCACCTCGATATTTTTGTATTTTCATTTTCATTCTATTCTAATAATATTTATGTTTACATATATATATTTGTGTTCGGATGATCTGTTATTAATGATGATGTATGCATTATTGATAGTGGAACTACACACACCATACTAAAAAATGAGAAATATTTTTCCGATCTCAAAATGGGAGAAATAAATATTTATACGATAAACGGTAGTGCAAATGTAATTGAGGGCTCTGGAAGAGCTAGTATATTGTTGCCTAAAAGAACAACAATTATTATTGATAAGGCACTATTTTCCTCAAAATCCGGAAGAAATTTATTGAGTTTTAAAGATATCCGTAGAAATGGGTATCATGTTGAAACAAATGAGGAAAATGGGATTGAGCATCTTTTTATTACTCAAATGCATTTGGGTAAGAAATCGGTATTAGAAAAGCTGCCGTCTTTTTCTACTTGGTCTATATTTTGTAAAAATACGTACAATTGAAATTCATCATCTAGTAAACCGAAGTTTACTTGATCCTATTACTTTTAGCATTTGGCATGACCAGGTTGGGTCATCCAGGATCTACCATGATGAGAAGAATCATTGAGAATACACATGGTCATCCTTTAAAAAATAAAAGGATATTAACATCAGAAAAATTCGCATGTACTTGCATGTTCCCTAGGTAAATTAATTGTTAAACCATCACCGGTAAAAGTAGGAGCTGAAAGTCCTACATTTCTCGAACGGATTCACGGAGATATTTGTGGACCTATTGATCCACCATGTGGACCGTTCAAATATTTTATGGTCTTAATTGATGCATCATCCCGATGGTCACATGTATGTTTATTATCTACTCGCAACCTCGGCGTTTGCGAGATTACTTGCTCAAATAATTAAATTACGAGCACAATTTCCGGACCATCACATTAAAAATATCCGTTTGGATTATGTCTGGTGAATTTTCATCACATGCTTTTGATGCATATTGCATGTCAATTGGGATTAATGTTGAACATCCTGTAGCTCATGTTCACACACGGAATGGTCTTGCTTGAATCTTTGATTAAACGATTACAATTAATTGCTAGGCCATTATTAATGAAAACAAATCTCCCAACATCTCGCTGGGGACATGCTATTCTACATGCTCGCAACACTTGTACGTATAAGACCGACTAGTTATCATAAATTCTCTCCTTTGCAATTAGCTTTTGGGTCGGAACCAAATATTGCTCATTTAAGAATTTTTGGGTGTGTTGTATATATTCCAATTGCACCAAACCAACGTACAAAGATGGGTCCTCAAAGAAGAAAGGGGATATACGTTGGATATGATTCTCCCTCTATTATCGGGTATGTTGAACCCCCGACGGAGATGTATTCACGAGCAAGATTTGTCGATTGTCATTTTGATGAATCATTATTCCCTAAATTAGGGGAGAACCCAAACAAGTATAAAAAGGATCTTGATTGGACAACATCATTAAATTATCTTGATCCGCGCACAAGCGCATGTGAACTTGAAGTTCAAAAGATAATTCATTTGCAAAGCATTGCAAATCAAATGCCGGACGCTTTTGTTGACTCCGGAAGAGTTACAAAATCGCATATTCCGACTATAAATGCTCCTATTCGAATTGAAGTTCCAGCAGAACAAAATATTATACCTATAGTCATTGAGTCAAAAACACGCCGAAGCGTGGCCGACCTCTTGGTTCTAAAGATAAAAATCCTCGAAAGAAAAGAGGATTAAATGATCCAGAAGATCATATTGAAGAAAAGAATGATAAAGACCAAGAGAGAACTGATGACAAAGAACCAGAAGTTGATGAAAGTAACACTGAAATTTCTATCAATTATACCACTTCCGGTAGAAGTTGGAATCGGATAGAAACTGTTATTGATAATATATTTGCATACAATATATCTCTTGATGTTACACGGGATAATGATGATCCTGAACCAATATCGATTGATGAATGTCGGCATAGAAAAGATTGGTTGCAATGGAAAGATGCGATTCAATCGGAGTTAAATGCAACGGCAAAACGTGAAGTCTTCGGACTGCAGTCCGAACACCGTAAGGTATAAAACATGTTGGCTACAAATGGATATTTGTGCGAAAGCGCAATGAAAAGAGTGAAATCGTTCGATATAAAGCGCGATTAGTAGCCCAAGGTTTTTCACAAAGACCAGGTATTGATTATGATGAAACTTATTCTCCTGTTGTTGATGCTATTACACTCAGATATCTTATCGGTTTGGCAAGTACATGAAAAGATAGATATGCGCCTATTAGATGTTGTCATCTGCTTACTTGTATGGAAATTTAGAAAATGATGTTTACATGAAAATCCCCGAAGGATTTCATATGCCCGAAGCATATAAACATTATCCTCGTGAAAATTACTCCATCAAGTTGCGTAAATCATTATATGGCTCTGAAGCAATCAGGCGCATGTGGTTCACACGTCTTAGTGAATATTTATTGAAAGCGGGATTTAAAAATGACCAGGTATGTCCATGCGTTTTTATTAAGAAATCGGTTCTAAATTTGTGATATTAGCTATATATGTTGATGATATTAATCTTATTGGAACTCCTGAAGAGCTCCAAGAAACAATTGATTATTTAAAAAGAGAATTCGAAATCAAGGATTTTGGTAAAACCAAATTTTTCCTTGGTTTACAAATTGAACATTTGGAGAGTGGAACATTTATTCATCAATCAACATATACAGCAAAAGTGCTAAAAAGATTTTACATGGACAAAGCACATCCATTGAGTATTCCAATGATCGTTCGATCATTAAATGTGGATAAAGATCCTTTCCGACCTCAAGAAAATGATGAAGAACTCCTTGGTCCTGAAGTACCATATCTCGAGTGCAATTGGTGCATTGATGTATCTTGCTAATAACACACGGCTTGATATTGCTTTCATTGTCAATTTATTAGCAAGATTTAGTTCTTCACCAACACGACGACATTGGAATGGAATTAAACAAGTCCTTCGATATCTCCAAGGTACAATTGATCTCGGATTATTTTATTCAAATAAAACCAGTCCAACATTGATAGGTTATGCGGATGTCTGGTTATTTATCCGATCCACATAAAGCACGTTCTCAAACGGGCTATCTATTTACATGTGGAAATATCTGCTATATCATGGCGTTCTACGAAACAATCTATAGCGACTACTTCTTCAAATCATGCTTGAAATTATAGCCATTTATGAAGCAAGTCGAGAATGTGTATGACTAAGATCCATGATTCATTATATCCGAGAAAGTTGTGGATTATCATCAATCAAAGGTATTCCAACTCCTCTTTATGAAGACAATGCAGCTTGCATAGCTCAATTACGAGGAGGATATATTAAAGGAGATCGGACAAAATATATTTCACCAAAATTCTTCTTTACTCATGAACTCCAGAAGAAATGTGAAATTGATGTGCTACAAATTCGGTCATGTGATAACCTCGCGAGATATTTTCACGAAGACTTTACCGATCGCAACATTTGAAAAGTTGAGATATAAAATCGGTATGCGTCGGTTTAAAGATTTAAAGGAATCATCTCATCGGGGGAGTAATAAATGGACATATAGAATAGTGTACTCTTTTTCCTTCACTAGATTTTTTTCCCACTGGGTTTTTATCTAGTAAGGTTTTAACGAGGCATATTCTTTATGTATGGATGGACATCCAAGGGGGAGTGTTATGAATTAATTGAATCTCCATTAATTAGTGGAGGCTCCACTAATTATGGATTTATGTGAATTATTAGAAGATTTTTATGGATGTCCACCATTTAGTGGAGACACCATTAATTGAAGATGATGTATGCCATGATGTATTTCACTAATTAGAGCTCTATAAATAGAGCTATTCTCTAAGCTTGTAATACACCATCATTTGTGAAAGAAATATTAGTGAAAGAAAGATTGGAGAAAGAATTGTGAGAGAAAGAAAGAGAGAAGTTTGAAGAGAAATTCTTGTGCAAAGAATAGTTAGAATTTTCTTAGTGTGTAGTGTGTAGATTTTATTCTAACACTACCCTAATTTTATAACAATACAATAGATCTCTAACTATTATTTACACAAAAATTTCTTCAAACTTCTCTCTTTCTTTTCTCTCACAATTTTCTCTAACAATTCTCTCACAAAATGATATATCTCTCAAGTTTGGAGAAAAGCTCTATTTATAGAGCTCTATTAGTAGAATGAATCATCTTCCACTAATATATATTAGTGGTGTCTCTACTAACTCTTAATGGTAGACATCCATATCCACTAACATTAGTGGATTCTCCACTAATTCATAACACTCCCTCTTGGATGTCCATTACATAAAGAATATACCTCGTTAAAATCTTATTAAATAAAAACTTAATGGAAAAAAAAAATCTAGCGAAGGAAAAAGAGTATATTCTATATGTTTGTTTATTATTTTCCCCTAATGAGATGATTTCTTTAAATCTTTGAACCGACGTATATCGATTTTATATCTTAACTTCTCAAATGTTACAGTCGGTAAAATCTTCGTGAAAATATCTACCAAGTTGTCACATGACCGAATTTGTAGCACATCAATTTCACCTTTCTTCTGAAGTTCATGAGTAAAGAAGAATTTTGGTGAAATATATTTTGTCCGATCTCCTTTAATATATCCTTCTCATAATTGAGTTATGTAAGCTGCATTATCTTCATAAAGAGAAGTTGGAATATCTCTTATAGATGATAATTCACAACTTTCTCGGATATAATAAATTACTGATCTTAACCATACACATTCTCGACTTGCTTCATGAATGTCTATAATTTCAACATGATTTGAAGAAATAGCTACTGTAAATTATTTTGTAAAATATCATGATATAGCAGTATTTTCACATTTAAATAGATAGTTCGTTTGAAAACGTGCTTTATGTGGATCAGATAAATAACCAGCATATGCATAACATATCAATGTTGTGTTGGTTTTATTTAAATAAAATAATCCGATATCAATTGTACCTTAGAGATATTGAAGTACTTGTTTAATTCCATTCCAATGTTATCGTACTGGTGAAGAATTAAATCTTGTTAATAAATTGATAGCAAATACAATATCAGGTTGTGTATTATTAGCAAGATACATCAATGCACTAATTGCACTGAAATATGATACTTCAAGACTAAGGAGTTCTTCATCATTTTCTTGAGGTCGGAAAGGATCTTTATTCACATTTAATGACCGAATGATCATTGGAATACTCAATGGATGTGTTTTGTCCATGTAAAATCTTTTTAGAATTTTGTTATATATGTTGATTGATGAATAAATGTTCCACTTTCCAGATGTTCAATTTGTAAACCAAAGCAAAATTTAGTTTTACCAAAATCCTTTATTTTGAATTCTATTTTTAAATAATCAATTGTTTCTTGGAGCTCTTCTGGAGTTCCAATAAGATTCATATCATTAACATATATAGCTACTATTACAAATTTCGAACCAAATTTTTTAATAAAAACACATGGACATACTCGGTCATTTGTAAATCTCACTTTCAATAAATATTCAAGAAGACGATTGAACCACATGCGCCCAGATTACTTCAGACCATATAATAATTTCTGCAACTTGATGAAATAATTTTCACGAGGATAATGTTTATATACTTTAGGCATGCAAAATCCTTCGGGGATTTTCATATAGATATCATTTTCTAAATTTCCATACAAGCAAGTAGTGACAACATCTAATAGGCGCATATCTATCTTTTCATGTACTGTCAAACTGATAAGATATCAGAGTGTAATAGTATCAACAACAAAATAATAAGTTTCATCATAATCAATACCTGGTCTTTGTGAAAAATATTGAGCTACTAATCGTACTTTATATCGTACGATTTCATTATTTTCATTGCGCTTTCGCACAAGTATTCATTTGTAACCAATAGGTTTTACACCTTTCGATGTTAATACTGCAGGTCTAATAGGCGCATATCTATCTTTTCATGTACTGTCAAACTGATAAGATATCAGAGTGTAATAGTATCAACAACAAAATAATAAGTTTCATCATAATCAATACCTGGTCTTTGTGAAAAATATTGAGCTACTAATCGTACTTTATATCGTACGATTTCATTATTTTCATTGCGCTTTTGCACAAGTATTCATTTGTAACCAATAGGTTTTACACCTTTCGATGTTAATACTGCAGGTCCGAAGACTTTACGTTTTGTCAGTGCATTTAACTTCGATTGAATCGTATCTTTCCATTGTAACCAATATTTTCTATGGCGACATTCATCAACTGATATTGGTTTAAAATCATCATTATTCGGTGTAACATAAAGAGATATATTGTAAGCAAATATATTATCAATAATTATTTTTATTTGATTCCAACTTTTACCGAAAGTGGTATAATTGATAAAAATTTCAGTGTTACTTTCATTAATTTCTGCTTCTTTTATTTTGTCATCAATTATCTCTTGATCTTTTTCATTTTTTTTTAATATGATCATCTAGATCATTTAATTCTTTTTTCTTTCGAAGATTTTTATCTTTAGAACTAAGAGATCGACCATGTTTCTGGCGTGTTTTTGACTCAACAGTTATAGGTATAATCTTTTGTTCTACTAAAACTTCAATTCGAAATGAGCATTTATAGTTGGAATATGCGATTTTGTAACACTTTTGGAGTCAACAAAAGCTTCTAGTATTTGATTTGCAATGCTTTGCAAATAAATTATCTTTTGAATTTCAAATTCACACGCGCTTGTGCGCGGATCAAGATAATTTAATGATGTTGTTCAAGCAAGATCTTTCTTATATTGTTTATATTCTCCCCCTAATTTAGGGAATAATGATTCATCAAAATGACAATCAGCAAATCTTGCTGTGAATACATCTCCTATTAGGGGTTCAACATACCTGATAATAAAAGGAGAATTATATCTAACGTATATTCCATTTCTTCTTTGAGGACCCATCTTTGTACGTTGGTTTGGTGCAATTGGAGCATATATAGCACACCTAAAAATTCTTAAATGAGCAATATTTGACTTTAAACCAAAAGCTAATTGCAAAGGAGATAATTTATAATAACTAGTTGGTCTTATACGTACAAATGCTGCAACATGTAAAATAGCATGTCCCCAAGCAGATGTTGAGAGATTTATTTTTATTAATAATGGTCTAATAATTAATTATAGTATTTTAATAAATGATTTAGCAAAACCATTTTTTGTATGAACATGAGTTACAGGATGTTCAACATTAATCCCAATTGACATGCAATATGCATAAAAAATATGTAATGAAAATTCACCAACATTATCTAAATGGATATTTTTAATTTGATGGTCAGGAAATTGTGTTCGTAGTTTAATTATTTGAGTAAATAATCTCGGTAAACACCAAATTGTGAGTAGATAATAAACACACATGTGACCATCGGGATAATATATCAATTAAGACCATAAAATATCTGAACGATCCGCATGGTAGATAAATAGGTCCACAAATGCCTCCATGAATCCATTCAAGAAATGTATGACTTTCAACTCTTACTTTCATTAGTGATGATCCAATAATTAATTTTTCTAGGGAACATGCAGTACATGAGATTTTTTTTTATGTCAATATCTTTTTATTTTTTAATGGATGATCATATATATTATCAATTATTAATCTCATCATGGTAGATCTCGAATAACCCAACCGGTCATGTCAAATACTAAAAGTAGTAGGATCAGTAAACTTCTAATTTATTAGATGATGAATTTCACATGTACATATTTTTACAAAATATAGACTAGTAGAAAAATACAATAATTTTTCTAATACAAAATTTTTTACCCAAATTAATTTGAGTAATATAAAGATATTCAATACCATTTTCTTCATTTGTTTCAACATGATACCCATTTTTACGGATATTTTTAAAACTCAATAAATTTCTTCTGAATTTTGAAAAAAAATAGTGCCTTATCAATATTAATTATTATTCTTTCAGACAACAATATACTAGCTCTTCTGGAGCCTTCAATTACATTTGTACTACTCGTTTATAATATAAATATTTATTTCTCCCATTTTAAGATAAGAAGATAAGAAAAATATTTCTCCTTTTTTAGTACGGTGTATATAATTCCATTATCAATAATACATATATCATTATTAACAACAACCATCTGAATAAAAATATGTATATGCAAATGCAAATATTATTAGAATATAATGAAAATTCAGAAATATCAAGGTGTGGTATTAGTTCTTCTGGATACTGTTATCACCAATTAAATAGTCTATCATACCGTATGGGTATTCGAAAAAATCAGATACATCCATATGGGTAATATTGATATTCAGATCTTTTGGATCAATATCATTGTCATCAACATCATTCATTGGATATTGAAAAAAAAATGCTTCAACATTTTTATTTTTCTTTTTCAGTGAAACTTGATATAATTCCACTAAATACTTAGCCGTACGACAGTTACGTGACCAATGACCTTTCATGCCACATCTATAACATTCTTATATTTCTTTTTCTTTTCTCTTATTATATTCTTTTTTTTCACTTCATGTGACCAGTATTTCTCACAGTTTAATTATTACTGTGATAAAGAAAATATCGAGCGTGTCCATGATCATAACCACAGCCACAACTATAACTATGATTATGATTTCTGCTGGAGCCAATAGCATTCACTTCTGGGAGTGCTGTTGAGCCAGTTGGTCTGGCTTCATAATTTTTAAATAATAACTCATTCTTTTTCTCTGTAATGAGGAGGATAGTAATTATATCAGTAAATTTTGTATATTTTTTTCTCGATATTGTTATTGCAGGATAATATTCGAGGCATGAAAGATGGAGAATATCTTTTCTAACATATCTTCATCAGTAACTTTTTCTCCGCATAATTTTAACTAAGATATAATTTTATACATGGTGGAGCTATATTTATTCACGATTTTAAAATCTTACAACCTCAGGTGCAACCATTCATACTGTGTAGTTGGTAGTACGGCCATCTTCAGGTGGTCAAATCTTTCTTTTAAATTTACCCATAGGACATATGGATCTTTTTTTGTAAGATATTCTATTTTTAAATTTTCGTCGAGATGACGATGGATAAAAATCAAAGTTTTGACTTTTTGTTGTGCAGATGCACTATTTTTTTCTGTAATAGTTTCACTAAGGCCTTCAGCATTTAGATGCATTTCTGCATCGAGAACCCATGACATATAATTTTTTCCAGAAATATCAAAGGTTACAAATTTGAGTTTAGTAAGGTTAGCCATAAGGATCAATAAATGTGTACCTGTTTTCTGACTTTTGTAACGGCATAAATTCGTACCTTAATCTTCTGACTTTTGTAACGGCAGAGACTCGTGCTGATAACGTGTTATGAAATTTTGGCAATGTTAGAATAAAATCTACACACAATAGATCTCTAACTATTATTTGCACAAGAATTTTTTCAAATTTCTCTCTTTCTTTTCTTTCACAATTTTCTCTAACAATTCTCTCACAAAATGGTATATATTTTAAACTTGGATTAGAGCTCTATTAGTGGAATGAATCATCTTCCACTAATATGTATTAGTGGTGTCTCCACTAACTCTTAATGGTGGACATCTATATCCACTAACATTAGTGGATTCTCCACTTATTCATAACATAATACTTTGTTTTGCAACTTTTGTTTCTATGCTTTGATAGGGTATCGTTCAAGTCCCACTAAAACGGGGGGAAAAAAAATCTTTCTATGCTTTTGTGAGCATCAATCTTGGTCCTTTGACTTTTACCACACGTGGGGACCATTCATATCCCCTCAAAAAAAAAAAAATCTTTGTTTTGCAGAGAAGTCAAGCTCTGTTTTGTGGATTTCAATTTTTGTCACAGTCCGGGGATGACCTGATAGCACCCTAAAATAGAGTATCGAACCCATAACTGAACATAACAAATAACTCCAAAACTCTTTAATCAAACTAAATAATAACTGAATTTCAAATGCGAAATCTCCCAAATACATTCAAAAAATAATCAAAATCGTCATAACTAGTATTATTCTAACTAACTGAGATCTGTAACATAAAGTAGAGGTTTAAAGACCTTCAATCAGCTATCACTCCAAACCCTCTTCAAACTACTCGTCTAACTCCACTTCCTTTAATTGATATCATGCAAAATAGTAATAAAGGGATGAGCTCACTAGCTCAGTAAGAAAAATATAACTTTTCTGGGATTGAGCATGTTACTAATAACTATTTTTCACAAAACGTTTAAAGAAAATTCTCCATTTATGAAAAGTAATTCTTTATGATGAGTTGATTTGCATTTCTAAGGATAAAGCTTGATTATTGAACATTACAAGGAAATCTCTCAAGAAGAAATCAAAGCAATCTCAAACTCCTAACAAGTTGATAATGATTCTAGAGAAACCAAAATCGTAGAAATAGGATACAACTGGTGTCGGTACAAAGGAAAGAAATGGCACTAGTTCAATTCGAGGAAAACGAATGAACCGTAAACAGAGTGCATTCGCCGGGTTCAATGAGTGAGGTGGCGCCGATTCAGTTCGGGAATGCAAAACATTAGTATGAAAACTATGTAAAATTAGAGCACATATTGGCCAAAACTCAGGTTTCACAAGACTCCCAGTACTTCTCAAGGGAAACAAGAAAAAGAACACAACTAATCACCCTTTTGAACAAAAATATACTTAAACTCACACACACCAAAGCATAACTAATTACATAACAAAACTTCAGAATCCAAAACATGTTTGGGGAAAGTTCTGGTTGATTGATATCAGCTCCTAACTATTATACCCCGTTAGAAGAAGGGCCTGAACTGAAACTAGATATTGTATCCCCTTAGCAAGGGCCTTATAACTGAAAACTAAATATTGTATCCCCCTAGCCAAGGACCTTATAACAGAGATTAGGAATTCCTCCAAAACCAACCACAAGCATCAATCAATTCCATAACATAATATTGACTTAAAACAGAATTCACTTTGCACAATTTCATTCAAATAACCATAATACTTAAAGTATTAAACATACATCATGTTCAATTCATTTTAATAACACTAAAATAATATTCATTGGCAAAATGTTCATAATTTGATATTCGAAAACTAGAAAGTAAGAAAACGCAAGAAAATCAGAAATCTCTTACCAGTCAATTCAGAGATCAAACCAATCTACAATCCACAATCAATGTATCTAACTGCGTATAAGAACCCAAAAATGCAATCAACTGCCAAACTTCTAACCAATCCCTAAATCATACCCTTACGCCCAATTCAATAATAATTAATCCCTAAGCAAAAATGAACTCAATCCAAAACACAAATACTATAAGACTTAACCTAGATTCGAAACATCCAGCACAATCTTTTCAACAGGTTCTTGTCTCTCGCTGATTTTTCCTTTCTCCAAAACTGTCTCTACAGGAGCGTTCTGGTCTGCCAGAAATAACATATGTTAAATCCCAAAACGTAACTGATCTTTTCTATTAAACTAATGACCCTTTTATAAATCTAATTATAAAATAACCCCAAAAATATCCCCTTTACTAAAATAACCCCTAGACACATGGGCTAAGCCCACCAACACATCTATAAAAAGAAAGGTCTAATGACGGATTGTGTCGGGAGCTCACATTCCACCCCCTTTATGAAAAGTTTCATCTTCGAAACTTATGTATTTGAGTCATCGAATAGATATGAATACTTCTAACGTGTCTCCTCTTCTAATTCCTAAATTACTACACGTTCTGAATGATTAGACCATTGCACCTTGACATACAGGATGGTTTTTCGCCTGAGAACCTATAACTTCCTATCCATAATCCTTACTGGCACCTTATGGTAAGTCAAATCTTCTTGCATTTGCAAAGGCAATATCTCTAACACGTGACTCGGATCTAGCACATACTTCCTTAATTGTGATATTTTGAATACGTTATGAATTCTCGATAATACCAGTGGCAACACAAACCGGTAAGCCAATTCACCAATCCTCTCAAGTATCTCATATGGTCACACGTATTGCGGACTCAACTTCCCACTTTTGTCAAACCTCATCAAACATTTGGCAGGAGAGACCTTTAAGTACACTTTATCTCTGATGCTTCGAAAACTAACAGAAGCTATGCATACAACATTGAAAACTAAAAAATCACCAGACATGGCGCAGCGAAAGGCAAAAAAAATAATACCTTTGCATGTTTTTTGTCTATTTAGCTGAGAAGAAGGGCGAACCACTGGAATGGCTTTTTGTCTCGACGACGATTCTAGTTAAAAACCAGCAATCCACCAACTCCTCCGGGGCATGAATGCAAACCATTTGCTTCTCAGAATATTCCACCGCCCAATCTATGTTGGTGAAACAACTAAGACGAGAAAAACTCTTCTTGATCCTTTATTATCGATTAGCAAAATCAAGAAGATGAAAGGAAGAAAGAAAAACGAATAAGATAGAGATCTTGGCATAGAAAAGCTCTGTTGTTTTTCCATGTGTCTACTATCAAGAGAAATCCCACCAGAACACACAACTATTCACGTTATTAGATAACTAAAACACTGGGGTTTTGATATTTCAAAACTCCCGGAGGCTATCAACAGAAGAGGTTTGGCTAAGCCTTAACTCTTCTATTCCGTGAATCAAAATAACCCTTTAGTCCAGGCTATTAGGTCAAGATTAATTTATTATTTTTCTTAGACCCAATGAGCCCCAAAAATAATAACCATTAATTTTTTGGGCCTATTAAAATAACCCAATAAATAATTAATGAGCCTGAATGAACTAAAATAATTATTAAACATTTTATTAACTAGTTTAAACCTAGGTTAATTTTTATAATTATTCAATCTGAGCTTAGATCCTGAATAATTTAATTAACTAATTAAACTGGATAATAAAATTAATTTCCCTCGTTCTTTTATTTTATTCTAGTCAAAAAATAAATTAGCCTTCCTAAATAAAATAAAATCCTTTGTCATTGAGACTATTTCCTCAACCTAAAATAATTTGGACTTATGGGTTATTCCGATGACCAAAAAGACAAATTGTCTTGACTACTAAAATAATCAAAATACCCTTACTATATAAATAGTTGCATTTTACATTTTAAATATTTCATAATATTACTATAAGAAAATATTGGTCCAAAAAACAATGCTGCGTTAGATATGTCCTCGACCTATAGGTGAAATGATTAAAATACCCCTCTACAATCCGCTTACATTTAGAAAAGAAAGAGTGTACTAACATCTTTCTAAAAGATATTTACCATCTTTAAACTTCTAATCCAATGATTCACGACTTCTTGGAATATTTTCACTTTCCAAGGGAGCTATCCTAAAGCCAATATCCAAGTCATATTCCCCAGGGCCTTGGATAATTAGATTATTTGGACAACCACAATGAGCGATATAGTGTAGATACTATCTTGTACAAGTCTGTCTTGATAATTAGTTATATATATATCTAATATATAAGTATATTAGTCCTTCTAAAGAACTTCAATTATAATATATTAAAGCATATGCTTCCAACTTCGTCACATAACTAACTTATACTCAAACTGTATAGTACAAATTCACGCTGTAGCAGTAGTAGTATATGATTCTATCATATAGTACTTTTAAAAATTACTACTATAAGTCATGTTCTATATATTCGAAATACGCTTGTGTTATGAAATAAAAAGACTACTTATTAGCTAAAGGTGAGACATTCCCTATTTAGAATTCATAACACAATAACCTTGCTATGATGAGATTCTCATTCTTATCATTCGATTAAAAATAGTAGTTTATGTGTTAAGTATTCCATGGTCCATACCTTACTGTGAAAGACCTCCATTCACACGAACTATTTACTTAAACATAATGGGTTTTTTCCAATGAAAATTATGCATAAATATGAAGAAGATTTTAAAAACAACTTATGAGAAAAATACTTTATTAATACAAGTCAAAATTACATCAGAAACCTAGTTTAATAGGGCATATATCCCAACAATCTCTCACTTACACTCTAAAATTAAGTAAGTCCATAGGTGCCCATCCCTATGGCGTCCAAGTGTCTTCTAAAGACTCTCTCAGCCAAAGGCTTGATGAAAGGATCTATTAGATTGTTCTCCGAGGCAATTTGTTTCACAACGACTTCCCATCTCTGGATAAAATCCTGGATTAGGTGGTGATTCCTCTCTTGTGCTTCCCCTTATTGTGGTTCTTGGGTTCTTTGGATTGTGAGACTGCACCAGTGTTATAGCAATACATTACAACCAGTTTGTCCATATGTGACATGACTCCAAATTCTAAAACGAACTTCTGGAGCCAAACTGCTTCCTTGGATGCCTCCGAAATTGCCACATACTCAACTTCCATGATTGAGTTAGTAATGTAAGATTGTTTAATACGCCTCCATGAAATGGCTCCTTCAGAAAAAATGAAGATATATCTACTAGTGAATTTTCTTTAATCCTTATCAGCCTAGAAGTTTAAGTCCGTATATCCTGCAGGAACTAAGCCATCAGCCCTATAAACCAGCATATAATCTCCCGTATCTTTAAAATACTTGAGAATATGCTTTACAGCCTATCAATGAACCTCTCCATGGTTTGACTAATATCTGCTAATTAAGCCTACGGCAAAGCAGATATCTGGTATAGTATACAGTATGGCGTACATAAGACTTTTCACAGCTGAAATATAGGGAATCCTACTCATTTTATCTTTTTCTTATTGAAGCTTTGGACAATCCTTTGAAGAAAAAAATAACCCATGTCTATAAGGGATCGACGCTCTCTTGCATGAGTCCATACTGAACTTGGCCAGCATCTTATCAATGTATGTAGCTTGAGATAAACCTAACATTCTCTACTTCTTATTTCTAAGAAGTTTTATTCTGAGAATGTAACTGGCTTCACCCAAGTCCTTCATACTAAATTGACTAGATATCCAACCCTTAGTAAATGACAGTGTCTCTATATCATTTCCAATTAGTAGAATGTCATCCATATACAGTACAAGAAAAATCACGTTTATGCCTTCCAGTTTCCTATACACACATAGTTTATTCTCGTTTTGAATAAAATCGTAAAACTTTATAGTCTCATCAAAACGAATATTTCATACTCTGGATGCTGCTTAAGTCCATAAATGAATTTCTTAAACTTACAAACTATATACTCTTAGCCTTCAGCAATAAAGTTTTTTTGTTGGACATATAGATGTCTTCACTATGAGGGCCATTTAAAAATATCATCTTGACATCCATTTGCTATATCTCGTAGTCCTAATGACATGTGATGGCAAGAAAGATACGGATGGACTTAAGCATGGCTATCGGAGAAAATGTTTCCTCATAATCGATCCATTCTTTTTTAGTATACCCTTTCGCCACAAGCTTAACTTTGAAGGTTTTCACCTTCCCATCCGCTTCCCTCTTCCTCTTGTACACCCACTTATACCCAATGAATTTTATCCCTTCAAGTCAAGCTACAAGATCCCAAATCTGATTGAAGTATATAGACTCAATCTCGACTTTCATTACTTCATGCCATAGGTCTACATCAGCATCAGTAATAGCCTCCTCGTATCTAGTGGGATCTTGTTCTTGATGGTCGGAGACTAGGTCAAAAGCCTTTCCAGTCCATCTTTTTGAAACTCTAAATATCCTCCTGCTACGACGATGCTCCGTTTGTATAGGTTCTTAAGGTCGTACCTCTTCTTGTTCTATAATCGGGTTAGGAGAAGTTGATTTAGAAGATAAATTCTCTTCGAGTTCCAACTTTATCAAACCTTTAGTGGATGTACTTTGATCATCCTCCAAGTATCTAGCATTAGTACTCACAAGTACTTTTTGCTCTTTGGGATAATAAAAGTAACCACCCTTTGTACCTTTTGGATACCCAACAAAATAGCATAATTCTGATCTTGGTTTAATTTGTCTCCCTTGATCAGTACATAAGTTGGACAACCTCATATCTTGAGATGATTTAGACTTGGCTTACGCTCAATCTACATTTCATATGGTGTCCTAGGTATTGACTTGAAAGGCACCAAGTTCAGAATATATATTGCTATTTCTAGGGCATATCCCCAAAAAGACACTGGACGAATAGCATGAGTTCCATCAATGTCATGTTTCTTTTCTCAACTACTCCATTCTATTGGGGTGTCCTTGGCGCAGGAAGCTAGGATACTATCCCATGATGTACCATATAGTTTTTTAATTCACCAAAGAGGTATTCTCTACCACGATCTGATCGTAAGATCTTGATTAGTTTATATGTCCGACGGTGACAGAGATGATTTTAGCATTTCTATATGGATTCGATTTGATACTTTCCGATGAAATTGTTAGCTGTTATCAATAAAACGATAACGTATGAATTGATTTAGCATTAGTACAAGTCTCGATTAATATATATGCTTATGCCTTGCGATTTGCTTCTGTGAAGGCATTTGAAGAAGCCGATTCAAACAGATATGGAAGAATGGAAGGCTTTTGTAGCTCGGAATCTATCATTTATACAGAACATAACAATTCCATATTTGAAGTAATTCTCTTTATTCAGTCAATGTTTTAGCAAACTATTACCACATCTACTCAAAGTACTGCATTATTTGCTTCTGTCAAAGTCATATAGTGGATTCATTTCATGATGTAGGATGTCATCTGTTATCTAAACTTAGACACTTGTATTAGAATTAACTTGATTATAGCTAAACTAAGTTACTCAATCTTATCAACCAAATAAGCAGAATACCAGGATATGAGTAAAAAAGAAGAAAGAACATAAGAATAATTACAGGCTCTGCCTAACTTTGAACTTCTATTAATGATGAATAGGGATTACAAGATACAATGCCAAATCTTTATAGCTACAAGCAATTGTCAACTTGCATTAGACTTCCTCACGAAGCCTATCTAGTCACTCTTGTATTCTCTTTATACAAGAGATCTCTAAAATAATGAATAATATGATATATGAATTACAATGAATGACAAGACTATTTATATTTATAGATCTTCGTTGGAGTAGTCCTCAAGCCATTAGGAATTTGACTTTACCTTGGACTTAGCTACGTAGGACTTATCCTTAAATCTTTGGAGATCTCCACTATCAGATCAACCCACTTTATCCCTATTCCTTCAGGATAAGATATTTGATTTAGTCTTAGATAAAACTCATTCTCCCACTTAAACTTTACCTCCCCCTTGAGGGCCAAGTCCAAGAACCAATCTCTCTTGTAAGCCAAGCTTATCAACCACAAACTAGCCTATAGGTTTGCATAACAACTTCAAGTCTACACATGCGTCATGTCTGTCTGGCCTGTACATGCATAGCTAAATCTACCCACCAAGCCTTAGCCTTGGTTTTACCTCATAACTTTTCTCGCATCCAAGTCACGTCTTGGTTCATTCATCTCGTCTTGGTACCAATGCTCAGCTAAGCCTTCCTATCCCTCAGTCCACTTGTTGGTTGGCATAGTGTAGTTTGCGAGAGGTTTAGATACCATCTCGCATACTTTAGGTCAGATTCACTGGTCTGACAAGGGACATAACAATTGCATTTCCTAGTTTCACGAACGGATTCGAAATTGAAGAAGAAAACAATGAGTTTCTTGAGAAGAAATCCCTCCATGAAAAAAGCTAGCATAGAGGAAAGGTTTATATAGATAATTTGAAGCTGTTAGTATTTTACATAACTATGAAAGCCATACATGAATTCTCATATAACAGTGATTGAGATCAATTCTATATAAGCTCAGGTGTAGAAAAAGCACTTTTGACAGTATTTTAGTGGACAATTTTCTACCGAACTTTTGTCCAAGCATAGTAGAGTTTCCCATGGTTATGCTACCATGTCTTGTTTCAAACTTTACGCAAGCTTGTCTTCCAACTCCATGGGTAAGTATGGAGATTGCATATTGGATACATTAAAGAGATAGTAATGTATGTAACCAGTAGTGTCACTTGAAATATAAGATATGGAGTTTGAAATTAGTTTGGTTGTGGCTTCTACTCTAATAGTCAGAACGAACTATTCAATTGCATCCTATACTTGTTGAATTTGTTGAGAAATGGTAATATGTTAACCCTGTAGGAAGACTTATCATTTTGGACAATACAGGTGCCAGGGAATCATTTTTATAGCAACAAAATATTCTGAATATCTAATTTTCACATTTCAATAGAAGTATACTTAAGCATATAAGGGCATACAAGCTTGAGGTATCCAACACAACGGTTTAGGCAATTCTTGTGTTATGAAACCTAGGCTAGCATGCTATAATCAAATGTTGAAATCATAATAAAAAGCACTATGACAAGGAATTTCATACCAGGTCAGAGCCACTCGAGAAAATGATCCCAGCACTAGTAGATGCATAGTTCACTCCTCTAATCATATCTTCGATTGAACTACCTTGCCTGATATAACTAGGAATAAGTAGGAGCCCAGAGGCGATGCTGAGTTCCAAATCAATAACCAAACTAAAAAATAGCAAAACAAGAAAAACACTCTTAGAAATTAAAACAAATGGGGGGAAAAGAGAAATTAAAAAAAATAGTACACAAACCAAATCCATTTTCTTGTATTCCTAATATTTGTTCTTAGACATAATTGTTAAATTAACAAACTCTAAATAAAAATCACCAAGATAATCAAGGGAGATTCTTCCATTGCTAAACATTCTAGTGGGTTGTGTTATGATTACATATTCAAAAAGCTGTTTTGTTAGTTAGATAAGAGTCTGTTAGGTTTGATTGTAAAACAAATTTAGATAAGTAAATGGGACAACATTGTTTTGGCATAAGGTTGTCAAATATAACTTAAAGTAATGGCAACTTTTTAAAGGGTTATATCATTTTCACTGTTCATCTTCCTATTAAGGTGAGATAAATCAAAGGTTATTATGCTTAGCAAATGTGGTTAATTTTAGCAAAAGCAATGGAGGATTTAGATTTCTAAATTGAAGTATTTCCCTAAGTTGATGGTTGTGATGTTTTCAATAGAAGTGTAAATGCCCTATTATAAAATAAGGGAAGTATATGGAAAAAGACTTTAAGACTTTAAAACAATTATGAGATATTTTTCTTAATTATGTGAATTCCTTCATCTTCAATCACCTTTTGTTCTTATTTCATCCAACTTTCTATAAATCCTTATATATATATATATATATATATAAGTTTATCAATACATTTTATCTTTATTGAGCATTTGGTCACTTTTGAATTTGAATTGCTAGTCTGCAATAAGAGAGATCATAACAATTTGGTATTAAATCGTAGTTAAAAACATGAGAAATCATGCCTGCAACTTGTAACCAAAAGATGAACAAATATATACAAAAAATAGAGACTCATTTATAACATTTGCAGATTCAGATGGACAGCAATTCGAGAAGTTGCAATTCCTTAGACCAAATGGTTAAGGGACAAGGTATGAGGCTAGATTCTTTAGATAAAACAATTTCTAACATACAATATCAATTGGAATGAAGTATTAAAAACAAACTGCATCTATCTTTGTCGATGTGAATTCCTTGATGACTTATATAGGAGGTATTGTTAAGAAGATGGGTGTATTTAATAGAAAAGGAGTAGAGGATAGTAGTTCTAGTAGTGAGATTCCTGTGCAACAAAATTCTTTGTGCTAGAGAGGAGGATGGAAGGCATGGGGTTAAGTAGCCCAAACTAGACTTTCCTACTTTTGATGGAATTGGGCTAAGGGAATGGGTGTCAAAAATTAGAAGATATTTTGAAATTCATCAGATTCCAAAAGGAAGAAAATTAGGCATTATGAAGTTGTACTTAAAGAGAAGGGCATTTATATGGTTTAGTGGATTTATAAAGACTCATATCGGAAATAATTAGGATCAAATAGTCTTGGCTTTGTGTAAAAAATTTAAAGAACGGACTGATATTCAATTTTTAGAGGAATTTAGTAAAATCAAATATGCAGAAGACTACTTGGACAAGTTTGAGGAGTTAGGGGTTAGTATAATGATAAATATACCTACTCTAACTGAGGCTTACTATATCTATATGTTTACTAGTGAGCTGAAGAAGTAATTGAAATACATGGTCAAGATTTTTAAACCTCAAACCTTATATAAAGCCTCTGATCAAGCCATTAACCTGCAAACAACTATTTTAGCCTTAAATAAGAACTCCAAAGTATTTTCTAAATTGTACTAAAACAATTCCACTATAACTAAAACTTTTTTTACTGCCACCAAGACATACCTTCCCTCAAATAAGACCAAAACTCAAAATACGGAAATTATACCTTTTAAAAATATTAACTCTGCAGAACTTTAGAATAGAAAGGAAAGGGCTTATGCTTTACATGTGGTGGCAAGCATACACCTGAGCATATCTGTCCTAAAAAATAGCTCAACTATATTTTGGAGAAAGAATATATATTTAAAGAAAGGGAAGAAGTGAAAGAAAATGTTGGAGCTACTATTAACGTAATAAAAGTTGGGGATGAAGTACAACTTTCTAAAGTGCCTCAACAAGCAACTTGAATTGCAGCACCTTGAGGATTAGAAGCAAGATTAAGAGAAGAGAAATTTCTATGTTGATTGACACTGATAGTAGCAGTAGCTTTATAGACAAGAATCTAGTTGAGAAATTGCAGCTTAAGAAGATTCCAACTAAACCTGTAGTTATAACTAAACTTGACAGGCACAGTATGTATAACAAAAGCTTATGCAACAAGCTAAAATAGGAAATGGGGAAAGAAGCATTTGAACATAATATACGGGTCTTGAAGTTAGGGGGAAATAATATGATCTTATAGATTGATTGGTTGAAAAGTTACATTCCCATTGTGTTTGATTTTGAGAGTTTGAGTCTAACTTTTAACAAGGATGGAAAGGAAATTAAGTTAATCGATAATAATGATAAGATTACTATCAAGATGGTTAAATGAGAAACCATATAGAAATCGATTGAGAATGGTGAAGAGATAATTGTAGGCCAACTATGCTCAATATTTGTTGAAGAAGAAGCTGAAATAATTCCGAAAGAGGCGGCTGAATGTTTGTTACGAAATGCTGAGGTTTTTGAAAAGCCACAAGGTCTACTACCTAATAGGAACATGAGCATCATATTCAGTTAATTGAAGGAACTCAACCTTTCAAGATAAGACTGTATATGTTTCTTCATTTTCAGAAGGCGAAAATTGAGAAACTACCATTTGAAATGCTGCAAAAAAGGATAATTCAAGCTAATAACAGTCCCTATACTTCACCTATGCTATTGGTTAAAAAGAAGGATGGTACATGGCATTTTTGTGTTGATTACAGGCAGTTGAACTCAGTCACTGTCAATGATAAATTTTATTTTCCCATAATTGATGAGTTATTAGATGAGTTGCATGATTCTAAATATTTTTCTAAAATAGATCTTAGATCTAGGTACTTTCAGATTAGGATGCATGAGAATGATATATCTAAAACTGCATTTAGGACCCATAACGACTACCATGAGTTCAAGGTTATGCCGTTTAGCCTAACAAATGCCCCTACAACCTTTCAAGCCTTGATGAACAAAATATTTGCTGATTATTTGAGAAAATTTGTATTAGTGTTTTATGATAATACACTCATATACGGTCCTGATTTACAGTCTCATCTTGATAATTTGGAAGTGGTATCTTATTTACTTAAGAAATATAAGCTTTATGCAAAAAGAAGTAAGTGTTTTTTTACTCAAAGTAAAGTTGAATATTTGGGGTATATTACTCCCTCCGTCCCACTAAAATTAGCTTATATTACTCCTCCGTCCCACTAAAATTGGCTTACTTACTACTTTGAGTTGTCCCAAAAAATTTGATACTTTCCTTAAAAGAAAAGTTTTTACTATACAATTTATTATAAAATAATCAATATACCCCATATATATTATATTTATATACTTAAATTTGACATAAAGTATTGTGAGATCCATATATTTCTTATTTTTATTATATTATATTATATTATATTATTCTAATTTTTACTTTTGCATAAAATATCGTACCAAGTCAACCACTATCAATTTTAGTAGGACAGAGGGAGTATCAGTTTTGAAGGAGTGACTGTTGATCCTAATAAAGTTAAAGACATGATGAATTGGCCGTCACCCCAATCAATTATTCAACTTAGGGTGGTTTTAGATTTAACTGACTAGCATAAAAAATTTCATCAAGTGGTATAAGGTGATTAGTAAACCCTTTTGTAAAATGTTGCAAAATGATAAATTTCATTGGAGTAAGGAAGCTATCACTACTTTTGAAACCTTAAAATCAGTATGAGTAATGCCTTTGTACTTGCAATGCCTAATTTTTCTAAACCCTTCACCTTGGAAACTGATGCTTGTGATAGGGGCTATTTTGATGCAGGAAAATAGATCTATTGCTTATCTAAGCAAGGCTCGTGAAACAAGAAATATTGGCTTAGCTATGTACGAGAAGGAGTTACTAGCCAAAGCCACTATGGTTTCAAAGTGGAGACACTATCTTGAAGACAATCATTTCATTTTCAAAATGAACTATCAATGTTTAAAATTCTTAAACAAGTAGAGGATTGGAAGTATAAACTCTTGAAGAATAAAATTGATGATGTTTTGTCTAGACAAGAAGAGGTTGTAGAAATCTCTACTATCACTCTTTTATAGATAAAGGAAGTGATAGATAGCTATGAGGGGGGATAGATTTACTCAAGAGAATGTTACGAAATATTTATTGGAATCTGGTAGTAGTATAGAAATACAATATACAAATAAGCTACTTTTGAATAAAGGAAGTTGTATATTGGAGACGGAAATAAAGTTAGACTTTAATTGATAGAGAAATTACTTAACAAGTGGAGCACTCAGGTATTAAAACAACTTTGCAAAGGGCTAAATTACTATTCTACTAGCCCGATATGATGTAGAAGATTAACGAATTCATTGCTAATGTGACATTTGTTAAATGAGCAAAGCAGAAAAGGTTCCCTATTTTGTTCTCTTGCAACCACTTCTCGTTCCAGCTCAATCTTAGAGCCATATTACTATGGACTTCAACAAAAGACTTCCTAAATTAAAGGGAAAGGATGTTGTACTAGTGGTAGTGGACAGGTTCACAAAATATTCCAATTTTATTGCCTTGACTTACCCTTCAATGCTCAGAAGATTGCTGAGACATTATTAGAAAATATTTACAAATTGCACGAGCTACCCAACAATATAGCTATAGACAAAGACAAGGTGTTCACTAGTGCTTTTTGGAAGGAAATGTTTAAAGCATTGGGCACAAATTTGACATTTCAACTACCTATCACACAAATAAATGGCCAGATTGAGTGTGTAAACTAGTGTTCTTTTTGAGAAGTTTTGTTTCGAATAGGCCCCAAAAATTTTATAGATCATATCTCACCCCTGAGAAGATCGGAAAGGTAGCTTATAAGTTGCAATTTCCTCTTAACTCTCAAATTCACCTTGTGTTTCATGTGAATTTGCTTAAAAAGATGGTAGGAGATGGAAGGGTCATTTGTCATGATTTATTAATTTTGGGTGAAGATAAGCAGCTAAGATTGAAATTGGTGGATGTTTTAGAACGTAGATTGGTTAAGTGAAAAAATATTCTTGTTGTCCAGTAGAGTAGAATATTCAGTGGTTCAATATTTTATTAGAAGAAGCTTCATGGAAGGATGCAAATTTCATCTTGCAGCAGTTTCTAGGTTTTTAACCTTGAGGACAAGGTTTTCTTTGAAAAAGAGAGGGGTGTTATGAAAGCAGATTCAAACATCTATTTTGTCAATTGGAAAAGAGTCTGTTAGGTCAGGTTGTATACCGAATTTAGATGGGTAAATGGGACGATGTCGTTTTTCTATAATTTGAAGGTACACGAAAAGTTACTCTACTTCAAATATGGATGAAGTTAGCAAAACCAATAGAGGGTTTATATTTCTAAATTGGTGGGTTTCCTAAGTTGATGGTTGTAATGTTCTCAGTGGAAGTATAAATGCCACTCCCCCTCCACATTAGCATTTCTTCCCCTCTCAATTTGGAGGGATTGGGAGAGAGAAAATAAAATAGGAGCAATAATGATAATATTAACCACATTTTTAACATTAAAAAATTTAATAAAATAGATAATGAGGGATAAAATAGTAAATTAAATTAATTATTCTCTCTCGTTTTCTCTCTCATTCCCTTCCTATTTTCACTCTAACCAATCTCTCTCATTCCCTTCCTATTTTCACTATAACCAAATAAGATAAGAGTAAATATATTAACTCCCCCTAATAGAAGTAAAATATGTCACTCTTCGTCCCCTTTCCACTCACCCTCCCATTCGCAAACCAAAACAAGCCTTACACTGGGTTTGATTGGAGTAAAAATAGGAAGGAAAAATGAAGAGAAAAATTCAAGATTCACCTCATTTGGTTAGAGCGTAAAAAGAGTAGAAAGTAAATGTGGAAGGGGAATGGTTCCCCTCCACATAAGCAAATCCCAACTTTCTAATTTGGACGAAAAATTTTCACTCTAACCAAATAGTATGGAAGTAAATGTATTTACTTCCCCAATAGAAATAAAATATGTCACTCTTCCTCTCCTTTTCTTTTACCCTCCTCTTTGCAAACTAAAACAAGTCTTAGTATATATACTTTTAAATACCCAACTTGTATTCTTACTCTTTCAGGACTATTTTATCTCATCCAATACTTATTATTATAATTTTACCTAATTGGATTATTACATTATTTTGATAATTTTGTAATATTACTGGGAGCTATCTTTCAAATTGAACATTACCCAGATCTACTGGCTGGCTTTTCTATGATTTTTATAGAAGTAAAAAAAAAAAAAAAGAGAGAGAGAGAAAGAGAGAAAGAAGGACAATTAAAAAGTGATTGGTAAAAGCCAAAGGCTGACAGACGTCTGAGCCTCTGCCGACCACGGTGGGCGAGGGTGATGTAATCTCCACTGCACTAACGGTAACCGGGGAGCAGAAGCAAGTGGAAACTGACAACATGTTGAGCAAAGTTCTCAAAATCAATTCAAACCAGTGTACCGTTGGGTGGCTCCTTGCGGTTGCCGGTGATTTTTTATGTTGACACAAATGACAGCTAACTAGCAAGCTGAAATTCATCTATGCGTGGCACATATATAGGTGGTGTAGTGGATGACCATGATGGTGTATAGTACTATGTTTGTAGGATTTAATATATATATATATATATATATATATATATATATATATATATTAATCTTTAAATGATTATGATTTTAACTAATGTCATGTGTATCAATTAAAAGTTTTATTTTTGAAAAAAAAAAGTATATCACCACAAGTTTAGGAGACTTGTGTAATTTTTTAAATATGAAGATTAAATATATCAACATATACTTTTTCTATTCTAAATTATCTGTCTTATTAAAAAATTAAGATTTAATTTTTTAATTTTACTCTTATTTAATAATATTTTATTTCCTAAATATATTAAATAATTTCTTTTCCGACAAGCTCATTTAAATAACAATAAAGAGAAACAATTTAGAATATATCAAAACTTTAAAATTTGAGTATTTCTTAATAAATAGAGATAGAATAAATTAAATTTTAAGGATAAAAATGAAAGTAAATATTTAATTAACTAAAAAAATTATTTATCTTAATACCTACATAATCGGTTAAATTCGACAGATAAATTGAGACGGAGTGAGTATTTATAAAAGTTATAGGTGAATAAATATTGATCGAAATGATATTCATCTTTATTCTAAAAATGATTAAAATACAAATTTAAACTTTTGGAAGTAATTTTACTTTTTGGGGTTTTGTGAAAAATATAAATCGTAAAACATGCAACAAAGAGTTAAAAATTAAATTCGTAACTCTACGAGAATACTGCCCTTTACAAACTCACCTTTTGAAATGCGCCATATATTCCAAGTCAAAATTTACTTTTTATGTTTTTTATCTAAAAATGATTAGTTTTGAATCAATATGTCAGACTTAGAGGTGTCATCAGTTAAAATAAACATATTTTCAATTCTTAAACTTTTACAATGTTTATTACTTACATTGATTGTAATGAAATTTTAAATTATATTCTCTTCGTCCCTATTTATCTATCACAATTAATTATTTCACACAATTTAATAAAAATTAATTAATCTCTTAAATTCATACAACTTTATTTATACATTCCAAAAATACCATTAGATTTAATATTCTCGATAATTATTTTCTTGCTTTGTTTGTTCCACTCTCTTTCTAAAATTATTACACTTTTACTTTTCAAAATTATTTAATACAAGGGTATAATAGTAAAATTAATATTAATGACACCTAAATTTTTTCAATGTGACCGATAAAAAAAATACCAAAACTTTTCAGTTGTGACAGATAAATAGGAACAGAGAGAGTATAAAATTATGATATTAGAAAAAGGCCTTTCATTATTTAAAATAAAAAGATCTTGAAATAACCTAACCATTGGTAACTTACTTACACAAAGTAATTTTGGGTCCTTGAGATTTGATATGAGGAAAAGAAGAGAGAGTTCCAAAGCATTTGTTAAGAGGATTGGGAACCAGTGGCCCCCGCAATAGGGATGGGAGTGGGTTCGGTTTCGGGCCAACTGCCCTGCACCAATATTAAAAATTAATGGAGGTAAGCCCTGAGGTAATCATACAATGAAAACTTAATTTTAATTATATTTTTTGGTTTAAAACAGTTGTTACTGTTACATAAATAATACATATTCAAAATTAATATTTATTGAGAAAAAGATTGAATTATTTTTATTAAAAATTATAAGTTATTTTAAAATTTAAAAACAATTAGTGTTAAGTTTTAGTAAAGTAAGTAAATGATAAGGGTGTGCCTAGAAAAAAAAAAGATAAAATTCTATTTTTTATTTCACGAAAATGACAAATAACTTGAATTATAGAAAGTTTTTAAAAATAACAATTATTTTGAAACGAAAGAAGTATTATACTAAAAAAATTAGATGGATTACAGTAATTGTACCTCTAATTTGATAAAAAAAAAAATTGAATTGAATTCATTGAAGATTTTATGCTCTTGCATTAATATGAAAGTTTGAAAAAAAGGGAATATTGATGGATTGAAAGAGAGATTAAGTGTCATGATTAAATGAATTTGGGGTGAAAAATTATATCGATTTTTTTTTTTTTAAAGAGAGTAGAAAGATAAGAAATAGAGAAGGGAATATATGAAATGTAAAAAATTTCTAAAAGTGATAATTATTGTGTCATAATTAAATGAATTTGGAGTGCAAAATTATATCGGGAAAGAAAATGAAGGAAGGGAATGGGTTAGTGTCGAACTTAAAATTTATATCTTGAGAGTAACAATTCTATTACCTTTAAAAGTTGTTAATAATATTTTTATTTAATATATTATTTCATATAACTTTATTTTCAATCTAAAGTTTATAGTGCTGTTAATAATAAATAGTGTAAGTTAATTGAGTAATGTGGAAAAAGAGGGAGACAATGGAAAAGATAGAAACAAAAATAGAAAAGAAAAGACTGTATGAAATAAATATAGAACCAACTCTAAGTAAAAATTAATAATTTTCCTTATTTATTAACAACATCAATGTACATGTTTAAATAGTGAATATATATATATATATATATATATATATATATATATATATAATCATAGAAATTTATCGTATTAATCGCTTGACGAACATACAAATGTAAAAAAAGAAAAGAAAATAAAAGAAAGAAACAAAGAGAAGTGAGTAAATTGCGGGTTTTATTTATTTACATCCTTGAATATATAATATAAAAAAATGCAAAATATCAAATTATGTTATAAAATTTTGATAATGTCAAAATAAAATTTACACACAATAAATCTCTGACTATTATTTCACAAGAATTTCTTCAAACTTCTCTCTTTCTTTTCTCTCATAATTTTCTCTAACAATTTTCTCACAATTGGTATATCCCTAAGAACTTTATTAGTGGAGTAATCATCTATTTCCACTAATGTATTAGTGATGTTGCCACTAACTCCACTAATATGTATTAGTGGTATTAATGGTGGACATCCATGCCCACTAATGGAATTAGTGGAGTTTTCACTAATTTACTAATGTATTTACAACACTCTCTCTTGGATGTCCATTACATAAAGAATATGTCTCGTTAAAACCTTACTAAATAAAAATTCAGTGAAAAAAAAAATCTAATGAAGGAAAAATAGTATGCTATTCTTTATGTCTGCTTATTACTCCCCTAATGAGATGATCCATTTAAATCTTTGAATCGACGCATATCGATTTTATATCTCAACTTCTCAAATATTACAATCAGTAAAGTCTTCGTGAAAATATTTGTCAGATTATCACATGACCGAATTTGTAGCACATTAATTTCACATTTCTTCTGGAGTTCATGAGTAAAGAAGAATTTTGGTAAAATATGTTTTGTCCGATCTCCTTTAATATATCCTCCTCGTAATTGAGTTATGTAAGCTGCATTGTCTTTATAAAGAGGAGTTGGAATATCTCTTATAGATAATAATCCACAACTTTCTCGGATATAATGAATCACTGATTTTAACCATACACATTCTCGACTTACTTTATGAATGGCTATAATTTCAGTATGATTTGAAGAAGTAGCTATTATAAATTGTTTTGTAAAACGTCATGATATAGTAGTATTTTTACATGTAAATAGATAGCCCGTTTGAAAACGTACTTTATGTGGATCAGATATATAACCAGCAACTGTATAACCTGTCAATATTGGGTTGGTTTTATTTAAATAAAATAATTCGAGATCAATTGTATCTTGGAGATATCAAATGACTTGTTTAATTCCATTCCAATGTCGTTGTGTAGGTGAAGAACTAAATCTTGTTAATAAATTGACAACAAATACAATATCAGGTCGTGTATTATTAGCAATATACATCAATTATACTGAGATATAGTACTTTAGGACAAAGGAATTTTTCATTATTTTCTTGAGGTCGAAAGGATCTTTATTTACATCTAATGACCGGACGATCATTGAAATACTCAATGAATGTACTTTATCCATGTACAATCTTTTTAGAACTTTTATTGTATATGTTAATTAATAAATAAATATTCCACTTTTCAGATATTCAATTTATAAATCAAGGCAAAATTTAGTTTTACCAAAATCCTTAATTTCAAATTCTCTTTTTAAATAATCCATTGTTTCTTGGAACTTTTCTGGAGTTCTAATAAGATTAATATTATCAATATATATAGTTAATATTATAAATTTAGAACCTAATTTCTTAATAAAAGTACATGAATATACTTGGTTATTTTTAAATACCGTTTTCAATAAATATTCACTAAGTTGATTGAATCACATGCGCCCAGATTGCTTCGGGCCATATAATAATTTTTGTAACTTGATGGAGTAATTTTCACGAGGATAATGTTTATATATTTCGGGCATACGAAATTCTTCGAGAATTTTCATGTAAACATTATTTTTTAATTTTTCATATAAGCAAGTAGTGACAACATCTAATAGGCGCATATTTATCTTTTCATGTACTGCCAAACTGATAAGATATCGGAGTATAATAGTATTAACAATAGAAGAATAAATTTCATTATAATCAATACTTGATTTTTGTGAAAAATATTGGGTTACTAATCGTACTTTATATCGTACAATTTTATTATTTTTATTACACTTTCACACAAATATTCATTTATAACCTATAGGTTTTACACATTCCAGTGTTTGGACTGCAAGTCCGAAGATTTCACGTTTTGTAAGTGCATTTTAACTCCGATTGAATCACATCTTTCCATTGTAACCAATCTTTTCTATGCTGACATTCATCAATTGATATTAATTCAGAATCATCATTATCCTGTGTAACATCAAGAGATATATTGTATGCAAACATATTATCAATAACTATTTTTATCTGATTCCAACTTCTACCGGAAGTGGTATAATTAATAGAAATTTCAGTATTACTTTTATCAACTTCTAGTTCTTTTATTTTGTCATCAGTTCTTTCTTAATCTTTATTGTTTTTTTCTTCAATATGATCATCTAGATCATTTAATATTCTTTTTTTTCGAGAATTTTTATATTTAGAATCAATAAGTTAGCCACGCTTCTAGCGTGCTTTTGACTTAGCAGCTATAGATATAATCTTTTGTTCTGCTGGGACTTCAATTCGAATAGGAGCATTTGTAGCTGAAATATGCGATTTTGTTACTCTTCTAGAATCAACAAAAGTGTATGGCAATTGATTTGCAATACTTTGCAAATGAATTATCTTTTGAATTTCAAATTCATATGTGCTTATGCGCGGATCAAGATAATTTAACGACGTTATCTAAGTAAGATCATTCTCATACTGTTTATATTCTCCCCCTAATTTAGGGAATAATGATTCATCAAAATGACAATCAGCAAATCTTGTTGTGAATACATCTCCTGATAGGGGTTCAACATACCTAATAATAGAGAGAGAATCATATCCAACGTATATCATTTTTCTTTTTTGAGGACCCATCTTTATACGATAGTTTGGTGCAATTGAAATGTATACAACATATTCAAAAATTCTTAAATGGGCAATATTTGGATCTGAATCAAAAGTTAATTGTAAATTAGAGAATTTATGATAACTAGTTGGTTTTATATGTACAAGTGTTGCAGCATGTAAAATAGCATATCCCTAGATAGATGGTGAGAGATTTATTTTTATTAATAATAATTTAATAATTAATTGTAATATTTTAATAAAAGATTCAACAAAATCATTTTGTGTATAAACATAAGTTACATGATATTCAACATTAATTACAATTTACATGCAATATGTATACAAAATATGTGATGAAAATTCACTAACATTATCCAAATGGATATTTTAAATTTGATGGTCAAAAAATTGTGCTCATAATTTAATTATTTGGGCAAGTAATCTCGCAAATGTCAGGTTGCGAGTAGATAATAAACACACATGTGACCATCGGGATGATGCATCAATTAAGACCATAAAATATATGAACGATCCACATAGTGGATGAATATGTCTACAAATATCTCCGTGAATCCGTTCAAGAAATGTAGTACTTTTAACTCATACTTTCACTGATGATGGTCTAAGAATTGATTTTTCTAGGGAACATGCAGTACATGAGAAATTTTCTGATGTCAATATCTTTTTATTTTTTAATGGATGACTATCTGTATTCTCAATTATTCTTTTCATCATGGTAGATCTTGAATGACTCAACCGGTCATGCCAAATGTTAAAAATAATAAGATCAATAAACTTTTGATTTACTATATGATGAATTTCAATTGTATATATTTTTACAAAATATAAGCCAGTGAAAAAAGACGGTAGTTTTTCTAATACAGATTTCTTACCTAAATTAATTTGAGTAATATAAAGATATTCAATATCATTTTCCTCATTTGTTTCAATATGATACCCATTTTTGCGGATATCTTTAAAACTCAATAAACATCTTCTGAATTTTGAGAAAAATAGTGCCTTATTAATATTAATTGTTGTTCCTTCATGCAACAATATAATAGTTCTTCCGAAGCCTTCAATTAAATTTGTACTACCATTTATAGTATAAATATTTATTTCTCTCATTTTAAGATAAGAAGATAAGAAAAATATTTTTTATTTTTTAATATAGTGCGTATAGTTTTACTATCAATAATACATGTATCATCATTAACAACAATCATCTGAACAAAAATATGTATATGCAAATATAAATATTATTAGAATATAATAAAAATTAAAAAATATTAGGGTGAGACATTAGTTCTTCTGGACACTATCATTACTAATTAAATGGTCTATCCTACCGTTTGGGTATTCGAAAAAACTAGATACATCTATATAGGTAATATTGATATTAAGATATTCTGAATCAATGTCATCGTCATCAGCATCATTTACTAGATGTTGAGAAAAATTTACTGCAATATTCTTATTTTTATTTTTTTTCAATAAGGCTTGATATAATTATACTAAATACTTAGCCGTACAATAGTTACATGATCAATGACCTTTCATGCCACATCTATAACACTTATCCTCATAATTTTCTTATATTTCTTTTTCTTTTCTTTTATTATCTTTTATTTTCCACTTCAGGTGGCCAGTATTTCTTACAATTTGATTATTACTATGATAAGAAAAATATCGAGCGTGTCCACGACCATAACTACGACCACGGCCACGACTACGACTATAACTATGACTTCTGCTGAAACTAACAACATTCACTTCTGGGAGAACTGTTGAACAAGTTGGTCTGGTTTCATGATTTTTCAATAATAACTCATTGTTTTTCTTTGTAATGAGGAGGGTAATAATTAAATTAGTAAATTGTGTATACCTTTTTTCTCGATATTGTTGTCACAGGATAATATTCGAGGCATAAAAGGTAAAGAATGTCTTCTCCAACATATCTTCATCAATAATTCTTCCTCCGTATAATTTTAATTGAGATGTAATTTTATACATAACGGAGCTATATTCATTCACGATTTTAAAATTTTACAACATCAGGTATAATCATTCATACCGTGTAGTTGATAGTATGACCATCTTCAGGTGGTCAAAATTTTCTTTTAAATTTATCCACAGGACATATGGATTTTTTTCTGTAAAATATTCCATTTTCAAATTTTCATTAAGACGACGACGGATAAAAATTAAAATTTTGGCATTTTGTTGTGCAGATGCATTATTTTTTTTCTTTAATAGTTTCACTAATGCCTTTAGCATTTAGATACATTTCTGCATCGAGAATTCATGACATATAATTTTTTTCAGAAATATCAAGGGTTACAAATTCGAGTTTAGTAAGGTTAGCTATAGGGATCAATAAATGCGTACCTTTAATCTTCTGGCTTTTGTAACGACAGAAACCCGTGCTGATAACGTGTTGTAAAATTTTGGCAGTGTTAGAATAAAATCTACACAATAAATCTCTTACTATTATTTGCATAAAAAATTTCTTCAGATTTATCTCTTTCTTTTTTTTCTTCATAATTTTCTCTAATAATTCTTTCACAATTGGTATATCTCTCAAGAGCTTTATTAGTAGAGTTAATTATCTATTTCCACTAATGTATGAGTGATGTCTCCACTAACTCTATTAATATGTATTTATGGTGTTAATAGTGGACGTCTATATATATTTGTCCACTAATAAAATTAGTAAAAATTCTACTAATTCACTAATGTATTTACAACAAATTCCCAATATTTAGAACCAAAAAAATGTAGGGCCTAAAGAATTTCAGCGAAAGTCAAGGGTAATTTTGTAACTATAGGGCGGCACTCTTTCCCCGACGTTACGGTTTACAGAAGGACCGTTAAGTCGTTACTCATTAGAAGTGAAAATTCATAAATTCAAAGCTAACGGCTATAAATCCGCTCATTCTCCTCTTACAAATTCATCGTACCACTGTTTCTCCTTCTCTTTCTCTCTCTACATTATCGACATTTTTACCGGAAACTTCAAAATCTGGCGAAGAAATCGGACAGCATTGAACAGTGAAATGACACCCAGTCACAGGACACTGAAACAGCAAGCAGATAATTTCGGGAAATGCTGCAAAAAAGCGTCACATTCCAATTCCTCGCCAATTAATCGGGATTCTTGAAACTTCTGCATTTTCCCTCACATATAAGCTCTTCTTCAGTGATCCATTTGCCTTTTGATTCTTCCTGAAGGTAAGAAGAATCCTCACTTCTCTGAAAAGAATTGAATTGTGCGGCATTCTCCTTGATTTCTCTCATTTGCGCCCTACTCTACATGCCTCAATTCTTGGAGGAAAGTTGAGTTGGAAAACAAATAATGGATCGTGTAGTCACAAGCTTTGGAAAAGCTCTCATCTTTTGAGCTTTTTGGGGTTTCTCCAAATCTCTTCCTTTAGAGGTTGTGGAACGGTTGATTTCTTGTCGTTCTTTGGTCTATTAGGACTGTAAATTACAATCATTTCAGTAGTTTTGAGTCGTTTTACTTTGAACTCCTTCTGGGGTTTGCTTAGTTCATGTGATTGTTGTTATAAGAAATTTTAAATAAGTCTTTACTGTTAATGTTGTTTCCGGTCGTAGATTCCCATAGTTAGACTAATAATCTTCTATTTAACTAGGGGGAATTGTTCAATTTTCTGTCTTTCCCTATCCGCTCATGTTCTGAGATAGGTATTTGCACTGAAATTTCTGATTTAGTCAATAAAAGAGGGAGGTCCTAGGTAGTCTTAAAAACAAAATGTCTGTTGCTGATGTTGTTTTGGGCCCATTTGGTGAAGAGGCAGTGACGTCGACAGATTACCTTAAGAGCCATTTGCCTCTCAGCTCAGGTGAACCCATTGTCATATATCTCACTTTTGCTGGTTCTGTGATTCCAATGCGCGTGTTGGAGTCCGATTCAATTGGTTCCGTGAAACTAAGGATTCAAACGTGCAAAGGATTTGTTGTGAAGAATCAGAAGCTAGTTTTTGCTGGAAGAGAGTTGGCAAGAAATGATTCGCTTTTGAAGGACTATGGCGTTTCAAGTGGGAACTTGTTGCATTTGGTTGTGAAGCTCTCTGATCTCATTCTGATCACAGTTGGAACCAACTGTGGAAAGGAATGTGAATTTCATGTTGATAGACATAGGAATGTTGGGTATGTGAAGCGTAGGATTGCCAAGAAAGGGAAAGGATTCACCGATCTCGAGGATCGGGAGGAACTTCTCTATAATGGTGAGAAGCTTGAGGATGAGACACTCATTGACGATGTATGTGAGCTTTCTGATGCAGTTATTCATTTGGTGGTTCAGAAATCTGCTAAAGTGTGGACCGAACCCATTGAGAGAGATGTTGAACTCTCAATTGTCGCAGAAAACTGGAGTGAATGGAAAGATGAAGCAGTCCAGGAAAAGAAAGACCACTCCAGGGAGCTTCAAGCTGTGCCCAGGGAGCAAGAAGATATAAACATTTTGCTGGAACCAATCATAATTAACCCAATGATTTCATTTCCTTCATCCACATGGCATATGATCCACTCTGTACATGATGGATTGGTGAGAGGCAGATCACCAATCCGGTCCTCTGAAGGTACTGGAGGAACTTACTTGATGCGAGATGCATCTGGTGACAAATATGTTGCTATTTTTAAGCCAATGGATGAGGAACCGATGGCTGTAAATAACCCCACAGGACTGCCTATATCATCAAATGGTGAAGGGCTGAAAAAGGGAACCAGAGTGGGAGAAGGTGCACTGAGGGAGGTTGCAGCCTATTTGCTTGACCATCCAAAGACTGGACCTCGCTGGTCATCATTTGGGGAAGTTGGTTTCTCTGGTGTCCCCCCCACAATTATGATTCAATGTTTGCATAGAGGATTCAATCATCCGGAAGGTTTTGACTGTTCGCATAAGAATATAAAGGTTGGATCTTTACAAATGTTTATGAATAATTATGGAAGTTGTGATGACATGGGTCCACAAGATTTTCCAGTAGAGGAGGTGCATAAGATAAGTGTATTAGATATACGAACAGCAAATGCAGATAGGCATGCTGGAAATATTTTAGTAAGCAGAGAAGGGAATCAAGGGCAAATATCGCTCATTCCAATCGACCATGGTTACTGCTTGCCTGAGAATGTAAGGACTTCTCTTCTCTTCTCTTCCTTATACTTTGTTATTGTTCAATTGGTTCATCTGAATTTTAATGACAGTTACGAGTAATCTTCATATGAGTACACTGAACTATTAAGATTGATGATTGTTCTATTTCTTTTTGACAGTACTCGACAATATTTTTAATCTTGAATGCCTGTAGAGAACATGTGGTGCTCAAGATTCATGAGGTCAACATGTTTGATTAGAAGAAGCTAATATGTTTCACCATTTAGTTCACTTAATTTGCATGGATTCGTGTCTAATCAAAGTCTGTTTTAAGTTTGAGAGTGGTGGGGACCTTTGGTTTGGGGTAGGTTAAGATTTGAATTTGTATCTTAACTGTGGACTATGTTCAAATCAAAACTCTTATTAGGTAAATTATATACGTATTCAACTGAAGAAGGAAACTTACCTACCCTGACCCCCTAATGCCAGGATGAAATTTCCTTTTTCTTTCCCCATCAGATGCTGTCATTCATAAATACCTCCTCCGATTAGACAAGGAGGGAGTAGCTTTCTTGATTTTTACCGTATCTAGTAGATGACTAGTTCAATATATGGAGGCTATGTGATTAATTCTTATTACCTGCAACAACATCTCTTTAATATACTGAACTTTCTATATAATAGGAATAGTTGTGTTCATTTTTCTCTGTTCCTGGCAGACAGATGAAATTTATTTGTTGATCTATGATTTCTGTACTCATATCCCCGTCCTCTATTGGCAGTTTGAAGATTGCACTTTTGATTGGCTTTACTGGCCACAAGCCTGCCAGCCTTACTCACAAGCGGCCATTGAGTACATAAAATCTTTGGATGCTGAGGAAGACATTGAACTTCTCAACTTCCATGGATGGGATCTTTCCATGGAGTGTGCTCGTGTACTCCGTATATCGACCATGCTTCTGAAGAAAGGGGTCGAGATAGGACTAACTCCCTTTGCTATTGGAAGTATAATGTGTCGGGAAACAGTAAACAAGAAATCCATGATAGAGGAGATTGTTGACGAAGCTGAGGAGTCGATGCTGCCTGGCATGAGTGAAGCTGCATTTCTTGAAATTGTATCCAAGATCATGGATATTCAGCTTGACAAACTCATGAAAGCAACGTCATAAAATTTTCAGGTACACTTTTGCATGTATAGATGATAAGGTACCACTGAAAAACATCCTTTTGTATCTCCGCAATTCTTTGTCTCAAGGATCAGTGTAGTTTGATCCATATTGACAAACAGAAGCGTAAATCATGAATGAAAGGCATTTGCTACTGATTTTTCTTACTGGCAGCTTTGTGAGATGCCATGGTTAATTTCCAGATGCTGCAGCAGATTGATGAACACGCCTTTTATTCACTCAAAGTCCTCTCATAGTAAAAGCCATTGCTTTTTAGCTGCAAACTCTACTGATTTTGATTTTGCAGATAAAGAAAGCCATACGGGAAGGCTAAACTGCCGGTCCCATTTTTCATGGACATTAAGGAGCAATCTGAGTTCTCCTCGTAGCTTCTTACGCTATGAGTTAATATTTGATCACTAATCTATTGATTTAATAGAAAATTTGTACGCGATTCATCTGATTGCATTGTCAACAACAGATTTTCAATTTCCATTAGAGCATATTCCGGGATAATGAACCTTGAATTGCTCAAGATACCAAAGAGTTCAAGACACTTTTAACTGAAGTACCAAATCTGAAGCCAGAAGAATAAAAAAGGAAAGGAAAGAAAAACAATTCCTACCAGACACAAGAATCAAGGAAAAGATACCTTGCTAGGACAAATAATACTATTGCAGAAAGGAAACAAAATAGTCTTTGATTTCAAACTTTTGTCCCCATACGCTCTCATTGCCTTCATTTCTTCTCCCACTTGCCTCATCTTTTCCCCTCATTGTACTGACTTTCTCACTTCCAAACAAGCACCATTTCTACTCTCTCTCCACATTAGCCATTCCACACAGAAACTCACTAAATTGAAGGCATTATAAGATCTGAAAACGCAGAAAAGACATCGAAGAAATGGGGAAGCACAAACCTCATAAACCTCCAAGTGGCCGTACAAATTTTGCTTCCTGCATAGTTGCAACAATCTTCTTGATATTTGTGGTCATAGTTATCCTCATTGTCTACTTCACCGTGTTCAAACCTAAAGACCTCGGCCTCACGGTAAATGCCATCCAGCTTCCCACCTACTCCATCGCTAATGGCACCGTGAACTTTACCTTCTCTCAGTACGTGACCGTTCACAACACAAACAGGGGTGTCTTCAACCACTATGACAGCTCACTTCAGCTCCTCTATGCTGGCAACCAAGTGGGCTTCATGTTCATTCCTGCAGGGAAGATCGACGCCGGAAAGACCCAGTACATGGCGGCAACGTTTTCCGTCGAGTCCTTCCCGTTGTCTGTGAACCAACCGCAGAGTGTGGGGCCAACTATCACCGATGGGCTGAATGGATTCCGAGTTGGACCGTCCATGGAGATCGATTCGAGGCTGGAGATGGCTGGGCGAGTTCGGTTCTTGCATTTCTTTTCTCATCATGTGGAGGCTAGAGCAGATTGTAGAGTGGCTATTGCTGTAAGTGATGGATCTGTGTTAGGCTTCCACTGCCTTTAGCTGCTAGTAGCTAGTCTACAGTCTCTTCCTTTTCCCTTTAGCTTGAGTAGTGCTCTTGATCTTTTAACTTAAATTGGTAAGAATTCAAAGAAATGTAAAAATCTGATCTTTCTTTTTTACAGTTCAACTTATTAAGTGGTTTGAGTTGAAATGCAATTGCTTTTTTGTTTATAACTTGATTGCAAGACCTTGAAATTTTGAATTATGTTGTTTTATCTTGGAATTGGCTTGCGATTGAAGCAAATTTCCCGGGTAAAAGAAAGAGGATAATGGAAATGGCTGCTTGTGGCGGTGGCGGAGGTGGTATGGCAGGACACCAATCGCGGAAAGATGGGGTCTTTGAGACACTCAAAATAAAAATCATTTCACTTTCTAGGGCTTGAGGAAAGCCATTTGCTGTTTCTTTTGACTTCTGCACATTTTTGCGCAGGGAGTCACTGGGAGCGGGGAGGTTGTAGTCTTGGGAATCCCAGACAAAATATTCAGACTTATTTCCTTTTTCTAAAACACAATTAGATCTTATGGATTCCTCACAAAGACAAACCGGAATCAGAAAAGATATATATATAATTATCACTATAACTAACACAGGAAACTATCGACTGTTTGGTTATTGTTGGAAATTTGTAGTTTAGGTTGCAGTTTTCTCCTGCATATTCTTCTATAGTTAGTGTATGTACTGCTAAACTTGCCGGTAAGTATTAAGGGGCTAGCAGTTGGGAGGGAACTGCTCATCTCGCTCCGTTACGATCGTGATACCAAAGCCGATGGAAGGCGAAAAGCAAGAAAGCAATGTAGATTCTGATCGGGTTTTTCAGCTTTAATCATCATTGGAATCTCTTGAAAATGCAGAACTATAAAAGGCATCTGAAGTAGTAACATGACTGTACTGAGAGCCCGACTATTTCAAATTTTCAACACAACATCATGGTTTCCGATCACGTTTTGGCTGGGTTATGCGGTTGTATCACGTGTTTCCGGCACCATGGCTGAAGACCTGAAGCTGTATAGTTCTCAATTCTCATCATAATACGCAATGCACACAAACCACCCTAGAAAGCAAAGTTAAATCCAAGAGATCATAACAAAGTATTTCCAAATTTCAAAACAGGAACACCATGGAACACGATAAAACAGCACGTATTGAAACACTTAAAAAGCATCAATCTGAAGGCCATAATTGAGTTAAATGGCACAATTGGATATAAGAAACTCCAGTATACAAAACAATTAGACGATTTTCAGGACATAATCCAAGGTAAAACAGGTACAAATTCTAGGCGTAAAAATGAGAATGGCTTCAAGATATTCTAAGTATTTGTACAGGAAAATTGATATTAGCAGTAGGTGTGAATTTTTGACTCTAAATGCAGATCAGATCTCCACCATTGGTGTATTCCATGAGCATCTTGGAAGTCTCGCGAAGGAGATAAATTAACTGTTAAATTTGCAGACGGAAGAAGATGCAGTGGCTCTTCTGACTGCTTGCCCATTGCAGACATAACAAGACCACCAATTGAGTGCTGGGTCGCCAATTTCTCAATAACTCCAGCTCCAATCTCCTCCATGTTCTTCCTGTGTTCAAAGTACCCAATATATTCAGAGCATATATGATCAGATGGATTCACAAAAAGGCATGGAATCCATTGTGATAATGCAGCAAATGTATCTACTTCCCGGTTCTTCTGGTGGCTATTTTTCGTAGCCAAAGCGAGTCCAGCAGTGATCACACTAGCTGCAATTCGAATCCCATGCTTAACTTTTTTATCCTTGATCCTCTCAATTGGAGCAGAAATATATGGTGGGTTAAACAAGAAAGATTCGAGAAAGATGCCTGCTTTTGCCATATCCTTTCCAACAAGCATTGCCATGGCAGACCCTAGAGAATGCCCAGCTAACCAAATGCTTGTACTTCCATATTTAGCAACCATTCCACGGACAGCTTGGATGGCTATCTCAAATCTAGATGTCCGATGGAGATCATTTCGGATGAAACTGATGTCCAATTCAAAGTCCCGTGAAAAGGCATCTCCTTTTGTGATGGTACCCCTAAAAGCAATGACAAAACGTGGGCCATCATTAGCTGAATCATTGTTGTCTCGGTTTGGTTGTCTAAACTCATAGATAGCACCGAAAATGGATGAATCAGCATCATCAATAAGCTCAGTATACAGATGAGACTGGAAGAACGTCCACCAAGGAGGTGCAAGTGCTTCAGCTTCCTGCCGCTTTTCCTGGCGATCACGTTCCAGTATGTAGACACCTTGAACCAAACTGGCAGCAACAGACCTACTGTAATCTGTATTTTTCCTGGTTGAAGGAGCATTGAACATAGCATATCAGCATACATCTTAATTTACTCATAACCACAATGATATGATCAGGGGGCTTGAAGATCATGAAGAATTTGGACCCCTAAACTGCTATGAAAATATCACTTTTCTTTGTCAGAGGACCAGTTTTGATTTACCAATGATAATTATAAACAAACGTACAAGTACACATTTGCATTCATTAAAGCTTAGAATTCATTAAGAAAACTACAGTATCAGAAGAAAGTTAAATGTTTAGATTAATATTACTCGGGCCAAGAACTACAAGGAGATATTCTAGAATTGTTGATTCACTGGAATCATCTAAGCCTAAAGCAAAACACTGTCTATTCCTTGCAACAAGTCTTTATAAATGTATCCAGTAGTTACATTCTACTTTATAATAATGTTAGAAAAAAATTAATAATGTGACATTTGCCTGTGGTTTATCAAACATGATACCCCTTCCCCTAAGATTAGTGGTAGATTGTAGTCTGACTTGGAAAGTAAAGCTTCATCTTTGCAGGCAGAACATAGCATATATAGGATGTGGCATTGTTGCTCTGTTAGCTAAAAATCAGTGCCATTGTAATGTAAAATTGTTTATGCAAAAATTTAAGTTGCATTTACATAAATAAGTTGCATGCAATTCTACAAATCCATCTCCACAAATTCTCAATTTCCAGTATCAGTTACATAGGAGTTATACCAGTCAGTATTCTTTAAATGCAAGGGTCCTGAAAGCTCAAAAATTTCCCTCTCTGACCTCATCAGACCTTTATTCCCCAACAGACCTTGAATCTGCAACAATTGCAACAGCAAATGAGCTACACGGAAAGGACATCAGACATTTTTACAAGGACAAAACATTCCGTGAACATTCTCATATTTTTACAACTTTTTGTAATAATGTATCATCATGTCAACAAAGTAAACATAATTAAAAGGCAAATGATCAAATAAGCCATCATGAACATGCATAACAAATGCACAGGTATATTTTCCCTCCCTACCATTGACTGACTTCCAACTAAAGCACACAGTTTGTCTTCTAAAAAAATTTTGATACAAAAGAAGAATAACTTTATTGTAGCAAAATGCTCCACATATTGAGGGTTCATCTCAAAGCATGACTTGATCCTCCAAATTCAGAAGGCAGAGAGGATCATAGAAAATAATTTTCTTTACTTTGTTGGCTATGGAGGTTTCAAGCATTGAAAGAAAACATTGATCTTCAAGGCCTTCACTACTGGCTTTAAGTCTAAAAGTAATTCACATAATGTTGCTCTCAAAGCAGCAATTCCTAAATGCCTACAAAACCAATTTCTTTTCCAAAACGATTCATGGCCTCAAACCAAAACGATTTCCCAAATAACAAGACTGAGATATACAAGCCAAAAAGACAGTCTTGGCAGCAACATTTTTACCACACAATGAATAATCAAACTCTCTATGAGATAAAAACAGGTTCAGTCCCTCTCCCATCTCAATGGACCAAAAGAAAGAGCAAAAAGAACCAAAGAGCTCATAAAAAAAAAAAAAAGAAAAAAAACCCATTTACACACATGATACAGAAAAGGAGGATATAAAAAATCTCACATTAAGAAAATCTGAGAGGAACGTATATTAGAGACCGAACGTTTCCTTGTCTTGCAGGGAGAATGAAGATCTGACCTCGAGAAAGAAGAAATCTTTGCAAATCTTTCCCTTTCGCCTGTGGAATCATCCACTTGATTCTTTCGTGATCCCCCTTTCTCTCTGTATCCCCCCAAGAGACTGTAGTCGTGGAGGAAGGGATGCACAGGGAGTTGACGCGTCGTTGCCAACTGTGTACCTACGAGTTGCATTCTCTGGGGGCTCAGAAGTCTTTCCACTACTCCTGAATAAATTTCATACGACCAAACTTGAAATTTGGTCAGCTGCCAACTGCATATCTGTCTCATCGGTTCTCTACCCTTTTTCTTTTTGTACTCCCTCGTCCTATTGATTCTTAAAAAAAAATTATTTTATATATTTTTTAAAAATATTCTTATTTAAATATTTTAAAAATTAAAAAAATAATAAATAAAAATAATTTCAATTTTTATTATAAAATTTTCAACAACTTATAATTTAAAATAGCAAAAATATTTTTTAACAATTTATATTATGAGACGAAAAGAATATCTATTTTATGAGATCACACCATGGCTATCTTTTGAATAAATTTGTTAACAGATAATTCAATTTAAATGAATTCTGATTAATCCAAATTCAAATTTGTAAACTTTTGATCTCTATACTTCTCACTACCAATGCGACTATTCTTTTGAAACTTTTGTATCTATTTCTGCCAACTAAGAAATGGGAAAAGGACTCGTATCTATGCAATTGAGGCACCCTTTCAAGAATTTATTTTTGAAGAACTACTGAATAAACATGAAAATTTGCAAGTATTAGTGTCAATCAATTTATGTAAATATAGTATATGTTCATATATTTTTATCATTTGTATTTTTTTAAAGTAAATGTACGTGAAAAGCAGTCATATGTATTTGAAAATGCTCAACCACAGGGTTGGTGATAACCTTTGCCTTCTTTTGGAGGGACATTGGACGTCATCTTTGTCTTTAAAGGCAACAGTTTTTGTATTATTTACTTTGCTTGGCAGTCACATCACATGACTTTAAACTTTGGCCATTTTCTTTTTGTTGCCATTTACGTTAACTCTGGCTGAGGAATACTTGCTCTTGTCAAAAGCTTTCCCAAATGCATGCAATGCAAATACTTTTAAAAGAAAATCCTTATTGGTTCTGAAACACCGATATTATTTTCATGTTATTGTCTGTGGGAGTCTTCAAGTTTAATTTTTGCCATGCAAAACCAACTTCATTTCTCGAAAACTAAGAACTAAAAAGCCTATATAACTGCTTCTCATGCCTTATCTTGAGTTCGATTTGGTACCACATACTCTTTATGGAGTATTGTTTCAAAAATGAAATTATGAAGATATTCTCATCTGAGAGCTCTGCATATTTGGCCCCTCATATTAGTTTGGAATCTCCTCCAATAATGCACTTGCTTTTAGTCCTGGAACATCACAGTTCACATGTGGTCGTCTCAGTAACATCAAGCTACAGAACATTTTCTGAAAATTCCACCAATTTCCATTCATAAATTCTTCCAAGAAACCAAATAAACTTAGCAAAATTCGAATTAGTGTAAGAATAGTGACAAGGAGGACACGTGAATAGAAATACTTCTTTATCAAATAATGTCTTGGGTTCGATTTACATTCCATTCTTGTTCCCTTTATATTTTAAAAACAAAAATTAAATGTCCCAGAAGGCTTCACAAATAGGAACACTACTACTCCCAGATCGAGCCCATGATGCAGAATCAATCAATGCTGGGCCTTCGTCTAAAGTTTCCGTGATTTTAAATGGTTCTTTCTTTCAAGGGAATATCATTACTTCAATACCAGTAAATGAATTTTGTTTCAAGAGGCATCCCTCCTCTTATCTCAAACACTCGATTATGATAAATATAGTGTTGAACATAAATTGGCTAATATCTATTAAGATAAGAACTTTTCACAGAGCAGCAAAATGTTTTCCTTCATCTTTCTAGACAACCTCCACACATCCGTTACATATACTTGATTGTAAGGGGAATCACACCTATCCACAATGCCAATAATGTGTTCAACAAAGAAGCAACTAGATGATCTTATATACAAAAGCAGCATCTTGACAGCACATAACATAAGCGAAATCAGAATGTTGTCCCATTTAAGTTATTACAGCATACATTTAAAGTTATGCCATGTCCTTGAAGAACAATACATGCAAAGTCATTCATGGTGTGGCCTAAGTAGTTATGACATGTCCTTGAGGAACAAATACATACAAAGTCATCCATGACGCGGCCTAAGTAGTACTAACAACATATGCAAGTAAGTCAGGTCCTAGAAGCAGATGTTTTCCTTCTAAAACAAACAAAACCAAATATTAATGGTTTTCCTCAAGAAACACTCCAATTTCCAACCTGCAGATACTCGTAAAAAGTTGGTTCAATTGTTTTCCCTTTTGTTAGGCAGCCAGGGGGTCGGGATTGAAGGAATTTTCAGCTCTCACCTCTTTTTGTGTTTGGTCATATATACGTAAGATAGCCTAAAACACACCTATTTGGCCCTGCATTTCAAATTGCAAACGGAACTTATTGTTGCAATTCTATTAGAACATGAGGAGACAGAATAAATACCTCTTTCTTCCCAATTTGGGCGTATAAGTGATTCTACAAATATTGTTTGGCTTTCTTTAACAAATAAGCCACACTGCTTTGGAACTGTGCTCTTGAGAGTTTCAGATACCATGTTGACATATGATGATAACTGTGATCCTATTCTCCTAAAGTGACCTCTGGTCCACATTTGAGGCAGCTGCTGCATTACCCCCTTTCTTCAGTTCCCCTTTCCACTTCCAGGGGAAGGCTCCTCAATAAAAAGATATCCCGTCCACCAATCTGACAACAGTCTGTCCGACTTTCATCTCAGAACCTTTTCAATGCCTCACTGCAATGTGCAGTTATTGCTGTTTGCAGACTTGGAAACTGCATCAAATCCTCCCACATGATTCGGAAATGAAGTATTAACAATAGAAAATAGACGAAGTAGTGCAACTCAGAAAACAAGATGTCCCAAATTCACCTGGCATCCTCCAATCAACCTCCTTATAAGTTCCTTCAGAACAAAGTGAACCTAATCGTATTTTGTTGGTCAGTGAAATAATAAACCAAAAAGTATACGCAAATTTGAAGGAAAAATTCAACCAAGAATGTGAACATGATCCGCTTACCGCATCTACAGAAGCTTCAGCAGGGTATTTAAAATAGTTTAGCACCCCTTAATAAGCCTAACCCTACCGAAAGGCAACCAAGCATGGCTGCTGACCAGCTTCTGAAACAACTTTCCTCACATTTTGTATTGAAATATGCCGATCAAATGGGAGCTTCTTCAGTGGAGCAGGGAGCTTGTTGTAAAAACTCCATTAATCTTGCCTTCATCTGGTCTACTGTTACAGTGAACAAGCCCAAAAAGTAGTTGAAGGAATGCAACCAGACAAAGCAACATTCCACATAAAATAAAACATAATCACATTACCCTATCAAAAGCCCAATTTGCCACAAAATAATTGATACCTCTCAATGATAATATATAATGGATCATTTAGTGAAGTATATTACTAGTTAAACCAACTTAACAAAACTGAGGAACCAAACAGTTCAGTATATGGAAAGTTATCAAGCTGCCCCCAACCAACAGATGAAGATCCTTAAATAAGCTATGTTTACAAGAGCGTCCATTCTAATGCAATGGTAGTACAGCAAAAAACTAGAAATCTATTAACCAAATAACAACAATATAAAATGAAAAAATCAACTAAAGTTGTGACCAAGTTGGTTCAAGAAAAGCTGCCAGGTTATGCTAACCAGGCAGAATATGACTAAACTGGCAAGGACTACTTAAGAAACTAAGCATGCTCTTGCAGCAGAAATTTCAGCAACTTATCAGGGATGAACCACTACCTACGCTGCCATTGTTGGCACATTAAATGAACCACTACCAGAATGACGGGCAAAGGACTTTTAAGAATCCGAAAGAGAATTGCAAACTAGAGAAAAGAAATAAGAGTGTCTTCTCTACAAATTACCCTAGTCCCCACAACTTTAGTTACTAGCTTACTTGATCCACATATTAAGGATGAATTAGTTTGGTATGAGCAGCAGGAACTGAGCCAAGTGAAATGGAGAAGCTCATTTCAAGGAAAGAATATAAAGCATGTGAATAATATACTAGCACAAAAGATTAACAAAAGCCATCAATGCATCAGGGGAAGTATTTAACTAAGACATTGTATTGATAGTTATTTTCCATCATAAGCTCATAACATTCATATATCAATAGAAGCCTCTGTTAGATTGTGTAAAGACTTCCCATCCACTATTCTAATCCTAACTAAATGATGGAAGAACTCAAAGTACTAAGAATGTCACAGCATCCCTCAACCCTGTATTATGGAAGACTAAGGACTCTTGACTCCTTGATGCACAAAGCTGGGTGATGCATCAACCAATATACATGGCACAACTGTGAAGACGATACATGCCAAATCGATCAATCAACAGTTTCAGGTGATCCATAGCCGTAAGGATTCTTGCTGGCCCAGTTCCATTGATCCAGGCACATCTCATTGATTCCATACTTTGCCCTGCAGGAGTGTAAGCATTAGATTGAGAGGACATTTATCAACAGTACTTGTGAAACCTACCAAAAGTACCCAGATCAGCCCCACACAAAGTAGAAACTGAAGGAAGAAACTAAACACAATTTGAGGCCTTCTTTTGAGCAAGCAATTTATGAAATCATGAATTGAGAGCAGTGTAGCAGAAAAATCTTGTCCCTTATTTTGTTCATGGAAAATCATTGGATTCATGATAAAAGCAACCACCTTATGTAATAAGAGGTTAATTTAGAACAAGAAACCAAGTTGTTTCACATGAACTTGTATTTCTGAGTGAAAGAAATGTCTGTTCACAAAGATGTGTCGAAATAATATAAGTACTTACTTCCAATTCAATTCACGTTCTGCTCTTTTGGTTGATGCATATACAATCTCTGCGTCTCCAGGTCGACGACCAGCCATCACCAACGGAATTTTCTAAACAAACAGTAAGCCAAAATGTAAATATTTGTGGAGAAAAGAAAAACAATCTTTGTAACTATATCAATCGTGCATAATGTAAACAATCCTCAGTCTCCCTTTCTCAGAAAACCTAAAGATGAATAATGCAGAGAGATAATTTTATGACAGAAGAGAAGTTCAAAATAATGGTCAAGATAGCAAAAGCAAATTGAGGTTTGCATGTCTTTCATTAAGTTAATAAATTCAAGCAAACATGACAGGCACAATGCTTAACCAACAACTTGATCATCAAACAAAACCATACAAGTTCCTGCAAACCTAGACTATAAAAATAATCCATTTTGTTCAGTTATGACACTTGTAATCTCCGCTAATAACAGAAATGCAGCACTCAGTCCTCATGCAAATCCAATATCACATAAAAGTTAAAAGATTTCTTTTCCTTTTCTTTTGTTTCTGTGCCAGTATATTCAGAGCTAATTGGGGTACATGACATTTCTAGAGGAACCTGTGCTACCTAGGACAAATGAAAGCTCCCCATTATTTCATAATTTGAAAATAGCACCCTAACTAAATAACACAACAAAATAGAAATTTTTGTACCTTGCCAGATGCCTTCTCAAATGCTGCTACCATTTCCAAGACAGACGTTCCTTTCCCAGTACCCAAATTGTAAACTTCACAGCCTAGAGTTGTGCTCTTCATCAGGCTCAATTATTAAAAGCTAATCATATTTGTATAATGGAAGTGATGGTAAATATAATCGGCAGACAATATACATACATGTTAGGAGAAATTACTTGATTTAACACTTATCCAAAAACTTCAGTACAGTAACATAAGGAATGGAAGTAATAAGTAATTCAACACTAACAAAAATGTAAGATACCCAATTAACTACTCCAAGACATCTAGTTCTTCAGATAATCTTATACGATATCAACAGTCAAACTACCAGAAATTTGACACTTTAGGGGGGGAAATTGACAGCTTAAGCACAACAGGGAACGTACCAACTGAAGGATCAGACAGCTTGGACAATGCAGCTATATGGCCATCTGCCAAGTCTACAACATGGATGTAGTCACGCACCTGAAAGAACAAGAAGTAAGCACAATAGAATACAAAAAAAGAATCAAGAGTGCAGAACTTTTAATTGCTCTCACAAATCCATTTACAATGACGTAAAGCCATGAACCATACAGAAAAGAACAAAAGAATAATCTATGACTTCAACCACAAATAGTAACAAAGATCAACAAAATACAGAACTCAAAATCAAAAGATAGCACTCTTTTACAAGTCAACAAGATAAAGATATTTACATGTACAAAGATGGGTCCACAAAAAGAAAAAGAAGTAGGGATCAGAGAATTGTGACAAGAAACAATATCACGATTAACTAATTCCAGTCACTTTTAGGGCTATCCTCAAAACAAAGTTCTGACAAGGACAAACATCACTGTGTCATGCACATGGAACAGTTCTCCAAAGACAATTGATGCACCGGCAAAAATCTAAGAATGGAAGCTGCCATACCCCGGTACCATCCTTTGTTGAGTAATCAGTTCCAAAAACTGTCAAAGCAGGCCGCCTGCCAACAGCCACTTGCTGCACAAATGGCATGAGATTGTTCGGAATTCCCCGGGGATCTTCACCAATATAGCCACTAGGATGTGCACCTACTGGATTGAAATACCGCAGCAACATGATTTTCCATTCCAAGTCCGCGCGGTGAACATCACGGCATATTTCTTCAATGAAAAGCTGGAGACATCAACCTTATTAGAAAAGATTACACAGGAAAAAAAAAGAGAAGGGGGGGGGGGGAATGAACCCTTAAGTCCACAGATGGAACAGAGAAAAGAAACATATGAACAAATACAAAATTCAGGTCTTCGAAATCCAATTTGATTACGGTAGTCACATAACAGCAACTGCATAGTACCTTCGTCCGTCCATAAGGATTTACAGCACATAATGGAAATTCCTCTGTGCAAGGGACCTCCTTTGGCCAACCATAAACTGTAGCTGATGATGAAAACACAAGCTGAAAATTTGTGAAAAGAAAAAAGGAATCAGACATAAACAACATATAACATAAGATTGCCAGAAGCAACGCTAAAGAAAATGCCAAGGCACAAAAGATAAGTCAAAATGCTATACATCTCCTAAGATTTTCTCCAGAGTCTTGAAGACAGACAGAACAGAAGTCGAATGCAGCACAATACGGATAAATACCTTTTTGCATCCATGGGCAGCCATGACTTCTAGTAAGGTCATAGTACCAATAAGATTGTTGTTGTAATACATCAAAGGTTTTTGAACACTTTCACCAACTGCTTTCAAGCCCGCAAAATGGATAACCGCATCAAATCTGAAGAAAAGAAAAGAATTACACACAGAACACTTGGAAATAGCAGCATAAAACTTTATGCCTCGGCATCTGATCCTCAGAATGCAAGATAGCCTAGAAGCAACTCGCTTTGGCTTTATTTCTTATGTGAAACGACACATAAATACAGATTCCTTGTCATAAATAATCCAATAGCATATAATAAAGGAACATGGAAAACCTTACTTTTCAGAAACAAATAGTTTATCAAGATCAGCCTTATCACGAAGATCCATCTGCAGTAAAAATGAAAAATAGAGAGATTAAAGATATCAAATAAAAAGAGAAAGAAGTAAACAGATTAGAATTAATTCAGAAGAAAGCAAACGCGAGATATCATAAGGCAACTACAAATTTCAACACAACTGAAATCATGAGCAGGAAACTTTGCAATAATACAACTTCCCAGGGTTAGATAACACCTGAACTTAAATATTCTGCAAGAACCAATTTGTTCCAATTTCTTATCTTTTTGTCCAAAAGGAAACATTTTGACAACTCCAAGGATGTTTTGTTGGACAGACAATTTATATTCAAATCCACAAATTTTCATGAATTGCCCAAATTTTAAAATCCACTCAGCTCACCTAAAAATCAAAATTTCAGAACCCAAGCGCAATCCTCAAAAACACACTATAAGTTTGACTTGTACATATTTTGCATGCATAAAAGGTAAAAATTCATCCGCAACAGCCCAAAAATCACGACTTTGGAGAGAAACAGAACCCCACATATTTCAAAATCGCATAAAAACCTTAAAACAGGGTAGAAACACAGATGGGGAAGCAATCGAAGTGACTTAGAACAGACCTTATGGAAGATGAGGTTGGAACCATTTTCACCAGCGAGTTCCTGAACTCTCTTGAGAGCAATATCAGAAGAATTGTCCAAATTATCCACCACCACAGTCTTGTAGCCACCCAGTAGCAACTGGAGCACTGTATGACTCCCTATATAGCCAGCCCCTCCAGTCACCAATACATTCATCTTCTTCGACATCGTTTCTGTCAATTCCCAAGAACCCCTTTACCAATATTCTTCTCTCCTCTGTACAACAACTGTATCTGTCTATATAACTGTAAGATGGAACCAACTGGTCTGCTATATATAAGAAGGTATGACCAGCTTGGTAGTTGTGTATTTGAGGGACATAGGAAGGTATATGGATGTAATAATGATTTTTCTTTTTTTTTTTTTTGGAAAAGGAATTCTGGGGTTTATGGTTTTGCTTTTGCTGGTTCGATTGTGGGGTTGCGGAATATAAAAAATGGGTTTTTGAAAAGGACGAGAAGGAGGGCCTCACGTGCCACGTGGGGAGGATATTTGTTTTCTACACTGTAAGCAGTAGGGCACGGGATTCTTGATTCTTGAAGCTATATTTGTGGGTGTGGTGGTGGGCGGCTGATGACTTCAAAAGGTTGATTCTTGAAAGAAGAGAAGAGGTCTTTCTTATTTCCGCCTGCTCTTGACAATATCGCCGCTCTTTCAAATTTCATCCACTAAGAAGAAGGAGATGAAGAAAGATCCTCTTCCAACTCTAGTATTGGATAAACTCTAGGATCCAATTCTTCTTCAATCACCTGTAAAATATTCAATTACTGGGTTTATCATGGAATGTTTAACCATTAATTAGCCTATTGCCTCATATGGTAGGCTGCATTTTATCATATGATCTTGTTCTTTGTTACCCTTTGTTGATGAAGATAAAATCATTCCACAGTAACACTTACCAAAAGTGCAAAACTTTTCTTCCAAAAAGCTATTATTTACAAATTATAGGTAAAATGTAAAAAGGAAAGAGAAATTAAAGTAAACATTAATGTAAATATTATGATGAATAAAAATATCAAGTAAATTAATAATTCTTTTCTTCTCTCTTTTCTTTTTTCCTTTCCTTAAGTTAAAAATAAAAATAAAAAAATCTTGCAGGTCACCTACCCTTTCTATAAACAAAACATAGTATTAACCCGTATTTCAATTAATTAAATCTCTAATAAACCTTCACTATAAAACAGAGATGCATAAATAATTATATGTATAATATTAGTTATTAAATTACTATTTAAATAATCTCTAACGTAGAAAATTTATACAAATGAGTTTTAATATTTAAGAAAACTTTAGGACTAAACCCTAACCAGCCCCACCCTCAACTAGCCGACTAATATGGGAGGCTGAGTGGTAATTTCTTGAAAAAATGTGTACAAGGAAGCGTTTGGCTTCTGTCTTGTGGCGTGGCAGTTTTTTCTAGTTCAGGTCGTGGTAAGGCCTCATGTACTCTCTAGTAAGAGCTTTCTTAAAAGATATAATATTGGATACTTATATCGGTTTGTATTTTTTAGTTTCACGATTAAAAAGAGAGATACAATAAGAATATATATCTCTTAGTTAGTCAGATAATCTCATCTACAAGGTCTTTTACAAAAAAATTCGAACTTAAAATGTCATCTTTTTAAAATTTTAAGCTCTTTTATCTTAGCTACTCGGTCAATGTGTGTAGGGTGCCTCACGTACTCTCTCAATCAATTATGTTATTGTAGTTTTCATATGAAGAATTTCTCAGGTCTCTCTCTTTAGTACTAGTAAAATCTCACCCTACGAGCACCCATGAACTAGGCTTCGTGCATGTTAAATTTATATATCTTCACACAGATAATCACTTATTTAGTAAAAATATTTTTTATTAGGTAAGAAAAAAAGTATGTACCCAATTAAAACATGTAGTGTTTAAATTATTGTTTATATTGAATAATATTTTCTTTTATATGGATCACCCAAAATATTGTAGTTACAAGTTTTTTAGTTAATAATATACTAATAATAAAAAAAAGTAAGATTGTTTGATGGATCGGGAAAGTAAGAGTAATTAAGAAGGAATTAATTGACTTGAGTATGGAGGAGGAAAAGGCATATCAAGATTTTAATGATCCATTGATTAGTATGGAGGGGGAAAACCATTGCCCTATATATATATATATATATATATATATATATATATATATATATATATATATATATATATAACATTCATTCCATCTCAATATTTATTCATGAAGTCATTTGTACACAATTTAAGTGTGTTGAATACAATGATACAATTTAGATAAAGTTCCTATTATATTCATATTAAAAATACGATAGTCATTAGTTGGTAAAAATTTTCAGGCTAAACAGAGTATCGCGGGGAAGCTGAGATGGCCGTGGGGGAGGGAGCTAGGTCCGTAGCTCATGTTCAAGCAGGGGTTTCTACGCCCGCCCAGGAATACAGATAAGGAAGTGCAGCCGAAGGTAATGCAATTGTGGAATTCCGTTCAAATAGAAAGCTTTTGGCCAGTTCAAGGTCAGTCGTGAGCTGTAGGCTCAGATAGTAGCGAACCAGAATAAATTCCTGTAGTTGAATAAGGTGGACGTTGAAAACTTTCCAGCAGATGGTATGGAATACTCAGAAGTAAGAGTTTTAAAAAATTGTGTAGTTGATTTAGAATAAATAGAGATAAAATAGAAAAAAAAACTAATTATTAGTTTTAGAAATATATACATGATCATCTATTTTAAAATAAAATAAAAAAATTATAAATAAATAATTTAAAATAGATAGATTAGTTTTTTTATGTCTGTGATCCAAATTCCATTTCGATAAGTATCAAAACTTTTTTTTATGTTTTTGAGGGGATAAGCATCAAAATATTTAGTAATATAAATCAAATATATATATATATATATATATATATATATATATATATATATATATATATATATATACCATATTCATGAATGTGCAATAGTTTGCCCTAAGTCATACGCTTCCACATGAAACTTGTGACTTTCTAACCACAAATTGAAAGGGGAGATGGGAAGGAAAAGGAAAAAGGCAAAAGAATTTTGACTTGACGTCATTTTTGCTATTGTGTGCATGTGCGTTTTTTTTTTCTTTCTTTTTTTGTTTTTCCAATCTAACTTTATTGCTTTAGAAAGGGTGCAGAAAAGAAACTTTATTGCCTAAAAGGTTTTGCTAATTTCACATGACAAATAAATAACATGGCACCACAAAGCCAAACCACTTTATTCCCCAGCAATGCTATCTGCCGAAACACTACAAACAATATAGACAAGCTGTCTTTCCTTTTGCCTTCTTTATTCTTGAAAGAGGTCAGAGTTAGCTAAAGTTTGAATCTTGACAATCTTCAACCACAAGATGAAATATAATGTCATTGGCCAGTAGCCACCACTTCCAAAATCAAGGATTAAAAAGTAAAATGATTGTTCGTTCAATTAAAATAATCTTTATTAAATAAAAATTTTACATATTATTTAAATCCCTTGATATTATGATTTCTCTTACACAAGCCACAGGGGTCCAGCGTGATAAATTTCTGATGCAGAAAAGTAACTTCTTTATTAATATTCTCTTTTTCTTTTTGGGGCCCAACTTCACTCCTATAGGTGTACAATTTTGAAACAACTTGAATTGGTATATGGAATGAACCACCGACCACCAAATCTATCTGGTGGACCGGCCAAAGACTTCAGCCAATTGATGATGTTTCAGCTGACCAGGTGTCAAAGAGATAGTACTACATAAGAAAAGCTAATGGGGTAGAAAAAGTGGATTCCTTCAGGACAAGTGCGCCACCACCTGTCCTCGACAATCATGTTTCATATATATCAAGGTTGGTAGGAAAAGCCACGTGAAAGGGATTATTGGCCTGGGGATAGATGGTCCAGCAAACTATCAAACCATAACCTTGAAACGATGGGGGGCATATGCTATGCTTAAAGACAACCCACATAAGATCGTATTATCAACATTCACAAATAGTTGGCCACAGAAATAGTTCTGAGATTGGGAGGATGAAGGATGAGGAACACTATCAAGATTCCACATTTTTACAACAATTTCAATCGTCACGTAATTTACAAAGAATATAAAGGTGTTTCCTGAGCCCTTGGGTCATTCTTGCAGAGGACAAAACAAGAAGCTTCAGCTATGATACAAGAAGGAACGCATCTTACAGAGGCCGTAGTTTCTTTCTAGATGATCATGCCTTGTTTTCAGTTCTTATGCATCGGCCATCAAGACAGAGGCAATGTCCAATATTCGATTGATCTGCTAAAAGCAATCCTTGAGTAAAAGATTACGGGCAAACACAGTGACTTAACAACCACATAAGCATTAGAATACCTTGGATCAAGAATGTGAGTCATTATCTATCTAAAACCTGCTCCGGTGATATAGGTTCAGAACTAAGAAGTCTTTCAGCTTCGTCATTTGCCTCTGCTTGGAGTCTCCATTTCTGTAATAGCAATATTTAGACAAAGAAGCTTAGAACTTTACCAATATTCGCGTGAAAGCATTACTCCGTGAACTATAAACACATGGCCATCCATGTATATAGCCCATTCTAGGAAACTTTTGATTTTGAGCACTAGAATTCCCAACATTAGGTTTCCACTTTTGAGTTACAAAGCAATGATATTGATTGGTTTAACAAATCAAGGATACCCCAGTAAAGAAAAATAGTGCTTCGGAATAACAAGGAAACATGCCTCTTCAAGATTTTCAATCTCCATGATTTGCCTTATCTGTTCAGCAATATTTTCCTGCACAAAGGAAAAACAAGCAATAAGCGGAGGAAAAATGTGGAACTTGCATGCCGAATTCTGTAGTGGTGATGATATTGATGCTTCAAAATTAAGCAAAGCACATCCCTTTCACCTTATTTATTTGATGTGATCAAACTAACCTCATTTGTTCACTTTTAATGACAAATAAAGTACAAATAGAGTTTTAACACATCATGAAACTCCTTGGTTTTCTTTCTTTTTTTTTTTTTTTGGTGTTTTTCTGTTCTCTCTCTTTTTCTTTGTTTTCCATTTTTTCCCCTATAGTTTTTTGGCCCCAGGTCGGGTGCAGAGGAGTCATAAGTGAATGGGTCCAAATCCTAGCATATGGTAAAGAAAAAAACTTAAGCTGAAAATAACGGAGAAAGCCTCAACTCATAGATGCTTATAACCCCACTTTTTCCTTTTTTTTTTTTTAAAGAACACTGTTGATTTCTTTCTTTTTCTTTAGATCAGAGAATCAGAGACTATGACATAAAATGGAAATGAAGCTTTATAGAAATGTGCTTAAGAGTGTTGAAGGTGCTGACCGCATTGCTTGCTACCTCAGCAGCAAGAACATCGGAGTCCATCTCTACCTCAATTTCGATCATTGAAGAAATCTGTAAATGTAGAGCCATTGCTCAAAATCTTTCGATATAAAGCTGCAAGTGTTTCATTGTAGTTTTGTTATAACATTTTTTTTTTCTTTCCCCCGGTACAGATAACATACTCTTGCATAGCTTTCAATCAATTCAATCCTTTTTGTAAGGGAATTCTCCAGCCCTTCACGAACTCTTTTAACTCTAGTCCTCCGAGAACTAAAGATAAGAGAAATACAAAATTAGCACACAAACAGGAAGAGAAAAGCTTCCCTTCACATTAAAACACAGATTGAAAATATTTGAAGAAAATTCACCGATAGGAAGGTTCTCCTACGGCAAAAATTTTGTTCTCCAATTGGCACATGCGAGCCAACATCCAAACCTATAGAACAAATAGAGCATATGAAGAAAAAAGAAATGCAGAAAAAGGCAGAGAATAATATCTAAATATATGACGCAGAGCTATTGCAAATGCTTTAAAAATATCAGTTCAAATTTCTTTAATGACTAATCCATAAGAAGAATAATTCTTCAGGGCAGATTTTAAGACGAACATTCTTTAAAATCCTTGTGTTAGTCAAACCCAACGAATTGACTCTGATTATCTTGAACTCTTTTTAGAACTTACAAAATCTTTAGAACAAATACTATTGATTTAGTAAATTCTGAATTTCGGATTTCATTTTTCTGCTCTTCATTTGCTAATTTCATGTGAATTTTTTACTTTTGGAAAAGCTTTCATGAGAAAAGATCATTCATCTCACCAAAGAGAATGCAGATGCAAATTGGAAAAGCTGAAACTGTTGCCCACATTCTATCGGCATTTTTATGTTCCGAAGTACTCTATGTCAACAAAACATAAGACAAAATGTAACCATGTTTTGGGAAAGCGAAGCATAAAATAAATTCACAGACATGCAACAAAACAACAACGGAGGTGATTCAATGAGTGAACTTGTCACAAAAACTGTGCAAGAATACCTCATCTTCTGCAGCTTCTTTTAACTCCTTGATTCGAGATTGAAGTGCATCATATTGTGATAAAAGTTGCTGTTTGATAGCAATTGTATCCACTAATCTCTGAGGAAGCTGTAACCAATGGAAAATAATCTGAAGATCAGCTAGAGATGCTTCTCCAATGTTAAAAACTAGGCATACTTGAAGAGAACGTGTAATAAATGTTCCTCAAATTATTGTGAGCAGACGGAAGGGTATGGGGAAGCAAAAGCCATTTGAGAGAGAGAGAGAGAGAGAGAGACTAATGAAGCCAAGCAATATTCTAGTGTTTCAGGAAACTTGCATTATCACTGTACCACATCAGAAACGGAGTGAACCCAAAAGTTTTGCAGAAGAAAGTTCACTTTCTTTGTTCAACCATTTCAATAATGACAGGATTTCAGAAGAGCAACATTGTAGTCTAATCTGAATAGAACCATCAATAGATAGAGATATGAACCCATTCACGTAATTGTCATGGTTGGCAATTACTTGCCTTGTTAAATTGAGGAAAAACCACAATGTTCAAAGTTGCTCCAAGAGCTAATGAGGAAACTGCAGCAACTGAAATTAACTGAGGCAAGCTGGGATCTATAAATCCAGTTGCAGCATCTCCAGTGGCAAGCACAGCAAGAGCAGGTATGAGAATGGAGGGATTCAGTAAACTCGTGCCTCTATCCTTTGCTGGGGCTCTTAGTAATGGTGATTCTCGACCATCCCCATGGTTTGTCAAGCACATTGGTTCTCCAGGGTAGAAGTTGGGGGCTTTTGGACTAAACTTTAAAGGACCCACCTCATTATAAATATTCGAAGGAGCAGCCAGAGCAATGGTCACCCTTTCTCCTTCTAGTGCAGGAAGATCAACTGTTTCAGTAGCAAACCTGTGTGTTCGTGCCATTCCAGATGGAGTTTCTACCTGCAGAGATGGAGGTTGAGAACGGGTCAATCAATATGCTTCCAAATTACAAGACTACTACCATTTCATGGGAGAATTAAAAATTTTGCAAATGTCAAAATTTAATTTCGTGGTAATGGTGTTCTTGGGGACAAAACCAACTGTAATGCTTTTCTTCAAATAAACTGTCATAAGAAATGAAAAGCATTGCTCAATTAGAGCAAGATTCAACTCAACATTCATAGATAACTGCCAAGATAAAATAAGAATATAAACAACACAGCCTCCAATACGTATATGGTATATGCAGAAACAAATTTCATTAAGAAAGTTACCACAATGGAATGAACAGCAGCAGGAACATTCTGCTTCATGATCTGCAGAGATTTCAGCCATCTCTTCCATGCTGGAACATCCATGCTGCGTTCGGCAGTAGGAGATCCTTAGAAAAAGTAAATATCCCAAGATCAACACCATACATGGATACTAAGGAATGAAGCACAACTGACAAAGGGAGCAAAAGGAGAGGAGAGTGGAGGAGTAATTCTCAACTCACATATGCATCAACAACAAACACAAAGATAGCAACCGAATTCCCAAAATCACAAAGTGAAAAGAAGAAATACAGGAGTCATCGAGTGGTTGATTGATCATGGTTTTTTTTTTTTTCAAGATATGAAAATTTTTAAGTACAATAATAAAAATATGTGATGAATGAGCAGCAGAATACAGAAAAATAAATTACAAAACCAACCTAATTTCTTCAGACTCTATACTAAGAATGCTGCCAGAAACAAGCTCGTATTTGTAGCGGCACTTTGCACAAGAAACTATCTGCAGGATAGGAATAGGATTGTCTTTATAAGCTCTGGCAACAATTGGAAAACTTACACTGCTTCAAAAATAGGAGTAAAGACCTAAATAAAAGGATATATTTACTTAAACATATACTAACTTATAGCTGTACTGCAGAAATTTTGAGGTCTGAATAGATTCTCAGAACTTGCTTAAGGTGGAATAATATATTCTCTTCTTTGATTATCATAAACTGTTCCAAGAGCAGAACTGTAACACTTTTTATTAACCAGTCTCAAGGATACCTCGTCAAAATAAACAATTATCCTCCTTGCCATAAACGTCAGAAGATATGATTATCTTTGTCAAAACCCAACTGCTACCGGGGAAAGCTACAATGGAGAGCGCCAAATATATATATATATATATATTTTTGGTGTGTGTGTGTTGGGGGGTTGGGGGAGGGGGGTGTATATGACCAAATTTGAAGTGAATTTTTGACAAACTGTAAAAGGAACAATCAGCAACTCCAAACTCTGTCTCCTCCAACACAATAATCACATATTTACACGCTATTTTCGCTACTGCAAAAAGTTTGAAAATGCAATCAAAGCTTTAATGTGCATGCCTGAATCCCATGTTGCGGTTGAGATACAGCAATAGCAATCATACAACTTGGACATCTTATAACCTTACCAAAAGGGACCTGCATGAACATCAAACTGCTTGTTAGCTAGAAGAGAAATTATTCTGCATTGAAACATTCACACAGTTACCGCAACTTCTGCCAGAGGACTGGCATAAAAGCTTACTGGTTTTGAAACATTCTGAATTTTTCCTAATTACACTGTATTTAAGTGCTATAGTTAACTATAGGAAGTGCAGATGAAAGCTCTCCTTGCTGCAGCAAGGAAACATGATAACACAGTAGCATATACTCCATTCAGCAAAGACCAGTTGCCAGGAGTAAAAAAGATATATATATATATATATTTATACCTCCTCACTTGGAGATACTCCCACTCGGCAGGCACTAGCAATCATTTTGAGAGCATCTGAAACCCTCAATGATGAGGCAAGGCCCCGAATGAGTATTGCATAAGTATTTACATCGGGCCTCGACCACTTCCATCTGCCAGTGGATGCAACCCTCTCCCCAACAGATGATCCTTGAACCAAAAGTTGGACAATGCCCATACACTAACGTCAACATAAAAATTAATGGGAAGAAGTTGAAAAGCTCAAGTGAATTAGAGTAAGCACCACAAAGGACAAAAGCATAATAAGAAGAATAGAGAAACATCACCTAACAAAACAAGGACTATTCATCTGAAAGTCCTTACACTATGATTCTTGCTTTTACACAAGAAATACTAACCACTTTAAAGCCAAATTTACATTTCTTTTGTTCAATTAATCATTCTTTTCTAAAAGTCAAAGACTGTACTTTTCAAGCTTTATCCTTGGGATACTTAGTGTTAACAAAATTCTCTCTTTTGACATATTTCCTCTCATTTTCAGTTTGCATCCTAAACTATTGCTTTTAGGGCTATTGCTTTTTATAAAAGCAAGCAGGACTTGCTCTAGTTTCAATGATTTCTAACTCCTTGAAAGGAATCAATATCTAAAACGGTCTTAACCCAGTTTTTTCTTTTTCTTTTTCCTTGTTCTCTGCTTTATCCCTCCCTTATCTGCATTCAACTCTAAAGTCAGTGGAATCTCAATTCCCCCTCAAATCAATTTCAAATATTAAATAAAAACGAATAAGCAATTAGCAGAAAATACATCACACGTGGAATAGAAAAATAGAACCAGAAACCAAACTAGTTGGAATATTCATATGAACCATGGCCGCAAAGAATAGGTCCAATTTTTGTCTGTTTTGCTCTCGAGTTTCCTCATATTCAAAACCACAAACTGCCTATGACCGTAGACATATATATGTGCATATATATATATATACCTGCATCAAAGCTAGAGCGCATGGCGGAGAAAATAGAGAGAGCCAAATCAGCATTGCTGCGATCAATCGCCGCGGAGATAATCAAACAAGAATCCGAAGTACTGACCACGCCAGTACTTCTATTACTTGCGTCCGTAATCACAAACAGGGCTTCTGCAGCATCTTTAACTGCTGAAACACGATTTAGAAGTTCCTCATCCAACAACTCCGAGACGAACGTTTTTCCATTCCCGAGAGAGTCGTTCGACGAAGCTCTTGTTTTGAAGACATTACTTTTGCCGGGAACAAAAAGAGTAGAAAAGCGACGTTTTCTACCACTAGCACCACTACCGGTTAAGAAGAGACAGAAAAGAGTGGCGGAGGCGGTAGCGGAGGTGCAACGAGGGAACTTGTATGGCGATGGAAGAGGAAGGCGGGAGCATAGCAAGTGGAGGCTCATAATGTAGAAAGCTGCGAGTCTCTGCAGGCTGCAGCTGAGGTAGTGAAGTGGTCTACTATGGTAGATGAAGTTTCTTCATTGTGTGTGTCTGTGTGTGAAATTTGAAGATGAGAAACGAGAGGCACAGAGGACACCAAGAGGAAGAAGGGACATATGATATAAAGCGGCTTAAAAATTATTTTTTAATAAAAAAATAAAACTTTAAAAGTGGAGGTGCGGGGAATCGAACCCCGTGCCTCTCGCATGCGAAGCGAGCGCTCTACCATATGAGCTACACCCCCGTTTTTGGTTATCTTATTAACTTTATTCTTTAATAAATATTTCACGAAACGTATATTTGTACTGGAGATGTCCATTTATACTCGATTATCGTTGTGCAAAAGCTGCGGATACTGGCAGAACCGCGGTTTTTGTTGGGACCGGTGCCTCTGCTGGTTCGGTCCCAACATTTCAACTGATTTTTTTTTAAATCTTGTTTAAATTATGTTGGACCGGCCAATTAGTGGACTAGTCGATTTAACATTGAACCAGTCCGTTATAAAAAAAAATTTTAATTAATTTTTAGAGATAAATTAAATTATATAATTTAATAAATTATTTTAATGTATTAGATTATTAGTTATAAATTAAAAATAATTATTTTTAATTATGAATTTTAATATTTATGTCTTTATAAATTTAAATTACATTATATTATTAATTAATTTTTTAAAAAAATAATTATATTTTTAATTTTTAAATTATGATATTACTAATTTAATTACGATCTAATTATAATTGGATCATTAAATTATAAACCAATAACTTTTCCGGTTTAATAATCAATCCGATTTTAAAAACATTGGCAAAACTAATTCCCTCTTTAAAATGACTAAACTACCCTTATCGTAGTCTATAAAAATACATTATTTTATTGTTTATTATTTATAGTTTGAAACCATACACAAACCTTGAAATCTTCTGCCATTCTCTTTTTTCTATTTCTCTCTAACGCTGAACTAATTCTCTTTGACACCGATATTGAATCTTTAGTTCTCACATCTTCTTCTTCTTTGGTTCTCACCCGTCGTTTTCAATAGTTATTAATTATCATTGCCTAACATACTTCCTATTCTCAATCATCTCTCTTTTTCTCTTATATTCTTTTTCTAACTCACATATTAATTAGTACAATAATTAATTAGAAATTGGGACATACTCAATATTTTCGTTAAAATTCCTCATTAAACAACCATTTTTTACTATTTTTGAAGTATTCTTCAAAGCCTTAGAACTTTTTTCCTACTCGAGCATGATAGGCACAACACTACTGGGCAATGGATGGAGTCCTTCACTGGACTCTACGGCCAAGAACTAAAGTAATGGGGAGAATAAAATTCAGAAAAATCTTGGGAGAGAGGCGAATGAATGTTGGTAAAGATGTGAATGTTTTTGAAGGAATTTGTGGATTCCTTTCTTCAATTAAATGCTGGTATTATTGAGAACACAAAAGCTGTTCTTTCTTTTGTTTCCGGGCAATTTGTATTTGTTGTTTTTGGTAGATTTGGATACTTGGATTTTCTAAATATTAGTGGAAATTGGAAAGAAATTTTTTTTAAAATAAAATAAAAAAACACCGTTACTTTGACCATAAGAGCAGTACAGTTATTTAAGAAAATAACACTAGCAATATCGCCAGTCGGGTTAGGTTCAGTGATCAATTTTGATAAAAAAAAGGCAGAGAACACAGGTCTCACCAAATACATAGAAAAGAAAATTGCACGAGTTGCAACACAATTTGGAATACACGATACATGCTGGGTAAACTCAATATCATTCTGCTCTCCTTACGTTAGAAACTTAGAATTGCTAAAAAGATCATCTTCAAAGCCCTTTAACAAGAATGAATAAGTTTTCCCATTCATTGAGAGCGAGAATACGAATCCATAACCACCACAATTACGATGGAACTAGCTATACAGTGCAATTGCCTCTGGCGTAAAACATCAATGTGAAAAGTTGCAAAAGCTATTTCATATGAAAAGAAACCCAAACTACAACCTGTTTGTTCCATTACGGTAAACCTTTGAATGGAAATACAGTTGTTAACATCACTTGGCAAATCGAGCTCGCTGCCATGGTGGTATTCGTTGGCCACCACCATTTCTTCTTGGTGCATTGTTCCGTTGTACATCACTTTGTTGGGACATGACCCTATTGTTCTGTTGTACATTATTCTGTTGAGATATAGTCCTCTGCATCTTCATATTTGCAAACAATGAATCCAGAGTTTGAGGACGTTGCTTAGGCACCACCTTGACCTGCTGCTGAGATTGCTGCAAACACCATAGCAATTAAGATGTCATAAAAACTGTATGACCAATGACTTACAAGAACTTACAGAACCACCAAGAATCATATTAGATAGGAATAAATAACAAAAAGAACACGCATGATACCTTCACAATAAAGCCACCAGCATTTACAGCCCTCCTTTGTATTGGCATAGCTGCAACCCTGCACACAAATAAAAACTGTAACTGATGGCTTGAAAATAAAAATAGCATTCTTATACACCATGTTTCCAAGTACCACCCTGGATTCAAGATCAACCATGCTCCACTGGCTTGATGTGGTTAAGAAAACTTACCATCACAGTTCAGTTCTAATTGCCCAAAGAAATGAGATCACACAAAACCAAATAAGTACACACATGTTACAATTCTCATCATCTCTCAGTCTTTTAACTTCTCAAGAATTTCCCCTCCAGTCAAACAGATGACTTTTTTAGTTATGACAAGGACAATATGACGCACTGAAGAGACTACACCCACAGGAAAGTAGAACTGAATCGCTATTTTCAAACCCAGAGGTTACTTTGGCAACACTCCTTGGGCATTTAATGTTCAACTGAAATACACCAACTAGATGAAATAAATCACAAGACTTGATGCAGCTTGTCCCCATCTAAAAGACCACCAAACATGGTTCACAAAAGACATGCCATTATTCCAAACCTCCAAAATGTATCGAGGCATCAGATCAGCCCATGCACAACAAGACTGACAAGAGGAAAAGTTGTATCTGATCCACAAGAACCTTTTACACATCAACAGTACTGTGTCAAGGATGCATAATTCTTGAAGCGATATTTGGGAGTCCATTCACATGGCCAGATGGCCCCCAAGAGAAAAAAAAAACACAGAGAGATGGAATAACATGCATTTTTCATCTTAATTTCCGACCCAAATACAGTGCCACAATTTTGATCTTGACAGTTGAACTGAGTCACTAAAGGACAATGAATGGGTCAGCTGTGCTTATGCATGCTATTGGAAGACAAATTACAGCCAAACTTCATCAGCATATGGAAATTCAACAGAATCTTCCAAGAGGCTACCACTTCAAATGAAACAAATACTTTCACTCCAAAACATATCAACCAATAGGCTAGCCAGATGACAGCCAGTCCCCAAAGACATTCCGGCAATAAACATAATCAATAAGAATTAGTCCATGAAGCAGCAAACCACTTAAATGCAACACAGAAACTGTCAGCATTACATATGTCTCCTCCATTAATATATGCCACCAAAAAATTTATGCTCCACTTATATAAAATATAAAAGGCTGTGTTCCTGGCTTTCTCAGTTGACCCCAAAACAGCTGAACCCCATTTCAACACGTAATCCAACAATTTTATGCCGAAGTGCTCAGATTCATGTCCCAAATGAAATACGATGAATTTCCTTTTCTCCTAGCTCATGGAAACTCTTAAGCACTTTCAGATAATCATAGTGGCAGCTTTCCCTCATAGCAAAACTTCTAACAAGGACAGCGACAAGTAAAAGCCATGAACTTTAATAGGGAACACAATTTACCTGCAACAGATTCAAATGGTTCAGCCCTATCCATCATTAGACATTACATGTTAACCAATCATCATCTTTTTTGATAATTTCTTGCATGATTATCCTAAAACTATCATCAATTTCGGTGAAGACATGAACTGCATTGTCAAGAATCTTCAACCAACCGAACCTAATATAGTTCCATACTTCTCATAAATATACCTCGCATTAACTGCCCTGCTACCACTGAAAGGTCTCCGAATAGGTGCAACCACAGCCTTTTTAGCAGCCTCAGATGCCAAAGGAAACCGATTCGCCTCAAAGTTGGAGAACTGGCTCCCCCGAAAGTTGCTCCTCCTCTGAGCAAGAGCACCCTAGCAGAAGAAAATCAATGGAAGTAATCACACCAAGTCAGTATACAAAATACAAGAATGCGTCCAAATAATGAAACACAATCAACAATATTGGATGCATAGTTATTGAAAAGTTTCAGCTCACCTGTCTCAGCGTGGATCTTGAATCCATAAACCTTCGTAGTTTTGCACTTCTATCTTGTGCCACATTATTCACAATTTTTTTACTTCTATTCTGCAAAATTAGAACAGGAGAAAATTAGAACCAGCCAATTAGGACCGTTACAGGGAGAGGTTGGCTAAGTTTCTTACTGAAACTCTCTGCTTATTATTAGCTTTAGCTGAATTGCCTTTGGACATTTTTATGATATCATCTGCCAAAAGAAAACACCAAAACTTTCTCATAAGAAACTTATCAAACCTTCCCCCAACCCCAACACCCCCCCACACAAAAAAAAGAAAAAAAAAGCAACAGTTCTGGTACAATCTGCTAATGTTAACATGCACACCTAAAGTCATGTCCATTTTCTTCTCTGTCAGAGCAATAGCCTCATTTGTCAGGGGTTTAGCAGCCATCTGCAAGAGGAAAACAGAAGGACAAAAGGATCTAAATCTACTAGTGAAGAGAAGAACCCAATAAAAAGGCCGGGAAGCTACCAACTAATAAATAAAATATGAAAGAGCAGATAATTCTTCTGCCCTCCCAAATAAATAAATAATGTAGATCAATAGCAAACAAATCCACAAGCTCTGAACAAGTAGCGCCTGTAAGTAGAAAAGACCAGATGCTAGTAGATTATGACAATAAAAAAGGCAACCAGAATGAAGTGGCGCAGGCAATAACTACCAAAAGCAGTAGCGCACAATCTTAACATAATTTTTTTTTTAAAGTCATCTCATCACAACGCAGGCACTAAAACCCCAAAGGACTAAGGTTAACCTAAAAACAACATTAGGACACGGTAAAAAAAATCCAAAAATATGTTATCTTTCTAAGGTCAGTGTACAAAACCCTAAAGATTATTCTTGCTTCCAAGTCACGAGAGAAAATCGTAGCAATACAATAGTCAATAACCACGAAATAACTAAATTAATCAGAAAACTGTACCATGTTTTTCCTATCCCCAACTTCCCCAGGCACCCGAAAAAACAATCTTCAGAACCACACAATCACATGCTCCGCTTACTTTGAAAAGTATAACTATCTCAACATGGAAGTGTTCTCAACTACAAGAAGCAAAATCCCTAGTTTCACCATAAAAAATGAAAAACCTAGGGTTTCTCAATTCCAAACAACAATCCACATCCAATAAAAATATCAACAAACAATTTCGAATACTCCGTCAACCAAACAACAATAACATCGAACCGGCAAGCCAAACATCCGCACATATGCATACGAGCACGATTCTGATGTAATTACTACAATGGATTGAATTCTTAAATAGGATTGAAATTGAAAACAAAGATTTACCTATTAGGATGATTAGACTGATTACCGAAACAAGTATTGAACGAAGATTCTTGAGGCGGTTAGTTAGTTAGGGCTTGAAGTCGAAGCTGAACATAACTTGGAGAAGAGAAGAACCAAGGAAGCTAAGCGAGCGGCCGCGAAATAAATTAGCAGAGAATACTGAGGTCAGGAGTATTTATAGGGGATCTCATTATTGGCGCATTTTAAAATTTGCTGAAATTACCAAACTCGAGTCCGACCATAAAAACGCGGACTCACTCGTGAAAGGCAACGCACCCTCGGCCAGATACAGCCCTTTTTTCTTTAAAAAAAAAAAAAAAAGAATCTCAAAACAGGAATGTAAACCTTTTTTCCCCCTTATACATCAGGACACAACTTATTATAGATTATATTTAGATTAAAATTTTTAAAATATAAATATAATTTTAAAGTTTGTAAATAATTTAATTTTAAAATGAATGTTACAATATATTAAATTTAATAATAAAAATATAATATTTTATAAATAAAATTTATTTTCTTAAAAATATATAAAGCATAATTGTTTTGAAAAGAGTTAATAAACAATTACACTTTAGAGAGACAATAATTTAAATCGAATAATGAACATATTTTATACTTTAAAATAATTGTTATTTAAAAATGTTTATATTAAAATTTTATTAAAAATTCTTAATTATAAAATAAAAAGTACTATTTTTTTAATCGAATCAGACCGACAAATCAAACTGTAAATGGGTATTATCCTTGGTTCGATTCATTACTTTGGATTGTTTTTTTCAAAAATCGTTATAAATTGTGTGAACTATATTGAACCGATCAGTCCAACTGGTAAACTGTTGAATTAACCGATTCGCTACGGGTCCAACTGATCTATTTTAAAAAATAAATTAATGTGTAAATTTTGAACTTCTAATTTATTAATAAACTAAAAATATCTACTTTTAATTTGGTAATTATGAATTATTTATTTTATTGGTACTTTGTCATTTTATTACATTTTATTAATTATAAATTTAAATATTTATACCTTTATAAATTTAAATTACACTATATTATTAATTAATTTTATTTTTCATAATAATTATATTTTAAATGTTAAAATTATAATATTATCTAATTCAATTACAATCTAATTGCAATTAGATTATTGAACCGTGAATTAATAAATGTTTCAGTTCGATGTCTGATCTGATTTTGAAAACATTAGTAAAAAGATTGTATTATCTCTTTTTTAAATTAAAAAATTAACTAATATATTGATTTAATAAAATATTATAATAAATATAAATATAAGTAAAAATAAATATTTTTTAAAAGTGGCAAATATTTAAAAATTTTAAAATAACAGTTATCTCAAGATAGGATAAGCAAATTACGATTTTGACACAGTAAAATATAAATAGGGTTTATTGTAATATACCCCCATTAAGTTAGGGGTAATAGTACTTTAATACCACAAATTGTAAAAAATGCACTAAATGTCCATTGATAGTTAGTAAATGACGTTATTGACTAACGAAAGTTACTTTTATAATAAAATGTCTATTTTACCTATACTAATTATAAAATGTCTAAAATAATTCTTTAAATTTATTGTAATTTACCTTAATTAAGTTACGTATTATGACACTTTAGTACCACAAGTCATAAACCGTTAGTTAATTATAGTATTGATTAACGGAAGTTTTTTTGCAATAAAATATATACTTTATCCGTGCTAATTACAATATGTCCAAAAAATTCTTTAGTAGATGAAAATTGGTACATAAATTATTTGTGGAGCTATAATACTTTCTATAATTTTTTGTATTAAAGTATTATTATTAACTTAATAAGATAAAAATGTAACAAACACATAAACTAAAATTTTAATCAACTTTCGAAAAGTAAACATATCATATATATATAGCTTTATCAAGACCTAAATATAATCAAAATTTATACATAACAGGTCTAAAATAAAATTACGAATTCGTATCAATATTTTTCTCAAAAAAAAAAAAAAGCCAAACTGTTATGAATTATTGGAATCTCCATTAATTAGTGGAGGCTCCACTAATTATGGATTTATGTGAATTATTAGAAGATTTTTATGGATGTCCACCATTTAGTGGAGACACCATTAATTGAGATTAGTTGAAGATGATGTATGCCATGATGTATTTCACTAATTAGAGCTCTATAAATAGAGCTATTCTCTAAACTTGTAATACACCATCATTTTGTGAAAGAAAGATTAGTGAAAGAAAGATTGGAGAAAGAATTGTGAGAGAAAGAAAGAGAGAAGTTTGAAGAGAAATTCTTGTGCAAAGAATAGTTAGAGTTTTCTTAGTGTGTAGTGTGTAGATTTTATTCTAACACTACCCTAATTTTATAACACGTTATCAGCACGAGTCTCTACCGTTATTAAAGCCGTAAGACAAGCACGAGTCTCTCGCCGTTATTAAAGCCGTAAGACAGTGACGCATTTATTGATCTCTATGGCTAATCTCACTAAACTCGAATTTGTAGCCCTTGATATTTCGGAAAAAATTATATGTCATGGGTTCTCGATGCGTAAATGCATCTAAATGTCGAAGGCCTTAGTGAAACTATTCAAGCACATAATAGTGCATCTCGCACAACACAAGGCTAAAGCTTTGATTTTTATTCGTCGTCATCTCGATGAAAATTTGAAAATGGAATATCTTACCGAAAAAGATCCATATGGTCTCGTGGGTAAATTTAAAAGAAAGATTTGACCACCCGAAGATGGTCGTACTACCTACCGCACGGTATGAATGGTTGCACCCGAGGTTGCAAGATTTTAAAACCGTGAATGAATATAGCTCCGCAATGTATAAAATTACATCTCAATTAAAATTATGCGGAGAAAAAGTGATCGATGAAAATATGTTGGAGAAGACATTCTCCACCTTTCATGCCTCGAATATTGTCCCGCAACAACAATATCGAGAAAAGGGGTATACAAAATTTACAGATTTAATTATCGCCCTCCTCATTGCAGAGAAAAATAATGAGTTATTATTGAGAAATCATGAAGCTGCACCAATCGGCTCTACAAAGACTCCCGTAAGTGAATGTCTGTTGGCTCCAGCAGAAGCCATCGTTATAGTCGTGGTCGTGGCCGTGGCCGTGGTCGTGGTTATGGTCGTAGTCACGCTCGATATTTCCCTTATCACAATTATAATCAAACCGTGAGAAATACCGCCACATGAAGTGGAACGTAAAAGATCAAAAGGGAAAAGAAAAATAAATTGAAGAAAAGCATGAGGATATATGTTATAGATGTGGCATGAAAGGTCATTGGTCACGAAACCGTCGTACGGCTAAGCATTTAGTTGAATTGTATCAAGCTTCATTGAAAAATAAAAATGTGGAAGCAAATTTTTCTCAACATCCAATAAATAATGTTGAGGATGACGATAGTGATCCCGAAGATCTTAATATCAATATTACCTATATGGATGTATCGGATTTTTTTGAACACCCGGATCGGTAGGATAGACCATTTAATTGGTGATGGCAAGTGTCCAAAAGAACTAAAGCCTCACCTCGATATTTTTGTATTTTCATTTTCATTCTATTCTAATAATATTTACGTTTACATATATATATTTGTGTTCGTATGGTTGTTATTAATGATGATGTATGCATTATTGATAGTGGAACTACACACACCATACTAAAAAATGAGAAATATTTTTCTGATCTCAAAATGGGAGAAATAAATATTTATACAATAAACGGTAGTGCAAATGTAATTGAGGGCTCCGGAAGAGCTAGTATATTGTTGCCTAAAGGAACAACAATTATTATTGATAAGGCACTATTTTCCTCAAAATCCGTAAGAAATTTATTGAGTTTTAAAGATATCCGCGTAAATGGGTATCATGTTGAAACAAATGAGGAAAATGAGATTGAGCATCTTTTTATTACTCAAATGCATTTGGGTAAGAAATCGATATTAGAAAAACTGCCGTCTTTTTCTACTGGTCTATATTTTGTAAAAATTCGTACAATTGAAATTCATCATCTAGTAAACCAGAAGTTTACTGATCCTATTACTTTTAGCATTTGGCATGACCGGTTGGGTCATCCGGGATCTACCATGATGAGAAGAATCATTGAGAATACACATGGTCATCCTTTAAAAAATAAAAGGATATTAACATCAGAAAAATTCGCATGTACTGCATGTTCCCTAGGAAAATTAATTGTTAAACCATCACCAATAAAAATAGGAGCTGAAAGTCCTACATTTCTCGAACGGATTCACGGAGATATTTGTGGACCTATTGATCCACCATGTGGACCGTTCAAATATTTTATGGTCTTAATTGATGCATCATTCCGATGGTCACATGCATCATCCCGATGGTCACATGTAGTTTGGCAGTACATGAAAAGATAGATATGCGCCTATTAGATGTTGTCACTGCTTACTTGTATGGAAATTTAGAAAATGATGTTTACATGAAAATCCCCGAAGGATTTCATATGCCTGAAGCATATAAACATTATCCTCGTGAAAATTACTCCATCAAGTTGCAGAAATCATTATATGACCTGAAGCAATCTGGGCGCATGTGGTTCACACGTCTTAGTGAATATTTATTGAAAGCGGGATTTAAAAATGACCAGGTATGTCCATGCGTTTTTATTAAGAAATCTGGTTCTAAATTTGTGATATTAGCTATATATGTTGATGCTTTATATCGAACGATTTCACTCTTTTCATTGCGCTTTCGCACAAATATCCATTTGTAGCCAACAGGTTTTATACCTTCTGGTGTTCGGACTGCAGGTCCGAAGACTTCACGTTTTGCCGATGCATTTAACTCCGATTGAATCGCATCTTTCCATTGCGACCAATCTTTTCTATGCCGACATTCATCAATCGATATTGGTTCGGGATCATCATTATCCTGTGTAACATCAAGAGATATATTGTATGCAAATATATTATCAATAACAGTTTCTATCCGATTCCAACTTCTACCGGAAGTGGTATAATTGATAGAAATTTCGGTGTTACTTTCATCAACTTCGGTTCTTTGTCATCAGTTCTCTCTTGGTCTTTATCATTCTTTTCTTCAATATGATCTTCCGGATCATTTAATCCTCTTTTCTTTCGAGGATTTTTATCTTTAGAACCAAGAGGTCGGCCACGCTTCGGCGTGTTTTTGACTCAGCTGACTATAGGTATAATATTTTGTTCTACTGGAACTTCAATTCGAATAGGAGCATTTATAGTCTGGAATATGCGATTTTGTAACTCTTCCGGAGTCAACAAAAGCGTCCGGCATTTGATTTGCAATGCTTTGCAAATGAATTATCTTTTGAACTTCAAGTTCACATGCGCTTGTGCGCGGATCAAGATAATTTAATGATGTTGTCCAATCAAGATCCTTTTTATACTTGTTTGGGTTCTCCCCTAATTTAGGGAATAATGATTCACCAAAATGACAATCGACAAATCTTCTCGTGAATACATCTCCGTCGGGGGTTCAACATACCCGATAATAGAGGGAGAATCATATCCAACGTATATCCCCTTTCTTCTTTGAGGACCCATCTTTGTACGTTGGTTTGGTGCAATTGGAATATATACAACACACCAAAAAATTCTTAAATGAGCAATATTTGGTTCTGACCCAAAAGCCAATTGCAAAGGAGAGAATTTATGATAACTAGCTGGTCTTATACGTACAAGTGTTGCGGCATGTAGAATAGCATGTCCCCAGTGCAGATGTTGGGAGATTTGTTTTCATTAATAATGGTCTAGCAATTAATTGTAATCGTTTAATCAAAGATTCAAGCAAGACCATTACGTGTGTGAACATGAGCTACAAGATGTTCAACATTAATCCCAATTGACATGCAATATGCATCAAAAGCATGTGATGAAAATTCACCGACATTATCCAAACGGATATTTTTAATGTGATGGTCCGGAAATTGTGCTCGTAATTTAATTATTTGAGCAAGTAATCTCGCAAACGCCAGGTTGCGAGTAGATAATAAACATACATGTGACCATCGGGATGATGCATCAATTAAGACCATAAAATATTTGAACGGTCCACATGGTGGATCAATAGGTCCATAAATATCTCCGTGAATCTGTTCGAGAAATGTAGGACTTTCAGCTCCTACTTTTACTGGTGATGGTTTAACAATTAATTTTCCTAGGGAACATGCGAGTACATGCGAATTTTTCCGATGTTAATATCCTTTTATTTTTTAAAGGATGACCATGTGTATTCTCAATGATTCTTCTCATCATGGTAGATCCCGGATGACCCAACCTGGTCATGCCAAATGCTAAAAGTAATAGGATCAGTAAACTTCGGTTTACTAGATGATGAATTTCAATTGTACGAATTTTTACAAAATATAGACCAAGTAGAAAAAGACGGCAGTTTTTCTAATACCGATTTCTTACCCAAATGCATTTGAGTAATAAAAAGATGTTCAATCCCATTTTCCTCATTTGTTTCAACATGATACCCATTTCTACGGATATCTTTAAAACTCAATAAATTTCTTCCGGATTTTGAGGAAAATAGTGCCTTATCAATAATAATTGTTGTTCCTTTAGGCAACAATATACTAGCTCTTCCGGAGCCCTCAATTACATTTGCACTACCGTTTATCGTATAAATATTTATTTCTCCCATTTTGAGATCAGAAAAATATTTCTCATTTTTTAGTATGGTGTGTGTAGTTCCACTATCAATAATGCATACATCATCATTAATAACGACCATCCGAACACAAATATATATATGTAAACGTAAATATTATTAGAATAGAATGAAAATGAAAATACAAAAATATCGAGTGAGGCTTTAGTTCTTTTGGACACTGCCATCACCAATTAAATGGTCTATCCTACCGTCTGGGTGTTCAAAAAAATCCGATACATCCATATGAGTAATATTGATATTAAGATCTTCAGGATCACTATCGTCATCCTCAACATTATTTATTGGATGTTGAGAAAAATTTGCTTCCACATTTTTATTTTTCAATGAAGCTTGATACAATTCAACTAAATGCTTAGCCGTACGACAGTTTCGTGACCAATGACCTTTCATGCCACATCTATAACATATATCCTCATGCTTTTCTTCAATTTCTTTTTCTTTTCCCTTTTGATCTTTTCTGTTCCACTTCATGTGGCCAGTATTTCTCACAGTTTGATTATAATTGTGATAAGGGAAATATCGAGCGTGACTACGACCATAACCACGGCCACGGCCACGACCACGACTATAACGATGGCTCTGCTGGAGCCAACGACATTCACTTCGAGAGTCTCTGTAGAGCCGATTGGTCCGGCTTCATGATTTCTCAATAATAACTCATTATTTTTCTCTCGCAATGAGGAGGGCGATAATTAAATCAGTAAATTTTGTATACCCCTTTGCTCGATATTGTTGTCTGCAGGACAATATTCGAGGCATGAAAGGTGGAGAATGTCTTCTCCAACATATCTTCATCGATCACTTTTTCTCCGCATAATTTTAATTGAGATGTAATTTTATACATTGCGGAGCTATATTCATTCACGGTTTTAACATCTTGCAACCTCGGGTGCAACCATTCATACCGTGCGATGAGGTAGTACGACCATCTTCGGTGGTCAAATCTTTCTTTTAAATTTACCCATAGGCCATATGGATCTTTTTCGGTAAGATATTCCATTTTCAAATTTTCATCGAGGTGACGACGAATAAAAATCAAAGCTTTAGCCTTGTGTTGTGCAGATGCACTATTATTTGCTTGAATAGTTTCACTAAGGCCTTCAGCATTTAGATGCATTTCTGCATCGAGAACTCATGACATATAATTTGTTCCAGAAATATCAAGAGCTACAAATTCGAGTTTCGCGATGTTAGCCATAGAGATCAATAAATGCGTACATGTCTTCTGGTTTTGGTAACGGCAAAAACTCGTGCTTAGTCTTCTGGCTTTTGTACCGGTAGAGACTCGTGCTGATAACGTGTTATAAAATTAGGGTAGTGTTAGAATAAAATCTACACACTATACACTAAGAAAATTCTAACTATTCTTTGCACAAGAATTTCTCTTCAAACTTCTCTCTTTCTTTCTTTCACAATTCTTTCTCCAATCTTTCTTTCACTAATATTTCTTTCACAAATGATGGTGTATTACAAGCTTAGAGAATAACTCTATTTATAGAGCTCTAATTAGTGAAATACATCATGGCATACATCATCTTCAATTAATGGTGTCTCCACTAAATGGTGGACATCCATAAAAATCTTCTAATAATTCACATAAATCCATAATTAGTGGAGCCTCCACTAATTAATGGAGATTCCAATAATTCATAACATGTATGTAAATTTTATTCTAATACGATCAAAATTTCATAACATTATTATTATTATTTCTTTTGGTGGGGACATGAATAATATCTCATCAAAACTTCCAAACCAAAAGTTATAGACATTGACTTCTCAAGAAGGAATATATATATATATATATATATATATTGGATATTGGGACAAGAACATAACCCTTATCAAACATCCAAAACAAAAACTTATTACTTATTTATTTGTTTTTTATAGGACACCTTAACAAATAACAGAGAGTAACTAGCCAATCGGCAAAACCCATTTCTTTTCAATAAAACTTGAGCAAAACAAACCAGAAGGCAACAGAACTACGTTAACGCTGCCACATTCTTTTTTTTTTTTTTAAGTACATAATCAAGCAATTGCAAAAGCTAGTTATGGCACGAGTCAAACTAAAATTTTAAATAATTCAATTTCAATTATCAATAGAATATTTTTTTTAACACATTAACAACTGAAAGTTTCTGCAATACCTTATTTTTTTGTCCATCAACTTCAAAATATTCGTAGGCTTGATTAACTAATATCAATCCCTAATAATAGCCCGGCAAAAGATTAAGTGTTTTGTCCCCCTAACCATGGGTCCGTACATAAGATTGTTTGGGAAGTCTTCACCATTACCACCCACAAGCATTAGACGTAGTACAGAATAGAAGTTTCATGAAATCTATATATATAATTCAGAACAATCCTATTAACCTTATCATTAGACTCATCTAACACATCATACTCAATCCATTTTGTATACCAACATAAGTTTTTTATGAATTTCCAAAATAAAAGAAAATTGATGCAGAAACCAAAGATCAAGAATGACAAAAACACAGTTAAACCAAATTCCCTTACTAGAAAAATCACAAAATCAGAGAATTACTCTTATCAACTCCAAATTCCTCTATACATACCTACAATCTTTGATTCCAAGAACCCATTCAGAATTAGTAGAACCTAATTTTTCCAAAATTCAAATATTATACAAAACCTTTACCTAATCGAGCCATAATCTTAAACACTCCCAAAAGCAAACCACTAGAGAGACAATAACATCGCATACTTATATAGATTTGGAGTTTCTTATCTTAATCTCTCTATCAACCCTTTACCTGTGTTCCTCTCTTCTTCTGGAACAGTTTCCAAAACGTCGAAACTTAGTGTCAAAATAAGGGTACCAGACAAAGTTAATTAATATAATTGAGACCTTAATTAATACTTCATTCGTCTCTATTTATCAAGAAAAATTAGCCAGTCTCTTCAATTTATACAATTTTGTTTATATATTCCAAAAATGCCCTTCAATTTAATATTCTCCATAACTATTTTTTTTTTCTTTGTTTGCTCAATTCTCTCTCTAAAGCTATTACATTTTTATTTTTCAAAACTATTTAATATAATGGTATAACAGTAAAATTAATATTAATGACATTTAAAATTTTTAAATGTAACAGATAAAAAGAGACACCAAAATATTTTAGTTGTGACAGATAAATATGGACGGAGGGAGTAATTACAAATTGCCAACTAGCCTTCGACTTACTCTTATTAACAAATTAACTCCAACCTCATGGACGCTATAAAAAGAAAGAGCCCAAAATAGAGAAGGGCTATGGGCTCACAACTGGTCCTGAGATGGAGTTGAAGGGCTTGAACTGATTTGAGAACTTTGTTAAACATGCTGTCTGTTTCCACTTGCTTCTGCTCACCGGCGACCGTTAGTGCATCGGAGATTAGACCACCGGAGCGAGTAGGCAAAGGTTCAGACGTCTCTCGGACTTTGGCTTTCACCAACAGCTTTCTAATCATACTTTTTTACCCTAAAAGAATGGAAATGGGAAAGGAATGTAACAATCTTCATTGGCCCGAACCAACAGATAATTTCTTCAATTGTGTAATGAATACAAACTCTATTAATTCATAAGTCTTAATAATACATTAAAATGAATCAATACCCTTTTGTAATTGAATATTCGTATTTTTATTTTAAAATTATAATAATAAATATCAAAATTTGTAAAATAAATATATTATTCTTATAAATTTCTATTATTGTTAACGTCTATTATTTAAGAAATATAAATTTTATTACTAATTTATTTAATTAACAAAAATAATATAATAATTTACTCATAATTATATATTCTGTCAAATATTTAAGGAAACTCTAAAAATTTGAAATTTGATCCAATGAATTACAATGTCCAGGCCTATAAATGGGCAGGGCGAAGCCCACATTACTTGTGGATCCTTAAGCTGGTTTCGTTGGACCACCTAAAGATCAAAGCCCAAGGCCGAGGTTTCTTCGGATCTCTAAGGTTTCAAAGGGTATTTCTGGATTTCCATCCATCATTTCAACCGTCTTCCTCGTTGCCCGCCAAAACAACCCCAGAACCTCTCTCTCTCTCTCTGTGAGGCATCCATGGAGTCTGAAGAACAACTGGGTATCTTGATTCTTGTCGGGGTTTTGTTTCTTAATCGAACCACAGCGTTCGAGTTCTCTCAAGATGTCAAAAATGTCTTTGAAAACTACCCTAATCTCGTCAGCTTCTTGAACAACCCCATTTCAGCTCCGACTCAATCAAACTCCGATGTTTCCCCAGCTTCGATTTCTCTTCCCTTGGCTCCAGCCTTGTTCGTAATTGGTGATTCTACTGCTGACTGCGGTACCAATAACTTTCTGCTGACATTGGCTCGAGCTGATAGGCTTCCGTACGGGCGTGACTTTGATACTCATCAGCCCACTGGAAGATTCAGCAATGGAAGAATCCCCGTTGATTATCTTGGTAATTTCCATTTATAGTCTGTCGATTTAACAATTATGTATGAGAATAAGTTTTGGGAATGCGAGAAAATGCAATTGGTTTGTCGTTACTACTTTTCTTGACTTCTTGGAGCTGAAATTACTGAATGAGTTTCGCCCAATCAATTGCTGTAACTCAAAAGGGTAAAATTCGACTGCCCCATCTTTCTCTCCCTTTGTTCTTATTTTTCTGTATTTGTAGGATTTTCTGGTGCTGAAAAATGTTTCTCGGTGTGTATTCCTTGTTCTGCTATTTTCTAATTGAGTTCTTCTTTGGCAATTCAGCATTGCGTCTTGGGCTCCCATTTGTTCCGAGTTATATTGAGCTGGGTAGTTCAGTCGAGGATATGATTAGAGGAGTGAACTACGCATCTGCTAGTGCCGGGATCATTTTCTCGAGTGGCTCTGACTTGGTATGAATTATTTCGTGATAGTTGTTTTCATTGAGACTTCAACATTTGGTCATGGCATGCTAGCTCAGATTTCCATCATGGAAGAATTGTGTAAACCCGCTGTATTACATCACTCAAGCTTGTATGATAGCTTAAGCGTACTTCTCATGGAATGTGAACATGAGATATTCATAATATTTTGTTGCTGTGCATAATCCCTAATGATAAGTCTTCTTGCAGGGTCAACATATCTCCCTTTCTCAGCAAATTCAGCAGGTATACGATACAATTGAACAGTTTGTTCTAACCATTGGAGAGGAGGCCACAACTAAACTCATCTCAAACTCCATATTTTACATTTCAATTGGCACCAATGATTACATACATTACTATCTCCGTAACGTATCCAATGTTCAATCTCTGTACCTACCATGGAGTTTCAACCAGTTCTTAGTGCAGACAATGAAGCAGGAACTCAAGGTGTTTGTTTAGCATGATCACTAGTAACTCTTTATTCTTCATGTGCACAGCATTCAGATCAAATCCCGACATGGAATATATTCTCTTCATCTGCGTTTGGATAGAAGTTTATTACAACCCCTTCCACCCCTACACCAAAAACAGCAAAAATATACGGAAATTACAGAAGTGCCTGCAGATCTTTTGTTAATTGATGCTCTTCTCAGGAAGTTTTGTAACGTAAGAACTTGTCTAGATAGTCTTCCTTTATGTCCTGAAGTAGAAATTTTTTAGTACCCTGGTAACATGTCACTAAAGCACCTTTTTCAGAGTATCAGAGTCTGGTTATGCAGGCGTGAATTCTATTTTTCCCTTTCTCTAGAATATGTCAATTTTCATTGCCATCCAGGAGGCTAAAGGAGAAAAGAATATTTGGTTCTGTAATGACTATTTCTTGTTCCAGATTGTGTTTCTCCAACTGTGCTGATAAATTAAGCTTTCTTCAGAAGTTGAAAAGTCTGTTTTGCTGGTGCAGAATCTGTATGTTGCAAATGTCAGAAAAGTGGTTATCATGGGACTAGCCCCTATTGGCTGTGCTCCTTATTATTTGTGGCTGTATGGTGGCAAAAATGGTAGATGTAATGAGATTATAAATAACATGATACTGGAGTTCAACTTTGCTATGAGGTACATAGTTGATGAGCTCAACCGCGAGATGATTGACTTCAATATAATCTTCTGTGATGCATATGAAGGTTCTATGCACATATTGAAGAATTATAAGCATTTTGGTGAGATCATTTTTCCATACTATATTTTTTATTACGCTCGAGTGGCATTTAGCCTCATGATATATTTTCCTTTTCTGGTCTTTTAGGTTTCAGTGTCACTACCAGTGCTTGCTGTGGTTTTGGCAGATATAAGGGTGGGTTAGCATGTCTTTCTCCTGAAATGGCATGTTCTAATGCATCTAACTACCTCTGGTGGGATCAATTTCATCCAACAGATGCTGTGAATGCAATCCTGGCAGACAATGTGTGGTCTGGCTTGCACACGAATATGTGTTATCCTATGGACTTGAAAGACATGCTTGCTCAGAGTTCGAAACATTAGACATGGAAACACAGCCATGGGAAAACTCTACTTCGCCTGGACAAATCGGGTTGAAGATCTTCCACTAATATTCCGTCCAAAAATGTTTTTTCTACACTTGGGTTTATATCGAATTAATCTCAATACTGTTGTATGAGAATTCATGTATAGACTTGATAGTTGTTTTCTCGAATATAGGAAAATAGTTGCATGCCCCACAAATTAGAGACCCATCAGGGATTTGTGAATGATGCAAAATACCAATAACTTCAATTTATCAATACAAATCTTTCCTCTGTGCTGTTTTCATGAAGGGTTTTCTCCTTAAGTAACTTGTTGATCTCATCTTCAGTTTCAGATCTCTGCACGAAACTAGGGAATGCAGTTGTTATGTCCCTGCATCATGAAAACGAATCCACTAAATGACTAGGATTATGTTGAACCAACTTCAGTGATACTCTAGTATTATGCAGCTTCTATATGATTTTTTTCTTTTTTTGGGGGGGGGCGCTAAATAAGCTTCTGTATGATTTTGACAGAACAAATAGTGCAGTTTGAGCAGAAGCTGGAAATAGTATGCTAAAACATTGAGCTGTGATATAAAAGAGAATTACTTCAAGTATGGAATTGTCATGTTCTTTAGTACTGATGGATTCCGAGCAACAAAATCTTCCATTCTTCCAGATCTATCTTTCCATCTCTGTTTGAATCTGCTTCTTCAAATGTCTTCACATAAGCAAATCACAAGACAGACTACATGTAAAAAAAGTTATCATAAGCATTTAACCGAAAGTTACACTGATGCCAAATCAGTTCATACCTTATCAATAATGGCTTCAACGGTTTCATCTGAGAGTATCAAATCGGACTCATACAGAAGTGCCAAAATCATCTCCGTCACCTTGAACACATGACATTTATCAACTTAAGAACTTTGTTAAAAAAAGTTGGCTATCTTTCATCATGGCTTCTGATGCATAAATATAATCTCAATCTCACTTACCTCATCACGTTCGATGAAGCCCGTCTGCCATATATCATAGAGTTGAAATGCAACTGCACAATACATGAAATTTTTATGCAAGCTGGCTAACTGGAATATGTTCTTTTTTTTTCCTTGCACGTAATCCAACTAATGCTAAAAATAAAACTAATAAAGATGTGCATACAGTGAGCTTTTTCTGCCTGAGGTGTGACAGGGTGGAAGACGCTCAAAGATCGGACAAATTCACCAAAATCTAGGACTCCATCATTGTTGGAGTCAAACAAATTAAACATCTGCAAGAAAATTCAGAAGCATCTTCCCCAAGGTTAATGAAACTGAAATAATAATCCAAACTCTTCTCTTTTAAAGGATTCGTATCAGGTTTGGCTGACCCTATCTGTGAAGAGAGACTGTTTCTTGCTATTCCCGAATAATCCCAGCTGGAACTCTTCCTACACGATCAAGTTGATCTCAGAAAACAAATATTTCAGAAGTGGGTATACGTTTGCACATCAAAGAAGGAACTTACTTTGCTAATAAAACCATCGTCAACTATGGAACTGCTTAATTTCCTGAACAACTCATGCAAAGCTTGAATCTCCTTTACTGTAACTGAAGTCGTACGTTACGTAAATGAAATAAACAACGGTGGCCAGAAAATTATCTGACAAATGCTGTAAAGAATTCCACTTAGATTTGGGTAGCTCACAGTGCGTGTGGGATGCAAGATGTAATGGAAATACACATTCCTGTCGTTGCTTCGTGCCTGCACAGCCCATGAAACTTTATTTCTATGGCCACCATATGAGATATGCCTACTGCCACGAACATATATATATATATATATATATATATATATATATATATATATGTATGAAAAACCGAGCAGGACAAACTTCGTTTGGCATCGACAGCAGTGATGTCTGTGAGTCCCTCGTACGTGTAGGAGTTAAAAGAGATTCTTCTCAACAGCAGTGATTGCCAGGGCAATTTATCTTCTGTCTGAGAAATTTTTAACTAAATGTAATATTAGAAAAAAGGACTTTGATAATATATTTTTAATAACATTTTTTATAAAATGTAATAATATAATATTTATAATGACATTAATTTTTAAATGTTATTATATTGAATTAATACGAAGTAATTTTGTTAGTTTTATTTAAAGTGATATACTGTTATGACACAATTCTATGTTAAGAAAAAATATTAGAGTTTTTCTGATAGTTTGGGATTGTAAGGAATGAAAAGGTGTGTATAATACTTTTACTAAAAATATTGCGCGAGTCATTAGAGAAAAAAAAAGAGACCTGTGTTTTCAACGCGAAGGAGCCGAACAACGACAATGGCAGACAGACTGATTTTTCCTTCAAATCACAAACAAATATAGGACGATTTGGAGCCCGAGTCGCATCTTATTCAGCCCAAATTCCTCTGCACGAGTCGCATCTTCGTCTCTGCACAATCTGTTGAAGGGATACCGTCGGCTCTGCTATTGTGTGAAGGGGTGTTCGACATTACAGACAGGCATTGTTGGCCGTGGTCTTTACGCCTCTCTTTAGACTGGTAAGTATTCAGATATTGATTTGCATTTCTGTGCATATGCGAGTTTAATTTTCTGCGGTTGAGTCAGTTTTCCTCTGAAATTCAGAGGCTTGAATTTGGGCCAAGTGAATAGCCTTTAGTGTAGTGTTCTTGCGGTTGAGTTAGCTCTAAAATTAATATTTTGGACATTTGTTGATTTAGGGATTTCTCTAGCAAGAATTATTTTTTCCCTCCATTCAAGTGAGGGTTCATTTTGGTTAACTACGGTCTCTATATTTTGTTGCTCAGTCTTTTGAACAGAGGCAAAATTATTTATGTAAATGTAGGTAAATTATTGTTAGTTATATTTCTGTATTTTCCTATTGCCTAAAAATATTAACTATTTATGAACACTAGGTAGATTATTGTTAGTTATATATCTTAGCTTTTTAGAATTCATCTTCTCTGTTTCCTACAAAATTGAAATAAAAGTTTTTGCTTGTTTTCAAGTTGTTAAACTTGATGGCTAGCTACAATATTTTGTGATGAAAAATGATACCAGATTATATATATTCACACTTTTAAATTACAACTAGACATTTGATATATATATATTCACACTCTTAAAATAGTACCGTAGCAAGCCTGGCTCCATGTGTATATATATTTTCACACTCCTAAATTACAACTAGACATTTGATTTCATAGTTATGATTTCTCTCCTTTCACTCCCCAAGTTGTTTTCTTTTCTCGTAATATGATTTTATATTGCTCCAATTGAATTGATTTCAACCAACACAATCCAAGTATGAACTCTAAACTATATATCTACCACCATTAGCAAAGAAAATTAGAGATAAAATGACACCTTTACAAATTCAGCTTTAGTCTCCAAAATAATCCGTACGAAAGCATTTTAGACACTACAATCTTAGTGAAACATAACCCCTAAAAGACTATGCCATCATAGCAAAACTCATGAACACAAGTAGAAAGCTGCTACTTCCAAATATCTCAATTTTTGCCAATAGCAATAACATGCAGAAGAAGCAACCATAATGAACTTACATGGGTCACTATGACTGTGCATGCACCTACAACAGCAGTAATAATCAGATTCTCTTTTGTTCCAATATATTTAGATTCACTTCTCTTCAAGTAGAGCCTCTTCCTATTTCAAATTAGAAAGTTCACACACCACTTAACATATTAGATTTTTCTTCCTATATATTGTAAAAGGTATTGCAACCTTGTTTTTTTTAGGGATTTCTCCACTTGTATTCTAACATGATGCTAACATAGGTAAATTATCTTCCATTTGCTGCTGCCATTTGAGTTGGATAATTAGTTTCAAAAGTATGGATAAGGGTTGAATGAAACTTCCAAGGAATTGCATTGAATATGAAAATGGAGTCGAAAGGTTTTTAAACTTTGCATTGAACAATGCAAGTTTAAATGAAATGATATTATATCCTTGTCTAAAATGTGGAAATGGAGTAATGAAGACAAAAGTTAAGGCCAAGGAACATTTGATTGTTACGAGGTTTAGTAAGGGATATACACATTGGATAGCACATGGAGAACTCTTTACGCCTAATTTAAGTACATCACACTTAGAGCCTATTTCAAATAATATAGCATCTATACCTAATGACATAGAAGCAATGTTACATGATGCTTTTGGGGTCCCACCTTGTGGAAATGTAGATGAAGAAAGTAATTCGACATCCGTAGATGCTAAAAAATTTTACAAACTGATTAATGACACTGAACAAGATTTGTATCCAAGTTGTAAGAAATTCTCTAAACTTGCCTTTATCATTCGGTTACTTCATCTCAAGTGTGCAAGGAAGTGGTCTAACAAGTATTTTGATATGCTACTTGATTTGCTGAGAGAAGCATGGCTCAAGGGTGTTGAACTTCCTAAATCTTTTTATGAAGCTGAAAAATTGATGAAGCAACTGGGCTTAGGCTATCAAAAAATAGATACTTGTCCTAATGATTGTACAAGTACTGGGGGGATAAAGAATGATGGAAGGATTGTAAAACGTGTAAAGAGTCTAGGTGGGTCATTTCTGAAAATGACCCAACAAGAGAGAAGAGGAAGATTGCAAAAAAAGTTTTGTGGCACTTTCTTTTGAAACCTCGACTACAACGTCTATTCATATCAGCCAAGACTTCGGCTTTTATGAGATGGTATGCAAAAGGGCCCACAGATGATGGTCGTATGAGGCATCCTGCTGATTCACCTGCTTGGAAAGCTTTTAACGCTATAAATACAAATTTTGCAAAAGATGCACATAATGTGAGGTTGGGATTGGCGTTCGATGATTTTAATCCATTTAAAAATATGAATGTTACTCATAGTACTTAGCATGTGATACTCATGCCTTACAATTTATCCCCTTGGATGTGTATGAAGCAACCATATTTCATATTGTCATTGTTGATACCTAGTCCATTTACTCCTAGTAATAATATTGATATTTATTTACAACCTCTAATTGATGAATTGAAAGAGTTATAGGACATAGGCGGGCAAACATTTGATGCATCTTCGAAGCAGAATTTTCAACTACGTGCTGCATTGTTGTGGACAATTAGTGATTTTTCGGGTTATGCAAATTTGTCAGGGTGGAGTCCTAAAGGCAGCTAGCTTGTCCTATTTGTCATAAGAAAATAAAATCACATTGGTTGAAGAATGGTACCAAACATTGCTACATGAGGGATCGTAGGTTTTTATCTTCTAATCATCGTTTTTGAAATGATGCACGATCATTTGATGGTCAGCAAGAACATGGAAGACCACCCTTTAAATTGAATGGGGATACAATATTGCATGAGTTGGAGGGAAAACAGATCAAATTTGGAAGGGCAGTCAATGATAACCAACAATTGCCCTATAATTGGAAGAAACAAAGTATATTCTTCGAGTTGCCGTATTGGAAAGGCAATTTGTTGAGCCATAATCTTGATGTAACGCACATTGAAAGAATGTTTCTGAAACCATATGTGCAATATTGTCGAATGTGGATAAGAAAAGGAACCTTAAGTCATGTTTCGACTTAAAGGATGTGGGTATTCGATCGGACCTTCATCCTGTTGAGAGGGATAATGGCAAAGTTTATTTGCCACCGACTTCATTTATACTACGTAAGAAGGAGAAAATGACATTTTGCAAGACTTTGAAAGATGTTAAGGTGCCAGACGGATACGCTGCCAACTTGTCTAAGTGCGTTCACCTTAATCCACCTAAGCTTTATGGACTTAAAAGTCATGACCATCATATTTTGATGCAACAATTGCTGTCAATTACTCTAAGAAAAGTTTTACCTAAGTCTATCTGCTATCCCTTAATAAAGCTCAGTGGATACTTTAGAAAGTTGTGTTGTACTAAGATTCATCCAAATGAAGTGTTTCAATTAGAGTAAGAGATTGCAGTTATCCTTTGTGAATTAGAACGAGTCTTCCATCCTTCATCGTTCAGTATCATGATGCATCTAACTGTCCATTTAGCATCCGAAGCTAAGATAGCTGGATTGGTTCATTATCGATGGATGTATCCTATAGAGAGGTATATATTTGTTTCATTTCATATTTAGGTTATTCTTTCTTGCTATTTCAAACATGTATAGCAATGGTATTGAAACTAATGTATGAAAGTTGAAGTTAAATAGGTATTTGAGTACGTTAAAGTCCTATGTTCATAATAGGAGTCGCCCAAAAGGTTTTATTGCTGAAGGGTACTTGGCTGAGGAATGTCTGACATTTTACTCGTTATATCTTGCTGACTATGTTGAGACAAAGTTCAACCAACCAAGTAGGAATAACAATCATGAAACTAATTCCTATGCTAGGTTAGATATTTTCAAACCAACTGGACGTCCACTTGGAAAAAGAGTACCTACGAAATTCGGTGAAGACACATTGAAGAAAGCACATCAATATGTGTTGTTTAATTCTCACGCTGTAAAACCTTACATAGATTAAGTATAAGATAAATGACTTATATTCTTCATTAGATTAGTGCCCATGAAGCCACGCCTAACTAATGCATAGTATGTGTATATAGCCAACACCATGGACTAGTGGAGCAAAGGCTTTCTTGTGCAAGTTTGCATGAAATTGAGCGCGTCCATAGTGAAGAATTTGTGAATTGGTTTTGCAATTATATAAGGTTCATCTCAAATAGCATGCTTAAGTTATACTTTAATGATGCTCAAACTTACATCGACTCTTGTCGATTTCTTAGGTGAAGGCATTGCAATTCAATGATGATGATATAATTTCTAAAGATTTGAAGCATCTGGCCAGAGGACCCAATCAGATTGGTCTTAAATACGATAGGTTTTTGGTGAACGACTTTCAGTTTCATATTAGAGAAGTTGAACGTAAAAGAAAAACTCAAAATAGTGGCATTTTTGTAAATGCAACAACAACTAGTTTTTCAAGCGTTGAGGACAGAAATCTAATTTCAAGTGATGTGTCTTATTTAGGAAAATTAACAAATGTGATTGAGTTAGATTATAGAGACGGGCGTAGAGTTGCATTGTTCAAATGTGATTGGGTATCAATAGGGAAAAGGTTGAAACAAGATGTTGAGGGCTTTACTCTGGCCAATTTCACTGATGTTAGGCCCCATTCTGAGCCTTTCATTCTAGCTTCTCAAGCAACACAAGTCTTTTACATTGGAGACCTGACTGAAAGTAATTGGCAAGTTGTTATAGCCACAAATCCAAGAGCTGTGTATAAAATGGGGTCCGTAGTTGATGTTGAGATTTATTTGCAGAGTGAAACTTGCAACATCCAGGTAGATTTAGGTAGTGAAGAAGTCAACTGGGTTTGTGAAGGGGTTGATGGAGTTGAAGTTGAAATTACATCTACTTGATAAAATTTTATTTTATTAGTTGCTTTTGTTATCTTCTATTTTGTTTTGAAATCCTTCTATTTAGGCCAAGTTGTTCAAACTTACTGGCAGTAATATGAGATATAGCTTTTTAAGGCTCCATTATTTATGCCATGTTGCAAGCAATATGTGATGTGTCTTTGCATTTTGTTTGTTTGGTTTTTTTTTTTAGTTCATAAATGTTTTGGGTTTTTTTCGGAGATTTTTTTAGATATGAAACTATTGATCTCTTTGTGAATATTTGAATCCCATATTTCCATTACATGTTATATGGCAAGAACTAGGGGAAGAAGAAGAAATACCAATTAAAGAAACCAATAAGTTGATGGCCATGTGCATGGTGTACGAGAGGTTGATGGCCATACCGATGCGCATGTTGTGTTGGAATATATGCCCTTTAAACTAGTTTATCTGATGTAATTATCGAAATTATTAATAAAAAAATTTATTTTCAAAATTTGTTTGTAAATTTACATTTTATTTGTACACGATTTACGTTTGGAAAGGATCCATTGTGTTTAAGTAAGTGATCCATGTGAATGGTAGTCTTTCACAGTAAGGTATGGATTACGGATTACTTAACAAATAAATGTTTGTTTTTAAACGATTGATGAGAATGGGAATCTCATCATGTATAGGTTTTCGTGTTATGAATTTCAAATGAGGAATGACTTACTTTTAGCTAGTGAGTAGTCCACTCACTTCATAGTATAAGCGTATTTTGAATACGTAGAACAAGACCTGTAATAGTGATTTCTAAAGTGCTATTTAAAAGAAACCCAGACTGTTACTGCTATAGTATGGACTAACACTCTACTACTTGAGTATAAGTTGGTGGTCTGATAAAGTTAAAAGCATATACTTTAATATACTGTAGTCGAGATTCTTTCGTAGAGTCGATATACTTGTATGTTGGGTATATGTGACTAGTTAGTTAAGACAGATTTGTACAAGATAGCTTCTGCACTATATCGCCCCTTGTGACTGTTCAAATGATCTAATTATCCAGGACCCTGGGGAATATGACTTAGATGTTTACTTTAGAGTAACTCCCTTAGAAAGTGAAAATATTTTAGGAGTCGTGGATCATTGGACTAGAGGTCTAAGGATGGTAGATGTCTTTTAGAAAGGTGTTAGTACACTCTTTCTCTCTAAATACATGGCGATGTGTGTAGAGGGGTATTTTAGTCATTACACCTATAGGCCGAAGATTTTACTAATGCAACATTATCTTTGGGGTCAATATTTCCTTATGGTAACATTAGAAAATATTTAAAATATAAAATATAGCTATTTATATAGTAGGGGTATTTTGGTCATTTTAGTAGCCAAGGCGATGTGTCTTTTGGTCCTCATAATGACCCTTAAGTCCTGACAAAATTGGGTTAAGGAATTGGTCTTGATAATTATAGGTTTTATTTTATTTTATTAGTCTAATTTATTATTGAATTAGAATAAAATAAAAGGCCCGAGAGAGAGAGATCATTTATTTTATCTAATTTAATTGGTTAATTAATTATTCAGGGTCAAGGCCCAAATTGAATAATTAAAAAATTAATCTGGATATAAACTAGATAAAATGTATGAAATTTTATATTGATCTATTTAGGCTTATTAATTATTTATTGGGTTATTTAATGAAGCCTAGAAAATAAATAATTGAGATTTATTATTTATGGGTATTCAAACTCAAGAGTAAATAAATTTATCTAGCCCAATGAATAAGATCAAGGGTAAAATAAAATTTAAAAATTAATTAATTAATTAATTAATTAAAAAACAACACGGGATGGATCCCGTATTGTTTTGCATGAAAGATAATAGAAAGTATGGATACTTTCTGTTTTCACGCAATTAGATGCTCTCTCTCAGGGAATTGGGAAAGGAAATGAAAATGTCTTCATGCAATCTGTGAAGGTAGCTTTTCAATTTTTCCAAAAACACAGAGAAACCCATTGAAAGCAATTTCACAAAGAAGCCTTCAAAGGCTTAGCAAACCCACATCTTCAAGCATTCACCGACAGTGTTACGGGCACCATTTTGGAAGATCAAAAGTTTTGCATGAATGAGACGCAGTCGACGTTTACAAAGATGTGATCCAATAGTGATATGATCTTGAGTTGGCTTTTTCTTGGTGTTGTGAGTAGTTTAGTTGATTATGAGTTCAGCTCATCCTATGGGACCAAAATAGTGAATTTCTTGAGACAAAAAAGAGAGATTAAACTAACAACCTACCCTCTATCAAACCCTTGAAGAACTAGGTTTCAAAGACCCTCAAGAAGAGTAGAAAGTTCTGCTATAATCTCACCCCAATATCCTTGAAGTAACAAAGACAAACAAAAACAAAAAGAATAGAGAAAATAAACACCCAAGTAATGGAATTTAAACAAATCTTAGAAGAACAAAGCAACTAAGACCCATTGAAAGAAACCATATTGGATTATCCAAAAGATTTATAGACTCATTCATAAGGAGGACTAAGCCTTAAATATGGTCTTGAACAAGATGAACAAGGAAGCTAGGGCCTCTCATGACTCTCTCTTCAAATTTGAATAAAGTGTGTGAATTTTTTTGTCAAATCACTAAAAGTTGTATTTATACTACCCTAACCCTAGTTAAGTAATCCCTGAGGTTCTAATACAATTTAGGGCCTTAATAGATCTTTACAAAACATTTAAAATGGAGAAAAATTGGAGAAAACATAAAAAACGCAGGGCAGCAATCGGTTGCCCAGGTTGGAGCCGACGCCGGCTAGGGCTCTTAAGCCAGCGCCGGTTATGCGCTGTTTTTGGGCCGTCGTGATCAAGTTGAAGCCGGCACCGGTTCGGCTGCTTGGGTCGGCGCCAGCTGTCCACTGGAAGGCCACATTTTGGTCAAATTTCGTCCGTCTTTGTTGCCGTCTTGAGTTCTTATTGGGGTTCTTCTTGGATAGTCATCAAAATGCGCTATTGGCTAGTTTCCTCAACCTTCCAACCCTCTTCCATTCTCAAGCATGGTTTTATGAGTAATTGAAAATTATCTTGAAGCTTCTTGGTCCTAGATCTTGTCATCGGTCCTTATCCTTGCACGGCCACGCCTCCCCCTCATTGATCTTGACCTCCATAATAAAGCGAAGTCTCATCATCTCCCCTTCTTTAGAAAGGATTTGTCTCCGAATCATTGCCATCATCTACATCAAAGGGAGAGAGGTCACTAACATTAAAAGTGGCGCTAACATGATACTCACCAAGTAAATCTATCTTATAAGTGTTATCTCCAACTTTAGCAAGAACTTGAAATGGACCATCTCCCCTTAGATCTAGTTTGCTCGATCGTTGAATGGGAAATCTCTCCTTGTGAAGGTGCACCCATACTCAATCGCCCAGCCTAAGCAGCCAATCTTGGATGGCTTTTACTTTTCCCTCATCAACCTCAATCTCTTTGACACTTAAACCATACCCAAAGAATGTAATCCTCTCCAAATAAAAAGAGTACTTCTCAAGGTTAGCATACAATCTCTCCATTCGGAGGCAACAAGCACACTTTAAACATGATTTAAATGATCCACATATGATTTACTATAGATTAATATATCATCAAAGTACACAATAACAAATTTTTCAATGAATTCCCTCAAAACATGGTGCATTAATAGCATGAAAGTACTAGGAGCATTAGACAATCCAAATAGCATGACAAGCCACTCATACAACTCTTGTTTGGTTTTAAAAGTCATTTTCCATTCATCCCCTTCTCTTATTCTAATTTGGTGATAACCGAATTTCAAATCAATTTTAGAGAAAATGCATGCACCAAATAGCTCATCAAGCAAGTCATCTAGCCTAAGAATGGGATAGCGGTACTTTATCGTGATGTTGTTGATAGTGTGACAATCCATGCACATACGCTATGTCCCATCATTTTTGGGCACCAAGAGAATTGGAACCGCGCATGGGCTTAGGCTCTCTCTCACATGTCCCTTCTCAAGTAATGCATCTACTTGTTTTTGCAATTCATTAAACTCCTCCGGGTTGTTTCTATATGTCGGTCGGTTGGGGATGACGGCTCCGGGTACAAAGTCGATTTGATGCTCAATCCCTCTTATGGGCGATAGTCCTCTGGGCACCTCCGTTGGAAAAACGTCTTCAAATTCTTGAAGAATAGCTGCAATTTCATTAGGCAAATACAATGTAGAATTATTAGTAGAAACATAAGAATCTTTGCATAAAAGAAGAATAACTGGTTCCTTAACTTTTATAACCTCTATGACCTCACTTTCTTTTGCAAAGTAATTCACTCTTTTTTTACCTCACCTCTCTTATCCTTGCTCACTTCTATCATTGATCGTCAAAGGTACTTGTTTGTCCATCCTCTCAATTTCTTGTTTTTGTTTGACATCTTGCGCTCCCTTATTCTCTTCTTTCTCCTTTATGATTCTTTGATATTTGTTCACCTCACTAGGGGCCGTGGGGATGAGGGTAAACTTAGTTCCCTCCCTGAGTAGGGAATACGTATTCTTCCTCCCATCATGCTTTACATGCCTATTGTATTACCAAAGCCTCCCTAGGAGCAAGTGACCCGCTTGTATGAGTACTACATCACATAATACATCATCCTTATACTTTCCCATATCAAAAGACACCAAAACTTGTTTGTTTACTCTCAATTCCCCGCTATCGTTCAACCATTGCAATTTGTAGGGCTTGGGGTGTTTAATCCACCTCATGTCTAATTAATTCTTCAGCTAAGTTTACATTAATCATGTTAGTGCAACTCCCACTATCCACAATGACACTACAAGGGGTGTTATTGATTAGACACCTAGTGTAGAAAATGTTCTCTTTATTGGTGATCTTGGCCTTCAATGGCTTGTGAATTCAATAACCTTCTTGTGACTCCCACCAAAGAGTATTCTTGACCAACAACTTCCCCTTCATCACTTTCCTCATCCCTATTTCCCTCTTGGTCTCCTTTGTACATTTCTCCCTCTTCTTCTTCGTCGATAGAAACCTCACCATAAGGATGAGTATACATCGTTCTCTTACTTGAACACTCACGGGAAGTATGTCTATATCTAAGGCACTTAAAACACTTTATATCCCTATTCCTTTGTGGCCTTTCCATGGCTTTTCCTTTGTCCTTGTTCCAACCTTCTCTAGGTTTCCAACCCTCCCTTGGTTTGTTGAAGTCCCTTTAGAATGGCTTAGGGGCTTCATCATTCTTAACTGACATCTTGCTAGTAGTGTTGGGGTTTGGAAGTGGTGGTCCAGTAAATGCCATCCTCTTTAATTGCCTCTCCATCTTCATAGCGGCATGTACCATATCCTTCAATCGTTCATAGGAGTGCAATTCTACCAAATTGGCAACTTCCCTATTTAATCCTTCCAAGAACCTTGCCATAGGATCCTCATTGATTTGAGCTCTCATCAACATTACTTCCATCTCTTTATGGTAATCTTCAACACACTTGTTCCCTTACTTGAGTGATTGGAGCCGTTGGTAAAGATCATTGTAGTAATGGTGTGGTATAAACCTAGCCCTCATCATATCTTTCAACAAATTTCAACTAGCCACAGTTTTCACTCATATTTGTCTCATTTGTGCACTAACTTGCTCCCACCAAACCAAAGCATACTTCGAAAATCCCAAGATAGCCAACCTCACATTTGACCTCTCACTATAGGTATGACTTTCTAAGAAGATCTTCGTCTTGCTCTCCCACTCGAAATATGCTTCAAGGTCACTCTTGCCATAGAATGTGGGTACTTTCAATTTAATGTAGTTCAACTCCCTCTCCTTATTATTTCCTTCTCTTCTACCTCCTCTATTGCCCTATCCTCTATTGTGTTCCCCAAACGCTTCAACTTGTTCCCCCTCATACCATTCATCAACTCTCCCAAACTCTCTTTCTAACCCCCTTAGGTTGTTTCCACTATTCCTTCCTTGACCCCTACCTCGTCCTCCTCTCATACCATGTCTTCCCCCTCTCATAGGAGTTTGTTGGAATCCCCCGATAGAGTGCTCATCCCACTCTTCCCCTTGTTGGGCATTTAACGGAAGAGTTTGGGCATCACCACCCCTCATCCCAGGGTTAAGTACTTCAAATCGCTGTTGGTCTTTAATTTGTGCGACGGTATGTCCAAGATGATTTATCAATTCCCTTATCATGTTTTGAAACTCACTTTGCATAGTCCTCATCATAACTTGCAAGTCATTACGTAAAACCCTAGCATCAATTTGTTCTTCTTGAGGTCTATTAGGTTCACTTGGGTTAGGCCTAGAGATCTCTTGATCATGGGTCATGGTGGTGGAATATTTATTTATTTATACCTGCAAAACAAAAGAGATTAGAAAGAAAAATAGGTCATCACTTCGCTTCCTTGCGTGTTAGCTCTCAAAGGTTGGTCACTTCACGCTCGTGTTTGCTTTCTTAAGCTCTTTTAGTAATAGTCTCACCCTCTTGCCTTTTTCTTAATACTCAAGCCTTCTTGTTCAATCACAATTCTCTCCAATAGCTAAAGATTTAGTCCAACTTAGTGAATCATACAAATCAATAGATTTTTCCAATTAGGGGGTCTTAGGGGAATTTCAACAAACACTTGTTAGGCACCTCAAGCAAACAAGTTTTTAATCAAGAATTTCAAGAAATGTAGACTCAATCAACATAAGAACAAACACTAGACGCACAAAGAAATACTTCTAAACAAGAAACAAACAAAAGTTAGCAAGAATAAAGACATAAGAACAATTAGAACTAGAATTATGAAAAATAAGATGATCACAAGTGTGCGCTAGTAAAGTTGAGTTCAATGAGTATGAAATTCAACAATAGAGTGATATACTAAGTTCCAATATCCTAAGGAATGAAAATTTCGAATCAAAGTTCCCAACTATAGCTAAAAGCATTCTCATGGAACATTTATCAAATACATTGGTTGCAGTCCTGTCACTCAAAACCAACCAATATTTTCACTCAAATTCAAGCCCATTTTCACCACAATTACAAGATAAATTTGTTCCCAAGCAATATATTAACTTCAAGGAGCAATTTTCTTAAGGAAAAATGAAGAAATAGCAAAGATAATATGATGTTTTTGTAGTATTTTTTTTTTAGTTACGAGATTTCTCTTGTTTTTTTTTTTTTAACTTTGTGGAGTTTTCTTGCTTCCAAGCATTGATTGGAATCAAAGCTTTTCTCGCTCTGATACCAAAAATCTCTTTGATATGATCTTGAGTGGGCTTTTCTTGGTGGTTTAGTTGATTATGAGTTCAGCTCATCCCATGAGACCAAAATAGTGAATTTCTTGAAACAAAAAATGAGAAATTAAACTAACAACCTACCTTCTATCAAACTCTTGAAGAACTAGGTTTCAAAGACCCTCAAAAATAGTAGAAAGTTTTACTATAATCTCACCCCAATATCCTTGAAGCAACAAAGGCAAACAAGAATAAAAAGAATAGAGAAAATAGACACCCAAGTAATGAATTTCAAACAAACCTTAGAAGAGCAAAGCAATTAAGACCCATTGAAAGAAACCACATAGGATTATCCAAAAGATTTATATACTCATTCATAAGGAGGACAAATCTTAAGCATGGTTTTGAACAAGATGAACAAGGAGGCTAGGGCCTCTCAAAACTCTCTCTTCAAATTTGAATAAAGTGTGTGAATTTTTTTGTCAAATCACTAAAAGTTGTATTTATACTACCCTAACCCTAACTAGGTAATCCCTGAGGTTCTAATACAATTTAGGGGCTTAATATGTCTTTACAAAATATTTAAAATAGAGAAAAATTGGAGAAAATATCAAAAATGCAGGGCAGCAATCGACTGCCCAGGCTGGAGCCAGCGCCAGCTAGGGCTCTTAAGCCAGCGCCGGTTATATGATGTTTTCAGGCCGTTGTGATCAGGTTGAAGCCGACGCCAGTTCGGCTGCTGGGGTCAGCGTCGGTTGTCCGCTGGAAGGTCACCTTTTGGTCAAATTTCATCCGTCTTTGTTGCCGACTTGAGTTCTTATTGGGGTCCTTCTTGGATAGTCATCAAAATGAGCTTTTGGCTAGCTTCCTCAACCTTCCAACCCTCTTCCATCCTCAAGTATGATTTTATGAGCAATTGAAAGTCATCTTAAAGATTCTTGGTCCTAGATCTTGTCATCGGTCCTTGTCCTTACACGGCCACGCCTCCCCTTCCTTGATCTTGACCTCCATGATGAAGCGGAGTCTCATCAAATAGTTTCAAGAATCCTTGTACCGACATCTACATCAGTGCGAAAAGGGCCATTCAATCACAGAGGTAAATTTTTTGTTTTGCTAGCATGCTTTTGATTTGATAATTTTTGCCATTTTAAGCATTCATGTTGTACAAGTGGTTGATGGTCATGCAACAAAATGAAAGTCAATGTATATTTATATTTAGTGGCTTCTCATATGCTTTCTATATTTTTGTACTTCTTAATGTGTCCTCGCGCAATTTTTATAGGAGAAGTAAGCACCAAAAGAAGTGAGGCCACTCGCAAGAGAGGACCAACCTATATAACCTCTATTTGTGGCCGCCCTCGAAATGCGAAGCCATTAGAGGTTGAATTCAACAAGTTTGGACAATCGGTTGGAACGAACTATGCTAAATTGACCGAATATTTGGGAACCATAGCAAGGAATGGAATGTACGCTCCGATAGATATCAAAACATGGTCTCAGATTTCTCAAGACAACAAGAATGAGATGTTCAATGTTGTGAAGGCATTTTACATTGTTATATAATATTGAACTGCAATATATAGTAATTTGCATTTGAGTTTTGTTATTTTTTTGTCCATGTACAGGAGAAGTTTAATGTACCACCTGGTCTTAAGCCTACTATTCTAGGATCAATTAGCATAAAATGGAGGACCTAAAAAGCATCACTAAAGAATGAATGGTATGATGCAGAAAAAGACATCCATCACCAAACTCTATGTACCGATGACTATGTGATACAAATTCAGTGGACTAATCTCCTTTAATGGTGGGATTCAGCTGAAGGGAAGGTAATAATCTCTCCTTATACTCTTTCTTGATTGATTGGCTAATCTCTTGAAAATCTGTTGATGAAAAAAAAAATTAAATTCAGGCAATGTTAGAGAAGAATAAAAGGAATAGAAACATGAAGAACATGAATCATAGGACATGGAAGAAGCCACACTATCAAATTCGTGATAACATGTTAACTTTATGATTTGGGAACAATTTCAAGTGCTATTTCCATTGACTTCTATTAACTACTAACATAAATTGAATGAAATTTCTTCCAACTCTCATGTTGCCAGTTCAGTAGTAATTATACATTATTAAATCATTAGAATTTGTTTATTGGAATATGCCTTTCTTTATGGTTACATGGGACAACTATATTTTTTTATCGATGGAGAACGTTGTGGACTGTGAATGCATCTCTACCAATTCAGTATAGGAACATGTTTATTTGCTCAATCTACCACTTGAGAGATGTGTGGGTTTGATTGGATTTGATTTTGTTTTGAGAGTACTGCAGATGTTTTGAGAGAACTGCAGCTATGTTGAGTTGTGTGGGACTGAATTTGTTTTAGAGATGTGAAATGTTCAATATGTTTGTATTGTTACAGCAAGAGTTTGGAGCAGTCTACTCACTGTTGAATATGTGGGATAGAATTTGTTTTAGAGATGTGCACTAATGATATATGATGCTCTTTGTTCACAAGATTTTGTGTTGGCTGCTTTGTCTCGTGTATGTGTGTGGCGTTGTTTACTTGATGTTACAGCTTTGAATGTTCAAGATGGGACATTTTAGTGAGTTTTAGTTTTGAATGTTCAAGAGGGACATAATTTCATATTAGAATTTCTTTTGAGATTGGTTAAAAAAATGCAGTTTTGTAAATTTTTGTCTTATTTCTTGTAAGATAATAGTTTAGAATTTCTTTTGGCTTGGTCAAAAAAATGCAGAAGCTAGAGAGATATATCATTCTACCATTTGAGCAGTGGTGGAGGCAGCTTAATAATTTGTTTTAGAGATGTGCACTGTTGACTTACATTTAATTGTTCACAGGATTTTGTGTTGGCTACTTTGTCTTGTGTTTGTGTGTGGTTGTTTGCTTGATGTTCCAGTTTTGAATGTTCAGGATGAGGCGTTTTAGTGAGTTTTAGTTTTGAATGTTCAAGAGGGACAGAATTTCATATTAGAATTTCTTTGGAGATTGGTCAAAAAAATGCAGTTTTGTAAATTTTCTGCCTCATTTCTTGTGAGATAACACTTTAGAATTTCTTTTGGCTTGGTCAAAAAAATGTAGAAGCTAGAGAGATATATCATTCTACCATTTGAGCAGTGGTGGAGGCAGCTTAATAATTTGTTTTTGAGTTAGTTTTTTTTGTTGTTAAACTGTACAAAATAGCTTAACTATTCTGAGAAGGCATAAATTGGTCAACAAGGCATTGTGAATTTGGCCAATAGGGCATTGTGAATTCTGCTGAGCTATTGTCTACTAGTTTTTTTAAGGCTTTGTGAATTCTGTTTTCCTGATTTGGGTGATTCATTGCAGTGGTGGAGGCAGCTTAATAATTTATTTTTGAGTTAGTTTTTTTTAGTATTAAACTGTACAAAATGGCTTAAGTGTTCTAGGAAGGCATAAATTGGTTTTTGTTGCCAATTGTCATAAGAGTATTTTGGGATAAGTATTATTAAATTTGGACTTGTGAGTAAAAAGTTATAGAGAGCACTAAAGACTATCAAAGTTGAAATTCTGGTTTGAGGTGAAATTCTGGGTTGTCTTTGTTTCATTTCTAAATATGCATGCAGCTTTTGCTCAAAAAAGAAATTAAAGTTGTCATTGCTGTATTTTTGTATTTTTGAGAAATACAAGATCGCGAGAAGAAAAGCTAAAGAAGCTGTCAGAAACGCAAGATTCATAGTTTACAAGGATTTATATGAAAAGTTAGGTACCAAAGACGGAGAGAAGAATACATATAGATTGGCGCGTTACAAGGAGAAGAAGACGAGGGATGTAGGTGTAGTGAAGTGTGTAAAGGACGAAAACCACAATGTTCTAGTTAAGGATGAAGAAATAAAGGAGAGATGGAGATCATATTTTGATAAGTTATTCAACGGGAGTCAAGTCCAAGTTCCGAGTGTAGGTAACCTGGCGCTTTCGAACGAAGAGGTTAACCGTGCATGGATTCGTCGAATTCAGAAGCATGAAGTCCGTGATGCCCTTAAAATGATGAGTCCAAAAAAAACTGTAGGACCGGATGGTATACCGATCAAGGTTTGGAAGTGTTTAGGAGATATAGGTATTATGTGGCTGACAATGCTCTTCAACAAGATATATAAAGTTAATAGGATGCCTACAGAGTGGAGGAAGAGTACTCTGATTCCTCTGTACAAGAATAAAGGAGATGTCCAGGATTGTGCCAATTACCGTAGGATTAAACTCATGAGTCATACTATGAAGCTTTGGGAGAGAGTGATTGAACAGAGGTTACGGGGCATTATACAAATTTCAAATAATCAGTTTGGTTTTATACCTGGGCGTTTCACTACGGAGGCAATTCATTTATTACGGCAGATGATTGAATATCATAGGAAAAGAAAGAAAGATTTACATATGGTATTTATTAACCTGGAAAAAGCTTATGACAGGGTTCCTAGAGAAGTAGTTTGGTGGGTGCTGGCCAAGAAAGATGTATCAATAAAGTATATTACTCTCATTAAAGATATGTAAGAGGGAGCATATACAAGTGTAAGGACTGGTGCTGGAGTGACTGCAGAATTCCCTATTAATATCGGGGTGCATCAAGGATCAACGCTTAGCCCTTTCCTCTTTACAGCCGTTATGGATGAGTTGACCTGCACTATACAGAAGGTTGTGCCATGGTGTATGTTGTTTGCGGATGATATTGCATTAATTGATAAGACTAGAGTCGGTGTAAATGTTAAATTGGAGTTATGGCGGCAGACATTGGAATCCAAGGGTTTCAGAATTAGTAGGAGTAAAACAGAGTATATGGGATGTAAGTTTAGTGGTAGCAGAAACATAGCCCAGAGTGTAACTTTGGAAGGTAGAGATATACCGTTAGCTGATTGTTTTCGCTATCTAGGATCTATTATTCAGAAAGACGGAGAGCTCGATAGCGACGTTGCACATCGAGTTAAGGCGGGTTGGTTGAAATGGAGGAGTGCGACTGGTATTCTTTGTGATCGTAATGCACCGTTGAATTTAAAGGGAAAGTTTTACAAGGCAGTCGTAAGACCTGCTTTGTTATATGGTACGGAATGTTGGGTAGCTAAAATGTGTCATATTCAAAAAATGAAAGTAGCTGAGATGCGTATGTTACGGTGGATGTGTGGATATACTAGGAAGGATAGAGTTAGAAATGAGATCATTAGGGAAAAAGTGGGTGTGGCATCTATTGAGGAAAAGATGAGAGAAAGTCGTCTGCGTTGGTTTGAACACGTTCAGAGAAGACCGAGGGATGCTCCTGTTAGGGCGATGGAGAAAGTGAGGCAGGATAGGTTAGACAGAGGTAGAGGTAGCGGTAGGCCTAAAACGACATGGATAGAGGTAATTAAGAGAGATATGTCTTTGTTAGATTTGGATGAAAGTATGATGTTCGATAGAAGAAAGTGGCGAGAGAGGATTCATGTGGATGACCACACGTTGCCTGAGTTGGTTCATGTAGCCGACCCCAAGTTACTTGGGATTAAGGCTTAGTTTGTTTATGAGAATATGTACCTTATGATTGTAATAGAACTGGCAGTAATAGTAGACTTCTGTAGCATTGGAGGTGGGTAAATGTACCGGGAAATGAGGGGTGAAAAGTGGATATGCAGGTATTTGAGCTGGAAGGTTCTTTTTGTTAATTTTTCTTGCATTGGTGAGGGGTGGATCAGAGAAACATTGGATTTAGTTTTCCATTTTCCTTTTTTGTGATCCCTGTTTGACTAGTTTATATTTTTTCTTCTGAAAAGTGGGAATTGGAGGACATTACATAAAAGATTGTCTCACTTTATCTATACAAAATCGGCTAAAAACTGAGGTAATGCCACGGAAATGATTAAAGCCATTATATTGTTGTAATTCAGAACAACGTACTGGCTATGTTGTTGGTGCATAATTGGAAATCAATGGGCCAAGTGCTGTAACCAAGACATCGATTTATTAGGGGAATTATGATTTAATTAAACTGAAGTGCGTAGTTGGAAGCTGCTAATAACATGTTATGCGGACCTTTGAAGGCTAAATTAGAGAGACCTAAATATGTAAGCATAAAATGTGTCCGTGTAGCCAGAAGAGTTGAATGGATGGAAGCTTAATCCACCCGCCATTATCTTTTCTTGGTCTCTTATTAGTTCTGCAGTTTTGCTGGGGGAATGGCATATGTTCAACTGGAGGCTAGGACATTTGCATATATGTTGCTTTTCAGCCCTTAATTAGTTTTCTTGTCTCGTATGTGTCTGATATGTATGGTCTGATATGTATAATAATTGTCTATGCTTTGAAATGGACTTAAAGCAGGTGTCATAATATCTGAAATCTTGATGAAGTTGAAAACTTGAATGGCTTTGATTTTGATCTACTAACTTAGCTTGTTGGCCAAGGTTGTTATGATGTAAATCTGAAACGTAACTACAAGAAGGTGAACTGAAATTTATGATGGCTATTAAATAGCTAAAAAATGGAAAACTAAATGGCTGCACTTGATTTGAGGCTACCTTGATATACTTATGAATGAAGTTGATGGTTTCATAGCATTTGCAATATTCTGTCCTTATCATGGAAGTATTTTGGTATGAGTATTAGTTCATTTGGTTCGTTAAAACTAAAATTCTGGTTTGTCTTTATTTCATTTCTAAATGTGCATGTAACTTCTGAGACTGCAAATCATAGCTCTTTTCTTGCATATACCTTAGGGACTGCATATACCTTTGACTGCGAGTAATAGCTTAAGAAATCGTAAAATAGGAAATACATTTTTAATATGCTCTTTCCTTCTTACTTAGGCGTATCGTTTCATTGTGCCTTAAGATGTGTATTTGAGATTCTATGACTTTTTCCAATATTATGCATTCTTTAAGTATATGTAAAGTGTTTGTTGCTTACACTAAATATTACTATAAATTGTCACAATAGAGACTAACTTTTGTGATTGCTTATCTATCTTAAAGAATGAAATGGATGAAAGAAGTACACAACTCCCTCCTGGCTTAAAAGATAGACTTGGTCCAAATGATATCTTATCTCAAGTTGTTGGACCAGATAGATATGGCAGGGTCCGCACGTTTGGCAACGGTGTTCACCCTTCGGATGTGTGGGGTGAATTTCCAAGTCGTACCACATCTTTTCATATTATTGAAGAGCAAAGAGATTAAATTACAAGTATGAAAGAACAGTTAAGTGAACAAGCAAAAGAGTTTGCCGAGATACGTGCTATGTTACTGTCTTAGAGAAATAGTTCATCCCCACCTGTTTCAAGAGTTCTTTCAATAGGTTCTAACAATAACACCACGACATTGAGGGTATCCAAAATATTACCACATCATGGTTGTCTTATTTGTTTGTATTTATAGCAAAGTATGCATATAAATAGATGTCCTATTTCATTATTCTACCGTATTATTCATGCCATGTCTGATATTTCTATTGGCCATTTATTGTTTAGTTGTTATTTCTATGTGCTGGAATCTACATGGCTTTGGCATAAATGTAGCATATGATTCTACCAATGCATCCGATGTCTAGTGTGCAATATTTTGGCTTTTTTAAGTATTATATAGCATTTTTTAGCATCTAGGTCTAGTTTCCTTTATCTGGTGAGCATGAGCTATTTGGTTTGTTTAACTAATTCACTTTTAACTGAATAAAATATATCTTGTAGGTCCATACTTATGTTTTACCTTGAAGCATGTTGGATACATCTCAAGTAGTTGCAAAAGGGTTCATTCAAAGTTTGGACCCATCCCACAATGTTGGGGGTGTACTGCTGGGTGAGGAATGGTGTGAAGTAATGGTTCTGGTTTCATTTCATCGTGATGAAAATTTGATGATACTATTAGATTTTATTCAGACTATTGGAGATTCCATTGGATTAGGTATCGCTTGGCCACGACACTTGGTAATTTTTTAATCACTCACGTTCTTAATTCATTTAATATTTTTTTCTTCTGAGAAGGTTTTATAATATTTTTGCTAAATTCATTCTATATTATTATAGGTGAAGATTCGCTATGCAAAATAAATATGTATTCCAGTATTGTAGCCATTTGGGATTGGAACAAAATAAATTAATGATACTATATTTTTTTGAAGGCCTAATGCTTAGCTTTATACTTGTATCTAAATACTTAATACTCATTTTTGAACAACTTTTGAATGTTATGAAATTTATAGGCTTTCTCTTTTATATGGGCTACTTTTGATTATTTTGACTTTTAATGATGTCTATTTAACAATTGTGTGTTATATATATAAATATATATACGACAGAGACAAAAAGTATATTTTTTGGATAAATTCTAATTTATTATTACGATTTTTTGTGATATATTTGATCCGTTTATTCTGATGCCGAATCTATTGTGATGCTTATTTTTGTCATATTTTTCAACGTTTCATGACACTAAAATCCATCATTTAAAGAGTCTATTGTGATGCTTTATTTTGTCATATTTTCAACCTTTCATGACACAAAATAATGTCATCCAAAAGGTCTATTGTGAAGGTATGTGTGTGACATATTTGCTAGCGTTTCATGACCGTCATCCAAACATCCTATGGTGACCAATAACTGTGTCATATTAACATACTTTTACTAACACCTAAGTGTGTCATCGAAACCAACCTATTGTAACCAAAAGTATGGCCATAATAATAGGCGTTTACTGATATAATTTTTTGTCACTTAAAATAGCTATTATGATGCTTTGGTCCGTCACAATAGCCAATCTGTGATGACACTAAATAGCGTCACCGACCTTATTGTGACGGCCGTATGCACGACGCCCTTTGAAAGCGTCAGCACCACAATAGCGCCACTAAGCTCTCTTTAATGACACTTTTTAGCGTCATTATAGCCCTTTTTTCTAGTAGTGATGACTATTTTATCCTTGTAGTCAAATAAGATAATATGCTCAAATCTCCCTCATCCTTTCTCCTCTATCCAATTCTCCCCTCCTTTCTCTCTCCTTCCTAAACCCCAAGAGACGAAATCTCTCATCCTTGTCCAAGTCTCCACCATAGCCCACCTCTATGGTCACTATTGCATTTTTCCTTGCTGGAAACAAATCAACCACCAAAAACCTCTTTAATATCCTTCCACTTCAAAATCCCAAAATCCTTCTTCGTTTTGCAAACACTCCAAAGTCAGGAGTAGGATGATTATTTTTTAGGTTCAAGATGGCAAAATGCAAAAGTTCAAAGAAGTGAAATCTCTTTTCCAACTTAAAGGCTAGTTTGGATGGGGGGATTTGGAGAGAAAAGAAGAGATTTGGAAGGATGGGAGAATATTTTTCTCATTTGGGAGTCTTAAATGGAGAAAAGAGAAGAGAAAGAGAGGGTTAAATGGCCCTTCTCTTCTCTCCATTTCTTTCTCTCCATATGTGGGAAGAAATGGAAGGATGAACCAAAGTCAACATAAGTAAAAATATGAAATGACTAAATAACCCAATAATATTTATTTTTATTATATATTTAAGGATAAAAATATAAATTACTTTTATAAAGCATCATTTATTTTCTTTTCTTTCTTAACTCCCAAACGAGAGAAAATAAAATTATTTCTTTTCTCTCTTAAACTCCCAAATAACATACCAATCCTTTCTTTTCTTTTCTCTTCTCTTCTCATTAATATTTTCTCTTCTTTTCTTTTCTTCCCAAAACTTGCAAACTAGCCCTAAGACTATGTGCAAACTGTGGAAATATTTGATCTCCAATAATCCCAAGTTCATTATTCCCCACAGGTACTATTTCCACAACTCTCTTCTCATTTATGGTGTTCAACCCCAGCAGTCACCAACTTATTATCTTGCTGCTTCCTTCCTTTATTTTGGGAATGGGAGAGTTTTGTAGAAACTTCAGTTTTCACCGTGAATTCCCCATCAATCTATGTAATAGTGCTAGATTAACCGGTCCTCTCCTGGTTCTCATGTTAAGGGAATTTTTTCAATTATCTTTACAATCTTTTGGCATAATATTCCTTGAAGAATCCATGTGTCCCACCTTAAAGGATTTTCCAAAAGTAAGGCAATGACTCTCAAGTCCCAAGGGTTTGGGCGGCCCATCTGTTTAGATCAATTGAAGGCCTTGCGGTTGTTCAGCTACCTTTTCCTTGTCTTAGAAGAAGGGGGAAGTTCACGGTAGAGATTGCGTAGGGAGGAGAGAAGAAGTGGTGGAGAGAGGAGAGATTTTCTGAGATTTGGGAAGAAAGAAAGATAAGGAAGAGGATTTATTGACCAAGAAGGATAAAAGTGGAATTTAAACAAAAATTGCTCTGGCAAGAAGATAAATGCTCTGGCAATATCTCACTACCTTATTTTAAATCAGATTTTAAACTTTGGTCAAAAGATTACTATCTTATCATTTGTAAGAATCATTGGAGTGTAAGTAAAATAATTGATTAAATTTAAGAAAATTCTTGTCTTCGCTTCTTAAATAGAATACCAAATTCTTTTAAGACATTATCATTATAAACCCCATAGTTAAATCTATCTAACATCTTATTTTTTTGGGACATTATTATTATTATTATTATTATTATTATTATTATTATTATTATTATTATTATTATTATTATTATTATTATTATTATTATTATAAAAACTGATACTTAAACTTATCTAACAATTTACTTTTTCATACGGAACATCAAACTCTTCTTACATGCAAATTCTAAAACATATAAATTTTAATAAAAGACCAAACATCCAAATAATAACACGACACCATATATTGTTGTCACTATAATTAATTCAATAATCATTCAATACTTTAAAAAGTTTAATCCTTAAATTCCAGTTCTTATAGAAAGTGAGTGATTCCTCTAGGTGTCATGCAGAAGCAGTAGCCAGCAACCTGGAAATAGTGGAGCAGCATATTGTACTGTTATCACAAGGACCCAAATTAACCAGCACAAGAAGGGGGAAAAACAGCAGCTTCTCTTTTGGGGTATTTGTGCTTTCACCAGTTCAGAAAGTTCCATTTATTTCACAAAGGCATCAACATTAGACTTTTAGTTATGTGATTATGCTTCAATTGGATTCTTGAAATAAAGTGGTTTGAGAAAGACCTTTAAAAGCTCATACTTTTGCTAATTTCCCATAGTTGCCCTATTTATTAGCCCTTTTATACTAGAAGTTATCATCATCTACAACAAGGCCAAAACTTATTCTTGATATCAATTCTCAGAGGAAGTAAAAGAACCTATCTTGGTAATGAAACTTTTCCTACAAACACAAGATATTCCCTTTAAAATGCATTTTCGGAATCAGGTGCTGTGCTTTTGGAATGGGCGTTGCTAAGAATAGAATTGAGCATATAATATAAGCTACCGCAGGATGGAAACCTCGGCAAGCAGTCCATTAGTCTCCATAAATAGCCAAGCCTATATTCCACTGCTAAGAATAACATCATGGAACAACAAAAGTGCACCATAACCATAGGATATAAGGGCAATCAAAAGCTTCTATACAGCCAGAGAAAATACAGACCAGTAATCACAACTATTCAAATTCAACAATAACCATTTTGTGGAGGGCCAGTCCCTAAAAGTTGCATACATGAGGTGCAGATACGTCAAGTAGCGACAATATTTTCTGTTGAGTTGGCAAATGGTACAAATTTACCGTCAACGAACTCTAGCTCTAGCTTATGCTGTTCTTTGAAAGTTGCCACCACAATAAGTGCATCTTGAGAATTAGAATTAGACAAACTTCATCTCAAGACGTCAAGTCTAAATCGTGAACTCGACTCTTCATCATAAAGCTTGGAAATCCCAGTGTTATTTCCCTGAAATATGCAACTTGAATGTGAAATATCTCAAAAAGTTGAAGAAAAGACTTGAGTTCCTCATAATTAAGCAAGCAAATCAGTCAAAGACAATTGGAATAGGAATTTGTAGATCATCACCACTACTCATTGACGAATTTGTGCCAATTGATAGATGGCATGTATCTGCTTAAAGAGGCAGGAATTTCGAAATTTATCACAAGACAAATGTACGGACATTTACATGCCAACCATTTTCAGAATCAATTCACGAATATCTGATGTGAAGTAAAATTCCATATAATCAGACTAATGAATGGAGGCTGTGAGCAAAGAATTGAACAAATCCAACAGAATGCCTAGTATTTGTGGTGATTAGTTACTCACTTTAGAAATGGAAGGGTCATGTTCTTTATCATAGAAGGATGTCTTGCAACCATTTCCTTCCACTCTTCTGGGTCTATCCTCCCATCACCTTTCAGATCTGCCTCCAGGATTGTCTGTTGAAATTTGGCAAAATATTAATTGACTGAGGATGTTTCAGATTGCAATAAGTGAACCATTTATGTTGACTATCAACCACCTTATCCACAATTGCTTCCACAACATCATCTTGAAGTGTTAAATTCAATTCGCGTAGAAGAGCCAATAACATTATTTTCAACTGCAAGATTCAAGATTCACAAGAAACAAGCTGCAACATCAATCCAAACATACATGTAATGTGGAAAGACAATGGAATGAAGGAACGGAAGCCGCCGAGTGAAGTAGTATGTGGGATCTGATTTCAACATGCAGAATTGAACTTCCAATATAATTCATTTTAAAGTTGTAAAAATGCAGCATTGGAAGTTGAAACAAATCCAACAGAAGCATCACAATTTGTCGAGCTATTTTTAGATAATAAAACACTGCTTTCTTCATTTCCTTTTTCTTTTCAGCCTTATCTCCTTTCCAGACACAATTAGGCTTATATTATTCAACAGCAAAAATATAACGTGAAGAACACTTGCTCTAAGAAAAATGAATCTTCTGCTATAAATGATTAATTTAACTTATAATAGTTTTTCCTGTCCATCACTTTTACAGAAGCCATTCTCCTGCATCTCAATTGTAAAAATTGACCATATTTTCTCATGCAAGAGCTTTTGGATATGTCTCACAGAAGAAGAGACGTTAATATTAGGTTTTCAAAAAGCCTCCTATTGGGTAAGGCTGGTAAAGGACCCATAATAGGAGGAACTTTTGGGCAGTCTTTTGCAGAAAAGACAAACTAAAAAAAGATAGATGCAAGTAATTTTAAAAAAAAAAAAAAGAAAGAAAATCAATTCATTAGCAGTACCAGTCGATATGACTAAAATAGATTCAATTTTTTTTTCTTAGAACTACGAGACGAAAACTAGCATATAGCCAAACAATTGCATCAATTGCTAGTTAGTTATTCACCTCATCACGTTCAATGTAGCCAGTGCCCCTTAGGTCATACAATCTAAATGCAACTGCAAAAAAAGTCAGCAGTTTTAAATTGTATGCTACTTTTGACAGTGATATATATCAAAAAATATTGAAGAAATATATATGCAGAAAACATTATAATAGAGCTTCAGCTGAAATATTACAAAAATAAGTGCTGGAAACAACAGGTATATCTCTTACATGCAATTTTATCAGCTTCTGGAGCCCTGGGATGGAAGATGTTTAATGATCGAACAAATTCTCCAAATTCAATAACCCCATTACTCTTAACATCAAACAAATCAAACAACTGCAAAATGTGTCAAGATGGCATAGATTCTTGTCAAGTTTAGGGGAATAAAAGATTAACATGCTTGACATTAGACAACAAGGAAAAACAAAGATGAAATGCGATTGGCAGCCTCGTAAGGGATTTCCTACCTTATGTCAAACCAGATCAAGTCATGTGGAACTGTTGGGTATTTAAGTGTGAAACAGATTTAAAAACCTTCTTTAATCAATTAGGAAACCATAGACAAGCTCAACAAATATGTTTTCTTGCGTGATGGTTTTACATATCCAAATCTGCTAAGATCAAATCAGCAATTATGTATTTGTAATTTTCACTTAGGGTGATGTAACCATTGAAACTGTTGAGATTGACAGGAACCTAGTTAGAAGTGACTGCTTCCTTTTTGTGAATGACAAAAATTTATGGACATTTTATTAGTAAGAAAAGGATAGATAACGAACCCTATCTGCAAAGAGATTATTTGTACCAGTGCAATTGAGAAGAGCAAGCTCAAATTCTTCCTGCAAGAAATTATCAAACGTATCTTCTGATTTACCATGTGAAAAGGAAAAACAACAGAGACAACTGTCCAAACTACCAATCACCGCTTGCAAAACCACATATATCATTCCCACTTTCAGAACATTAGAAGAAGGAAGATAAGTTATTACCCAACAACCCAAAAAAAAAAAAAAAGGAAAAAAAAGGAGAGAAGGAAGATAAGAAATTATTGAACACAAGCCTGTTGACATTTCTATTCTTTTATATCACAATGTGCTTATATTCATGTCACATACACTTTGATTAACAGAGGATTTCAACAATACCACAATGAGACTATTTGAATAGACCAGGGATGATTATAAAAGGGAAGATAACAGGTATCTTTTTCATAGTCCTAGGGTTGGCTGCTGTGCTTCAGGCACAAAAACATCTGTGGGTTAAACAATTTTCTGAATCTCTGAAGACCACAGGCTCCTGCTAGGCATGCACTAACTATATAATTAGTTCACAAATAAACCTTGACATTACCCATGAACTAGAAGGGTGCCCAACCGCTTTACATACATAATGGTGACTTCATGAAGAATCAATACTATAGTCTTAACATATGCTTGAAATGGCTCGTCAATCAAGTGGTTTTTGACTCAATTGGTCTTGATGCACTGATAACTTGAGAGTTTTTAATGTTTGGATAACTATGCACATAACTGGTCATCAGTTTAGAGAATGAGTGCCTGAAAAATACGTCAAGGATACCTTGTGAATAAGACCATCATCTATTATGGACTTGCTTAATTTCTCATACAGAACATAGAGGGCCTCCACTTCATTCACAGTGACTGCCAAACAAAATTGTGCATTTCAGGCTAGGAGAAGTATTTTAGCCAATGATATGAAATAAAATGGACATTCAAATGAAGAAACAATACAAAACTTGAACAGAAACTCTGACTACGAATCCATCTCAAATTGATGGTAGATATCAATTCTTATTGGAATTCATCAACTGGGGCAATTGATCACAGAGTAAATTAATGACGTTCAATTCATCAAGAAAAGCTTTCACTTGAATAAATTATACAGAGGAAAAGAATTTCATGTTAGCAAACTGGTGAGCGTAACCAGTTATACTTAAGCACATTGCCCCTTCAGAATTATCCTGACTTTATGAAATTGACCACCAGCCTATTGGATTTTTTTTTTCCCCGTAACATATATGGGTCAGTTTCAGACCAAGATAACAAAAGATGGCGTCAAAAAGTCTAGTGATATTAAGCAGTCATGTTTGAACAACACTGCATCATTTAACTCACAAGATGTCTCAGAAGCAAGAATGAAATGATCTTCAAGGCGGGGCTGATGTCCAACTTTCTTCAAGCAAAAGCAGCCTGCCATGGAATGCATAATCTGTAGAAGACTATTACGCTTTGGTCACTTTAGGACAAAAATGCTATTTATAAGGTAGGCTTGTTGTACAACATTAAGGAGAACATACAGAAGTAAGTCAAATGAAAAAGGCCTTTTCTTCTTAGATTAAGAGAAATAAATGCTGTGGGTTCTAATTTTCAAGCTGGGCAAACTTAAGTTCAATGGTTGATGGCTATAGTAAGAAGTTCAGCAGTTGATGGCTATGGTCTGCATTATTCTACCCTTTAAATAAAAACCAAGAGAATATGCAGTTCCGTAATCATTTTCCTTTGCAGAGATAGCAGCAAAATTTTAGCCAAGGACCCTTTGCTGACCAATCACCAGTGCAAAATAGCAGCATAACTGCATCCACTGTCCCATAAAGGAAAAATTATTTCAAGCCACTTGTTTTCTTGTTTCTCCTTTCGAGCCACTTGATAGCCCCATATATGGAAAATCAAATTAAGGGACAAAACATATCCTCTCATCTACTTTCTTTCCATGTTGAATAGCTAAATCGCCATATGAAGATTCAAGTGATAAAATTTTATCCAAATTGGCATAATTATATCCAAAGAGCACCATGTGCTTAGTGAAATGAGCATTACAAAGTTATGAGAAATTATTATTATTTTTTAAATAAATCAAGACAGAACACTATATAGCTACTAACACCAAAACTATTAATTATAAGAAGAAATACTCTCACATCTAGTTTTTTCCTTGAAACCACCGTGAACTGAAACAAGAATCTGGTTTTCTATACTGAAAGAACTTCCTCAGAGTGAGCAGCACGCATTTGAAGGTAAGCAACAAACAATAGGTAAGGGTAGCAAAGAGGTAATGATACAAATAAGCAAACAGTTTTGGGAATATCAACATTGATCAAAATTATACAGGGTTATCATAATCCATTATGGAGAGGAATACTCCTCTGCGACATGACCATCTTGTTCTATATCTATTATTTTTACTAAAACATCAGATCTTGCGGGATGGCATATTCAATTATGTCCATTCCTAACATAATGAAAAGGAACGAGAAAAGGAAAACAACATTTAAACTCTCAATTCCGTGTATAATTGAAAACAGATACTTTTGTCTTCTTAATGGTCTTTAGACAAAATTAGCACCAAATTTAAACTCTAAACCGTGAATCTACAGATTAATTAAGGACTTTCCAAGCCAGCAACGGGGAATATTTCAAGAGATTTAAATGTTTCAATAGTATTTCATTATAAATCCTTTAAAAAAAAAAGAATCATAGCATGTAGGCCCAGAAACATGAGAGCAAAAGCCAAGGTCAAAAGCACTTTATGCTCCAACTTTCAACCCTTAACTGCATATTACACAACTGTTACCAAGCAGACAAAACCATCATGAAAGCAATCAACAAACACCACTTTGGTACCCCTCTTGACAAATGACCCATCACAAAAAAAATCCGTTTTCTATATGAATCACACTTGTTACCATTAAAGATACCTCCAAAATGTCTCTCATAAAAATACATCATTGCAATGTACAGCTACTAGTTACAAACCATCAAAGCTTCGACGGGTCGAATCAAGAAAAGAGATGATGATAAAGCTGTGAACTTTACCTGTAAGCCGGTACTCCAAACTGAGGACGAGACAGCTCTACACTCCTTTCTTCAAAGAAAGCACATATTTCTCTTATATTGACTTCTTCTCCATTTTCTTTCCAATGTACCACGTTAGACTTCTTTATATTTGCCTTTTTTTTAACTTGTCAGAATTCCAACGCCCAGAATTCTTTAATACTTCCTTGCCGGATATTTCTGCTGCTGACACTTTCTAATGTTTGCGTCTGCAGAGAGGGCAGATCTGGAGATTGAAGAAGACGGTTGACATTCGTGTCACCCGCGAACCCACTATGGTTTACGTTGTTGGACTTCCAATCACTTTAAATTATTACTCATTATTTGGAACAAAATATACAGTGGACAGCAGGATGCAAAGCTATTGGAGGCTGGAGTTTACAATTGCTATGGATGCCACTATTGGACATTTTCCGGGTGGGAAACAGGGAAAGCAAACAGTCTTGATGTGTTCGAAAGGACTGCTTCAACTGGGAACCTAATGAGCTTGTTCGAATATTCCAAGCAAACAAAATCAGTCAAATTGTCCGCTAACGTGTTTTCATGTTGGAAAGTGTACTGCTCTTCCAATTTTAAAATATTTATTTATATAAATTTTTATTCACATATTAAAGATATTAAAAATAATATTATAATTTAGATAAAATTTTTATTCTATCTATATTAAAAATATAATAATTATTAATTAGTGAAAATTCCAATAAGTAAGAAGAAATAAGAATTTTGAAAAATTATACTGCTGACTTAGAATAAATGAGAATAAAATAAGAATAAACTAATCATTAATTCTAGAAATATGTACATAGACAAATATTTTGAAAAAAAATAAAAAAAAATTCATGAATAAATATTTTAAAATATATGGAGTATTAAAATTTAAAAAATATAGAATCTACAAGTTGTATACTGCGGGTGTTATAAAAAATTCATCTCAATCTAAAAATATTTTAATTTAAAATAATTATAATTCAAATAATTTTTATTTTTCAAAACATATAGTATATTTATAACACATCATATTTTACCTTTGACTTCACTTAACCTTACATTAATATCACATATTTAATAATTTTATATTATATTCAAATAAATTTATCTTTCTAATAACTATCCAAATATACTCTATGAGTTCATAGTAACTTATCTACAGTATTGAATATTAATAAATTCTAGTGTTGAACATCGTTAGATTTATGACTCATTTGATGAAATTGAAATCTAAATATTTAAATATTAAATTTTGAAAATTAAAATTTTAAAATTGAATTTTGAAATATGAAGTATGAATTAATTATAATTCATTTTTATTATAATTTAAATTAAATATTAAAAAATTAATAATTAAATAAATATTTAATATATTCAAACTTAAGTAACTTTTAATTCACTTTATAATAAGATTTTAGTACATCTAAATCAATTAAGTGATAAAAAAAATTTGTTATCAAACACACTTAATGAAATAAGTACTTAATTAATTAATGATCTCCTTAGTAACTCATTAAACACTTAAAATTAATTAATTATTTTTTATTTTATTAAGTGTATTTAATAATAGATAATATTAAATATTTAATTAATTCAATACATTTAATACCATATTTTTAATATCACTTAATTTATTAAGATGTACTGAAATCTTATTATAAAGTGAATTAAATACTTAAGTTTAAAATCTAAATATATTAAACACTCATCTAATCATTAATATTCTTTTGTATTTAATATAAATTATAATAAAAGATAATATAAAAATAAATTATAATTAATTCAAACATTAAATTCAGTATTTAAATTTAAAATTTTAAAATTCAATACTTAAATATTTATATTTCAATCTTTAGATTTCAATTGTATCAAACGAGTCTAACCGTTAATCTTCAATGTTTCAGTGGGGTTTATTATAACTAAGTCAAGCTTTACTGCCAACAGGCCTCTTTTACTGAGATTGAACATTTTATAAGAGTGGAATTTTTAGAATAAGAGTAAGATATATCATATTTAAATGTGAATTCTTTTTGTCAAAAAAAAAAGTCAAATAAAATTGATTGTTGCTTCACAATGTAGTATTAATGATGTGATATTTATTAATGCTGGAAGATTAGGTTTCTAATGTAATTTTAACTTATATTAATAAAAGTATTTTTCTTAGAATTTGTTTGTGAAATCTTATTTATATTTGTGTACGATTTTATTGGAAAAGACCTATTATATTTAAATAAATGGATCATGTAAATAGAGGTTTTTCACAATGAGGTATGAATTATAAGATACTTAATATATAAACTATTGTTCTTAACCGGATGAAGAGAATGAGAATTTCATCATGGTAAGGTTATTGTGTTATAAATTCTGAATAGGGAATGACTTACCAATAACCAATGAGTAGTCTACTCATTTAATAACACAAGCGTACTTCGAATATGTAAAACAAGAACTGTAGTAGTAGTTTCTAAAAGTATTATGTGATAGAAACCCAAACTATTACTGCTACAGTATGAACTTGTACTCTACAGTTTGAGTATAAGTTGGTGGTCTGACGAAGTTGGAAATGCATGCTTTGATATACTATAATTGAAGTGTTTGAGAAGGACCAATATACTTGTATGTTAGGTATATGTGACTAATTAGTCAAGACATACTTGTACAAGATAGTGTTTATATTATATCGTCTCTATATAGTTGTCTGAATGATTTAATTATCCCGAGTCTTGAGGAACATGACTTGGATATTAACTTTAGGGTAGCTCTCTTGGAAAGCTAGAAATCGTAGATCATTTGACTAAAAGTCTAAAAATGGTAAATATCTTTTAGAGAGGTATTAATACACTCTTTCCTCTCTAAACGAACGACGATGTGTAGAGGGTATTTTAATCATTTCACTTGTGGGTCGAAGACATAGCTAACGTAGCATTGTTCTTATGGTCAATATTTTCTTATGGTGGTAGTAGAAAATATTTAAAATGTAAAATACATCTATTTATATAATAAGAGTATTTTAGTCATTTTAGTAGCCAAGGCGATGTGTATTTTTGGTCCTCGAAATAGCCCGTAAAGTCCTAATTATTTTAGGTCGAGGAAATGGTCACAATGAAAATGATTTTATTTTATTCAGGAAGTCTAATTTATTTTATAGGCTGAAATAAAATAAATGAATGAGAAAAATAAATTTTATTATCTAATTTAATTGGTTAATTAATTATTCAAGACCTAAACTCAAATTAAATAATTAGAAAAATTAACCTAGGCTTAAACTAGTTAATAAAATGCTTAATAATTATTTTAGTTCATTTGAGCCTATTAATTATTTATTGGATTGTTTTAATAGGTTTAGGAAATAAATAATTAATAATTATTATTTTTGGGTTCATTGAGTCCAAGAAAATTAATAAATTACTAGATTGGTGCTCGTACGTTGTTCGGGATAGTTTTAATAATTTTATCAATTTTTTAAAATTAAAAAATAATTTAGATAAAAAGATAACTCTAATATTTAAAAAATTAAAACATTTAGATAACTTTGATTTTAAAAAAAAAAAACCAATTCATATAACCATGATATTTTTAAAAAAAAAAACTTTAAAATTTTGAAGGGATGAAATGTATAGATATAGAATAATACTTTTGGAATTTTCAAAAAGAAAAAAAATGAGGAATTAAATCTATCTTCTTACCTTTTATTATTTAAATTTTCTCATTCTTATTCAGTCAAGGATTTTATCTCTTTTGCTACCGGTCTAAAACAATTCAGCATAAAAGAATTGTTGTTTCAAATTAAATTTGGTCAAGTAATCACAATGCCAAAAATTTAATAATATAATTCTTGCTCAAATGAGGGGAAAAAAATTTGAAACACACTTTTGTACGGGTGGAAATATTTCTAATACAATAGGTGGTGTATGACTCTCTCAACCTAGGGAAAAAAAACATGAAAAAATAGATCGAATTACATTACATCAAAATAACGAATGGAATAATTTCATTATTACATGCTTAGCATAATTTATGTGGCATTTATATGGAATAGTTACACTTGCTTAGACTTAAACAGACTTAATAAAAATGCATTTTAAGTCAATTAAACCATTGTTTTATCAATAATTTAATATGCGTAAAGGAGAAAGAGAAAAAGAACTTGGTTTTTAGGGTAAGAGAAAAAAAAAAGAAGGGGAGCTCAAGTCTTTTTGTTTCTGGGCCTAAAATTTGAGTCCAAATTTTACTTGGTCCACGTTTAGGGTAATTTCATCCCATGTTGTGTATTCCCTTGTCCCTCATAATATGGTTCTCTTTGTCCCTCAAATGAAAATGCGAATGCTGATGCCCTCTCAGCCCCAGCCTCCTCCTCCTCCCCAGCCTTCTTTCTTGATTTCTGCATTTCTGCCGTCTGTACTTTCAGTGGTAGCAGAATTCAGAGTAGTGTCTTTGTATTTATTTTTCTTCCCAATTTGGAGTATTTTTTTAAGCTACTGTTAACCTCCCTTCACATTTTGCTTATTTACCTTGATATCCTCGCTTTTGGATCCGACAAATTCTTTCCTTACAAGACATTTTCTTCTCCCAAAGAAATGTAGATAAGCTTGAGAGCTTTTCTTTTCTTCTTAGTTATTTATTATTATTATTATTATTGGGCTTAGATTCTTCTTTGGAAAAAAAAAGTATTTAATTTATGTTTGAAGTTGAATGGAGTTTGAAGGATGGTTAAAGGGTTTTCAGTGAATTTAGGAAATTACAATTTTGTGCTTCTTTTTTATTTTGGCCGTCTTGTGTTGAACTTTAATGATATCTAAAGGGAAGTCTAAGTCTATTACAGAAAGTCTCTACTATAAATCTTTTTAGCATAAGTCTGGGATATATAAATTGTTGGGGTTAGATAACTCCTTTAACAGTTTTCATTTTCATTTTCTCTATGGGGAGACGGCTGGCATTTGTTTCAGATATGGTACCTTTCTTACGTTCTTCAAGCTCAGGAAGTTTGGTGTGTGGGGTCTTTTATGTGGTTGGAGTCGTTTCAAGCTTGTCAATGGAATTGAATACATATTTTCTTGGACTGTTGTTCATATCTTTACTGGATTGGTATTTGGGGGTGTTTATTTTATTCTGGTTTCTGATTAAAGTATTAAATTATCCTTACAGTGTCATGGTACAACCATGAAGGGATATACGTTAGCCCAACACCAAATTTTTGGCCTTATCATTTTGCGGCAGCTTTATGATCTTTCCCTCTTTTTGCTCCCCCAGAGACAATTCCTCTTCATTTTCTTCCTTCAGCAGTGCACCAAAATACTGGTAATCTTCAAACTTGATGAATCGAAGTCCACCAGGCAGCTCTTTTGGAACATCAAACTGTTGACCATGATTCTTTTCAGGAATAGCATAAAGTGGAGTCGCAATTGGAGTTGGGGTTGCAAGAAGTTTCCTGGCAAGAGTTGTAATTGGAACATATGAAGCTAGGGACTCGAAAATCTTGTATGAGTTTTCTTTGCAATTAGTCTGAATGTTTCCTCCTTTTGCTTCTTCAATGTCTCCTCCCGCACATCAACATAAGTCCTTACCTTACCAGTAGAGTAGACATTTTACGTTTCCAGCCTCTTGTCAGGATTCTAAAACTAAAGATTATTGAAATCAGTTGTGATGATTGTGAAGAGTTATTGACAATAAATAGTAGATTATCAAATTTTAAATGTGGTTAATCTTATCGAGCAACGAAAAGACATGTTGATTTTTTAAATTCAGATAACTTTCGTCTCAATCTATTTGGATTCAATGAATTCATTCAATTCAGATGGATAACTTTTATATTTATTAAAAAAAAAAAAGAAGTATCAATTCAAAGTATCCATCTGTCAATATAGGAAGTGTCAAGTGTTGTTTCAATAACGATGCCATGTGTCGCTGTGGGGTGTTTCTGCAGCTACTTATATATATATATATATATATATATATATATATATATATATTAGCCCAATAGTCTAAACTAAATGGTTATTTTTATTCACGGTATAGAAGAGTTAAGGATTATTCAAATCTCTTCTGTTGATAACCTCCAGATGTTTTGCATATTAAACACCGGTGTTTTAGTTATTTGGTAACGTGAATAAGAATCGTGAAGTTCAATTCTTCAAAACAGACTCACGACACAGAGAAGGAAAAAAACCCAGAGTTTTTCCTTTGCTCTTTCTCTCGTTTTCTCTTCTTTCTCTTTCATCTTCTTGTCTTTGTTAATTAATAGTAAAGGATCAAGAAGGACCATTCCTCATTTAGGTTGTTTCACCAACATAGATTAAGCGGAGAAATATTATGAGAAGCGAAATGCTTCGCGTATATACCAAGGAGAAGCCGAAAGATCGCTAGTTTTTCACCAAAATCATCGTCAAGACAAGTAGCTACTCCAGTGGTTAGGACTTTATCTTCTCAACCAAACAGATCAAGGACATGCAAAAGTATTCTTTTTTGCCTTCCGCTGCACCGTATCCGGTGCTTTTTTTGGTTGCATGGCTTCCTCTATTTTCATTGCCTTCAATTAATATATGTGCAAAAACAAAGTTACAATTTTTATTTTACTAGATGACAATAGAAGACACGACACACACCAACACATACTTCCGTATTATTTAAAGTGATATACTAATTATCTTGGGTGGACGACGACAATATTGATCCTGATCGTCCACCGCATTATTTTTTTTATAAATTGACGATCAAGTCAATCTGGTCGTCCATCCTTTTTTTTTTCAATTGATGGGTTTTTTTTCTTTTTTTCAAATCATTTTTTTTTCAATTTATGGGGTTTTTTTCATTTGATGTTTTATTTTTTTTCATGTCGTTGTTCACCTTTTAAAAAAAAAAAAAATTGACCTGGTCCTGTTGGATTGTATGCCCTCTTAGACTAGGTTTCTGATGTAAAATCGAATATTTTAATAAAAGAATTTATTTTCAGAAATTATTTGTGAATTTACTTTTTGTTTGTGCACGATTTTCATTTGAAACAGACCTATTGTGTTTAAATAAGTAATCCATGTGAATGGTGGTCTTTCACAGTAAGGTATGGATCACGGGTTATTTAACACATAAACATTTGTTCTTAACCTATTGATGAGACTGGGAACCTCATCATACTTAGGTTGTTATGTTATGAATTCCAAATGGGGAATGGCTTACCTTTAGCTAGTGAATAGTCCACTAAACTGATTCTCAAGATAACATCCGGGTGTTTTGAAATATGAAATCCCGGAAATATGTTTATTAGAGATTGAGAGACCTAACTTTGGCTGACCAATAAAACAAGTCTCTGGAAAAGAAAACCCCTAATCTCCCCTAACTAACAGAGACTCACGTCTCTCTCTCTGTCTCTCACGCCTCCCTCTTCTCTGTTTTCTCCTTGGAGCTTTGCTAACCAATAGCAAGAGAATCAAGGAAATTTGAGACCGTTCCTCTTCACTGTTGTGCTCACTGACTAGAGGTTGGGCAGAGAGATATTCTGAGAGCTGAAAGGCTTGGCGTTCATGCAAACAAGGCGAAGTAGGAGGCTAGCGGGTTTTCAACCGGAAGCTTCTTCAAGTGGGCAAGGCGAAGCGATTCCCATCGTTCAATCCACTTCTACTCAACCTAGTAGGCTTAAGGAGCGCAAATGTATAATCTTCACACTTCCGTGTGGCCTTTAAGACTTGCGGTTTTTTTTTTCCTCTGATTTTTCCTGTAACTGCATGCTACCCTCTATTTTCCCGTCCCTCAATGTGGTATCAGAGCCAATGGTTCTTTGATCAATATAGGGAGCATGATAGTTAATAAAAATGGAGAAGATGATTATACCTATGATCCTTCGCTGTTTTGGTATGGGATAGCATCACTGTGAGCTTCACCGTTGAAGCATAGGCATGTCTGTAAATTTTTTGGCTTTGAAGTTTTGATCGTGTAAACCCAATTTAAATGGGTATAGGCGGTTGTGTTATTGTTTTGGATGAGTTTTTGTAAGTAAAAATGTCCAAAGAAGCTAAAGAAATAAGCAAAAATTGAAGAAAGGATGTTTATGCAATTTTCGCGCGAGAGAGAAAGAAAAATGAAGAAGAAAACTGTTCCTAAGCCGTGTGAGCCGAGTTGAGCTGCCGTCGAGCCGCTGCCGAAATTGTGAGTGAAGCCGCGTTGTTCATGCCTTAGAGCCGAGCCGATTTGGAGGAAAATTGAGCCGATTTCGTTGCTAAATTGCAATCCAATTTGCGCGGGTTGCGCGCGTGAAACCGGGCGGAGGCGCAGGTCGAGCACTGAGAGGATGCGGGCGCACACACAGGCGGGAAGGCGGAGCGGGTTCTCGGGCGGGCTGAGTTCGCGGGTTGCTGAGGATTCTGATTCGGTGCGGCGTGGTGGACCGCAGGCCATGCGGGCGCGGATCCGATGCGGCTGGTGCAGTGGACCGCCAGCTATTTTTTTGTAATTTTTTTAATTTTTTTTCTTTTTCGTTTTGGATCCCATACCAGGCGAAGTTAATATTTTTACAATATTTATATTCTTGGAATATATTTGCATGAAAAATATTAGTAAGGGATTTTAGGATTAAACAAGATAATTAATTAATTAATTAATGTGTTTAATTCTATTATTTGGGCACTTAGGTTTAAAAATAGAAAAGTATGAAAATGTTTACTGTTTTCTGGCATGCTATTTTTTTATGTACCTAAGTGTGCCTTTTCTCAAAGACCAAAGTCTTTGGGAGCATTTTTTACGAGAAAAATATTTTTCTTCAAAAAATTAAATGGTTATTTTAATTTGTACAAAAATTAATCCTCGAATATTTTCTCAAAGGATTTAATCCTTGACATATAAAATATATTAGATTTAGATATTTTTGTAAATTAAAATGGAGAACCATTTTGTTTTGTTTTGGACTAAAAAAAAATGATTTTGTCAAATAAACTTGAGACCAAAGTCTCTAGAAAGTTTTAATTGGAAATTTTTTTAAATCATTAAGTTTTAACTTAAATAAAATTAGTCCATGGAGAAATCTCTCAAAGAATATAAGCCTTGACATAGAGATTTTAATAGATTTAGATATTTTATTTTTGAGTTAAGAAAAACTTAATGAAAATTTCAAAATGATATTTTTCAGTAAACCTTTATTTTAAAAGACTAAGTAGGAGAGGGGTTTCAATGGCCCCACGACTTCCATCACGGTCCTCATTAGAGATCGTGGGTCCCCTCGCGTCACCCTGGGAGTGAACCCGTATAGGATGGGGATACCACAAGGATCTAGATCTAATGGAATGATGTAATTAATAACTCGGGGCACGTACTATGATTGGCCAGCCTACGTTGGAGGTTATAGTGCAAGGTATGTCCATAGGAAATGAGAGGAAACGGTCATCCCACGATGGAGTTATCCTTTAGATCATTACCCAGAAGGGAAATTAATTTGTAGTGGTTAATTCACTCAGCTTAGGGAACTGTTAATCTTCCTAAGAAGTTATGTCAGTTTTTCCTAAGAGCCAAATTATTTTCAGTGCACAAATTTTATCTTGTTTCCACAAACTAAATTCTTTCTTTTATTTTTCGATTTTCAGAAATGGTATGAGGTTCTTTTAGTCCATTGGCCGTTATTCTCAGGGAGAATAAGTTAACGGGTCCAAACTATGTGGATTGGAAAAGGAACCTGGACATAATACTCATAGTCGAAGAGTATAAGTATGTTCTTTATGAGACCTGCCCTGTTATCGGGGAAGGTTCTACCGCCGAAGAGCGAGAGGCTGAGAAGGCGTGGAAGAAAGCTGACGAAATGGCACGTTGCTATATGTTAGCCTCCATGTCTAATGTGCTCCAGTCAAAACACGAGCACATAGCTTCTGCATATAACATCAGTCAATCATTGGTTACTATGTTCGCAGACAAGAGCCGGCCCGCAAGGCAGGAGGCTCTTCGAACTATTTTAAACACTAAGATGGCTGAGGGAGCATCAGTCCGAGAGTACATGCTCAAGATGATTGCTGCTTTCGAGGAGGCGGAAATCTTAGGGGGCTGTCATTGACCCCGAGAGCCAAATGGACATGGTTCTTGAATCTCTACCGGGCTCCTTCACTCAGTTCAAGTTGAACTATAATATGAACAAACTGAACATGAGTTTAACTGAACTGATGAAGGAGCTCCAGATGACGGAGAAGGTCATGAAGCCGCAGTCAAAGGCCATGATTGCTAAGGCTTCTTCCTCAAGAACTGGGCCTAAACCCAGAAAGTTCAAGAGGAAGAAGAGGAATGCAGCAACCCAGTCCAAGACCCAGCCCAAGGACAAACCAAAGGGCAAGTACTTCAAATGTGGGAGGAAGGGACACTGGAAAAAGGAGTGTCCAGATCTTCAAGCCAAGAAAAACCCCACAGGTAATGTTTACTATCTAAAGTCCATATCAATGGTAGGATTAACTTCCACTTGGATTGTTGATTCATGAGCCACTGATCATATCTGTAACTCCTTGCAGGGGTTTAGAAAGATTAGAAGACTCAAGAAGGGCGAACATGGGCTACGAGTGGGTAATATAGCACAAGTCTGGGCCCTTGCAGTGGGAGAGCTGGATCTTATTTTTTATTGTAATAAGATAGTGGTTTTAAAGGATATCTTATATGTACTTGGTTTTCGTCAGAATTTGATTTCAGTTGCAAAACTTATTAATCAAATATATTCTGTATCTTTCCATTCTGGTATTTCTATCAGTAGAGATGGAGAAATTTTATGCACTGGGCACACGTATGGAAATCTGTTCTTTTTAAACCCTATTAACAACCAATCAAATAACGCTCAGTCTGAACCTTTAACTAAGAAGAGAAAGACCAATATCAATGATTCATACCTTTGGCATCTAAGGTTGGGTTATATTAACTCAACCAGGATTCAGAGGCTAATCCATGATGGGCTTTTGGGCTCATTGAGATTGGAAAGTTGGCCTCAGTGTGAATCCTGCCTGATGGGAAAGATGACCAAAAGGTCATTTACACCAAAGGCGGATAGAGCCAAGGAGGTGTTGAGTCTTGTTCACATTGATATGTGTGGTCCGTTGTCTACACCAACTAGGGGAAGTTTTGAGTACTTCATCACTTTCACGGATGATTGTACGATATATGGTTACATTTACCTGATGAGACGCAAGTCTGACTCTTTTAACAAGTTCAAGGAGTTTAAGATTGAAGTGGAGCGTCGAACAGGTAAATTAATCAAAACCCTACGATCGGATCGTGGTGGAGAGTACCTTCTAGGTGAATTCAAAGACTATATGGTACACCATGGGATAGTATCCCAACTCTCTGCACCGGGAACATCTCAGCAGAACGGAGTAGTTGAGAGAAGGAACATGACATTGATGGAAATGGTCCGAAGTATGATGTCTCATGCTACTCTTCCAGTGTCCTTTTAGGGATATGCCCTGGAGACAGCGGCATATATTCTGAACTTGGTGCCTTCCAAGTCAGTACCTAGGACTCTCTCTGAGATGTGGACTGGGCGTAAGCCAAGTCTGAATCATCTCAGGATTTGGGGTTGTCCAACTTATGTACTGATCAAGGGAGACAAGTTGAAACCAAGATCAGAATTATGCTATTTTGTTGGCTATCCAAAAGGGACAAAAGGAGGTTACTTTTATCATCCTAAGGAGTAGAAGGTACTAGTCAGTACCAATGCTAGATACTTGGAAGATGATCAAAGTACTTCCACTAAAGGTTTAACAAGGTTGGAACTTGAGAAGAAGTTATCTACGGAATCAACTTCTTCTGACCCGATTGTGGAATAAGAAGAGGCACAGCCTCAAGAGCCTGTGCAAGTGGAGCCTCGTCGTAGTGGGAGAGTGTCTAGGGTTCCGGATAGATGGACTGGAGAAGCCTTTGAGCTGGTCTCCGACCATCAGGAACAAGACCCCACTAGATATGAGGAGGCTATTACTGATGCCGATGCAAATCTGTGGCGTGAAGCAATGAAAGCCGAGATTGAGTCTATGTACCTCAATCAGGTTTGGAATCTTGTAACTTCACCTGAAGGGATAAAACCCATTGGGTGCAAGTGGGTGTACAAGAGAAAGAGGGGAGCGGATGGGAAGGTGGAAACTTCAAAGCTATGCTTGTGGCAAAAAGGTATACTCAGAAAGAGAGAATCGACTATGAGGAAACCTTTTCTCCGGTAGCCATACTTAAATCCATCCGCATCCTTCTTGCCATTGCATGTCACTATGACTACGAGATATGGCAAATGGATGTCAAGATGACATTCTTAAATGGTCATCTTAGCGAAGACATCTATATGTCCCAACCAGAAGGCTTCATTGCTGAAGGCCAGAAACATATGGTTTGCAAGCTTAAGAAGTCTATTTATGGACTTAAGCAGGCATCGAGAGTATGGAACATTCATTTTTATGAGACTATAAAGTCTTATGGGTTTATTCAAAAAGAAGATGAACCATGCGTGTACAGGAAACTTGAAGGCATTAATGTGGTTTTTCTTGTCCTGTATGTGGATGACATTCTACTAATTGGAAATGATGTAGGGACATTGTCATCTACAAAGGTTTGGCTGTCTAGTCAATTCAGTATGAAGGACTTGGGAGAAGCTAGCTACATTCTCGGGATTAGGCTTCTTAGAAATAGGAAGTAGAGAATGTTAGGGTTATCCCAAGCGACATACATTGACAAGATGCTAGCCAAGTACAGCATGGACTTATGCAAGGGAGCTCTAATCCCTTGCAGACATGGGTTATCATTTTCTTCAAAGGACTATCCTAAGTCTCAAGAAGAAAAGGATAGAATGAGTAGGATTCCCTACGTTTCGGCTGTGGGAAGTCTCATGTACGCCATGCAGTGTACTAAGCCAGATATCTGTTTTGCCGTGGGCTTAGTTGGCAGATATCAGTCAAACCCAGGGGAGGTTCATTGGCATGCTGTAAAGCATATTTTCAAGTACCTCAAGGGAACGAGAGATTATATGCTGGTTTACAGGGTTGATAATTTGGTTTCTACAGGATACACAGACTCACACTTCCAGGCGGATAAGGATGAGAGAAAATCCACTAGTAGATATGTCTTCACCTTGTCTGGAGGAGCAATTTCATGGAGGAGTATTAAGCAATCTTGTATTGCTGACTCAATCATGGAAACTGAGTATGTGGCAACTTCGGAGGTATCGAAGGAAGCAGTCTGGCTCTGGAAGTTTCTTTCAGAACTTGGAGTCGTACCACATATGAACATGCCGATTGTGATGTATTGCGATAACACTGGAGCAGTATCGCAATCTAAGGAACCTCGGAACCACAAGAAGGGGAAACACATCGAGAGAAAGTACCACCTGATCTGGGATTTCATCCAGAGACGGGAAGTCGTGGTGAAACATATTGCCTCAGAAAATAATCTAGCAGATCCATTCACCAAGCCTTTGGTTGAGAGAGTCTTCAAGAGACACTTAGACGCTATAGGGGTGGGCACCTATGGACTTACCTAGTCTTAGAGTGCAAGTGGGAGATTGTTGGATTTGATGCCCTCTTAGACTAGGTTTCTGATGTAAAATTGAATATTTTAATAAAAGAATTTATTTTTAGAAATTGTTTGTGAAGTTACTTTTTGTTTGTGCACGATTTTCGTTTGGAACAGACCTATTGTGTTTAAATAAGTGATCCATATGAATGGTGGTCTTTCACAGTAAGGTATGGATCACGGGTTATTTAACACATAAACATTTGTTATTAACCTATTGACGAGACTGGGAATCTCATTATGCTTAGGTTATTATGTTATGAATTCCAAATGGGGAATGGCTTACCTTTAGCCAGTGAGTAGTCCACTCACTTCATGACATAAACGTATTTCGAATACGTAAGACAGGACCTGTAGTAGTGGTTTCTAAAAGTATTATATGATAGAAACTTAGACTACTACCGCTACAGCGTGGACTAGTACTCTATGACTTGAGTATGAGTTGGTGGTCTGACGAAGCTGGAAGCATATGTTTTGATATGCTATAGTTGAGGTTCTATAGTAGAACCAATATACTTGTGTATTGGGTATATGTAACTAGTTAGTTAAGATAGACTTGTACAAGATAGTTTCTACACTATATCACCCCTTGTGGTTGTCCGAATGGTCTAAAATGTCTAGGGACCTGGGAACACATGATTTGGATGTTTGCTTTAGGGTAGCTCCCTTGGAAAGCGGAAACACTCCAGGAAGTCGTGGATCATTGGACTAGAAGCCTAAGGATGGTAGATGTCATATAGAAGGGTGTTAGTACACTTCTTCCACGCTAAATGTACGACAATGTGTAGAGGGGTATTTTAGTCATTTCACCTATAGGTCGAAGACTTTGCTAATGCAGCATTGTCCTTGGGGTCAATATTTCCTTATGGTGATATTAGGAAATATTTAAAATACAAAATACATCTATTTATATAGCAGGGGTATTTTGGTCATTTTAGCAGCCAAGGCGATGTGTCTTTTTGGTCCTCGGAATAGCCCATAAGTCTTAACTAATTTTGGGTTGAGGAATTGGTCTCCGTTCAAGAGGATTTTATTTTATTTTATTTTATTCAGGATGTCTAATTTATTATTAGACTGGAATAAAATAAATAAATAAATAAAATTAGGAGATGAGAGAAATTAATTATCTGGTTTAATTGGTTAATTAATTATTCAGGGCCTAGGTCCAGTATGAATAATTAAGAAATTAACCTCGGCTTAAATTAGGAGAAATAATCAATGTTTAATTATTTATTGGGTTATTTATATAAGCCTAATAAATAAATAATTAAAATTAATTATTATGGTTCAGTTGGACTTATTAATTATTTATTGGGTTATTTATATAAGCTCGGGAAATAAATAATTAATGTTTATTATTTTGGACTTTTTGGGTCCAAGAGAAATAATAAATATTATTTTGGCCCAATAGCTTGGGCCGTAAAGTTTTTTTTAGATACAGTTAAGAAGAGTTTAGGGTTAAGCCAAATTGATTCTCAGGATAACATTCGGATGTTTTGAAATATGATATCCCGGGGATATGTTTATCAGAGATTGAGAGACCTAACTTTGGCTGACCAATAAAACAAGTCTCTGGAAAAGAAAAACCCTAATCTCCCCTAACCAACAGAGACTCACGTCTCTCTCTCTGTCTCTCACGCCTCCCTCTTCTCTGTTTTCTCCTTGGAGCTTTGCTAACCAATAGCAAGAGAACCGAGGAGATTTGAGACCGTTCCTCTTCACTGTTGTGTTCACCGACTAGAGGTTGGGCAGAGGAATATTCTGAGAGCTGAAAGGCTTGGCGTTCATGCAAAAAAGCGAAGTAGGAGGCTAGTGGGTTTTCAACCGGAAGCTTCTTCAAGTGGGTAAGGCGAAGCGATTCCCGTCGCTCAATCCACTTCTACTCAACCTAGTAGGCTTAAGGAGCGCAAAGGTATAATCTTCACGCTTCCGTGTGGCTTTTAAGGCTTGCGATTTTTTTTTTTTCTTGATTTTTCCCATAACTGCATGCTACCCTTTGTTTTCCCGTCCCTCAGGTCCACTTTTCTTTTCTTTTTTTTTGTTATAAATTGACGATTAGGTCTAGGGATGGTAATTTTTCCGTTTAAATCGGAGACCCGACCCCGGCCCAACCCAATTGGGCCGGGAATTCCCCGATTTAAGCAAGGACGGGCCAGGGCCGAGCTTCATTTCTTAACCTGCCAACCGGGGCCCAGCCAGCCCGACCCGCTACACATATTTTTATAATATATATATATATATATATATATATATATATGTATACACTATATAAATTATAGGTAGATTATATATATATATATATATATATATATATAATAAAATAATATAGAAAAGAATAGGAAAAAATAAAAAGAAAATAAAAAATTATCAATTATCAATTTTACACTTACTAATTTAGTGATATGATAAATATGTGAACCATTAGAAACACCACAAAAGTTTTTAAAATGATTAAAAAGTTTTGAATAAAAATATATCAAAGGCAAAAAAAAATTATAATTTTTTTTTTTATAAATATTCTAAGGTTCAAACGGGCCTCCGCTTCCCCGCATTTCCGCTGGAGTGGGACCGGGCATTGTTTTGTCCTTGATGGGTTGGGAATGGGGATTCTCGCCTTTCTCTATGGTGGGGGCGGGCCGGGAATGGGGAAATAGGGGATATGTGGGGGTGGGGCCGGAATCTCAAGTTCCTGACCCGACCCGACCCCATTGCCATCCCTAATCAGGTCAATCTAGTCATCCATCCTTTTTTTTTCAATTGATATATATTTTTTTCTTTTTTCAATTTATGGGTTTGTTTTTTTTTTTTCATTTGATGCTTTATTTTTTTTCCCTTTCGTCGTTCACCCCCTTTTTTTTTTTTTATAAATTGACCCTGGTCATCCATCCCCCTTTTTTTTTTTGCTTAGGCTTTGGGAAATTTTTGTCACCAAATCCATAAATTTCCTAACTAAAACCCAGGAGAATATTTGTACCTTAAGCGATTCTTCTTTGGCGAGGAAACTTTTTCCCAAACCATTTTTCTAGCAAAGGCTTAGCTTTGGCTAAGAAATGTTTGTCACCAAAGTCATAAATTTCCTAACTAAAACCCCTTTTTTAGCTAGGAATTTTGGCAAGAAAACGTTGCTTTGGTGGAAACCAATCCTGGTAGAGCTGTGCATAAGCCGCTCGTTTCCTCGCCAAAGACCCAAGGAAATTTTTGTCGCATTTTTTGTATTCCTCGCGACGCTTAGGGTTTGGCTAGGAAATTTTTGTCACCAAAGGTAAAAATTTCCTAGCTAAAACGCGAGGAAATATTTCTAACCAATTCCTCAAAAATATTTTGCCAAATTCCTCGCCAAAGAGCATTTTTCCAAGGGAAAGGTTTAGCTTTGGTTAGGAAATTTTTGTCACCAAAGCCATAAATTTCCTAGGGAATTTTGGTGAGAAACATTGCATTGGCAAGGAAATATTGGTTTTGGCTAGCAAGCATTTGTCACCAAAGGCATAAATTTCCTAACTAAAACAAAAAAGTTTGGCATTGGGCGATTCCTTTTTTGGTGAGGAAATTGTTTGCAAAACTTTCTCGCCAAATCCACTTTTCCTAGCCAAAGGAAAATTTTGTCTTAATCTTCCTTAGCCAAGCATTGGCGAGGAATGTATTCACTTGGCTAGGAAAATTTTGTCATGAAAGCCCTCGTTATTTTTTTCTATTTTAACTTTCCTCGATGATTTCTTCCTTCGTTAGGGACTTTTGTAGGAAAGCTTAGATCTTTGGCCAGGATGTTTTTCTCAAAATTTTTGTTAAACTTCCTTGCCATTAAGATTAAATTTCCTCAAGTGGTAATAAATTAAATTCATTAAGAATTCCCATGGCAACAAAACTTCAATCCACTTTTTTTTTTTTTTTAATTAACAATTAGGTCAATCCTGGTCGTCCATCTCTTTTTTTTTTTTTTTTAATTGATGGGTTTTTTTTTCAATTGATATATTTTTTTCTTTTTTCAATTGATTTTTTTTAATTTATGGGTATGTTTTTTTTTTTTTTTCAATTGATGTTTTATTTTTTTTTTGTGGTCATCCGCCTCTTTTTTTTTTATTTAATTGACAATCAGGATTGATCCTTGTCGTCCATGTTAAGGATATGCCCTAGAGTCAATTTGTACTTATACTATTGTTGTTATGTTTTATATAATAATATGAGGTTTTCCTTTCCATGAATAGTGTATTTTGTTTTGTGGTCATCAAGTACGTGACTTGATAGTAAAACCCAACAATGAATACAATGACTATTTAAAAACTATCCCTGATCGATTATTATTATTGGAATAATAATAAATTAAAATTAGTATGTTTATGACTTGATGGTTATGTTTTACTGGTCATGGATATTAGGATATCAAGTCAAAATATAAATAAATGTTAGAGAACATTGTATTGGACATGACCCACTGTGAGAGTACTTCATGAAACATGTCATAAGTACTTTCTAACCATAATGATATTAAAAGTCCTTTGACCTAAATTCATCCTAGTTTCCTATTTGATAAATTTTATATTTTGACGTTGTCTAAAGTTATCTTTAATCAGATAATAAATTAGACTACTGTTGGATATAGAATAAATTAAGGAGAGGAATATGATTGATAATGAATGAATTTGTCCCTCTCAATTATGGGAGAGATATCCACGGGCCATTTGATAAGTTAGACTGTTAAAATGTATGACCGTGCTCAAATATATCAATCTAAGATATTGATATTACTTATTTGAACAGTCTACTATGAAATCAAGAAATAATTGATTAAACTTAATAAGGATGACATGCTCCATGCCTTATACTTAATCTGGATATCGTGTGACAAAAGGACTAAATATAAAATTGTAGTTTGGTTCAAAGAGATCACTGATTTTCATTTAACCTAGATAGTTATAATGTTTTGTTAGAAACCGCTTATAACTTGTGGGCCATTTAAATATGATTTAGGCACACTGTCAGTGTTAAATGAACCTATAGGGTCACACAATAAGCGAACTTGTTAGGTTATTTTTCTGGTAACTAAATTCGATGAATCTGGAAATATGTCTAAGTTAATCGAATTTGGAAAATTTACCAGATACAATGAATCTAGAAATATGTCCACATTCGATATATCTGGATGATGTCCAGATTATAAGAATCTGACTCGATAAATTAATTAGTTAAATTACCGAGATGATGGCAGAATTTTATCATATCAGTTTTAATTTAATTTGAATTTAAATTAAAATATAATAAGATATTATCAGAGTTAGACTCTAAGAGGTTTGGGGGTTTTAAAAAAATCCTAACCGTCTTCTCAAGAGCCCGTTCTGTTGAGAATATTCATGCCTCTATTCATCAGAAAAAAAAAACATCTCAAATCCTAAGCGCTAGCACTCTCGAGATAACGAGTCAATTCGCCGCGTGTATTTGATAGAAGACGTTCGCACACTGCAGCGTCTAGTGATCGTTCGGGTTGCACGTACAACAGCACAATCAGAATCGAAGGATCTCGATTACGCCGAATAGAGATAATTCTGTAAACTTTAAATTTTCTTAATCGTTTACTTGGATTTTCGGAAGGGATTCGGGATGTTTTCCACTTTTAGGAATCCATGAATCCTAACAGTTCATCCTTTTTTTTTTTTCAATTGACGAGGTTTTTTTTTCAATTGATATTTTTTTCTTTTTTGAATTGATTTTTTTTTCAATTTATGGATTTGTTTTTTTTCAATTGATGTTTTATTTTTTTTTTCAATTGATGGTTTTTTTTTTTTAAATTGATGAGTTTTTTTTTGTGGTTAAATTGATTGCTTAGATTTGATTGTATGGCTTACCTTTTTTTTTAATTGATAATTTTTTTAAATTAATGGGTTTTTTTATTAAATTAATGGCCTAGAATTGATTGTATGACTGATTTACACACACAAATATCAATAACAACAATAAGATCCCTGACCATATCTTTGCGGTGCCTAGTTTTTTTTTTAATATATTCATTGACAAAAATTATTTTTAATTTTTATATTTTTAAAAATCTATTTAGCATCATATATTTTTAAAATTTTTTATTTAGGCCACAATGATAAGATTAAATTTTTTATATAAAAAAAAAACCTTTTCATAGCCCCTGCACACACAAATCTCAATAATTCCTCTGACCACATCGGCTACCCCCCCCTTTTAAAATTGATGACCATGATTGATTTTGGTCGTTTTTTTTTTCAATTGATATATATTTTTTCTTTTTTCAATTGACTTTTTTTTTCAATTTATGGGTTTGTTTTTTTTTAAAAAAAATTGATGGTCTAGATTTGATTGTATGGCTTACCTTTTTTTTTTTTTTGGGGGGGGGGGGTGTTAAATTGGTGGCCTAAATTTGATTATATGGCTTATCCATTTTTTTAATTTGATATGTTTTTTAATAAATTGATGGTTTTTTTTTTTGGTTAAATTGATGGCTTAGATTTGATTGTATGATTGATTTGCACACACAAATATCAATAAGAACAATGAGACCTCTGGCCATATTTTCATGTGTAGCGCGATGTCGTAACTAGTCTAACACTAATAACTAATTCCATTCTTTCAAATTAAACAATTTTTTTTTATCTAATTAGAAATTACTACCTCCATTTCACAGTATAAGTAGTTTTAAATTTAATTTTTTTCCATAATATAGGTCGTTTTACAAAATTTTATAAAAATTTATTACTTTTGTCCATCTTTATCCCTCCATACAATCTCTCTCTTTCCACTAATTATAATTTAACTCTCTTCAATTACCAAAGTAGATAAAGACTTAATTAGAAATATTTTTTAAAATTTAGTTTTAAAATTATTTAAAATTTATAAATCCTTAATTTTTATGTATAAATTTAAAACGACTTATATTATGAAATAAACGACTTTCACCTGTATCCTCAATTCTCCCTAAACGATTACTTTTTCTGGTCAACACCTGACCCGCTGCTTCGAGTTTCCGAATCCTTGGATTTTCTGGGATTAGGCCTGTTGGCCTAACCCTTTGACCTCCACCTAGACACAATTGGACTAGATTTTGAACCAATTGGAACTATCTGATGACTATGGAGAGAAAAAAAATCCCTCTAGCCCATGAAACTCCTAAAGTTTTCAACACTATGTTTGTCTTCAATTGATGAATTTGTTGCCGGTACATCGACTGAACAATCTCGGAGATGACATTGTTTGTTTCGGGTTTTAAAATTCATATATTGTCAATCACGTAGGATAACCTATTATTCATGATCGTTACTAATTTCATAAAATCACAAAAGATTTAGGACCAATGTTAAAAACTCAACTCAACCAATATTAAAATATCTATACCAATAAATTCGCAAATACAAAACACCTCAAGTAAGATAATCACAATGTGAATAAAATAGGGAATTACATTTCATTAACAGTCATAATTACATTCAAATTTTAAGTAAAAATATAATTAATAAAATATCGTTATCCAATTTAATTTGTTATATAATCTATATTTAAAAATTAAAGAGAAAACAATAAGTTCAATTTAGTTTGGCCATTTTTAAGAAAAAATTAATAATAATAATATAACTTTAAAGACAAGTGCAATATAATTTTTTTAAAACAAAATAAAGCACAAAATATTCATAAAATATTTAACTATTATTCACTAAAATATAAATTAATATTTGTATATTTTATTTAATATTTTACACATTCTTCAAATTCAGTTAAATTATAAATTAGTTGGATTAAAATGTAAGGGAATTACGAAGTTTAGATAATCGAGATTTAAATTTAAATATTATTTACATAGTTGAAACTATAATTTTAGTATATTTAGATAGTTGAGAAGTTAAATTTTTATAATTTTTTTAATAATTAAATATTATAAATTAAACTTAAATTAAAAATGAAATTTTATTTCAAAATCCAATATAAATAATATTTATTGTAGTAAAAATACGTATATTACTTGTTATGATCAAATTTAAATTAATAAATTTTAATTGTGCATTATTTAAATTTATATAGGATATTTTTTGTATTATTTAAACATATTAATTTCTTTTAAATACAAATTTGAAAATTTATAAAAATAAAATAGAAGAAATGAGATGAAAAGGTCAAAAAATGATAAAATACTTAATAGAGAAAAAAAATAATAAAAAAAACACCTTACATTTGTAAGAATCGAGAAAAATTGAACCTCGTGTCTGTGAGCATTCTTTGACCAGATAGCAACTCAAAGTAAAAAAATACTTTTTTGTGGACGCGAGGAAAAAAGAATCTCGCGTTTTACAGACGTGAGCTACCTTTTTAAAAGCTAATCAGGGACAAAGAAAAGCTATTAAGTGACAGAGAATGTACTTCGCGTATGAAAAACACAAGGGTATCGTTGTAAGCCCTCTCCATTTAAATATTTTGGTGGTGAAAATAGGTTTTGATTCATTTCGGTCAAATCTCCGAGACGGTGGGCCTAACCCATCTTGCATTTGAGAATGACTTGATGCTTTTTTCCATGGAGATATAGGCTCGATCTAAATCTTAATAGCGGGTCTCATAGATTTCGTAGAAGTCTCAAGTTTGACAGTTAACTATGACAAGACTGATATCCATCTTGCAGGTGCATCGCTCCAACAAAAAGAAGCTATCATTCAAGCGGCTGGATTCCGGTGCGGTAGCTTTCTGTTTAGGTATAAACAGAAGTTGCACCAATTTCTACAAACCCCTTCTTGACAAATTTAGCAATTACATTGCTAAGTGGGCAGCAAGGACTCTATTGTGTGTGGAGAGGTTTGGAGCTTATATGATCGGCCATGCAAGGTGTGGAGGGCTTTTGGGTTTCTATTTTTTCGATAGATGGCTATTAAACAACTTATTTATGGTGTAAGAGAGTTCATATGGAATTCCAAGTAAGCTGTTGTTGCATGACAGGATATGTGTAAGCCTAAGACCGAAGCGAGATTAGACAGAACCCCGTGATTTGAATCGTGCATTATTGACTAGGGTAATTTGGAATGTTCATGTTGAGAAATGATTTTTGTGGGTCAAATGGGTACATGAATACTGCCTTGCTCACTCTAATATTTAGGCAGTTCACCTGAGGTAGAGGGACTTTCCGCTCTTTAGAAATTGTTGCAAGTTCGAGACTTGATCTCAGCCGAGGCTGGTTCAATGTCACAAGGAGAAATTCTGATCACGCAGTGGGCGAACAACGCTAAGGGTCTTACATATGGCACATATGAATGCCTCTAAATGAAGGCATTCCAATTATTTGGGCTAAAACAGTGTGGGCGAATGTTTTGATGCTAAAGCTAGTCTTTGTGCTTTGGATGGCTTCTGTAGGCAGACTGCAAACAAAAGATGCTCTGCATTCCACACGGATGATTCTCACTGCTAGTTTTGCTGAACTAAACAGGAGTCATTTGTTTTTTCACTGTTCTATCACTAGACAAATCTGACAAGACGTTAAAAGGTGGCTTAACATGAGGCAGACAATGAGCACACTTCGTAGTTGTTTGAAATGGCTTAAAAAAGAGGCACAACTTGGCTCGCTAAAGCTAAGGCGACGGCCTAGCATGCACGGTATATATGATTTGGATGGCTAGAAACAAAGTAATATTTGATGGCATCCCATGTCAGCGGAAAGACATCATTAGAAAGATCATAGCACATATTTACAGAGTTATTTTTTTTTTTTGTATCATAATCTTTTGAATCTTGTGAAGTCTCATAGTTGTGATTGTTTTTTGTAGTCTCTTTTGTAAACCATTGGTAATGCCTTACACTGTACTTTGTACACGCTCTTTTGATTCATATAAATTTACTTTTTGATTAAAAAAAATATTAACGATAAAAGGAAATCAATGATCTTCCCTCTTTGGGCCAACGATAACCAACATGAACCCAAATTATTTTTCATTCTGTGATTTGGAATTTGGGCCTAAACATGGGCTACCTTAAGAGCCACAGAACCATTCGGCAAATGAAATAGGCCCAAATGGAGGCGTTCCGAAATGCAATTGAAGAGACGATTTTCGTTGCCGCAATCCAAACGCGGCCTTTGTCAGCTCGTTCCGTTCCGGCAAACTCCTGCTAACGGAAAATTTTCCTCAATCTTCAATTAGAAACGCTGCGAACTCATGATAATCATCGGAGGAAATTTCATCTCAACACCAGGGCTCAAATTTTCAAGCCGTAGGTAAGACAAAGATTATTGGTTACATCTGAATGTAATGATTTTTTTTTTCTCAGTTTTATTTTTTTGGAAGAATTTTTCAGGTTTTTATGAAGCTATGGATGTTGAACTGGTGATAGAAGGAGTGCCAGGAGAGGAGAATTTGAGGCTTGATGATAATAATGAGGTAAGTAAATTATGATTTTTTTTTTTTTGAATTTTGACGTGCCAAAAGTTTTCAGTGATAAAATTGATGAGTTAAGTGATTCTCGTAGTGAAATTTGTATAATCAGTTGTCATTTTACGAGTTTTGAGTTCAATTTGCCTTTTGTAGATCCATTGATACATTTCACTTTGATTGTCGGAGAAGTGAGTGCTTAGCTGATCATTTCACTTTGATATTTTCTTCTAGCAATCATGGGTGTGAAATTCTTGACTGCTACTGTAATGGGCAATGAACTTAAGCGCTAGAAGAAATGAAATAGCAAAATCTTCATGCCAAAATTGCATCTTTTTCTTGAAAATTTCATCCATTTTTTCTTTTTATTTGTTTTCAGTTTTTTAAAGTTTTTATATTCTTTTCTTTCGGCAGGATTATACAAATTTTGAAGGTGAACGATGTGGGATTTGTATGGACGTTGTCATTGACAGAGGTGTTCTAGATTGCTGTCAACATTGGTAAATATTTGATTATGTTAATCATTGTTGTGCTGTGGTTGTAGTGGTAGAGGATAGCAACTGATCAAGATATTGTTTGTTTGGTGCTTTTGCTGTTGCTGTCGTTATGTCACTTGAAATTTGAGTGGTGTTGATATGTGATATTAATGATTAACTATAAAAATACTAACGCAAAAATATTGCCATTGCTCAAGAGCATTAATTGAATGTTTTTATGCTCTCTAATGATGCCACTTTTAAGTCCTTGAATATCAAAAAGAATGTCATAGCATCTTGAGAATATTTAGTAGTTTGTACTTTTATGTGATCATATCCTGGTGAATGCTTTTATATAGCTTGTAACCTTGAAAATTAGCATCCTTATGCAGTCATTACTATTATTTTAAAACGGAGTGTAGCATAGGTAGACTGCAGTAATCATTATACTCCTATGCTTGCTTTCTTTGTTCAAATAGTTCATTTATGGGTTTAATAAGAGCCTTTTGCATTAGAATCCCACCACAATGCTTTAATTGTACAGATAAATAATGAGCGATATATACTATTTTGTGAGCCATGCCATTTCTGTTTGGATAACCTGCTGTGTTGACTATTAGCATTTCAGAAATTATAAGGCTGTTTCTTCTCTCGGGAATGACTTTCACATGAAGTGCTATATCTTCTATTTTTTTGAATCACTTATATTGTGTAATTCTACCATTTTGTTTCTTGAATATAGATTGTTAATATTTCTGTCTATCTGATCAAATGGAAATAATTTAATTAGTTTTACTGAATTTGCAACATGTGTATCTATGTTGCTGTAACCGTTGCTGCTTTTCAAGTTCTAGTAGCTTGCCTGGATCAATTTTGGATACTGACCTGACGTCATAATTTAAATTTCAGGTTCTGTTTTACCTGCATTGACAACTGGGCTACAATTACAAACCTATGCCCACTGTGCCAGAATGAGTTTCAATTGATCACATGTGTGCCTGTGAGTGACAATGTCATGCATGGTTCTGGTTTAGTGTTTTACTACCAATATTACCTCCATAGTCTTCCTTTCCATGTTCTTTACTTCAGATAATAACTTTAGAGGCTGTTATCTTTCATCTTTGTGCTCTTATTCATTTGAAGAATTTCCTTGTATCTGATAATCAATAATAGAAACTATTTTGAAAATCTCCTTTAAGAATCCTACTGATGCCTGATACTGGTTTGCGAAGGTATACGATACCATTGGTAGCAACAAGACTGATGAGGATTCATATTCCAGGTACTTATACTATATACATAGTGCAGTTCTTTTTCCAAATTATTTCAATGCAACCAAAAGGTAGTTTCTATAATATGTTACATTGAGGACGATGGTAATAATGGAAGTGGGTATTAGAAGGTTTCCATCTTTTTTCTTTTTCTTTTTGATGTATATCTCTTTGGTTTTCTGCAGGTAGTAATAGTGGCTTAACTGTGGCATAATTCATTGTTTAATACTGATTTGCATTGCATTTGTCTTGAACACCCTTCTCAGTCTAAATGCCAAGTGTCATTCTAATCCTGCATTTGGTTGAGTTAATTCAAGTAAAGACTCAATAGCATCAAAGATTATGTGATGAAGGAGCTCAGTTTTGTTCTTCTATCATGTGTTATGTGATCAGTCGCACAGATAGATAGGAACAAAGAAAGCAATCCGCATATCCGGTTTAGTTTTGGTACTTAATTAAATGATACTCCCTCCGTCCTAAAAAGGAATGTCAAAAATTTCTATTTTTGTTGTACCAAATTACTTGTCAATTTTACAAATTAGGAATGCATTCATTACGTATATGCCTAATTTACCTCTCCTTCAACTACTCAATAAATATTTGACTCATTAAATATGTGTGTATTCCCAGTCTAATTAATGAAAGTTTACTTTTATTCAGGGATATAATAGTCTTTTTCTATTAAAATTGTATAAGTTTTAGCAATTCCTTAATTAGTGTGCCATTTGCTAAATTGACATCCTTTTTAGGATGGAGGGAGTAAAGACTAAGAAGCTTCCAAATATACTAGAACTACCATCATAGATCTTTTCTACTTGAAGAATTATAAGTAGATCAATGGAGGGAGAGGGAGAGGAAGAGAGATGGAGGGAGGGAGGGAGGGGGGGGGGGGGGGAGAGGCATTATGTTAATATGAGTTGATAACTGATGCACGTAACAGGAATTAATAAGATTGACATAATTTTGTCTCAGACTGACTTGATATTTGCTGGTAGATGTCCAAGAATCTATGGCATAAGAAGTTTTGTTGTCATTGCATGATTAAACAGCTATGCATTTGCCATATTTACCTTTTTCTTTCGTTTCCATTTTTTCTCATCGGTGCAGAGATGATGATTGGTCCATTGAAGGAAAGAACAATACCCTTTCTTTCCCATCGTACTACATTGATGAAAATGTAAGTCGATAATGTACAATTGATGTTCTATACTGGAAGACTCTAATGTAGACATGGACTTCTAACCATCAACTGGCTCTGCCACCCTTCCATATTTAAAAATGAAGATATGCATGTGTTTTACAGTTATTTTTCTCTGCCGAGATCAATATTTATATGGTAAGATGAGAATATTGCTCCTCAATGTCATTAATGATCAAAGAAATGTAATGGATTCTTGTGCTTAAAAAGTTTTCCTTAAGTTTCTATAGTTGGTCCTCTTAGGGATACTAATACAGTTACAGTAATAATCACAGTATGTGCCGTTACAGTAATAATCACAGCATGTGCCTGTGAAGAACTCTGATTACATAGAGTTTTTTATTTTCTTCTTCTTCCAATCTGTTCATCATTGGAGTTCCTAAGCATTTAGGATATGCAGTCTATTAGTTTCTCCAAATTACCAGATTGCAAAAGATATGAATTGCGTTACTGGCATGATATTCAATATTGTCCCCTCATGCCATTCTGGTGTTCATGAATTAAGCAATTTGGTAGACCTACATACCAATCAAAAGGATACCCTGAAGTTTTACCGATATATGCACAGCATTTTGGTGTATCCTTCTTGTTGGGTTGCAATATGCAGCTGGAATTAAGTTTCAATCCAATTTTGTGAGCTGACAATAGTAATATGCTGTCATATTGTAGGCAGTCGTTTGCTTGGATGGTGACAGCTGCAAAATTCGAAGCGGATCAGAAACAGTGGAAACTGATTCAAATCTCGATACATCAATTGCTTGTGATTCATGTGACATATGGTATGCAAGAGTTTTGCTATTAAGTTTGCAGTCTTTGTTTACATGTATGTTGCTTCTTTTGCTTTTCTGGATAGAAGTACAGAAAGCCACTGCTATTTTAGAGGTCTCATATAGTAGCTGCTCATTGTACTGAAAACAGAGGAAGTTTGATGTAGGATGGTTATGTGCATTTGTGATCTAAGTCAGAGAGGTTAGAATGTTTCTATCTATCATAGATTTACATGAAATCAAGTTCTCACCATACCTCTTTGCCTCATACATTGATGAATCAAATAGACTGCACTTATCGTCTTTGTATGATGTTTATATGAGCGAGTGAGAGATAGTAATGAATGAAAATATTTAACACCTAAAGCGAAATGTTCACTTAGGCAAAGAAATGCATCTAAAGCAATTATGATCTTACTGTATCATTGTATCTCAGAGGGATGTCTAGTGAGGAGATTATGGATCAACTGTGAGTCAGCCTGTAACTCTGTGTAATATCAAGGAAATCAGACTTTCAACTGAATACTGCAAAATTTGTTAGCATTGTGAATATCCATTTTACACTAATATATGAATTCATTGGTGAGAAAGGTGATGTATCCTAACTCATGAGTAGTGTTGAGGGAAAAGAAGTAAAATCTGGCAACTAGCTATACGAGATTGATTTAAAGCAAAAATCTTGGTCCAGTAGTTGTCAGAATTGTGCTTTATCTTGGTTTTAGGTAGCATGTCCTATCATAAGGTATATCAAACTTTGGCTTATGTTTTGTCATAATGATGGGTAATCATTTTAAGTTTATTATTTCTTTGGTTTTGCTTTCTAAGTATTTCACTCCTGTTTTTATCATGTATATGTTTTGAAGATCACTTACTTTGGTGAATCTAGAAGTGTGCAGGTGCATCTTTAAGAATAATTGGCTTGTAGTTTAATTTGTGCTGTCTAAGAGAATGTCTGGGCTGGGCTGCTCATTGTAAATTAAAGTACATTAAATTCGTATGTTTTTTTCAATCTCTACTAGATTGTATCCTATTACGCTTTAGTCTGATAGTATAGAATGTTTATCTGTTGACTAGGCAAGTTAGACTTATTAAAAAATGATGATTGGCTTTACAATATTAGTTATTTAACCTAAAAAGTTCCTTTTTCAATTCATATTTTGAGAAGTCTATTAATAGTATGTTAAAGTTATTTCTTGCACACGATAACCAGGTACCATGCCTTTTGTGTTGGATTTGATCCTGAAGGTGTCTGTGAGAATTCATGGCTCTGCCCAAGGTAACAAATGGGATATTTTTACATACATACATTCATATATACATACATGCATGCATGCATGTATCTATGTATGTATATATCTATACGTATCTGAAATGACAATCCATGGTATGTTGTGGTTTTGGTGTCTTATTTCATTTATATATTTTTTAATGTTTATTCCTCACATTTCATGTCATTTAACAAATTAAATACATTATAAATGTGCTTTAATGATCTCAGCCCCAGTTTTGAGGAACCTCTCCTAAAACTGGAATGTGAAACCCCATTCAAGTTCTTTTAATGATCTCGTGATGTTTATTATGATAGAAATCTTATCACAGGTCTCATTTGCTACTTTCTTGTCTCTTCTATTTGGTGGTCATACAGGTGCATAGTTGAAGAAGTTCCTAAAAAATCAGATGATGTTCCAGGATCCAGGCCAGCCAATCAGCATGCTGCAGGAACTGTCAGTAGAGATTCCTCAGTCGAAGGAGCTTTTTCTGGTAAACTATCAGTCTCTGTTGCTGATGCTGGTGAGACGGCAGTTGTTGTCTCCTTTCTTGAAGAAAACCAGTGGAATGAAAAATTAGCTGGACAGATTTCAAGCTTGGATGTTGGGGAGGCCACAAAGTTTGATGCTTTCTCATCTACTTCTGCTGCAGCTGCGTCAAAGTCCAGGGAATTATCAAGTGAAAGGATTAGCTGTGAACCAAACTCAGTGTCAGAGGGATTAGAATTATGCTTGTCACGGAATGCCCATTCCAGTTTACCATTTCATTCGACTTTACTCACTAATAAGATTAACACCGACAACAAAGGAACCGAAGAATTGAAACTTATTAATAGGCTTGATGTTGTTTCTTCAACAAAGTCTTCTGCTACGCCTTTCAATGATAAGTTGCATGAATCTGGTTTAGATCTTCAGTTGGGTTTATCTGTGAGCTCATCATCAGATGGTAATTGTGTATAGTTTTTTCCTAGCATGCTTTTGGTTGATATGTTTCTGCAAGCGTCCATTTCATTCCTCTTCTTCTATGCTACTTAGCGAAGAATTTTCTGATCTTCTGTGCTACCAGTGGACCTGATAAACAACATTGCTGAAGATCAAAAGCCTGGATATGTTGAACATGGAGATCTTTTATCAAGTAACTTAAGTAACTGATGGAGTGTCATGTAGACTTGTTTCTTTCTTGACTTCTTGAGTGTCTGAGAATTTAGTTTGGCTGAGCTGTTCTATTACCAACTTAAATGGCATGCTTATTGACTTTTCTTTGGAATTCACTCAGCAGATGAGACAATGCCTGGCCAAGAGGAAATGCTTTCAGTCAGCAGCATGACACCTGATGAAATGGGGAATGTTGTAATTGCTGGTGCAAAGAGAAAGCATGAAGATACAAGGTTATCTTATGTCTCGTAATAGTTAACAATTATATATTTCTATTGTGGAAGTGAATATTCCTTGCCAAAGATGATAAAAACTAAAATTTCTGATGCTCATTAGTTAAATGCACTCTTTGACTTTTGACCCTACCTTTTCTGAATCTGACTTTTAATTGGTATTGGTATTGTGTTTAAATGGCGCAGAGGGGGGCTACAACTCACAAGCCCCTTCTTCTCCAAATGTTCCATAGCTGGTCATGAGGAGTCAAGTGCCCATGCTTGATACGCTAAGCTACATATTATAAAGAACACCATCAAGTGCTTTAGTGTTCATTTCATGGCCCCCTGATTGATTAGTTTCAGATCATGACAAAAGATTGACACATGCCAATACTGCTTGTCAAAATGTTCTTTAACTACTACTAGCTCAAGTTTCTTCAGTTTATGTTTTTTTTTTTTTTAAACCTTTTTTTAATAAAAGATTTTGATTTCGTTAGGGTAGTGCCTCAAGCACTAGAAAATACAGTTGGCAAATGAAAGGTGAATTTGTTGACTTCTATTGAAGTACCTAAGGGCTTAATTTGGATTTACTAATTATACTTGCCATTCAAGTCAAGTTTTGGACATATATTGAGGTACTAACTAGAATTATCTGGGATTATATCCTCCTCAATTTCCCCTTCATAAAGAATACGTGTTAGTAGCAATTTTCAACAGTTATTAGAATTAAAAAAAAAAATTGTTGGGTTCTTTTCTTGTTTCATCAGCTATGCACCCCTGAAAAATGAAGGGAAAAAGAACATTAGTATAAGTTAACAATGGAATTTGTGACAGATGGAGTGTCCATAATCTTGACAATGACTATGGTATCCTGCAATGTTGGTTCAACGTATCTGAACCTCCTCTAGGAAATTATTAAATTTCTTTAGCAATTATTTTGGTTGCTTGAAGTTAAACTGTGGCCTTTAAGCATGTAATGCCTTGCATTAGATTGAAACTTTTTGTCTATATTGTTGGCATTACCTTTGTTTACTTTGATTCTAAAATTGATCGTATTGCTTTATGAAGTGCTGATGATGGGGAAAGTAAAGCTAATATTGATGGTAAAATTGCACCGAAGAAAGTCAAAATTGAGGGGAAGAGTCACTTGATGTATTTAAAAGACCAATATATTGATTCTGTCCCAGATGATTCCAAAGCTCTTCCTACTGTAACAAATGCTACAGATAGTGGATCAAAATCTGCATTTGAAAAGAAAAATGGAATTACAAATATAATGGACATAGTTAGGGAGACAGGTCGCAAACGTATGAAACAGTTTGGTCATACCAATTCTGGGACTATGGCATCAAATGAAAGAGAAAATGCAGCTGGCTTGAGGGTGAAAAAGATCATGAAGAGAACTGGTAGTGATGCAGATTCATCCACACTAGTTGAAAAACTCAGAAAAGAAATCAGAGAAGCCATTCGCAATAGATCATCTAAAGATATTGGGGAAAATCTTTTTGATCCCAAGCTTCTGGCTGCTTTTAGGGCTGTTGTGGCAGGATCAGTGAATGAACCTAAGAAGCCACCTGTGGATGTGAAGGCAAAGAAGGCATTGTTGCAGAAGGGAAAAGTACGTGCAAATCTAACAAAAAAGATATATGGGATAGGGGGAAGACGAAGACGAGCATGGACTCGAGATTGTGAAATTGAGTTCTGGAAACATCGCTGCTCCAAAATATCAAAGCCTGAAAAAGTTCAGACTTTAAAATTAGTTCTTGACCTCCTACGGAATGATACTGATAAAACAGTTGTAAAGCATGAGAGAGAAGGGGATAAAACAGGTTCCATCCTTTCAAGATTATATTTAGCTGATACATCTGTTTTTCCACGGAAGGATGACATCAAGCCTGTCGCAGCCCTTAAAGATGTTGCAATTCCTGAACAGAGTGAGGAGCATGTTATACCTCAAAAATCTGAGAAAATTCCTCCAAGAAATGAGGTTTCAAATATAGTTACTCCTCCATTATCAGATAGCAAATTGACCAAGAAGAGTGTCATAGGGCAAAAGGGTGAAACTGTTTCTGGTAAATTGCATCAAAACAAATGTGGTGAGGAGCCATCCTTCTCTAAAGCTGGTAGCTCGAACAGTCCTAAACAAGACATGGTTGGCTTTTCTGAAGGTATAAAGAGTGATAAAAGAAAATGGGCCTTAGAACTTCTTGCCAGGAAAACAGCAGTTACTGAAAAGAATGCTGTCCGTGAAAAGGAAGAGGACAGTGCCATGCTTAAAGGAAATTATCCTTTATTAGTATGTTATGGTTCCAATTCTCTTTATTCAACTTCCCTTCTCTATTTAATTTTGCAGCTTAAATCACACTATTTTGTTCTGAAATTTTGAGCAGGCACAGTTGCCAAAAGATATGCGACCAGCTTTAGAAACCATTCGCCACAATAAAATTCCAATAGCAGTCAGGCAGGTAAAATTGCATTTTTCCTTCCTTGTCACCCCACAGGAAAGGAACTTTCTATCTCGGTTATTTATTTATTTATTTTTAATTCCCCCCCCCCCCTCGTTTTCAGTATATCTGTCGATGAGCTTTACCAGAAAGAGAGCTGAAGAGAGGAAAGAGGAATCAAAACTAGCCTGCATTGGCTTTGTTAAGAGGAATCAAAACTGAAGCAGATTGTTTTTAAGTTGCAAACCTTAATCCATTGGGTAGCCGGACAATATTTGGTCTTTTGATAATAAATCCAAACTTGCAATGAAAAATTTACTGCATGACAGTAAACAGTGAACATCTATGTTAATAGCAACAATCTGTCTTCCTCGCTTTCCATAGTTCCCCGATTTACAGGTGCTGGGGCTGCCATTTACACAAACTAGTTTATCTGGTCTAATATCATCTGCCAGATTCCTCTCATGCGGCTTTTGACAACTTCCGTTCCATTTCTTGCATTCTTTACATGTTTATCTCTGACATCATAGTTACACCCCTACTGCTACAAGTATGATGTTAACCATCATGCTAATTTTCTTTAAACCACCTCAATTATTAGTCTCATCCTACCTTTCCACCACTTTTGCAACATTCCTTGCAATACTTCTACTCTTATCGCATTCTTTACTACTGCCAAAATTTTTATTTTGAACTATGTCAGCTAATTTCTTTGGAGTTAAAGCAGTTTTACAGAACCCTTCAGATTCCAGATCACTTAATAATAATATAGGTAGACAATAATGTTTATTGGGAATAAATTCATTTGTATTCATTATTTCATCTAAGCATGTTGTGAGACTTGGATATGCTTGGCAGTCAATAATGAAGGTATCTTGTATGCTGAGTCCTGTGCTCTACTTCGTTGTAAAGGAATGCGCTTCTTTTTATTTATTTATTTATTTTTACTAAAAGAAGAATCTAAATGCCCCTTGCAAACCAATTGGTGTACAGGCTCAACTCTACCGCCTTGCTGAACATCTTCTGCGGAAAGCAAATCTACCGGCAATGTGCAAAACTGCAGAAACAGAGCTGGCAATTGCTGATGCCACCAATATTGAAAGGGAGATTGCTGATAGGTCAAACAGCAAACTGGTGTACGTGAATTTGTGCTCACAGGAACTATTACGCAGATCAGATAATGCCAGTGCTTGTCGAGTTGCTGAAACAAATGTTTCTTCAACTTCAGTAGGCCATGCTGATGGAGGTGATGTAATAAATGTGGGTTCTAATGACATTGAAGCCACTGAAGCATTGAAAGCCGCTGGGCTTTTGTCTGATACACCTCCAGGTAGTCCACACCAACTGAGTGAGGAAATTAAGGAGGATGGTGGCGTCTTGAACAAGATGGAAGAAGATGATGGGCCAGATAATATATTTGAAATGGATTCTCAACCAGAATTTGATATTTATGGTGATTTTGAGTATAATCTGGAAGATGATGACTTTGTCGGTGCTAGTGCTCTGAAGATTTCAAACCTGCAACCGGAGGAGTCAAAATTGAAAGTGGTTTTCTCCACCATGAATGTTGATAAATCAGATGCCACTACAGATATCCCAAATCATGAGGCCTCAGTGAGTATCAAAGCTACAGAGGTTTCTTCTGGGTCGTATGGGTGTGATACAAGCACAGGAAGCCCAATTGTGGATGGTAGGACAAATAACTCCCTTCCTCAAAAATCTGTGGTTGTTGAAGAATGTGAAGAACCTACCCTTGCAGAATGTGAGGAATTATATGGCCCCGATAAAGAGCCACTTTTTAAGAAGTATCCAGAGACGGCATTGATGAAGGCATATGAAGCGATAGCCAGTGAAGAAATTGGAGCAGGAAATGAAAATAAAAAAACCTGTGAAACAGTTGAGGCATCTGATCCCCCGAGTGAGAGATGTACAGAGAATATCAAGGTAACCAACAGTGAGCAGGGTCCTTCCATATCAGAAAATTCATCTGGCCATCCCCAAAAACCTGAACGTGCACAGAGGAAGGAGAACTCCAGTGCCAGTGCCAACAAACAATCTGATGGCTGTAATTCTGTGTCAAAGAAGGTAATAACATGTATTTTTGTTCTTTGAGTGATGAACCACACCCTCCCTGCCCCCCCACCCCCAACCAAAAAAGAAAGAAAGAAAATAAAGCAATACCCTAACTTTACTTTAGAGAACTTCAAGTGAAGGTACAACAGAAAGTGTTTATTTTGGTGACATTGATAATATTTGTGCAGGTTGAAGCCTATATCAAAGAGCACCTCAGGCCACTGTGCAAGAGCGGTGTGATAACGGTTGAACAATACAGGTGGGCTGTGGGGAAAACAACTGAGAAAGTTATGAAATTTCATTCTAAAGAGAAGAATGCAAATTTCCTCGTCAAAGAAGGGGAGAAAGTGAAGAAACTGGCAGAGCAGTATGTTGAAGCTGCCCAGCAGATGGCGAAAAGTTAGCTTGCATACAAAACTTACCACATTTTGCCCATTCTCTGTGTTTTAATCACTCTTTCTTCCAGGAAATTTTTGTAAACATGCATAAAGACAATGAAATGTTTATACAGCAATTGTACATATGCGGTTAGCCTACTTGACTGGCAGCTCTTGGTGTAGAATGGGTGCCATTGCTGAATGTATAACGGTGATAGCCGTAATTGGAAAAAAAAAAACTGAGAAATAGTGGTGTCAATTGGAATGTGGCCTCTATTCTCAATTCCTATACGATTCTTTCTCCTCCCTTTCTTGAAATCCAATTAATAACCGAAGAGAAAAGGGAAAAAAAAATCTATTACATTTTTTATACTGACACAATTTTAGTAAACAAACTAACTAAGCCTTAATCCCAAGTAACTTGGGGTCGGCTACATGAACCAACGTCAGGCAACGTGTGGTCATCTACATGAATCCTCTCTCGCCACTTTTTTCTATCGAACGTCATACATTCATCCAAATCTAACAAAGACATATCTCTCTTAATTACTTCTATCCATGTCGTTTTAGGCCTACTTCTACCTTTGTCTAACTTATCCTGCCTCACTCTCTCCATCGCTCTAACAGGAGTATCCCTCGATCTTCTCTGAACGTGTTCAAACCAACGCAAACGACTTTCTCTCATCTTTTCCTCAATAGATGCCACACCCACCTTTTCCCTAATGATCTCATTTCTAACTCTATCATTCCTAGTATATCCACACATCCACCGTAACATACGCATCTCAGCTATTTTCATTTTTTAAATATGACACCTTTTACTGCCCAACATTCCGTACCATATACAAAGCAGGTCGTACGACTGCCTTGTAAAACTTTCCCTTTAAATTCAATGGTGCATTACGATCATAAAGAATACCAGTCACACCCCTCCATTTCAACCAACTCGCCTTAACTTGATGTGCAACGTCGCTATCGAACTCTCCGTCTTTCTAAATAATAGATCTTAGATAGCGAAAACAATCAGCTAACAGTATATCTCTACCTTCCAAAGTTACACTCTGGGCTATGTTTCTGCTACCACTAAACTTGCATCTCATATACTCTATTTTACTCCTACTAATTCTGAAACCCTTGGATTCCAATGTCTGCGGCCAAAACTACAATTTAGCATTTATACCGGCTCTAGTCTCATGAATTAATACTATATCATCCGCAAACAACATACACCATGGCACAGCCTCCTGTCTAGTGCAGATCAACTCATCCATAACGGCTGAAAAGAGGAAAGGGCTAAGCGCTGGTCCTTGATGCACCCCGATATTAATAGGAAATTCTGCAGTCACTCCGGCGCCAGTCCTTACACTTGTACATGCTCCCTCATACATATTTTTAATGAGAGTAGTATACTTTATTGATACACCTTTCTTGGCCAGCACCCACCAAACTACTTCTCTAGGAACCCTGTCATAGGCTTTTTCCAAGTTAATAAATATCATATGTAAATCTTTCTTTCTTTCCCTATGATATTCAATCATTTGCCGTAATAAATTAATTGCCTCCGTAGTGGAATGCCCATGCATAAAACCAAATTGATTATCTGAAATTTGTATAATGCCCCGTAACCTCTATTCAATCACTCTCTCCCAAAGCTTCATAGTATGACTCATGAATTTAATCCCACGGTAATTGGCACAATCCTGGACATCTCCTTTATTTTTGTACAGAGAAATCAGAGTACTCTTCCTCCACTCTGTAGGCATCCTATTAACTTTATATATCTTGTTGAACAGACTTGTCAGCCACGTAATACCTATATCTCCTAAACACTTCCAAACCTCGATCAGTATACCATCCGGTCCTACAGCTTTTTTTGGACTCATCCTTTTAAGGGCATCACGGACTTTATGCTTCTGAATACGACGAATCCATGCACGGTTAACCTCTTCGTTCGAAAGCGCCAGGCTACCTACACTCGGAACTTGGACTTGAATCCCGTTGAATAACTTATCAAAATATAATCTCCATCTCTCCTTTATTTCTTCATTCTTAACTAAAACATTGTGGTTTTCGTCCTTTACACATTTCACTACACCTATATCCCTCGTCTTCTTCTCCTTGTAACGCACCAGTCTATATGTATTCTTCTCTCCGTCTTTGGTACCTAACTTTTCATATAAATCCTTGTAAACTATGGCTCTTGCGTTTCTGACAGCTTCTTTAGCTTTTCTTCTCGCGACCTTGTATTTCTCAAAATTTTCATCACTCCTACACCTTCCTAAGTTTCTATAGCACTCTCTTTTACTCCTTACGGCTTCTTTCACTTCGTTGTTCCACCACGACACATCCTTGTTAAGAGGTATTTTTCCTTTAGATTCTCCAAGCACTTTCTTGGCTACTGTCCTAATACATTGAGCCATCTTTCTCCACATAGTATCTGGATCCGAATCCATATGAGAAGACCAATTATCCGCCTCAACTACTTTATTGACAAAGGCTATTCTTTCATCCCCCTGAAGCCTCCACCACCTAATCCTAGGGTCAACCCGAAAATTCTGCTGCTTACTCTTTTTCCTAAAATTAAAATCGAGGACCAACAACCTGTGTTGCGTAACTACACTCTCACTTGGAATAACTTTACAATCCGTACACCCACTACGAAACCTACGCCTCATAATAAAGAAGTCTATCTGACTGGCATTTAACCCGCTTCTAAAGGTCACTAAGTGAGAATCTCTCTTCTTAAACCAAGTATTTGCTATGGTCAAATCATAGGCCAAGGCAAAATCAAGAATAGCAGTTCCTGCTTCGTTTTTAGCTCCGAAACCCTGACCTCCATGAACACTCTCAAACCCGTTCTTATCAATACCTACATGTCCGTTTAGATCACCACCAATGAAAAGCTTTTCTACACACGGTACACTCTGGACAATCTCATCTAAATCATCCCAAAACTGGTGCCTAACCGAGTCATCGAGTCCTACTTGTGGCGCATACGCACTAATAACAGTAGTAATCTCGCCGCCAATCATGATCTTGATGCTCAAAATCCTATCACTCTTCCTCTGTACTTCAACCACATCATCAATAAACTTACGATCAATAATAATCCCAACTCCATTTCTATTTCTAACTCTACCTGAATACCAAAGCTTATAACCCCATAGAGCGACTACTCTCGCCTTCTCACCTACCCACTTGGTTTCCTGAAGACACAAAATACTAATATTTCTCCTCCGCATTACCTCAACTAGCTTTGTCAATCTACCGGTCAAAGATCCTATATTCCATATAGTTAGACGAATCCTATCCCTATAGACTGTCTTTTTTACCCTACACCTTTGCATATTTGACACCGCATCCGGGGACCGACACGGCTTGTTGCTTCCAAGCAATGACCTAGCAACCCTCGCATATTTATTACTACACCCGGGTCTAGGAAGTGCAGCGCGTCGCTGAGTAGGGAACGCCCCCACGAAGTCAATCGATTGATTCATGTCATAGATGTGACTATATTTTACGCTGACCGTCACAAGCCTACCGCAACTCTCCTCCTTTATCCGGGCTTGAGACCGGCAATGAACACCGCAGACAAAACCCGTGGAGCTCACAGGCGGAGTTATATGACACAATTTTAGTATTAAAATTAAAACATTTTATATATTTTTATACAATTGGTAATTGAATATTTAAAATTTTAATTTTAATAATTAAATACTTCAATTGAGTTTTTGTTAAATAGTTAATAACGGAATTATTAATATTGTGTGATGTTTATATAATTATGTGTAATATTTATATAATCACATGTAATGTTCATGGCGTAGGTGATGTTTATGTAATTGTGTGTAATATTTATACAATCGTGAGAAATATTCATAATTGGTTATAATATTGTGTGATATTTATATTATATGTGATATTTTTGTAATTATGCGTGATGTTTATGAAATTGTGTGTAATATTTATAACTTTTTAGTGTGTTTTACAAATTTTTGTTAAAATTATTAAATATTTTGTTATTAGATATTTAATTATTAAATTAAAAAGTCAAGTATTTAATTGACAAACGTATACAAGTATTTTTGAATTTAATTTCACTTTCTATTTCATCTTAATGCTGAGAAGTCTGTTTGTCAAACGCTTTTTACTTGAAATCGTTGAGATAATCCTGATTAAAAACCAGGCACGCGCGAGTCCTGGACCCGCTTTATGTCTTGGTGCAGTGGCACTGTGCAGCCACAGGTCAGCGCCTAGTTTCTTCGAATTGTAAGCTTTATATTGCCATGCCCATCTAGCAATTCTGAAAAATTCTCCCTTCTCAACCTCGCAGAAAGAATGGTGCTTTCACGGTTTGCTGCCTAGAAAAGCACTGCAGTCTTCTGTGAGCAGCGAAAAAATCAGCCTCTCTTTTAAAATGCAAACAGCAAATCGTGTTATTGCCTCCCAAATGTTACCCTGATAAACCACTCTGCTCCACCTCTCAACAACACAATGTATTCTTCAACTGTGGGTTTGGGTACATCTGATATTCACTTGTCACCTGCACTTTTCCACACTCAAAACCCCATTTACCATCGCAGTTGCTTGCTGCCTATCAAATTCCCACTTCAAAGGCGTAAACTAATTTTGGAGTTTCCTCAAAATTTTGGAAAAAGATTCTATTTTTATCGCTGCCCACATGCCTTTTTAAAGAAATCTAATTCAAATTCTAAGGTTTCTGTGGATTCAGATAACGTTGGTGCCGAGAAAGATGATTTTGTGACCAGGGTTTTGCAGGAGAATCCAAGCCAAGTGGAACCCAAGTATCTAATTGGGAAGAAGTTGTATACTTTGAAAGAGAAAGAGAATCTGAATAAGAAGAGTTTGGATTATGGGATTGGTGAATTATTGAAAAAGCTGAATTTGAAGGCATTATTGAAGACTAAGGCAGACGAAAGTCACCTGGTCAAGTCTGAGGAGGAGGTCTTTTTGAAAGACATTTTGAGGGAGTATAAAGGGAAGCTTTATGTGCCTGAACAAATTTTTGGGGCAAATTTATCAGAAGAAGAGGAATTTGACAAGGACGTGGAGGAGTTGCCAAAAATGAGCATTGATGATTTTATGAAGTATATGAAGACTGATAAGATAAAATTGTTGATGTTCAAGGAACATAGTGGTGTTTCTTCTGGTTTTGGATTTAGGGATTTTGTTGTGGAGTTGAAAGAAATTCCTGGTGAGAAGAGTTTGCAGAGAACTAAATGGTTAATATCTTAAAAAATGTTGAAGTTTGTGTTAGTTTTGGTCTTTCTGATTGTTTATCTTGAGTTGCTTAACGTTACTATGAATTCGAATAGGGCAATGAGGCTGGATGAGGACCAAGCACAAGCTCTTTTAGAGGAGTACTCAGGGCCTCGATATGAAATAGAGAAGCAAATGATGGTAAAAATCACTGACCATTCTGGTTTTGTTGTTTACCTTGAATTGCATGTATAAGAAAAAAAGTGAACCACACTAATTATTGTTACTTCCGAGAAGATGAAGGAAAAAAATAGCAATAATAATAAAAGAAAAGGTGAATTCTTTATGTCTGCTATAACTTGGGTGTGTGCTTGAATTTCAAGTATTCATTGCTTTGTGTTTTGTGTCTTTGCAACACAAAAATCCTACGATTTATTTTTTGCTAATAAGGAACAGAGAGTGATTAAAACTTTGCATTTGCCCAGTTGGAAATTTTCTCTTCTTGTTTCCTCTTTGCTTACAGCTGGAAATTTTTGCAGTCTTGGGTAGGGAAACTGCCAGAATATCCAAATACTGTAGCATCAAGAATATCAAGTAGAATTATGGTAGAACTCGGAGTTTTGACTGCTGCTATGGCTGCAGCTGCTGTTGTTGTTACTGGATTTCTTGCTTCAGCAATATTTGCTGTGACAAGCTTTGTTTTTGTGGTGGCTATGTATCTTGTATGGCCTATGGTGAAACCATTTCTGAAGTTGTTTTTTGGTATCATTTTTGGCGTTTTAGAAAGGGTTTGGGAAAACTTTATTGATCTTTTCACTGATGGAGGAGTTTTCTCCAAGCTGTATGAAGTGTATACTTTTGGTGGTGTGTCCGCCAGCATTGAAATGCTAAAACCAATTGCACTTGTGTTTCTGACTATGGTTCTTCTTGTACGCTTTACTCTATCAAGAAGACCTAAGAACTTCAGAAAGTGGGTGAGAATCTTTCCTCCAACTTTTGTCATGCTTTTGTGGTTCATTGCATCTATGGGTGATTAGTTGTTTGATATTTCTTCTGCCATAAACAGGATATATGGCAAGGCATTGAATTCTCTCAGTCAAAACCACAAGCTCGTGTGGATGTTAGCATCTGCATCCTACTTTACACTTTTCCCCTTAGCTTTGTATTTTACCAAGATGTTAGACGGTGTAATAATTGCTATTTCTCCTGCAGGGGTCAACTGGAATCACATTCAATGATGTGGCTGGGATTGATGAAGCTGTAGAAGAGCTCCAGGAGGTAATTCGTTTTATAAAGAAAGTACCATCTTGGCATCTACTATGGTTTTTTTTCTAAGGATAGATAACTTTCTATTCTTATATATTCATCTTTTTATTGTTCTTTATAGGATATCTGGACAGCATTTTATGGGGAGACAACTCCTAAAAGAAACATTCTTATTTCCTTTGCCATGTCTTATTTAGGCAGGAACTCTAGATTCTTAAAATTTGATGACTTTTGGGGACCGTGTTGTGTTGTTTTTGATAATTTGAGATTCTTGTAAATTCTCAAATCCCAGAATGCACTGTGTTCCAAAATACTAGAAAACACATGTCATTTTCATATTCTATTTGACATTTGTACTAAATTTTTTTATGTGGCACTAACCTATCATATTTGCCTCTAGTAAATTCTTTATTTTGTTTCTGCTGGCTAGTTGGTTAGGTACCTGAAGAATCCTGAACTTTTTGATAAAATGGGAATAAAACCACCTCATGGAGTTCTTCTGGAAGGCCTTCCTGGATGTGGCAAGGTTAGTAATTAGGGTTACACCCAATTCTTATAAGTTCTTGGTTCATTATCATTCAACATGAAAAGCTCAAATGATTCTTTTCAGACCTTAGTCGCAAAGGCCATAGCAGGGGAAGCTGGAGTTCCATTTTATCAGATGGCTGGTTCAGAGTTTGTTGAAGTGTTGGTTGGTGTTGGTTCTGCTCGTATCAGGGATTTGTTTAAGAGAGCAAAGGTGACATCTGCAGGCATTTGATTCTCTTTCATTGTGTTTTTGGTTTCTTTGTAGATTTATTATTCCAGATGCCTACGTAAGGTTTAGGAATGTGGTCCGCATTATACTTGATTTGTGAACTGAATCAAATCTTTTAGGGTATTAAAGTTTCTGGAGTTTGAAATTGACAGCATATAAACTATCAATCCTTTTTGTAATGCGAAAAGCTATGCTCTAAGAAAATTTAGTTTCTGTAGACATAATATGTTACTTGGCTATCAAGGCTAGCTTTCACAAGAAAGTTCAGTAACGAAAATCTTTATATTGGTATGATTCTTGTTTTGTTTCAACGACAAATTTTCTTTTCCTTCAATCATTTGATTATTTACTCACTAGGTGGGGGTATCCTGGTGTGAAAAAATGTGGATTGAGGGATATGGGAGTCTTTAGTTTGAACCACCCGGTGCAATGATTTAACCAAATTGATGGTTGTTACTTAGCTGACATCACTATGGGCTAAGAAATAGAGAGCTTGTTATCACTACTATAGAAGAGTTCATCATCCAACACTAGATTAATGTACAGATTATCTTCTGCTCACTATAGCATTTTATGTAGGTAGACAGATGGATCTCATATAATGAAAAGCATGCAAATGCATGAAACAATTTTTTCTAGGGTTTCAAGAGTCCTCAATTGTCCTCAATTGCTTATTTGATTGAATGGACAAGTTTTGAACATGATGGACCTGATATATGTTGAAGTGTGCCATGAATTGTTTTACAGGTTAATAAACCATCAGTCATATTTATTGATGAAATTGATGCGCTGGCTACAAGGTAGTTCCCGTTATAACAAAAATAATTCCTTTTTTACTTAGTTGTTTTTTAAAATAAAAATTCACTATATTCCTTTTGTTTAGAGATGCTTTCTATTGTTCTGTATCTCGAATTAGAAAAGATAAATGATATGGCTTTCTAATTTGTCCTTTCCTGATTAATAGGCGTCAAGGAATATTTAGTGAATCTACCGATCACCTTTACAATGCAGCAACCCAAGAAAGGGAAACAACATTGAATCAGCTGCTGATAGAGCTTGATGGATTTGATACAGGCAAAGGAGTCATATTTTTGGGTGCCACAAACAGAATGGATTTGTTAGATCCAGCTCTTCTTCGTCCTGGTCGGTTTGATCGTAAGGTAGTATGCTTTAAGCAATTTGAAAATTATAACTATCCTTGGGGATTTGACAATGTGCCAATATAATTGGTAGTACTGTGTGTAATGCACACTAGTAATATTACTGAACCTACTTTGTTTGGACCAACCTACCTGATCTGCCATGCTGGTGACCAGTTCTGATGGTGTTTGAGGCACTAGACAATATGACAGAAAGAACAAGTGGCAGTTTATGAATCATCGGCTGATTTTTATGCACTTGCTTTTATATCTGCTCTTTATTTGTTCCTTTAATGAATTTTTTTTTCCCCATAATTTCCGGCCAAAAGATATTGCTATTTATGGTTTTTATACATATAATGTAGATAAGAATTCGGCCTCCAAATGCAAAAGGAAGATTAGACATTTTAAAAGTTCATGCACGAAAAGTGAAATTATCAGAGACTGTGGATTTGGCTAGTTATGCCCAGAACTTACCAGGTAATTCTTCTCTCTCCTTCCCGCCCCCTCCTCTCCTTAATGCTCTTCTCCCCTAATTATTATTATTATTATTATTATTATTATTTTTAAAGAATTTGTCTTGCTGGCTGGTGGGTTTATGAATTATGATCCATTGGCAATGGAAAAACTATGTTTTCTTGGCGATCAAGAGATGTTCCACCTATGATACTAATGAGTAGTGTAGTACTTGAAATGAACTAAAGGCCGTGGTTCCCCCTCTATTTTGAAATCTTAGTGGTTTCAAACTTATGCTGGTTAATTCTATGGTTCAGGATGGACAGGTGCAAGGTTGGCACAACTTCTTCAAGAGGCTGCTCTTGTAGCTGTCAGGAAAGGGCATAGGTCCATTATACAATCAGATCTAGATGATGCAGTAGATCGACTTACCGTAGGACCCAAACGTGTTGGGATAGACCTGGGTCATCAAGGACAATGCCGTCGAGCTACAGTAGAAGTGGGGACAGCTTTGACTTCACATCTGCTGAGGCGTTGTGAGAATGCTGAAGTTGAGCGTTGTGAACGCATCTCAATTATTCCTCGTGGCCAGGTGATCTCCTCATCAAATTTTGTCCTTGTTCATGTTTTTTAATGTTAAAAGGAAATCCCAAATTTCTCCATTGTGTTATTAACATTCCCAATTACACAGTTAACAGATGGCTGTTTCAATAATCTGTCTCCGTTGTGTTTCCTACCATGTGAATTTAAGTTTGTGTGCAATTTGTTGAATCCTCCGTTCTGCCAAAAGGGGAAAATGGAAAAGTTATCAACTGTACTTCGGCAGCGGGGATCTTTACCTGTTCTCTTGTACATGCAGACTTTGTCCCAAGTTGTATTCCATCGTCTAGAGGATGAGTCTTACATGTTTGAGCGGCGACCACAGTTGTTGCATCGCCTCCAGGTCTGATCACTAAGCTGACTGATTTAACCATCTGTTTCCTTTTTGGATGGACTTAAATATGTTGTTGTTATTGAAGGTTTTGCTTGGAGGGAGAGCTGCTGAAGAGGTCATTTTTGGGCGGGATACATCAAGAGCTTCGGTCAACTACCTTGCTGATGCATCGTGGCTTGCGCGTAAAATAATTACAATGTAGGTGTCTTTAGTATCTTCCACTTCCAGACTTATTTCCTTCTGCGTCTGGAATGCTACAGTTGCTCATTTTACTTCTGGCAGATGGAATCTGGAGAATCCAATGGTTATACATGGAGAGCCACCTCCTTGGAGAAAGAAGCCGAAGTTTGTGGGCCCACGGCTTGATTTTGAAGGCTCACTCTACGATGACTATGGCTTGATTGAGCCTCCTGTGAACTTCAATCTAGACGATGACGTTGCAAAGAGGTCAGAAGAGTTAATATGTGAGATGTATGCGAAGTCTCTAACTCTGTTGAGGCAGCATCATACTGCTTTGCTTAAAACAGTAAAGGTATGTTGTCAATGTGTTGGGGGCCTTATGATGTTTGTCATCTTTTGGACTACCCAATTCTAGCTTCTTTGTCTAAACAACATGTCTCGTTGACACTATTTCCTCATTTCAAAGTTTCACGGCCTGTATCCATAAAATCTACATGTTACCATTCAGGGCGCTTGATTTGTTGCAGATATTGGACAAAACTGCTTGTGGTTTTTCTTTCCACATCTAGAAGAGATAAATTAGAAAGCAATTGTAATCTAATATGCTCTCTGATCTTAGAGTGAACCTAAAACATTCTTATATGGTAACTGCCGCTAACATAAATTATGTTTTATATTTGTTTACCAGTTGCTAGGCTACAAGTTGAAACGATGGGAAATCCCCCGGTCTAGAATGAGACACAGGTTACAGGAAAACTTAAATTTTTTTTCCTTTTTTTTTTTCAGGTTCTTCTTAATCAGAAGGAGATCAGCGGAGACGAAATTGACTTTATCTTGGATAGTTATCCTCAACAGACACCCACAAGCCTCATATTGGAGGAGAGAGATCCCGGAAGCCTTCCATTTTTCAAGCAAAAGCACGAGCAGGAGCAGGAGCAGGATAATGAATTGGAATACAGCCTCTTGTCTTCATGAAGAGCAGTCTTCTAATAATGTGGCTGCAGTTCAGTGCAAGTTTTAAAGCATTCTCCAGAAGGAATATTTGGGTTGCACACAAGCAATGGCAATTATCACAGAGCATGCTGGATCAGGCTCTAAAAATTTTTGTTGTATGCCCAGGGAGGGGGCCTAATGATAGGGTTTGCATAATATTGCCCAATTCATTGCATTTAATTCAACCCATTGGCGAGTATTCTTATTGTTTTGAAAATTTCCAGCTTTTAAGTTCTCAAAATTTGCTTGAGCTTATACAAAAAGGGAAGAGGATAAGAAAATTTAATTGGATATCCTAGAGTCGTATTCTGTTTCTGCATGTGCTTCTCTGCAAGAGAATTCTGCGACCAAGAATTTGTAGTGATACTGCTGCAAGAACTACTACTGTGGAAATACAACCATAGAGCTCAAAGAATTTGTGATGCTTAGAGATTTCTCCTTCTGAACCGGGAATAAACCCAAGATTGTTTCATAAGCAGGCAAGAACAAGAAGAAACTGATGAAGGTTTCTATTTTGAAATGCATTTCTTTTGGGAGGTAAGACTTGCATAGAGAGAGAGGGGGACGGGGGGGGGGGGAGGCAAGAGCATGCAAGTTCAAGCCATTTTTATCTGGTAAAGAAAGTTTTACTAATTGGGCTATTATTTTGCTAGATATTAAACTGTTTCTGAATGCAGTAAAGTTGGCAAGAACATGTCTTTACTCGTTTTCAATACTTTGGCAATTACATACTTCAATTAATGAACAAATTTTATGTCGCTTTCAATTATATTCTCGAATTTCATATTATTTCATCTTTTAATTTTTTTATTTTATTTAATTAAAAAATAATTATTAATTTTAATATTTTTAATTAATATATAAATATCTAAAAAATTAAATAATATGAAACGAATAAAATATTTTTTTAAACCTTAGACAGGGAACATGAATTGAATTTCATGCAATGGAACAAAATTTTGTTTTCTATTTTTCCTTTTGTCGGGGATTTGAGTCGGGGAAATCATGGAAGAATGGGAAACAAAAAAAATGCCAAACAAAATAATGGAGAAACGATGAAAGAAAACACACGCGAGATCATAGTACCACCCAGTACGTGACTAGAAAAAAGGTAGTTTCCGCTAGTTGGGGGCTGCTCTGCAATTGTTCACCGCAAAACCCACAAAATTCAGCAACATTACCCGTCAAGAAAAAGCACATACACAGGAGTCGAATCTTTCTTGATGTTCTGCTTCTATTCTTGATAGAAACAAAAGGAAGAATCGGAAAGGCTGCTGCATATTCAGGCAATGTTTACGATTCTGTGAGAGAGATGAAGAAACTGAGCAATGGCGAAACCATAATCGTAAAGCTTCGAAAGAAAAGGGAGCCCATTAGCAATAAGAAAACAGAGAGCTTTTACGAACTATCCCTGCTGTTATTCGTTTCATTTTGGTGTATTGTCTTCTTGTTCTACTCAAAATTTGGCCTTGTCTATGGTGTTGAAGGTAAAGACCTCCCAGTTTCTTTGGTACCTTCGTAAAATTATATCCCCTTGGCCTTCTTTGAGATGCCCATTTTATTGCTGTCACTGTTTTACGATGTTCTTTTTCTGTAAATTAACAATATGCATAATATTGCCGTTCTTGTGCTCTCGCGCAGAAATTTGGGAACTAATTAGCGATTTCCTGTGCTAGTCAGTTCTGTAGTATTTGTATGTTTCTTTGCCGGTTCAAGAAACTTTAACTTGCCTTTAATATTGGTTTCTTGGTTTCTTAATTATACAATGCATTCCTCAATGCTTTCAAAATTCATGCTTGATCGATTTACAAAGTTGGGCTTTTTGTTTAATTGACTGATTTGCCAATTTGGTACTTATTACTTTGGTCATAAGATGCCAACCATGATTTAATATGGGATCAGTAAGCAACTTATGAAGATGAAATTTAGTCCGGGAAAGCCTTATTGGTTTAAGCTTTTTATATGCAGGGCAATCCTGTTGTTATAATGATAACAGGAGCTCCGGCATTGGCGGTGATAAAGTGTGCAGCTATAAATATCCACTTTCAGAAAATGAGAGCAAGCATTATGCAAATAACGTGTCTTCAGAGGTTAATGCATCTGTTATGTGTAATACCTCATCTATTCATGGTAATAATCTAGAGGATCTGGAGCTCTCGCCCCAGGCAGTTAGTGGACTGGTGGAGGATGTAATTTCTGGCCTTTTAGGATCTACGAAATTTTACTGTGAAGTACAACCACTTGAAGTACAGCAGGAGAATAAATCAGAACTACATAGTGGGAGAAACAATCTAACTCATCCTAACCTGGATGAGTTCAGGACTATCACAAGGCAAGACACAGGTTGGAGCTCTCCAGACCAGCTAGTGAACGTTACCCACCGTCTTGAGCCTGATGGAACACCATATAATTATGCCTCAGCATCCAAGGGTGCAAAAGTGGTTGCTGAGAATAAGGAAGCAAAGGGTTCTAGTAATGTACTAGGGAAGGATCATGACAAGTATCTCAGAAACCCTTGTTCTGTTGGGGGGAAGTTTTTTGTAATTGAGCTTGCTGACGAGACTTTGGTTGATGCTGTGAAAATTGCAAATTTTGAGCATTATTCTTCCAATTTCAAAGAATTCGAGTTATCTGGGAGTTTAGTTTATCCAACAGAAACGTGGACTTCCTTGGGGACTTTTATTGCTGCAAATGTGAAGCAGGCCCAGTGTTTCAAGTTGCCTGAACCAAAATGGGTCAGATACTTGAAGTTGAATTTACTCAGTCATTATGGATCAGACTTTTACTGCACACTGAGTTTGGTGGAGGTGTATGGGGTTGATGCCATAGAACAGATGCTCGAGGATCTTATTGTGACTTCTGGAGAGTCTACTACAAATGGATTACCAAATCCTAATTCCACAGCAACACCTTCAAGATCAGCAGAATCAGGTTCCAGTAACAATCAAGCAGATGATGCCATTCATAATATCACTGAGCCTGTTGGCAAGGTGATGGATAATGTTGATGAGCCAGTTAACAAAGACAGTTCCAAGAAATTGGCAACTACAAACAGCATTCCCGATCCCATGCCAAAAGTCAGACAACAGCCTAATGGAAGAGTACACGCAGATGCTGTCCTGAGGATATTGTTGCAGAGAGTGAGATCACTCGAGCTGAACCTGTCTGTGCTGGAAGAGTACATTAAAGAGCTGAATAAAAGGCAGGGGGACATTCTGCCTGAGTTTGAGAATGAAATGCTAAAATTTTCACTGCTTCTGGACAACAGCAAATCAGACATCAAGAATCTCTTGGAATGGAAGGAGGAAATGGTATGCACCCCTCGCCCCTAGACAACTGAACTGATGGAGAGTAGATTATATACATTTTAAGTTCCTCACATTTCTTATTCTTATTCAGGAGCAAGGAATAAATGACCTCAAGTCATGGAGAGCAACTATTTTAACACGCATTGATTTTTTGGCCAGAGAAAATTACCTTTTAAGGTTAACTATCTTACATATATCTACTATTCTTTGCAGGTCCACTAAAATTTTCTTGGTATTTTTGAATTGTATGTTCCGGTAAATAACTGAAAATTTTGGCAATTTATCTCATTGCAACTGTAGCATATAACCAATGCTTTTTTCATTTGTTCGGCTCATATCCAATGATTGGACTGGCTGATAATGCTAGGACAGAGCTTATATAGTTATATCACATGGTTTATTCCAGTCCTCTTACCAAAAAGAGAGTCCTCTTTTGTCATTGACTGACATGAGAATAAACCTGGGAGAAATTTTTCTTATTTGTGCTGTACTTATTTAATCTTGTGTCCTGATTGTCTAAAAGCCGTCCAAGAATTATGCTCAAGGATTTTTAATATTTTCTTCTATCAGGAGAAGATTTGTGTCTTAAAAACTATTGCCATTATAATAATCTCATGTATCCAGGATGCATGACGTTCATGAAAGCACCCAAAAGAATCTGTGTTTCATGTTTATCATAGATATTATCTGGTTTATTCTTATTTTATCTTCATATATATATGTATTCTGGTGGGTTCGAGTTTCAGTTTGACAACATTGGAGCTGTTTATTAGTGGGTAGGCTTATTGTTCAAGAGTGTGAAATTTTCCTCTAACACAAACTACAATCATGATTGTCGAGCAGCAGAAGACTCTTCCCTCTGAATTATCATTTTTACCTGCATTTGATATAGAGATGTGTAAGATCCAAGAATATATTGCACAAATGATTAAATGATTTATTCAATCAGTCCCCAGCTCATTTTAGGTTCTTGGTGATTGATTGTAGTTTGTTAAAATGGTTATCGTGATAGAATATCATCTCTTTTCCTGGTTCTAGCTAATTTAGACGTAGTTGGCAGCACATTTGCACTGTTACTATGGTTTGTTTTTGTTACAGTAACATGTGTATATTGCTATGAATGCTTTTATTCTGGTTCTTTGCTTTGAACGTGAAAGATTAGAATTGGTATTTGTTTTTGTTCATTTCTTGATGTGCTTTGCATACTCTTATCTTCTTTTCCTATTGTTCCACAGATTAGATGTTCAAAAGGTTACGATTAATCAAACAACATTGGAAAAGAAAGAGCTTGCTGTTTTCATGGTAAGCTTTTCTTTCGCATGTGTTGCGATTCTAAAGTTTGTTTTAGATAGGGTTTCATCAATTTTACAAGTCTGCCTTCATAGTACGATCCGTACATCTAGAGGTTGGATGCTTATACTCATCAGCAGTTGTATTACCCTATTCATCATGTTGGTTGGCAGTTAGTCTCGTGAAATTTGTAGCTTTAGAAGTTGAACATTGTATAGGGCCTATGCTTCTTGTCTAACTTAGTACCTTAAGATTGTTAACATTGTAAAGTCAAGATTCTTATATTTTGCATTTGTGATGGCCTCAACTGTCAAACCTAAGCTTCTTGTTGCATTTGACTGCAAGAATGAACAGTCCTTTGTCTAACAAGATGCCTCAGGTTTGATAGCCAACCTTTGACTCTGAAACTATGTAAGAACTTATTAGTTCAAGCTTTAATGGGAAGTATGATGAGAAACATAAGGAGAGAGAGGGAATGAAGAGCAATTCATCCCCCAACATTTCTTAGAAAAAATCTCAATTTAATCCTCCAAATATTTTATAAACCATTTTGGTCCTCAAAAGCTTTTAAGCACCTCTTTGGCTATACTGGCATAAAGGTTGAAAAAGAATATTCTGAAAGGAAGAATTGAATACAAAAGAAAGGAATATGAATTCTTCAGGGAAACCAAACAAACTTCAAAATTAAACTCTTGAGATTTGAAATCAGTAGCACACTATTATACTTATTAGGTGTTTAATAAATTGAATATGTTTTATAAGGAAAAAAAAACACTCAACCTTTACAAAATAGGAAGAAAACATTGCAAATAACATATTCCTTCACACAATTTAAAAAAAATTAATTAGTATCTTAAATTCATACAACTTTGTTTATATATTCTAAAAGTACCATTGAATTTAATGTTTTCCCTAACAATTTTCTTGTTTTTTTTGTTCAACTCTCTTTCTAAAGTTATTGCACTTTTATTTTTTAAAATTATTTAATACAATGGTATAGTAGTAAAATTAACATTAATAACACTTAAATTTTTTCAATGTGATAAATAAAAAGAGACGTCAAAACTTTTCGATTGTAACAGTTAAATAGGGACGAATGGAGTAGTAGATAGGATTGCAATACCCTTGGTTATGTCGTCTTACAAAGAATCTCATTTAACAAAAATATAAAATTGATAAAATTAAAAAACAAATCACACAAACATTTATGATCAACTTTCACTCAAATGCAATCCGGGAACTAGAAACTTAGACTTGGGAGAGCCGAGTTATATTAAAAAAAATAATATTATAATTTACGGAAAAAAAAATGAGAACGAATTATAAGATTTTTAAATGATTTTTTTAATTTTAATTTTTTAAAGATAAATTATAAATTTTTAAAAAAATTTGCAATAACTAAAAATCCACCATCGATAAAATAAAATAAGATTCATACAGAAACAGCAATACTAGAATTTATATTACATTATAAAGAATAAATAATTAATATTTGTATGAAACTTCACATAGCGAACGAATTGGCGATAGGATTCAAATAAAAGCAGCAATATTATCATATTACAGTATAATCAGTAAATAATTAATATTTATATGAAATTTCACATCTCGAAAGAATTGGCCGAGTTGATAGATAGGTAAATTTTTTTATTACTGTTATTATATTTGTATTTGAATTGATGATGATGATGTTATTGTCGGTATTATTTTATAAATATATTAAAAATAAATTATTTTGTAATTATATATATATATATGTTATCTCATATAAAAATATTAAATTGTATAGTTAACATAATAATAATAATAATAATAATAATAATAATAATAATAATAATAATAATAATAATAATAATAATTTTATTTGAAAAAGAAAAAAATAAAAAGAGAGAAATGAGGGACATTTGGCGAGTTATTGAGGATAGATGAGAGGATGGAGGGTTTAAGGAAGAAAATATGTGGCCTATTCGAATAAGCATGCATATTTAGGGTATAAAATGGATAAAAATTGGTTTTAGATGAGATTTGTAAAAAAAAATTATTAAATATATAGAATCAGGTAGAGTTCAAAAAGAGAGTATATGATGTGTTGATACTTTTTAAAAAATGAAAATTATATACTCCTTTCATCGTAAAAATCATGTCAAAATTTTTATTTTTCTTATACTAAAATATTTGTCAATCTCACAAATAAATAATAAATTTATTACTTATATTCTTAATTTATCCATTCTTCAATCAAGAATATGTACATTTCCAATAAATCATTAATGAATATATAGAGGAGAATAATTAATGAATGTTTACTTTTATTTAGAAGTATAATAGTCATTTTCTATTATAATTATACAAGTTTTAGTAATTTCTTAATCTACATGTCATGTTCTAAATTGATATGATTTTTAAAATGGAGGGAGTAAAGTAGTAATATATTTGAATTAAAATTTTAACTTGAAATAAGATTAAAAAATTATGATCGAAGTAAAGTCTTAGTGTTAACGGAGAAGAAAAAGAAATTCCATGGACTATTATGGCAAATTTGCTAACCTTAAATGTTCTTAAGTGGGAAATTCTTATATGGATCCGGTCCATAACACCACCTGTGGACCGGGTCCCTTGCTGATTGACACATGTTCTCCTCTATTATTTTATTGGGAATTCAAATTTTTTCTTTGTTTTTTCCTTTTTCCTCCCTAACGCAAACCATGGTTAACTATGGTTGAATTTCATTGTCTGAAAACTAGAGAAGTCTGCCAATTTACGGCCCGCATCAAATCTTATGCACTTTTGAACTCTGCTTTGCTCTGTCTCACTCTCGTTCCTCCCTCACTCAGTCTCTTTCTCTTTTGCGCCGTCGGACATCCGCCAGAGCATAGAATCTTCCTCTTGATCCTTCACTCCGAGTTAGCATAGAATCTTCACTCCCTCACTTTGTATGTCCTCTCTTGCACCGTCGGAACTCCGCTGGGCCACCTCCTCCTTCTCTTTCACTATTTTTCTGTCACTACTCTCACAGTATCAACAATGTCGACCGGAGTACAATGACAGATCTGGTCACTCTCTTAGTTAAAGCAAACATCTAAATTTTTGGAATCTCTGCCAAATTTCCCTTTGCAAACATTAGATCCCTCTCTCGTCAACTTTCTCTGTCTCTCTCTACCTCTCACCTCTCTCATCCTCCTCTCTCTATCTTTCTTTCTGCATATCCTTCCAGTCGGTCGAGAATGTGATTTCGTTTCTAAATCTTGTTTAAATTCCCAACTCACAAATCTGATATTCTACCAGTTTTGACGTTCAATTTGCACTTCAGAAAGAAAGTTTTGAATTTTTTACTTTAAAAGAAGAATACACAGCAGCTCCAAAACTATTCACCATAAGAGGATATTCTTCCTTCTAGTTTATATGCACTGTAATATGATTATTTAGCTTACTCTTTCTATGCGTTGAGTTGTCTATGTGGTTGGCTCTGTATACATGCCTATGTACGGATTTCAGAGGGCTGGGCAAACACCTGAAAGACATCCTGTTAGAACCCTTACATGCATCAGATATGCATTACGCAACGAAAATAAAAGGATTCTAAAGAAGAGGATCGCATGTATGTGTAATAGACGGATCAAAAGGACAAATATATATACTTTAACGGATGTCTCTATCGTTCAAAATTCTTCAATTGCTCCAGCATAACCAGAGCTATACGTCTTCGCCACTGGAGTCTAATTGTAGGACTCCCTCTAGCAATATCCACACAAACGATGCTTACTCAAGAATGCCATAATACAGTCTCTGTGCTAGTAATAAAAGAACGGCACAGAGAAAGAATGGCCGCTAGGGTTATTATTTTCTGAGAACAGAAGAATGAGAGAGAGAAAAATCGTGCGTGTGTTCTATGTTTTTTCCTTTTTTTTAAGTCGAGAGAACAATTCTCATAATATATCAAAAATATATCTAGCTTTAACTATGGTGTTATCCCCGAAATTGGGCGGAAACACGTTTCTGTGAATTCTAATCAAATTAGAATTCACAAATTGCAATTGGAAACCATAAGTTTTAGCAATCATAATTTGGCTCACAATTATAACTAATTATAATTTGGCCACAATTACTTCTATTCCTCATAATTAACCACATAATGTTATCAAACAAAATTTTGAGTACTTAATTTTCTATTGTGTATGACCTATTAGGTTTCCCAATCTATTGATAACGAATATGAATTAATTTAAATATCTTTGAGATTAATAATCCTTAATGATTTAGAATTAACTTATTATTTTTTATCAGGATTGTTTTATTAATTCATCAATTAATAAACTCATATTCAACAAATCATGAGCTAGCGACACATTATGACCACTCAAGAGTTCAGGAAGTCAAGTGACTTGACATGAACCATTCAATAACAAATTACAATGTAATAAATTTCTTTCACCATACAATATCTCATTCAGTTTGGAGTACGGAATTAGTATCAACTCCCTCCAGAATATAAATTAATTCTAACCTCGAATATAATAGTACTTGTACTAGGAATCCACTACTCTAATGTGTATCAATTGGAACTATTTTCAATACACAATTACATTGGCCAATGATTTCACGAGTAGTAATTCTAACAAGTGGCCATGAGATATTCACCTCTACTATTAGGAGTGATGAATCATTTATTGACCCTCCCAACTATTTTCGTTTACCTCATATTATACCCAATATTCATCTCATAAGCGGCCCTCGATCTGGTTCCAGAGATTGGAATCAAAATACAATACTCAACAAACAAATTACTTTAGAAATTTCAAGTCTAAAGATACTTGCATGTTTGCTATAGTGAGATTTTATCACCGACACTAAATAGTTATCCATATGATTATCTCATAATTAGGTCATCCAATGTACTTGTTCTATTAACAAGCATTCATGTTTTAATTTTGAGTATCACAATACTTACGGATGTGAGAATCACCGCTTGATCAGATCAGGAAGTCTAATACGTGTTAGTCTTAACGCATTAATGATATCCTATCTCATTAATACTACGACTAGGGAATATTTAATTACTAACGCAATACAGTGTAGTAAGAATCTCACATTATGATCTCTATTATGATTTCTTAACACAGTATTGTATTAGAGATTTTATCTAACAATTATTTTACACAAAAGTAAACAAAATAAACTAAAAGATAAATAATGCCTTTTTATTAAAACAAATGTGTCATATACAAAGTACAAGTGATTGTCTTTAGGGTACAACACTAACACATCCTTTGTTGATATTTGGAATGTTTTGAAATATTCAATTTTTTGCTATATTTAAGAATTTTCCCAACCAGCTAACGGTTTCCAATTTAATTCATTTTAGTGTGGAGATTGATGGTTCATTTGGAGATATTGATGGTGCAAAGGAAACTGGTTCAAAGAAACGGTGAACTACCCTTCCTTTGTTTGTGTTCATTCTATTGCGTGTTATGTCATACATTTTGAGCGTGTTTGTCCAATTCCTATTAAAGTTGTTAATTTGTATGCATTGAATTTCTTTAGTTTATGGAGTACTCTGATTTTGAGGTATTAGCAACAAGTTGCATGAGAAATAGTTTTCAATTGGTTGGTTTTGTTTTATATGTTGCATCCTTGTCTTTTTTTTCCCTACTACACAATAAGGGAGAAAAAAAAAATGAAAAAAAGAAGGGGACCAAAGTGAGAAGTAGAATGTGCTTGCCTAAGTCATAGTTGAGCTTGTGTCTCCTAGTCTCATTCATTGGTGAATAAAAAAAGAATGCCACTAAGTGACTGAGACATTAGGTGCTGACGGAAAAGTCATGTGACAATAGGCTATTATTTCTAGTTGGTTTATACATATGGTTGAGAATAGCATGCCTGGAGTTTATACCTTGGAAAGGAGCAGGGAACCTTTATTTTTAGTGTCTCTTATATTAGTTTTAATTCTACGATGAAGTAAAGTAGTATTATCTGGCTGAAAGTTTTTATCTCTATGTTCATTTGTTGCTCAAAAATCTAATGTTTAGACACATAAAATATGCAGCTGATATATTATATAATGGAAGGCATATGATCTACTTCTCTAAATCAACCAATGACTAATCTTTTGTGTTTTTCTAACCCCCCTTGGTATAGTGCAAGAACTAAATCATGTGCTTCACCAAGTTCCAAAACTTGACGGAGAAACAACATAGAGATAGGCTAAATGATAAATGTGTACATTTTTTTAGATTTTTCATTTGTCCTCTTCTCTTATTCCTACCTTGTCTTCCTATCACATGTAACTATTGTGCCAAGTCCATCAGCTTTGTGGAATTAGGGGCTTTGATTGAACTTGGGAGGCCTCCCAAAACTATTAAACCTGCTATTTTGGTTGATCATTGGTAATTTTTATTTTCACTAGAAATTACTTGAGTCTTCCCTCATAGTGCTTCCTCTTTCTCATTCTTTTGATGTCTTTGTTTGTTTTACTATTTAGGTTTTTGTAATGGCAATTAAAACATGAGCTTGGATGCACAAAATCTATGTGAAAATGCTGGGACGTAAATAACTCTTATGCTGTGATTAATTTCTACACCTAAAACAAAGTCTATTTAAAGTGAACTTATCCCCTTTCACTAGTTCATATGCATATGTATCGTTAGACAAATGAACTATATGTCTATATCTATACCTAAAACAGAAGCTAATTTAGTCAGAGAGGCTGGAGAAAAACTTAACAAAGTATTTCTTTTGTTAATTTGTGGTCGCTATGTACCATATAATTTTGGAACTAAAGCACTTTATATAAGTTCTGTAAAAGAAAAAAAATAAAGGATGACATTTCAAGTTAAAACGAATGATCCTAGTAAGATCTCAACTAACATATTCTTTTCCTGCCTTAGAACTATGACACTAACTTCAGTTTTCTGTTTCCATTAGGAAAAAGAAAGGATATTTCCATCATTCAAAATATGATGTAGAGTTCTTTTTGAACTGATGGAATATGCTTAAGTTGAGGTTTTGCATGGTTCAAAGACAAAATTTAATTGGGTGTAATGAATTAGATGCTTTCTTTCTTGTTCAAGAGAAAATAGAATTTCCAAATTACCAAACCTTACGTATAGCTTTTTACATGCTATCAAGGGGAATACCCATACTCCTCATCTACAACCTTGTGCATGCTTCTACATTGGTCTTTTCATACATTTCATATTGAAGAAGCTCACACGAGTAGCTTTCTTTTAATAATATCAAAGAATGAAAAGTATTAAGATGTTTTAGAGAATGAACAGAGAAAAAAAAAGTTAAGATACTAATTTCAAGGTTTACTGTATTTGGTATGTAATGCCTTATGAAGTTGCTAGGGAATAAAAACAAGATTCTGATTCCAGATCGAAATATGTACTGATCTTTTCATTTATTGTTTTTGAAACAAAACATGTCTCTGAAAAAGTTATATGTTGTTTTTGAAGGGAGACAACATGGCATATTTGATGATTGGGTAGACTGCCATAAAGCAACTAATGGTTATAAAGGAAATCTTTTCAAGTTTTTTTCATCGCTTGAAGAAGCTGAGCATGCATGGTTGTCCTAAAAATGCAAACAAAGAAGCTCCTAGCACCAAAATAAACCAAAAGGATTCCAAGGGGACATCTTCTTCACATTTTGTTCCGCCTCTACCCCCACAGCCCCCTCCTAGATGGTTGAAAAAGGAATGATATATTCAGCTTAGTTCACAGTTGTACAAAGTTGTATTTCAATTAGCATGTTGATTAATGCGTTTGGAATGATTCATTTCATTGTACTACATTTGTATAGGGATAAGTTGGCTAATTCATGAATCAGTTTGTTTTCATAGTTAGCAGATTCTTTCTTGTTTGATCATGATATTGGTTTCTAATAACATTTGTGGTATATACAGATGGCATTTTTTGCACTAGCCTTTGCTCAAAAGTTGGCCAATAGAGATTGATTGAAATGGTGTTGTGTAGTTTATTTATTGTTAGCAGAACACCTTGTAGTTGATGGGAATGATCCAGTTAACTGCATATACCAAATACATTGTCCATTTTTGTAGGATCCTAATGATCTAATTAACTATTGTGTTCATATTAGATGAATCCAAAGTGATAAGCAAAATGTTAACTGCATATTCCAAAATGTAGTATTGACTTTGCCATCTAAAATATATAGCAAATGCAGTTTCCTTTTTGATAGGGTGTAGACGATCCAAAATGTCAATTAAATAAACCAAATGTTGTTTGTTTTTTACTGCATATACCTTTCGCTTCTGTTTCTATTTTCTCCCCTTAAACCAGCCATTGACTTTTTTTTGTGTTGCCATGGCATATGTTTCCAGCAGGCCAATCACAACCTGATTTAAACTAGTTGCCAGGATTCAGGAGATAAAAAATAAAATAGTCTATGTTGGACAAACAATCTGGAAAAAATTGTCATTATTGATTAACAATACAACTAATATCTGAGTATACAACAAAGCATTTTCACTATTACAAATTCATTACAAAAGTGGCACTTCTACAGTGATTGATAAACATATTGTTCTGCCCCAGCATAATAAAGAGAGGAGCTCTTATCCTCAAAAGTCACCAACTTTTAGAAAATCCAAATTGAAGAACCATATCTTTTCTCCATTAGTAATCACTCTCAACAGTTAGCTCCTCATAATGAATAGCATCTTATCAGTTGATGGGTTAGCCTACAAGACAGTATATCATTTCCAGTTAGCATTTCTAAAAGTAAAACAAAATAGTCCAAGTCATGGAAACATAAATCAATTGGTAGAGAAGGCATACCAAATGCCAAATGCTAAAGGCAAACATAACTAGATAAATTGTATTCAACACTTGGAATATACCAAATGCCCTAGAACCAACCTTTCAGTCTCGGTAAAATGATCAAGTAAGAAGTACTTCAATCTTAGTAGTATTATTGAATAAAGAATGGATAGATGCAAAGAGAAAATAAGCTAATCTAGATTGTGACTAATTCATCCTAGGACCTATTCTAATGTGAACAAACTACTGCTTCCTCAAATGTAGCAGTTTCAAGGTCAATTTGATTTAAAATATAATAACATTTATGGGACATGCTTACCCATGCTAATTCTTCTCTCTGATTAGCAGAGCACCATATACTACCAGCTGCACCATATGGACCATATCTTATATTTTTGAAAAATGGTCATAATATTAAATTTATTTAACCAAAAAGGGAAAAAAAAACTTAGTTAATTTAGCTTACCTTTCCTATTGACTCAGGTTTTAGCCAACACAGGACAAATCTTCTCAGAAGATGATTACAGTAAAAAATGAGCAAATATCACATTCCTGTGCTATCACCACAAAACACAAAAGGAAACAAAGTAAAAAAGTTTGGAAGAAAAGTCATGTCAAACATGAGCAGTTTTAAGACTGAAGTAGCAACACCTTCTTCAGTCTTCATCTTTTGATAGCACAAATCCATTTCCTTCTAGGACCACGAGTGAATGGCATATGGGAGACTGAATAGTGGTAGACGGTCATAGTATGACAAAAAAGTGAATAGCCAGTCCTGCAAGCTTCCTATAATAACCAAACAGGGAAACAAAAAATGCATCTAACTGAAAAGAACCTGAAACTGACAAAATACTAAAATTAAGTCTGAAATTAAAAATTGCACTTCTAATAACATGCCTACACCAAGATCATCTTATTACTACCCACTACCCCGAGGAACTATACATCATACATGCCAAAGTTTACGACACCCATAACAATGCATTAACCTTCCTTATTGTGAAAAAAGCAACCTGCAACAAAAGAGAAGAAAAGGAACACAAATCTATCTACTAGTTGTATATGTATAACTAATTAGCTATTTGCTCTCCAACCTTGAAAACAAGAGGGGAGCTTTGAAAAATGGCAAAGAACTGAATATGAGCACTTCTTTCGTAGAAAGATTGTGAAACCAAATGTTAATCCAGTTTACAAGGACTGCCCATAAACTAATAAGGTATTGTTTAATAACAAAATGCAGGCAAACCTTAGCTAAATGAAAAAAGACAATTAGTAGTACAACTAGCATTAGAAGCAACATCCATGCCAAACTCCAATACAACACTAAATTCCTTAATATTACACAAGACATTCCAACCAAGTCAAATACTTAACAACACTAGACACAACTTCAAATTTAAATCACATGAGCACAATCCCAATTGGTTAGCAGTAGCAAAACTAACCGTAGCAGCAATACATTAGGTAGCATCATTTTGGGCCACATCTAAAATGTCATCGTTTATATCATCCTATTAAGATAAAATAATAAATGACTTGCAAATTTTGTTCAAAATTTAAATGTTGCATAATTTTTTTTTAAAAAAGGCCAGAAACAGAAATAAATGTAGCAACCTTATGCTTACCACTACAAGCTTGTAACATAGATGTAAATGATGGATAAGAAGCAATAACCTTTAAGAAAAGACATCAAATAAAAGTAAACTCCCCGAATCATAAACCATCATTTAAAAAAATCAAAAGAAGGAATGTAAGACAACCTCATAATTCCAACCAGCATTTGGGAGTATCTGAGATTGTTGTACTTATTTCTTCATTCAATGGAAAATTTCCCAATTCGGGAGTATTTTGGGTTCCATTTCTGCTTGCAATAGATTGTGACTTCCTTCTTTTTCCTGTATTAAACCAGAAATGTAGTATTTAAAGCAGATAAGACTAACAGTAGGTAAACCAGACACACTAAATTTCTAATAAAAAAGCAGCAAAACCTTGGGAATGGCCACCCCTTATTGAAGATCTCATTTGATGCTTCTCAAAATGACCTTTTAGACTTTCACCCATTTCTTTATCCTTCGCTCTTATTCGACTGAGATCTTGGATAATAATATCACACTCATTTCCATCTTTAGAAGCTAAAGTCTTATTGTTCAGCACTCTATTATCCTTAATTCTGGTTGTGTGTATGCTTCAATGTATGTGTTTTCCAGTATTCATCAAGCTTTTGATTAGCACTTTCTAGTGCTTGCCATAAAATAAGCCTATTTGTCTCGTGAGGTCTACATTTATTAATAACATTGTAAGAAAATTTCATGACTTGATTTGTGAAAACAATGTCCGAATCAGTACCTTGCATGTTTCGATCCATATCACTTACGCGCTTTCTAGCATTTTTACCCCACCTTTTTAGCAAATATGAATTCGGGATTTTGGCAATATTCTTTACCTTCAAAGCTGCCAATGAGTGTGTGCAAAGTATACCTATGCTCTCAAATTTCTTAGAACTACATTGAATAGATCCATCTTTTGTGTTGAGAACTACTCTGCTTGTCTGATGGCCCCATTTGGTCTCCACAATCACTTTTAAGCTATAGACTGATTTTTCAACAACTTTTTATTCTTCACTAGATGAAACATATATGCCCATAAATTCCTTCTCAAAAAAGTGGTACAGTTTGTGAGTATAAAATTGGGTAACTTATTGTAACATTGCACTAGATCGTATTACAAATGGAGGTTTCCCTTATGCACAAGTAAAATCAGCCTCTGCTTAATTTTGGCGCCATTCTCCAAGTTCTCGCTCAAATTCAAGAATAAATTTCATCAATGAACATGCTCTACTCCCAATGCCATTTAATATACACTATTAGTGCTCTCACTTCTTAAGGTTATTTTGAATCCCTCACTGAATGTTTCATTAGAAAAACCAGTGCACCACCTATCTCGAATATTATACAATCTTTCCAACCACTTGTGACTATGTAAATTATAGTTTGCAATCATCTTGGACCATGTCTGCTCGAACTCTTCTTCTGTCTCACACCCTGTCAAACATTGTGGAACAAATTTTGAAAACCGCTGTCATTATTAGGCCACCCAAGTACGATGGAGCGTTTTTGCAAATATGCCACAATCAGAACCTATACAGGTTGTCTGCAAACATGTTTTGACAGCTTTCATAATTGCATAGTCATGGTCAGTTATAAAAGTCATGGGTTACTTGTTGCCCATCGACTCTAAAAATGATCTAAATACCCGCTAAAACGAATCTAAATTCTCATAAGATAAAAATGCACATGCAAACATTATAGTCTGCCAATGATGATTCATTCCAATAAAAGGTACACAAATCAAGTTGTACTTATTAGTCCTATAGGTAGCATCCAAAACAACAGCATTACCAAAGTAATCAAAATCAATTTGAGATCTACCATCTCTCCAAAAAAAGTTGTGAATTCTTCATTCGTAATCTAACTCCACGTCCCAATAAAATATTTTCTCCTTATTGGCTTTTTTGTTTGAAGTGATTTACAAGACTTTGACCATCCCTTTTTTCAATTATTGAATTTCTTCGATTGTTGAGTTCATTATATGCATCCCTCTTCAAAAAATCAATGCTTCCAATACCACCACTTTCTTTCGACAAATAAGATAATGTTTGAGAAGTCTTGATTTCGGAGCTTACTAAGGACTCCAATATGTCTCCCTGAGCTTTTGTTACACGCCGAGCTGATCTTAGCAAATGCAGTTCATATGTCTTAGCCATCTCGTGATTATGGTCTTTTTGTATTTTATTTACTTTCCATTTTCCATTAGAATCAACTTCAAATTGAACCATTGCCTTGCAAGTAGTTCTAGTCTCCAGTCTTTCATGAGAAGACCCACTCTCATTTTCATATTTTTTTAATTCCTTACTTTGAACAAAAAATACTTTGGATCTAATATTCTTTGTTCCCTACACATAGTATTACTTTCCTTTCCTTACACTAAATCCACAGACATGCGCATATTCATAGTACAACTCATATTCTGCCTCTTGTGAATCCACAACAATGTTCATAAGTTTTTTTTTTTCCAATTCTTGGATAATAGCATCGCGACCATTAGCTTGATTTTCTAATTCATTCATTGTCTCATGCAATACTTGAACCTCTTCCATGTCATCTTCAATATCATTTTATTGTACAAACTGAACCTCTTCGTTCGAGCCATTGTCAACATATATGCTATCGCCGTAGCTACTCATCCCCTTTTTCAAATATTGATAGAAACCAACACCAAACTCACAACTATTAAACAAACTTTGCGGAAAATGAATTCAGCCAATTATAGAAATCATTTTCCTAAAGAATGACTTCTACAAAATTACCAAAATGCCATGTAAAACTAATATCCAAAAAATGATGGATGAGTTCTAACAACAAAATTTAAGTTAAAAAACAAACCAAAAAAAAATTCATACTATAGAATTTCTAATAATGTAGCATTAAAATATTAGATGCTACATTATAATGTGGCATAAAAGTAGTGTACCATAAAAATAGTCACTGTATAGAAAGACATGAAAATTTTTTCTATATAGGCTCGAAAGTAGTTTAGTACTTGATGTATAGCGAACTAATGTGTCGAGAAAGTATGGAAATTTAGTGAAGTTTAATTCTTATACCCAACAAGCCTATCCTATTAAATGAGTTAATGATTTATTTAATGTTGTTAATCACTTAAAAACTTTCCAAGTTAATCAATACCCCCATGAGAAATGATCCATAATGCAAATTACTCATGCATATTCTTTTGTAGCATTTTTTTAAAACCACTATTAGGCTTCCATGTAACATACAAACAAAACAAATGCTTAAGAGTTAGCAAAGTATTAGTTTGAGTTACAAACCATGACTGCTTGCATCATAATACAATGCACATGACTGCTTAAACATGCATAACCAAACTAGTAGCAATAGAACCTTACACTCTAAAGTAGATCATCAAGGTTTAAGGGTCAAGAAGCACACTTATTTCAATTAATGGAAGACATTCAAAAGAACACTCATCGAGACATGCAGAGAGAACAAATAATTATGTACAAAATGCATATTATGTACAAGTTGTGAGGTTTTCTTTACTTTCCTCAAGTCAAGTCCATTATCTCTACATATATTCTTGTTTACAAGTCTTTTTCCATGTATGGTGTTGATTATTTATTTTATGATGCAAATTGAATCACTGGAAAATATCCTTTTTAACCTACAAAGATACAAAATGTATGGGATTTTGCATAGTGAAATCTTTGCTCACGTTTGGTAGTTTATATGATTGTTTCCTTAAACAAGGTGCAACAAAAAATTCAAAAATTAAGAATCTCATATTAGTTACATTTTTTACCCTTAAAAATCTCATATTAGTTACATTTTTTACCCTGAAAAATATCATATTAGTTACATTTTTTCTCATGCAAAGTTAATTCATGATTTTTTCCAGAAAATATTTTTTTATGATGAACTTCGCCATCAAATGTGAACTCTAATTCCTACATTTTGTTAAGAAAGAAATAGTTTTCTTACTTTGATTTCATGGATCTAATTGTTTGTAATGCAATCCATATTGATACTGAATGCGCACTAATGTAGAGTAAGTGCAACAAGATCTTTGTTGCATTAGATTAGTCATGAGCAGGCAAAGTGAAGCCACCTTGTCTATCAGAATGATATGAGGACAAATTAGAACTGGGACCTTTTTAAAATATTGCAAGCAAAAGCAAGGAGGGGTGCAAGAAATCTAACCTCAATCCAGTCGAAGTGTTGGAGTTGCACATCGAACCTTGTTGCTCTGTTTCAAGTTAAACTCTTATCAGTGATAGTGAAGATGTCATAAGTTGGTCCGCCAACACAAAAGAGAGAGAGTGTGTGCAAGCGAGGACAGACAGAGAGACAGAGTGGAGGTGTTGGTGTTCACATAAGATTTGGTGCTTTGGCGATGGCTAGAAATGAAGTATTGAAGAAATTACTAGTGACAAATCTAGTCGACATTGCAAATGGCTAGAAACAAAGGCGTATTGTTGACTGGCAGGAAAGAAATAGAGGGACAAGATGTCCGACGACGAGTGAAAGGGGGAGCGACAGTGATTAGATCTATCACTACACTACGGTCGACATTGGGGCCATGAATATAGCGACGGAGGGGAAAGCCGGAGTCCAACTAGATCTATTTGCAAAATGGAAGAAGATGGTGGCCTCAAATCGACAGTGGCGGAGAGAGAGAGAGAGAGAGAGAGAGAGAGAGAGAGAGAGAGAGAGAGTGCTTGAAATTGTGTGAATTGCGAAAATTAGCGTACTTTTAGACAATGAAATTCAGCTATGGTTAACCAGTGTTGCGTTAGGGAGGGAAAAAAAGAAAAAAATTATATTCTAATAAAATAATAAAGGATGACAGGTGACGATCAGTAGGAGATCCGTGCACAATTAGAGCTGTGGAACGAATCTATATAAGAATTTTTTTTTCGGAAACATAATTATTTTATATTAATGCCCTTTTTTTTTCTTTTTCTTTTTAATATCCCCTTCTTCCAATTGGGACAGCACCCGTCAATTTCACTCTCTTTATACACACGATCTAAACATCGCCCTCCGACTTCCCCCCCTCGCTGTGTCTTCCGACTCTTCCCTTCGCCACCTTCACTTCTCCACATTGAGTTACCACCACCCCCCACCCCCAAGAGAAAATCAACAGCTTCATTGGTGCTCAGACCAAAAATCTGGGGTTTGGAAGCAAGAAAGCCATAGGGAATTGTAGAAACCTAATATTCTCATTTTTATTCTCTCGCACACTTCAGACATTTGCGTCTGTGGAAACCGTCGCCCACAGATTGCTAGGGTTTTTAATTTCTGTAAAATTTTGATGTTTTTCGAAGAATTGATGACTTATGAATGGAGATTATCACCTCTAATTTCTTGCCATGTGATTTCTCGTCTCTTCTTTTACTTTTTATAGCTGTTATAGTAGCTGCTGTTTGTTGTGTCTCTGCAACTCTCTTCACCTTCCGGTCGAAATCAGTGCCATCGGACGGTGGTGGAGTGGCGGTATTTAAGAAGCCCTGCGATTGTGTTCGTTCCTGCAGGGGGAGTGAGGAAATTTGTGAAACGACGGCGCTTTTGAACGGAGGAAATAGTGTTGTTGGTGAATTGAACGAGGAGGGTGCTACTAGTTGTTGTGGTCTTGACGATATGGTGGAGAAGGTGGTGGCTGTGCCGGCGGACAGGCTGACCGGGGCGTCCATGATGGAGCAGTTGGTGCCGGAGATCACAACGCATGCATTGAGTTATTTGGACTATCCTAGTCTTTGTAGACTTTCCATGACCAATTCCCTTATGCGCAAGGCTGCCAATGATGACAATGCCTGGAAAGCGCTCTATCATAAGGTACATTTTTTCCCCTTGCAATAAAAGCTTCGTTACCTTTTAGAGCAAATAGATGCCGTTTGCTATTATTTTGGAATGTTTTGGTTTAAGATTGCAAGATTGTAACGGTTTGATTTGTGTTGGATGGAATATATGCTTTTGTGGGGAATTTTTGTTTTGCATTTTCTGACTGTGGAATGTCAGGTTATTAATTCTTTCCCAACTTTGAACCTTCAATGGGTGACTTTATTTGTTTAAAGTGGCATTTTTAACACATTGAAACTGTTAAATTTTGCTATTCGATAGAACTTTTGGTTGTTTTGCTAGTGGTGTTTAATTGCTAAAGGAAAGATTAAAGAATGTTTTTGTATTTTTTAATGTTTTTAAGAGGTGTCATCAACTGAGCAGACCGAGGTGTGTAAAGGACTTGGGCCACATTAAGTAAATTTTGTTCGGAATATAACTAAATATTGTTCAATGCAAATATATGGTGTGTCGAGGGAGCTTACAGAGGGTAAATCACAATGTCTTCTGCTTTGTCTGCTTTCTTGGGTATGTGGCCCATCATTCTGCCAACTGCAAGAAGCGGTGGATAGGCCATTCACCATTCGATGGGTATGTGCATGGTGGAAGAGTGACTAGGAGTTTATTTGTTAGTTGAAGGGTTAAGAATGAGTTCTGCTTTGTTGCAACAATAAAATTCAGTATCATTTTACTCTTTTTATGTGTGATTTTAATTACCCATGAGGTAATAAGACATGCAGAGCTGGCAGCTGGAAAAAACATGAGGATGCATTTGATTGATGCGTCCATAGTATTGCAAGAGATTCTTTGGAGATCCAGATGACTCCATTTAATTTCTCTTTGGTTTTTTTGGAAATGTTTTGGTGTGGATTAGTTTGTTAGTCATCAAATATCTCTTTGCAAATTAGTTTTCCCTGATAATTGCCATCTTTTGTACTTTTGAGGTTTATCATGTTTCCATCAAATTGGTTTCTTTTTCTTAATTATTTGTGTCACTCAATTTTTCTTTTCTTTTTCTAGAAGACAAAAATGGACCTAGTCTGACCACATTGTCAGATGATGTTTGGTCCCGTGGTGATATTAACATCCGATTTTGGAAGTTGTTTCTATCAACCTTTGAATCATGTGCTCTGTCTAAGTTATCAAGTTAATCTTTGCTTTTGTGTTCTCTAGTCATTCCTGAAATTGTCAATCTAAGTACTCATTTGCTTCCAGGATTTCACATTGGAGCAAGATAGCGTGACTCCAGTCAATGGGTGGAAGGCCTATTATGCGGCTACAAAAGCTATTATGAATGTGAATAATACGTTCTTTCGTATCATCAGAGAGAGATCACTTGAAGAAATGGGTCGCTTTTGGCTGAATGCAGATTATGTGAAGTGTTTTCATGCCTCTGGAGAGTTCTTTACAGGGTAAGGAGCTAATACATTAGATTATCAGTTTGTTCTATTGTTATGGAAACATGTTTATTGCTAATCACTGCCTTGAACAACTTTGCCTGTCCCAGACCAATAAACAGATTTCAACTTTTAGTACTTGGGATGTTAATTCTGAACGTGGTGGTTTAGATTCTTATATGTGTTTTCGGCAGTGCCCTAATCTTTTTGGGTTTTTGGTAAGATTGGCCTGATTTTGGGCCCGAAAGAATCCTCAAATGACCTCGACACATTTGAGAAATGCATCCTAACTAAATTAGGATGTGTCTTCAAAAACATCTTATACTAATACTTCTTCCCAACCATTGCTTCCTTTCTTCTGCAACTCCAATTTTCTTTTCTCTTTAACTTTGCTTCCTTTCCGATGCTCCCTTAGTCCATGGCATTGTCTAGAAGCTATAACTTCCTCAAAATATTTTTGAAAACCTTCACACAAACAGATGATAAGTAAAAAACATGAAATCCCAGATCAAGAATCTTGTGCACTTGGTCAGCTAGACTAGTCTTTCCAAACACAATGGATATTTGCAAACTTTGGATGAAGAGATTGGTAGGGGGAAGAGTACCTGGACTTGAATGGATGCGAAGGGGACCTTGAGGAGAGTTGAGATTCGATGGCGTCAATTGGGCAAATGGGTTCCATTCAGCAGAAACCAAAGAAGATATTGACCGTGGGTGGAAAGGAAATCGTAGATCAAAGTTAGAGGGAAAAGAAAATTGCAGTTGCAGAAGAAAGGGAGCAACGGATAGGGAAGAAACAGTAGTGTAAGATGCATTCTGGAATAACGTCTTTGTTTAGTTATGACGCATTTGAGAACTTCCTCCCTAGTTTGGGCCATATGATTGTTTCGGACACAAAATCAGGCCACTTTTTATCAAAAACCCAATCTTTTTGACATTGTTCTTGGTGCTTTCTATCTGCAAGTTTTGTTTCATACAGTTCTTTCCATTCATTTGCATATCAATAATCTTTTATCAAGCGCAGGCCTCTTTGTACTTTTCTGGATAGTGTTTAATGTCAAAGAATTTGCACCTTTATCTGAGTCAGCACAGCAGTCAGTAAATTGGACCATTTAACTGTGCCATACCATTCACCAATCACAGTGTTGTTTGTTTTTCAGTGGGATCTGAGCATGTTTTTCCATTGCAGCTACAATGCAGTTATGCAGAGCTGGCAGCTAGCTTTTACCTGGGAGCAGGGAGTTAATTTTGACATTCAAGATGTAAGGGCACGGGTGCTAACAGATGTGGCCTGGGTTACCATGAAAGCTCAAGTTGACATGGAGATTGCTGGGCCATTCAATGTGACTAACGTGTATGAATGTCACAATGGCAGATGGTATATGGTCCATCATCACAGCTCAGTAATGCTGATTCATGGAGGGGGAGAACAACAGATGGTGCAGTGATAAGAGAAGCGAGGCTGAGGGAGCTAAATTTACAAGGATGATTAATATTTATTAAGATTTGAAAGTGGTACAGTGTTTTTGCTTTGTTAGGAGAGGTTCCCTTGTCTATGATTTTTGTGAAGATCTTGATATAATTTCTTTCTAGATTTTCTCAATCTCAGTTTCAGCTCTTTGATGCTGAAGAAGCTATCAGTCACCTGCCATCCAGTTTTAATTTTGAAAGCATTTTGTGGTCATATATAATGCATAGGATGACCTCAATCAGTTGGATGAGTAATTTCCTAGGCTTAGATGTTCAAACAAGATAACCATAAATGTACAAGTTGTTGGAAAATGGTTCTTCTTTGTGCAGTAAAGTTGTCATTGAATTTAGAATGTGGTTACTTGTACTTTTATTTCCTTATTTCTTTCTTTATTCCTTTACAAAGTCTTCTCAAGAGTAGTATTAAAATGTTATTGTGAAAAAATTGAACACTAAGAGCCTGCCCAAGTGGAGCTCTCGCCGAACTGTGAATTATTTCGCAGCCACACGAATTAAGGGGTAAAAAATCAATGCGGGAAGAAAAATTAAGAAGGAAATTCGAAAAATCCCGCAACCGGTGGGTCTTCTTGCAAAAGGCAGTTGGTGGCTGTTATCTCTCTTATCTCTCTTCCTGCGCGGGCACTGTGAAAGAGAGGGAGAATGACCCCCGGCACCACCGCGACGGCCGCCACCAGAGTCTCCGCCTTCCTCTCTTTGCCAACTCCACCGCCCCACAAACTCCAAGTGGCACTTAACAAGCAAATCATATACACTAACAAGCTAGAAGTTTTGTCCACTAGCCATGCAAGAACTTGTTCGATAAAGTTCAGTCCTTTTCTCCGCTATGCTTCGACATCTTCAACTTCTATTGTTGAAGAAGAGGAAGAAGAATATCAAGAACAAGCAAATGAGTCTACTTCTCCTTCTGATGATGAATTGCTTCTCCAATCAGAGCCATCTGCACTTACCCAAGCATCTCAGAACCCTTCATCTGTGAGGTGTTTATCACTTCTTAATACCTGATTTTTTCCCCCTTAGATTCTCTATAAATTTCAAAGAATTGATTTTTAATCTGTTGGTTTCTGCAATTGTATCTTATTTCCTGGAAATTCTTTCTTAGTTTATAGCTTAGGGGTATCCAAGTTCACAATTCATTGGTGTTAAATTACAAATTTCATTTGGGTCAATAAACCTGCCTCTCATAATTAGATTTCAATATGATTTGCACACAGCAAAGAGCATACTATGAAATCATTTCGTGCCTTCAAATGATGGCTTAAATGACTACATTCATTTTTTGGTAATGCATTATTGGTGATGGTACTTAGTGAGGGGAAGAATTTGCTTTGGTGAATGTGCTAGTGGTGGTTATATAAGATTTGAGAAGCTTAGAAATGTTGGGAGATGATCTTGCGTTTCTTCCTATTGCTACTAAAAGAATTGACTATATGTGTGCACAGGGGATGTCAGGCATGTGGGAAAGAGGAAATTGAAAGGGGTTGTAATGGTGAGGGAAGAATTCAAGGTGGAATAGCAACAGTTCCAGGTTTTGGTTGGTGGCCAATAAAGGCTTATCGACCTTGTCCTGCATATTTGGCTACTGGTGGTAGGTACAAGCGGCGTGGTCAAAGTATGGATGAAGTTGCTTCTGGAGGAATGAAGAGAGGAGCTTCAGCTGCAAACAATAGCGAGGGTCAACCAGGGTATACTTTAGAAAGATATTATTAATTCTGTCCTCAATCCTTCTCTCCTCCCTCGCTTTTTGTGATAATTTTATCATCTGTTAGAGTCTGTGCATCAATGTCAGTCATAGTTGTTGCTCGAGATGTAAGTTTGACACTGAATTAGGTTCTATCCTTTCCTCTATTCCCTTCTACACTCTTTTTCTAAATTAAAAAAAAATTAAGTCAGTGCATCAATCACTAATATTAGTTTAGTGACACTTCTTTCCTTGATCCTTCTCCTCTCCCTTCACTTTATGTGATTGTTACTACACTCTATTCAAATGATCGGTTGGCCCTGGTTTTAAATTATTGATGTTTAATCTTTCTCTGTAAATTCTTGATACTTAAGACTCAAGACTCTAGTCATCTGAAGTTGCTGCTTATGTCTTGATTTTTCATCTCTCTTACCTGCTCATGATTTCGTTTGATTCTGAGCCTCCCTTATGGCTTAAGTCTATCGAGATATAAGCAATAGACCATCCTTTGCTCTGCCTTCTTTTGTTGTATTTTAGGTATAAATTCAACATATTGCATATTCTTGGTTTTGTGATCTTTCTGAAGGACTCTTTTGTCTCTACCTACTTATTGGTTTCCACTTCCTTGATGTGCCAATTCTTTTGGCTATAAGTAATAGACCATAAAGGAATTCATCGATTTGTTGAAATACTTATGATGCCCTGTTAATTTTTTTGCAGCAAGAAGAAGGAAGAACCAAGGAGATTCAAGAGATAGACTCTGCATTTGGGATTTCATCTACTGCTATTTTGTCTTGCCTATAGAAAATTTGTTGGACTTCACCTGTGGACCAAGGAGATGGTCTTCCAATCAACTTCACCATGTAGTCATATCTTTTATGTATGAGCTTACAATGTTTCAAATTATGTTTTGGTAATAGAAATTATAATTAGTTTCAATTTATAGAATCATTTGCGCTGCAAATGCACTTGATAAATATACGCAATATAATATTCTTAGAATCAGCTTCTTAAAATGAAAATTGCAAAAATGATACATTCTTTGTCGGTCTTTCTTTGAAATTGACTAATTGAAGCTTATTTTGGATTTATCTAGTTCTTCAGAATCATAAGATTGGTTAATAAATTTGTCTGAATTATAAAATCAGTTTAATAAATTAGTCGATGGTGTAAGATGAGTCAGTTATAACGAATTTTATTTTAAAATATCGATGGTAAGTAATCTTATTTTAAGATAAGTCTTTTTAATTATTTTAAATTAATAATTTCTTTATATATTTTTAGTTAAAGTATCTTTTTGTAATTAATACTCTTTAGTTATCAATAGAAAAATAATACTTAATTGTTTGAGTTAGAAAAGGAAATTTATAAATAAAAAGAGTTATGATATCCATTAATTAGCCAATTGCTGTGGGGAGCAGGCTTTTCCGTGGGCTTGCTGACATCCAAAAATTCCTGCATGACTCCTTAGTTTCCGAGCTTTATTTATCGTAACCCGATTCGGCTAAAAAAACCCTCTTCCCTCTTCCCTTTTCCCTTGCACTCAAATTTTCATTGCGTAGTTTCTTAAAACCCTAAAATTCCAAAATGGGCTCTGAAACTGAGAGGGAGAAAATCGAAGAAACAGTTGTGGAAATCCTACGAAGCTCCAATATGGATGAAATGACCGAATACATGGTCCGAAAAGCCGCATCCGAAAAGCTCGGAATCAACCTCTCTGACGCCACCCGCAAGAAGTTCGTCCGGCATGTTGTGGAATCGTACCTTTCCGAGCAACAAGCTAAGGCGGAAGAGGCTGAGCAACACCAACAACAAGAAGAGATAAACGTAGAAAAGGAAGTTGAGGAAGAAGAAGACGATGAGGAAGAGGAGGAGGAGGAGGAGGAAGAAGATGATAATAAGAAGAAGAGAAAAGGCGATGACAAAGAGTATGATGACGAGGGAGACCTTATAATTTGTAGAGTGAGCTATCTGCTATTATCAAATTTACAATGATTTCTTTTAATTCTTGTTTGATGTGGTTTTCAGGAACGAAAAAAGATTATATTTTTAGGTTTTTTTTTCCCATTCTTTTTGTGATTTGTAGTTGTCGAAGAGCAGAAGAGTGACCCTTACTGAGTTTAGGGGTAGGACGTTGGTGTCAATAAGGGAGTATTACAGAAAGGAAGGCAAAGAACTTCCTACTTCTAAAGGTAATATTTTTGTTTTCGTGTTGGCTCGAAATTTTTTTTCTCTCTCTTTCCTTTTGCTTTTCTTCTTGAAATGTCTGTAAGCATTTCAAGTTTAAACATTATATTTGTGGGCTGCAGATTTTGTTCTGTCCACTGAGTGGGTTGTATGATGGAGAATTTTTTCTCATTGAGCTTAGTCTCTGCACATTCTTTGCAATTAGTCTTTCTCAGAGTCTTCTATTGCGTGCAGATTTTCTTAGAACTAGTGGTGGATTCGAGCTTGAAATATGTAATGCAGACATGAATGTGATCTATTTGCTTTTAAATCTCTTTTATCCTAGAATTAGGTATATTTGCTTGGAAGGAATCAGTAATTGTTCAATCTTGTGGTTATACTGCTGGAAGTATTACAGAGTAATTTGATACTGATATTTTGTGATGAACAGACCATTTCTGCAATTATATATTTTCTTGAGCATTCTCTCCTTTCTCATTTTAAAACTCACAGCAGCGCTGTAACAATATTCCTTGTTTTCTATTTGATCCTCTTTCTATAAAAATTCATTGCTAACAGCACCATAGATTCCCAAGTTAAAATGTCAAAGTGAGAAAATTGTTTAGCAAGCTTCTTGTTCAAGGTTAGATTTTAGATCACAGAATAAACTGCCAATAGTACCTTAATATTATTACATAAGTTTGGTTGCCTGTTTATGCAAATCAGTTTAGTTGATTGAACTAGTATAATGGGCCTTAAGAAATCTGTTTTAGAAAACTAGAAAGTGCCAGGAGTAGGAAGTTATTTTCGTCCTTGTGTGGTGCAGTGCTGCAATGGCGAAAAAAATTTTGCTTGGGAAAGACAATGAGTCTCAACTACTGTTGACGGTGGATTTGTTTCTGGAAGATGGTTCTTATTTGAGTAGGAGGGACCCACTGAATATATAATTACATTTAATGTAATCTTGGCAAATTGAAAGGCCCAACATGGTCATTTTAAGTTAAAATGCTCTTGCAGTGGGGCTTGCTCTAACAATATCACCAGCCTTACGAATGGTTGGTAACTGCAGCAATTTAATGCAGTAGCTAAACATTTAGTACCACTTCTAACCAGAAAGGATGGGGAAAGCTGCTCCACCCTTTTTAGACACGTTGATTTATTATCAGTCAACGGTGCCAGGTTTATTGATCCTTATACAATGGTGGAATTGTTCACTTAAACATAAAGATGTCTATAGGTGCTTTGTGTGTATATTTACTAGCAAGGATGCTATGGAAAGGAGCTTGTTACAAATCTCGGGTGGTTCAACTTGTGTCTACTGGATCAAGTTTAACGAACAACCTGATTAATACATTTCTTGCCCTACGGAATTATGTTGTTTTGATTTTCTCAAGTTAATACATCTTTTGGACTGCTTCCCACCTGTGTGTTTCTCTCTTTTTATTTGTTTTCGTTGATGAATTCCATGTCTCTCTTTATTGGCTGCAAGAGTTTAGGCTTAATACTTTTTTATATTTTTTGGGTCATATTGTAGGTATAAGCTTGACTGCTGAACAGTGGGCATCGTTCGCAAAGAATGTACCAGCAATAGAGAAAGCCATAAGCAAGATGGAATCAAGATTGAACTGAGCAATCGCCGGCTTTTTGATATGGTCCGAAGTGTATTTTTGTCTATGGAACTACAGTAGATACTGGCATCTACTATCCAGTTTCATGATTGGGTGCCTGTTTTGGGTTTTTGTACTGCTTTTTGCTTATCTAGTTTCCCTATCTTAGGAGGGTTCTGGTGTTTTAACTTTTGTGACTCTCTAATGGGCATCTTTTTGGTCAATAGGTATATATTGTAATTGCTAAATGTAGAATGAAACGTTTTTCGGAGAACTTTCGTATCCATTGTTTTATACCTCTGGTGTACTGATTGTGGATTCTGATCATATTGTTGTGAGAATTTTAGGGCCTTGAAGCCATCCATCTCTCCGTGAAGCATATACTTTTTCCCTACTTGAACAACTGACGATTGACAGTTTGAAAAATTAAAATATCAACAAAATTCAATTTGCAGAATCTATCTTAGAAAGTACATATTTCTTGAGTTTGAAGTTCAAAGCAGCATACAACCGAATCTGATGCTTGATTTCTTTCATGTATCATGTATGTTCCTGCATTTGATTACCAAGCTGTTGGCTATCAACAATATAAGCAACGATGACAGTAATGTCATCTTTCTTGCCGCCCATATGTAGTCTTCCAGCATGGAAAGAATATTGTGTGAAGGGAGTATAAGCATTTGCATCTGTAGAATTGTGATAAGCATGTTCGGCTATTGCCCAAGCAGCCTGTTCTGGATCGCTTCCACTCTCAGTAACAAGTTTAACGACTTCCTTGATTTGGTCTGTGAACAGGTTATCAAACAGCCCATCGGTCCCAAGCACAATCACCTCCCCTGGCTTCACTCTAATCTTGAACTCCTGCATTTCAGAAGGCCAATGGTCAGAAAAGCAGGCAATAGGGATGTGCTTAAAATGCAGGGGGAATTACGTGTCGGTTCACTGAGTGCAGAGAAATTTCCCGTGTTTACTAATTATAATAGCAGAGTGGTGGTGATGAGAGAAAAGGGATTCAAGGATGATACCTGTGCTAAACGAGGGTCTCCAGAGGTCCTGCCGAGCTGATACGGGGTATTGAAACCGCTTTGCTGCGTAGGTGATCTGAACACATCTTCTTGGCCTTTTCTGATCAGTAAAAACCCGCTATCTCCCACATTCACAGCATGCAAGAGCTGTAACGCAACGATGTGAGAGACAGACCCCAGGCAAACAATGAGTCTCTAACAAAGAAAGAAGGGCAAATAGGTATAAAGAATTGAAGACCTACAGTATGCTTGAGAGTCAAAATGCACGCTGTAGATGATCCCTTCTCACGGGTTTTCGAATAAGCTTCTTTGAGCACTTGTTTGGGATCAATGTCACCATTAGCTTGATTTTCAATTGCCTTTGCAGCATTGGACATAAGCTTCCGGGCATATTTTCCGGCATCCACACCCTTATGAGACCAACCTCCAACTCCATCTGCCACACCAATCGTTTGCTTCTCTCCATTAATGAAATAAGCATCATCTCCTTGCGGTTTCGAAGCCTTGGCCTTTGATATATAAAATGCACCAGAAACCATCTTCAAGCTTGGTTGCTCACTGGAGACCAACCCAAAAACCCGACTAGTCATTAATCTTTTGAGCTTCCAAAGGGGGAAAACCATATATATCAAGAAAACCATAAATTGAAACAACTCAGAATGCAAAACTGAACCCATATTAGGACTACTATGAAAATTGCCTTTCAATGAATGTTGAGGCCGAAAATTGTTCAGACGAGCTATCCATGGAGGCTTGATGAATTGAGTTTAGTTGTGATAGAATTTGGTTGTTGGACAGAGTAAAGCAACTATAAATACGGTTGAATTTAGTGGTTTACTGCTGTCACCAGAATTACTAAAGAATGGAATCCATTTCCTTTTCAGTTTTTACCCCAACCCGGAATAATTTCTATATTGGTTAGGGTACAATTTAAGGACCTTCTCCTGTGCCCAAGTGGAAAAATATTTACTTAAAGAAAGGTAATAGCAACAAATTGGTTCACCAATCAATTACTTTCTATATTTTTTAGTAGAGCGTTACAATTATAACAAAGTTTTACTAGCCCAAATAGTAGTTATGCCCCTCCTTTTTGTTTTACAAAGGAAAAGAAAATTGCCAAATTTGTTTGTACTATTTCCCTCACTAGTCAAATCAATTGGTCCTTAACTATTTTTGTTTCAAAACTATTTTAGACTAGCTAGTAATCTAGTCCTAAGACAACGTACACCATGGATTTTAGTGAATCCTCATGTACTTATCTCACATAATCAAATTTGTAAGAGAATTTTCTTACTCTCAAAATAGTCTTAGGAAGGAAGAGATTGGAAAAATAGTTCAAGGACAAGCATCTCTAAACAAGGATATATAACTTTACGAACTCAATTAACTACTGCCCAATTCTTCATTTTTCAAAGAAATGCTGTGGAAACACCATTGAGAATAATTCTCAGTTCTCATTAGAAACATGGATAACTTACGGCCATTGATATCGACAGTTTAGTACTGGTAAAAGCTCACTGATTATGAGCCACATTTGGAGACCCTAATAACACAAACATATTACAAACTGTAACATAGAGATCAAGAACACAGAACTATATCTTAACTAGACACAAGTATTAACTAGAGAAGTTTGGTTGAGATCATTGGATGGACTATTGGCTGTGGCTTAGCTCTTTGTATAGAAATCCAGAGATTTTATTTCATTTTCCTGAGCGGGAACCTTAAGCACATTGGGAAGAATTGGCTTCCAATTCAATCCCCAAGAGCTCTTGGTTCTCTTGGGAGTTACAGTGGCAGAAGTTGCCGCAGCAGCCATTCTCATCTGCTCAATCAAGGCTTCTGTGTTCACTTCCTCGGCTAAAATCTCCTCCAGTTGTCTGGGACTAATGGCTAACTTAACTCTCCAAACACCCTTTTGTGGAGGAGGCAAGACTTCAAGTGCTGATCCATTTGCTAAACTTGTAACCAAATCCAAAGCTGCACTTGACATCCTCACTGGCTCTCTTTCGTTTCCACCCTCTGCTCGAATATCTGTCACAGGCTGCTCAACGTGCCTTGCCAACTTTTGATCACCGAGGGGCAGGAGGTAGTAGAACTTGCCACACACAAGTTCATCGTGATCAAACAATGGCGTAGAGAAACGACCTTGCCCAAAAATCTTGTACCCGGGAAAGGAATTGAGGACCTCTCCAACCAATTTAGGCCCCTTCAACTTCAGTATCTCTCCAGAGTCCGTCATCACACGAATGAAATTGAAACTTTTTGCAGTATCAGAAACCCCCTTGAGAGAGCAATTCCCCATTGCAAAATGCAAGTATATGCAGACCCCTTTTTTTTCCCTTCAAGTTACTAAGTGATGGAGTCATATAAATCCAAGAATCTTGAGGTAAATTCAATGGTTCACGGATTTAAAAATGGGAAGAAGACAAGGAAGGTGCAGTAAGAGACATTTCTGCGCTGCTCCTTTTGAAATTTTGAATGCAGAACTCAAGGGATTAGACCGTTGGAAGCATCAATTAAGCAAATAAATTAGGTGATCCAGGCAAGAGGAATAGGATATAGGCCTGGTTATAAATTGACAACATGGCTAGTAACGACATTTAAGGTCCTCCCAATGATACAAGTTGATACCAGGGGCTATGTATTTGCGTGTTCTTAGTTGGGTTTGGGGCAAAAGCATCAAATAACATACTTATTACACTTTATAATGTTTTTTATACATCAAATAATATATACTAAGATATACTGTAAAATATTACTTCATTCGTTTCAAAATACTTGTTCATGAAACTTTTTTATTTTGTTTCAAAATACTTGTTCATGTACATATTTCTAGAACTAATAATTAGTTTCTTCACATTTTACCCTCATTTATTCTAAGTCAACTGTATAACTTTTCAACGCTCTTTTTTCTTCTTGCTTCTTGAAAATTTTCACCAACCAATAACTATCATGGCTTTAATATGGGTAGAATTAGAATTTTATCTAAATTGTTATATTATTTCCAACACCCTTAATCTATGTATAAAATATTTCATAAACAAATATTTTAAAACAGAGAGAATATCATATATAATACATTATTCTATGCACTATGTAATATATCAAAGACATTATAAGACGTATCAAATATATTGTAAAGTGTAAAATCGTTCCTTATCTATTATTCACCCAAATGTTCTTGTCTCAATCCCATGTAAGTTTTAATGTCAGTTTCAATCACTAAAAGAGATCTTTTTTCATTGGACTATTAAGTCAATACTATTGTAATCGAATACTTAACTCATATTTTAAAAAAAATTAAGATTTGATTTCTATAGATTTTAACTAAGAAAAGAAAGGGGTGTCTTTAGATTCATTGAAATAAAGGGCTTTTTATATGGTACAACGAGAACTTTGTTATAAAATTAGGGTAGTGTTAGAATAAAATCTACACACTACACACTAAGAAAATTCTAACTATTCTTTGCACAAGAATTTCTCTTCAAACTTCTCTCTTTCTTTCTCTCACAATTCTTTCTTTCACTAATCTTTCTTTCACAAAATGATGGTGTATTACAAGCTTAGAGAATAGTTCTATTTATAGAGCTCTAATTAGTGAAATACATCATGGCATACATCATATTCAATTAATGGTGTCTCCACTAAATGGTGGACATCCATAAAAATCTTCTAATAATTCACATAAATCCATAATTAGTGGAGCCTCCACTAATTAATGGAGATTCCAATAATTCATAACACTCCCCCTTGGATGTCCATCCATACATAAAGAATATGCCTCGTTAAAACCTTACTAGATAAAAACCCAGTGGGAAAAAAAATCTAGTGAAGGAAAAAGAGTACACTATTCTATATGTATGTTTATTACTCCCCCTGATGAGATGATTCCTTTAAATCTTTACACCGACGCATACCGATTTTATATCTCAACTTTTCAAATGTTGCCGTCGGTAAAGTCTTCGTGAAAATATCTGCGAGGTTGTCACATGACCGAATTTGTAGCACATCAATTTCACATTTCTTACGGAGTTCATGAGTAAAGAAGAATTTTGGTGAAATATGTTTTGTCCGATCTCCTTTAATATATCCTCCTCGTAATTGAGCTATGCAAGCTGCATTGTCTTCATAAAGAGGAGTTAGAATACCTTTGATTGATGATAATCCACAACTTTCTCGGATATAATGAATCATGGATCTTAGCCATACACATTCTCGACTTGCTTCATGAATGGCTATAATTTCAGCATGATTTGAAGAAGTAGCTGCTGTAGATTGTTTCGTAGAACGCCATGATATAGCAGTATTTCCACATGTAAATAGATAGCCCGTTTGAGAACGTTCTTTATGTGGATCAGATAAATAACCAGCATCTGCATAACCTATCAATGTTGGACTGGTTTTATTTGAATAAAATAATCCGAGATCAATTGTACCTTAGAGATATCGAATGACTTGTTTAATTCCATTCCAATGTCGTCGTGTTGGTGAAGAACTAAATCTTGCTAATAAATTGACAGCAAAAGCAATATCAGGCCGTGTGTTATTAGCAAGATACATCAATGCACCAATTGCACTGAAATATGGTACTTCAGGACCAAGGAGTTCTTCATCATTTTCTTGAGGTCGGAAAGGATCTTTATCCACATTTAATGATCGGACGATCATTGGAATACTCAATGGATGTGCTTTGTCCATGTAAAATCTTTTTAGCACTTTTACTGTATATGTTGATTGATGAATAAATGTTCCACTCTCCAAATGTTCAATTTGTAAACCAAGGCAAAATTTGGTTTTACCAAAATCCTTGATTTCGAATTCTCTTTTTAAATAATCAATTGTTTCTTGGAGCTCTTCAGGAGTTCCAATAAGATTAATATCATCAACATATATAGCTAATATCACAAATTTAGAATCAGATTTCTTAATAAAAACACATGGACATACCTGGTCATTTTTAAATCCCGCTTTCAATAAATATTCACTAAGACGTGTGAACCACATGCGCCCAGATTGCTTCAGGCCATATAATGATTTCGCAAGTTGATGGAGTAATTTTCACGAGGATAATGTTTATATGCTTCGGCATATGAAATCCTTCGAGGATTTTCATGTAAACATCATTTTCTAAATTTCCATACAAGTAAGCAAGTGACAACATCTAATAGGCGCATATCTATCTTTTCATGTACTTGCCAAACCGATAAGATATCGGAGTGTAATAGCATCAATAAAAGGAGAATAAGTTTCATCATAATCAATACCTGGTCTTTGTGAAAAACCTTGGGCTACTAATCGCGCTTTATATCGAACGATTTCACTCTTTTCATTGCGCTTTCGCACAAATATCCATTTGTAGCCAACAGGTTTTATACCTTTCGGTGTTCGGACTGCAGGTCCGAAGACTTCACGTTTTGCCGAGTGCATTTAACTCCGATTGAATCTCATCTTTCCATTGCAGCCAATCTTTTCTATGCCGACATTCATCAATCGATATTGGTTCGGGATCATCATTATCCTGTGTAACATCAAGAGATATATTGTATGCAAATATATCATCAATAACAGCTTCTATCCGATTCCAACTTCTACCGAAGTGGTATAATTGATAGAAATTTCGATGTTACTTTCATCAACTTTTGGTTCTTTGTCATCGGTTCTCTCTTGGTCTTTATCATTCTTTTCTTCAATATGATCTTCCGGATCATTTAATCCTCTTTTCTTTCGAGGATTTTTATCTTTAGAACCAAGAGGTCGGCCATGCTTCGGCATGCTTTTGGCTCAGCAGACTATAGGTATAATATTTTGTTCTACTGGAACTTCAATTCGAATAGGAGCATTTATAGTCGGCATATGCGATTTTGTTACTCTTCTAGAGTCAACAAAAGCGTCTGGCATTTGATTTGCAATGCTTTACAAATGAATTATCTTTTGAACTTCAAGTTCACATGCGCTTGTTTGCGGATCAAGATAATTTAATGATGTTGTCCAATCACGATCTTTCTTGTACTGTTTCTGTTCTCCCCTTAATTTAGGGAATAATGATTTCATAAGAGAATAAGAAAATAAATATAAGAAAATGATGACAAGCAGGAAATGCCAAGAAAAATATCTATTTTTTTTTCACTCTTCCCGGTACCGACTTTTCATCTTCCTCTCTTGTCTTTTCTTCTCCTCCGACCCTCTACCTACCATCTACCTCTTCTTCTTCTTCATACAGATATATATATATATATATATATATATATATGTATATATATATGTATCGATATATATCTCAGTTATCAGTCATTAGTAAACATCAAAAACAAAAATCACAAAGCAGATATGGAGACTCGTAATTCATTTGAGACATGGTCAAATTTTGACTCGGTTTCTGCAGCAGATGTTGATGTATTTTTCTTTCCAAACCAACTGCTTCTGCCTAATTCGAACGCAGAAGATTTTGATATGTTTTCCTTTTCAAACCAACCGCTTATGTCTAATTCGAACGCAGAAGATTTTGATATATTTTCCTTTCCAAACCAACCACTTCCTCCTAATTTCAGGTGAGATACCTTTAATGGCTTCCATTTGTTTTTAGTGTGCTTGATAATGAAATTAAACTCTCTTTTGGTTTGTTTTTTATGTAAATCAGTGGAAGTTTTGAACATACTGCTTTGGACCAAGTTGATCTGCCCCTACAAGAGACTGCTTTTGATACTGTTCCTCTTGATACTATTCCTTTGAATGAGGATATGCTTGTGCATGATCCTTTCTACTCTCTAATGGATTTTGAACAAAGCCAGAATATGTTTCCAGGTTATTATACCTTTAAAAATGGATTTTGAATGGTATTACCTTTACTGATATTATTTTCTTTTTCTAGGAGAAATAATGAGTGGTCTTGGCAGCGAAGTCGGAGTAAGTACTCATGAAATGCATAATATCGAAGTTCAAGTTATTATTGCAGACAAAATTCCTGGGGAGAAGAAGATGATTAAGAGGCAGAGAGAGAAGAAGGGCAATAACTCCCAGACACTATCAAGAGAAACAATTTCGCAATACTTTTACCTACCAATCAAGAGCGCAGCCAAAGAATTGAATATTGGCATAACACTGTCTCAAGAAAAGATGTATGGAGTTAGGAATTCGTCGATGGCCTCACAGGAAGTTGGTGAGCTTGGAGACTATAATTAAGAATGTTCAGGTTCTCTCTCATACATACTTATAATTTGCAAGTATGAAACTATGAAAGATTTATAAATAAATAACCGATGATATCACTTCAATTTACAGGAGATGCAAAATAAAGAAGAAGGAGGACATATGGCCGAGAAGAAGTTGAAAGAAGCCATTGCGATATCTGGAATGTGAAAAACGATTGGTGGAAGAAAGTCCTAATACGCAGTTAGAGGACCAAACACAGAAATTGAGACAAGCATGCTTCAAGGCCAAATATAATAAGAAATATAATAAATTTAAGGAGATCATAAAATCTCAAGACTCATGTCGCAGATAATTTTACGACTAATCTCGCTACTAGTCTCGATCGTTGGCTCAAAGGGGAAAGAAAAGGAGGAGGATGTCGAAAAAGAGGAGTCGAAGTCCATAATTACTAATTGTTTGTCATCCTCTAATGTAAATATTGAAAAAGAACAATTACAAACCTTCATCTTACATTTGTCGACTCAATTACAAAAGAGCAACTATAAGCATGTATCATCAAGTTCATATGAACACTATTGATATGAATAAAAGATGTGATGCTTATTATTAATGGAAATATCTTTTTCCTTATTATCTTTTCTGTTCCACTTCGGTGGCCGTATTTCTCTATGATAAGGGAAATATCGAGTGTGTCCATGACCATAACCACGACCACTGCCACAACTACGACTATAACGATGGCTTTTTGCTGGGGCCAAAAACATTCACTTCGGAGGTGTTGTTGAGCCAGTTCATCTGGCTTCATGATTTCTCAATAATAACTCATGTTAAAGCTGTCAATTTTGGATACCATTTTTCTCGATATTGTTACTGTAGGACAATATTCGAGGTATGAAAAGTGGAAAATGTCTTCTCCAATATAACTTCATCAGTAACTTTTTCTCCGTAAATTTTTTAACTAAGATGTAGTTTTATACATCACGGAGTTCACGGTTTTACAATCTTGCAACTTCATGTGCAACCATTCATACCGTGCAGTGGGTAGTACGACCATCTTCAGGTGGTCAAATCTTTCTTTTTATCCACATGACATATGGATCTCCTTTTTTTTTTAGCATTTAGATGCATTTCTGTATGACATATAAATTTTTTTTTCAGAAATATCAATGGCTACAAATTCGAATTTAGCGAGATCAATAAATGCGTACCTGTCTTCCGGCTTTAATAACTAGCAGAGACTCGTGCTTGATAACGTGTTATAAAATTAGGGTAGTGTTAGAATAAAATCTACACACTACACACTAAGAAAATTCTAACTATTCTTTGCACAAGAATTTCTCTTCAAACTTCTCTCTTTCTTTCTCTCACAATTCTTTCTTTCACTAATCTTTCTTTCACAAAATGATGGTGTATTACAAGCTTAGAGAATAGTTCTATTTATAGAGCTCTAATTAGTGAAATACATCATGGCATACATCATATTCAATTAATGGTGTCTCCACTAAATGGTGGACATCCATAAAAATCTTCTAATAATTCACATAAATCCATAATTAGTGGAGCCTCCACTAATTAATGGAGATTCCAATAATTCATAACAAACTTGATATTTTGAACATTGAGGAAAAAACTAATGTGGTGAACGGCTCGTTTTGTCTATTCTATACATGAGAAATGGGGCGGCCATAGCCCAAGCTGGAAGTACAAATGGCTGTATATGCCACTTGCAGAAATGCAGCCAAACTTCCATTGCTTCCGTGATAGAGAATAGTGGTTTAGAATCATGACTTTTACCCCTATCATTTCGGATATTTTAAGTATTATTATATATACCGTTTGTAACTACTATAGACTATTCTACTAGATTGGTTATTCTTATGTGTGTGTTTTTTTCATATACTCCAAATCATATTGAAAGAAGCCAATAGTAAAATCTTAAATTGATGAATGGATATCTTATCTTTGTTTGGATCAAATGATTTGAAAAGAAAGGAAAGGAGATGAAATAAATTTAAGTGTTTGAATTGATTTTTATGGAAGTCGAAGAAAAGAAAAGAGTGAAGAATAGAAAGTTAGATTTAGTTAAAAATATTCAACTTAGTTTTCGATCAAAGTAATTTTATTAAATATTTATTAAAGCATTTATAATTATATACAACATTAATAAAAAATATAAATTAATATATTATCTCTCTTTTTTCTTCCGCCAACTATCCAAATCAAATAATGCAGTGTTGGTTCTTTTAGGACCTCCAATTTCTTGTGCCAAATTTGCCCCTCCCCCCCCTTTGAATAGGACACTTACAATAACAACAAAGCTTTGTCCCTTTGCTTCATGGGAAATTCTTGCAAGAATCAGTGCACGATATTGAATATTTTAGATATTTGTATTATATGTATTGAAAGTTGTATAATAAATATTATGTATAATTTTATTTACACGTAATACAAACTCTTAAAAGCACTAATTCACGTGAATCACACAAGAATTTCCCTCTATTTTGTAGCCTTTGGCCCACGGCCGGGGTTGTGGTGGTCCAAGAACTTCTCTGATGAAGTCCACACACATAGTAACTTAGCACATGCTGGTGTCAAGTTCACTATCACTACTAGTACTATTTTTTAAGGAGTTTATGAACATCTCTGAAAATGACTTGATTATCTAATGTTGAATATTTAATTCGTAATTTAAAAATATCGTTACGTATTAAAAGTATTGAAAATCAAAATAGAATTTTTGTTTTTTTAAAAAAAATAAATTTTTTAATTTATTTATTATACTAATTTTATTTTTATAATAATCGGGATAAGAGTGTTAAATCATGACATCCATAAACTTGCACATCCAATTGCAATATTGAGATTGAATTAGATCCACAAAAAGTATCCATTCTAATGAAAGTGACAAATATTATACTTATTAGGCCAATACAATAACACAAATTAACTTTGAAAAACTTATATTGGATGAACATGACTAGAAATCTTGAAACAAACAAGCATATATACTCCATTCTTCCATTTCATATTCACAATTTTCTTTGTAGATGTGACAAATGAAATAAATATGCACTCAACATATGCCAATTTCAATAATAAAGTAGTAGCATACGCTATTACATGAATAAGCATTATCGTCTAGAGTTTTTAAATTGTGAATTTATTATTTTACACAATGAATAGTAGCGTAAAAAAGATTTAAGTTACAAGACACTTAACTCGAAATCAATTTAGTTTCTCTACTTTAAGTAAGCTCAATTTTTTAAACCTACATGATTATTAAGATATTAATCGATATTCGATTACAATAAAATCTTAAACTGCTAAAAATATATATATTTTACCTACTAAATATATAAGAGGTGAAAGAATTGGAAGAGCAATATGTAAATGGTAAATATTTATTAGGAAATAGAAAGACTTAAGTTGTTGACACAAATTAATGGTAACAAACATGGTTAGGTACAATTAAAGGAGTAAAATTAGGTCACACTAACTAATAAATCAAATAATGCACTCTTTGTTCTTTTAAGACCTACAATTTCTTGTTTCTGCCAAATTTGGACCTCCTTTGAATGGGACATTTTTGTAACCTGCAGGCTGTGGTCTGAGATCTTCTTTAATGAAGTCCACACAAACTCTGATTTTAATTTACATGTTAGGATTTAAAGACTTTTGCAAAGAGATTTATGAAGTATTTTTTTCTTAATTTTTTTTGTTCTTTTATTACTCTATTATACTATAATATTAATTAGTTCATTATTTGTTAAAAAAAATTTAAGTTAGTTTTTTCCTTAAATTATATAAATTTTAAAACTTCCTTAATAAATGTAACAATTAAAATGATACTAGAAAATTAGAGAAAGTACTGTTTTAGACCGTTTATCAATATCTTTCTAACAGTTAGTTAACAGTCTAATAGTTAAATATTTGACTCGTAATACAAGAGAATATCGTTAAGATTAAGATTATGAAAACTCAAATGAACCTTCCTTGCCTTTTCTAGCTAACAAATAGAATTTTCAATTCATTTATTACTCATTTCAATTGAAAATATATGTCATATTAGAATTTATTTTTATTTTTTAAAAAAACTATATCTTATTTTAGGTATCTAAAAACATATTTATTGATTTTCCTCTAATTCTACTCTTATTGTTATCATCTCACTAAATCTTATCATTAATATCAAATTACTTGTCATTTTAATCATTTTCAGTTAGAAATCCATAGATTTTACTATATTTTGAATATGTTAGCTTAAATCTAGTCCCATATATTTTTATTCAAAGAGATGACTATACTAGTTCAATTCCAACAAGAGTGCTACATCCACATACTTCCAAGTCTAATTCCCATATTCACATTGAATTAGCTCCACATATAAGCATCCATTCTACTGAAAATGACCAATTTTATTAGCACCTAGTAGGCCAATCTAATAATGAAGCTCATCAACTTTGAAACCAATATTAAACATTACTAGAAATATAATCAACCAAATATAAGTTTTCTAAGTTGGTCAAATTGATTAGTGTATTAAGTCTCACACCGCTATCAAAATTTGAAGGTCCCCTAAGATATATGCGTCAGTAGAGCTGTAAACGGATTCAATCGAGTTCAGGTAGTCCTGTTCCGGATTCATATATGATTAAAAGAAAAAGTATCGGATCCGACCTGAATACCCGTTAGGTATGAAATGAAGAGATCTATACTTGTGTACACGGGTATCGGTTTGAATCAGGTATACCCAACCCGAAAAACATGTGTAAAAATATTTAAATATCCAAATGTAAGGAAACATCATATTGACTTTTCCCAAGAGTAATAAAAAAAGAAAAAAAGAAAAATTCATGTCTCTGTCTTTTTTTTCTTTTCTTATCTTTTTTTAAGGCTTCCAAAATAGTGCAAAAAGCTAGCAGATGCAAGTCTTGAAAAGCCTTATGTTCAAGTTCTAGGAACTTAATCCATTGAAAACCCCAAAACATAATATATTTTATATATAATATAATATATAATTTATATTTTTTATATTTTATATAATATATTAATTGGATAATTGATTACAAGTACTATAGTTCTATATTCAGACCCAATTATATTGATTAAACGGATAAACGGGTCCAATACGAATCCGGATAAAAAAATAAAAATACCAAACTTGTTATAAACAGGTCTAATACAGATTTGAATCTAAATATACATGACCCATTAACAGCCCTAGCGACAGAATATATTCGAGATGACAACTTACTCTTTGATTAAAATTTTCTTTCGTCTTGTTAATTTTAAATTAAAATTAATTTTTAATTCAGGAAAAGGAAAATAGTATCAATTTTCTGAATTCAAATATCGAAATTAAAGAGGGGACATTGTTGCCACGTGCCTTCCTAAGATCCATACAAATAAGAACCTGGCTTGAGGATTCTAGTAGGACCACCTGGGATGAGCAACACCAGTAGAAACTCCCCTCAAATTCTAAAGAAGATAAACCCATTATCTCAAACCACAAGATCAATTATATACCAGGAAGCATCCCCACATTTGCACAATATTCCAATTGCTGCCACCATTTTTTAAGCTCAAGCTTGAAATCTATCTATAGTTTCAAGCCCAGAAAGTTGGAGTTTGTGGTGGTGGTGGTGGCAAAGAAATTTTGAGCAAAAATGGGGTGTTCCTCATCCAAAAGAGTTGAGGCAGCCATTGATGTCTACCGTCCACCACCATCAAGCTTTGCCTACTTCAACATCAACGCCATAGAAGAGCCATGGCTCAAGGCAATGGAAGAGCAGCAGGAAAATTATGAAAAGCCCCCGCATATGCCTGCTCCTATTCTTGAAAAGCTCAACGCCATTGAAGATGCTCCTCGTACGTGGGACGAAGTCAGCAAAGCCTTGGAGGACCTCAAGCCCTCCCTGCAGAAGATTACGACTCCTACAACTGGTACAAAAGTCGAACTGAAACCCAAGGCTGATCAGCAACCACCTGTGCAAGATAGCACAGCTCCTAACAAACAGACGCCACGCAAAAGCTTTGCTTTTCACACGGTGGAAGAACTCGACGCCAAGCTATCATCGAAATCTAACGAGTTGAAGAAATCCGAGTCAATGAGGACAACCGAGCTGAAGAAAAACGACCCGGTAGATGCCAAGTTCAAGAAATCAAAATCAACTAAGCCTGCGGTCGAGACACGAGTGGGTTTTGCTCCAGAGCCTCAGCCAAGAAATGGGACCGTTTCGGATAGGTACAAACCCGTCAAAGACAACATATTCATATTGAAGGACAAGTTAGAAAGAGAAAAAGAAGGCAAAGCAGCAACGGTCATGAAGTTCGACCCGCTGAGTGACTACCCAGAGAAATGTCCACCAGGAGGAGCTGATTCAGTGGTCATCTACACAACCTCCTTGGGAGGAGTTAGACGAACATTCGAAGACTGCAACAAAATAAGATCAATCCTAGAGTCCCACCAGGTGGTGTTTGATGAACGAGACGTGTCGTTGCATGCGGAGTTTCTGAACGAACTAAAAGAGCTTCTGGAGGACGGAGCCACCGTACCGAAAATGTTCGTGAAGGGAAGATATATAGGTGGGGTGGAGAAGGTAGTGAGCCTGAACGAGACGGGTAAACTAGGGAGGATTTTGAATAGGGCAAGAATAGAGAGAGGGGTGGGGAGATTAGGGTGTGAAGGATGTGGAGGTGCAAGGTTTGTGCCCTGTCTGGAGTGTGGAGGAAGCTGCAAGATTATGGTAGGGGATGCAAAGGAAAGATGCCCAACATGTAATGAAAATGGGCTTATTCTTTGCCCTCTTTGTGCTTGATTTTTTTTTTTTCACTTTTCTGCATAATATGTATACTTGAGATGAGAGTGGTGAGAATTTGTGGTTTCATGTAGTACTTGTTTATGGTAATCTTTGCTTGATTTCTAATGGAAAAAGAAAGGAAATCAATCAATGAAATATGAAATGAGCATTAAGCAAACATGTGTTGTGTGTTCTTAATTATTCAAAAGAAAGGAAGTTTTTGCCATAATCTTTTTGGGCTCATTTTATTACCATTAGTGACTTGGAAGCAGAGATGAACAGAAGATATGGTAAAAAACGGAAGGAACTAAAATGAGCAAAATGATTAGAAGTGGAGGGCCCAACCGGGTTCGAACCGGTGACCTCTTGATCTGCAGTCAAATGCTCTACCACTGAGCTATGGACCCGGTTGTTTCTTTGGGAACAACAATACACTTTTGTTATATTAAAATAAGTCATTTAAGTCCTCTAAGTTTATTGTCCCCATCCCACTAATTTAATATCTAAAAACGTAACATGTGTTTACTAATTTAATAGATATTTACTCAATTCTGTTCTAATCTACTGATTACATAATTGAGTAAATATCTATTAAATCGGTAAATACGCATTACGTTTCTAGTGGTGTACTAGTGAGTGTTACAAAAAAAAGTATACTAGAAGATTCTCACTCAATTGTGAGTGATGTTAATATAATTATAATATATATATAATATAATTATAATACTATCTATATGTGTATTTAATATTAATACATTGAAATATGTGATTTTTTGAATATTATGTAAATTTATTTTAAAATCTTAATTAATTAAGTTAATTAATAATATATATATATATATATATATACATATATTTAATATTAACACATTGAATCTTAATAACATAACTACTCGTATAATGCACGAGACATCAACCTAGTATTTATAATTAATTATAGAATTTTAGTACGCCAAATTACACAATCCCAAATCCGATTTCTTGGGTCATAAGGTGCAAGATTCATCCCTCAAGCAAGCAAATTTGTCGTTATCCGAATATGATGTATCGTATCATCCCAATCCTATCAAAGGATGGTTAGCATTGGCCAACGGGCCAATTTGGCCTGCCGGGCCGGCCCGATGGCCAAATCGGTCACTGTTCATCGGGTCGATCCTAGGTCTCAATCCGGTCCGGGTTAGGTGTAGAAACCCCTAGCCTCCTTGGGCCCATGACCCGGTGGGCCGGCCTGCACAACAGCTCTCTTATTTTTTTTTTTACATTTCAACCCCTAAAACGACTGATTTTTTTTTTTTTACATTTTAGTCCCTAACGGTAATATACTCCATCCTAACTCCCAAAACTCTAAAAATACCCCCTCCCCAATTCATCCAAAAATTCATCAAACACTCTCCAATTCTCTCAAACTCTCTTATTTTCTCTACAAAAGTGTTAGAATAGAATTTATTTTTATATTATACTTTTTCAATTCTTCAAGAAAGTCTTTATATTTTGGAAGATTATTGAGTGGCGGAATAGTGGATATAAGAAGTAAAGCTCCACAAAGTATTGTTCTTCTTGGTCATCAACTAGTTAATATTTCTTAATCTTACATTCTTATTTTTTTTAGCTTTATTAATTATTTATTTATTTTAGTTATTTGTTTAATTTTTAAATTAATTTGTTATTTATATTTTTCAACTCTCTTATTTCATTATTTGTTAATACTTTTTTTTTTTGAACTTTTATTTGAATTTTGATTGATTTTTTTTTAGAAATAATGGATCAAAATCAATATTGTCATTTTTTCATTACAATCATCTGCACATTTTGATTTCAATATAGATCCAACCTTAAATTTAATAAATAATAAAATAGGTAATGAAAATGAAGGCCCTAATAGGCCTAGCGTTAGTGTTTCACAATCACAGTCAACTCCAACTATTAATCCTAATGAATCTAATATAAGTAAGGATGATGTTGAAACAGCGGATGTTATTACTTTAAAAAGCATCTATGGTTTGGAATCTTTTTGAAAAGGATAATGAAAATGATAGGGCAATATGTAAAATTTGTAGGGTGGTATATGCACATAAGAAGGGAAGAGGGACAAGAACATTAGTTAGACATATGAAAAGGTCACATAATGATTGGTTAGAAAACTTATTTAAACAACAACAAATACGTACTATAGGATGTCAAATTATTGGTAATTTTTATTATGATCATAGAAAAATAGAAGTGAATTTGCTAAAATGATTGTTCAAATTAAATTACCTTTCAATTTTGCAGAAAATCCATATTATGAACAATATATACAAAATAATTGTCAACCAGTATGGAAAAGGATTCCTAAAACAACGTTAAAAATGATATAATAAAAATATATAAAGACACGAAAGAGTATCTATTTGCTATATTTGATTCTTGTAATTGAAAATTTGCTCTTATTTGTGATGATTGGACTGCAATTACTAATGAGTCTTATTTGTGTTGGAATATATGCCATCTAGATTAGATTATCTGATGTAATTATCGAATTTATTAATAAAATAATTTATTCTCAAAATTTGTTTGTGAATTTACATTTTATTTATACACGATTTTTTTTTTGGAAATGATCCATTGTGTTTAAGTAAGTGATCCATGTGAATGGTGGTCTTTCACAGTAAGGTATGAATCACGAATTACTTAACATATAAATGTTTGTTCTTAACTGATTGATGAGAATGAGAATCAAATCATATATAGGTTATTGTGTTATAAATTCCAGATGGGGAATGGCTTACATTTGGTCAGTGAGTAGTCCACTAACTCCATAGCATAAGCGTATTTCAAATATGTAGAACAGGACCTGTAATAGTGATTTTAAAAGTATTATTTAAAAAAAAACCCAAATTATTACTGCTAGAGCGTAGACTAATACTCTACCGATTAAGTATGAGTTGGTAGTCTGATGAAGCTATAAGCATATACTTTGATATACTGTAGTTGAGGTTCTTTCGTAGAACCAATATACTTGTATGTTAGATATATGTAACTATTTAGTTAAGACAGACTTGTACAAGATAACTTCTACGCTATGTCGCCCCTTGTGACTGTTCAAATGATCTAATTATCCAGGGCTCTGGGGAACATGACTTGGATGTTTACTTTAGGGTAACTCCCTTGAAAAGTAGAAATATTTCAGGAATCATGGATTATTGAACTAAAGGTCTAAGGATGGTAGATGTCTATTAGAAATGTGTTAGTATTCTCTTCCTCTCTAACTGCACGGCGATGCGTAAAGGGGTATTTTAGTCATTACTGTAACACCCCACAACTACGTACCCTAAAAGGGCGGGGATGTCGCCCCGTCCCGTAGGACAAGGGGTCTTTAAAACGAGGTATAAAATATAAAGGCAATCTCCAAAAGAATCAACTTTGATAAATGAAGAAATACTCTTATTACATTAGGCTCAAATTAGAGCAATACGAAATAAAAGAAATATTGTTCAGAAGTATAAACGACAAAAGTCTCCTAGAACAGCATAGGGAAAAAAATAGCAAAAGCCTCTACTGACAAAGCCTCGCTGACTCAGCACAATCTATCTCTTGAAAACATGATGTAAAATCGTGTGAGAATAAATCTCAATAAATCCTGTGTGTGCATATGGTGCTTTGAATAGTACGTGTATGCAAAGTGCAAAACATTTGTAGAAATAATTTGGCAAGTCATAAACAATCTCTTTTCGCAAGGAGTGAGTTTTTCTCATTATCACACTTTGTACAAAATAAATCCTCCACTCGAACAAACAGTCATGTCACCACACGTTGGGCTCCATAAGAACAAAATGGCCAAGGCACCACACTTTATGCACCTTGTCCGGACCAGATTACCACACATTGGGCGTTCTGATCAAGGTGAGTGTACAGTTCACCGGGGTGAGATACTTCTCCATCTCTACACCCAACAAAACCATCCGGTGTCCATGCCGGGAATATAAATAATACCATACCAGGTACAAATGCTAGCTCGGACTGACCTGACCAACCAACACTGTCGCCTTTTCAAGCAGAGTTCATCTTCTGGAGGTGGCCTCCTGCCAGAAGACTTACGCTAGCCCTTCAAGACTAGTATTGTTAGCCTACCCTTATTGAGTACTCAACGAATATATCCGTCAATTCCTGATTCAAAATATCTCCACACCTTGGCTTTGTACAACGTGGTTTTTCTCTAAAAGAGTTTTCTAAAAATTTGGGAAAGAATAGTTTTCTTGATAAAATCATTAGTTTGATAGAACCGTTTAAAGAATAATCTTCCACGTTTACAACCCAAATAATCATAGTTCAACAATAGCTTCACAAAACTTCACAACATAGACTTGCCATCACAACATTTAACCAAAGAGTTCATACAAGGACTTACCATCACAACATTTAAGAAAAGAGTTTATGCAAGGACTTACTTGATATGCCTCAGATAAATGAGATAAAATCACAGCTTGCTTTCCTCAACTATCCTCTTGATCTACACCGTATAATATCATGATCAGGGTCTCAATTAATTTGAACATGCTCTAATCTCATTTATTTTCACAACAATTCGCAATCCCCTATTTAAATCCAAGTAAACTATCCAATCCCCAAAGATCATATACCATGACCATATGCTCATCCAACTAATAGACATCATTAAACCTTACTTTCAGTATCAAGGGTGGGTATTCCCTTACCTTGCAACAACCGGGTAATGAGGTCTCGATGCTCCTATAGTAATCGTCCCGAGTTCGCTTGAAAAGAAAAGAAAAGCTACCTCTTTTGCTCCTCTTGACCGAAAATTAAAGAAGAATGTGAAATCAGCCTCTATGTGGCGTGATTTAAGGGAAGAAGAATGAGAAAAGAATCATTAGAGAAAACGGCATCAAGAGGTTGAGAGAATTTTTGCTTACCTTAAGGTGTGTTCGATTTTTGCTAGGTATTGCTTTTAAGATTTTCGAAAATTGTTGTGGAGTTTTTGCTGGAATTTTTCGAATAGAATAGAGAGGGTAATCGGCTACTATGCTTTAGGGTTAGAGAAGATTAGTTTAGGGTTAGATAGTGGTGTTTAGGAAGACTCCTAATGGCTTTAGATTTCTTGGATAGCAAGGGAAACAATTGCAGCTTATGGTGTGCCTTATTGCTGCCGACTTTGGGAGGGTTTAAGGGAGAAAATATTCTATAATTTGCTTCTTTGTTATGGCCGAAATATTGCTCAAGGGAAGGGATGAATGTGTTCAGAATTTTGGGCCAAACAAAGAAGAGTTTGAGAAGGTTTGAAGAGCTGAAATTTCTGTGCGCGTGCAGTGGTTTTGCTGTACGAAATTGCTAAACAATAAGAGGAGAAATTCTGGTCTGTTGTAGCTGTGGTTTTGCCGCAATTTTCAGAGAAAAGATGAGGGTTTTAGGCGCAGAAAATTGGCTTGATCAACTGAGGATTCTGGTGTGTTTTGGTGTGCAGAATTTCGGTTTGTGTAGGAATGCAAGCTGGCCGAAATTCTTGTACAAGGCTGGCCGAAATCTGTGCAAGTGCTGTGTGAAAATTCTGTGCAAGAGTGACGGATTTTTGGACTGTTTTGGCTGCTGTTTTTGACGAAATTCCAAAGGAGAAAAGTGTGGTCTTTAGGTGCTGGAATTTAGCTCAATCAACAAAGAGTTTTGATAGTTTTGGAGTGCAAAGCTGTCGAAAATTCTGGGCATAAGCTAGACGAAAATTTTGGAATTTTTGGTAAAGAAGAATCTGATTTTGTGTTACTAGAGTAATCTGATTTGGTGGAGGTTGTTCTAGGTAATTTGAGTTAGGGTTTGAAGAGTTTGATTGCAATTAGGAGGGCAAGAATTTCGTGTAGCTTGTGCTTGCACAAAGCTGCCGAAATTTAACTAGGAAAAGGGATTCTATTCCTAGGTGATTTAGGATTGAATAAAGTCTGGTTTTATCAAGGATTTGGATAAGATTTTCTCTAGTCCTAAAAGAGTTTGGATTGAGCTAAAATTCCTCTAAGAAGTGGCGGCACTTGCTGGAAATTTTTCCAGATTTTTAGCCAACATTCTAGGGTTAAAATCAACAAGGTTTCCTACTAGGAAAATGACTCATTAATTCCAACTATCCATGGCAACATCTATTAAGCTAAAATCAAGTTGAAATTTTAATTATTAGCTAGGGTTTTTTCGAAAATCCTAAGGAACAAAAGCTGAAAATTGAGAGTGAACTTTATTCACATCAAAGTCCTTAAATTTAGGGAATAGATATAGAGACTTATTTCCTTGGAATATTGGCACTAAAATTTCTAGGTTTGCTATATCTTTTTCGGCCAAGACATGGAAACTCTAAGGAAAAGAATCTTCAAGAAGAGAAACTAGGATTCACAAGAGATAGGATTCGAACTCGGGCCACCACGAAAAAATCACCATCCTTCCCGCTATTCCAAATCAATTCCAATATTAATTCTTCCTACAAGAAGTTTTTACCACCCCAATACTCATCCTTCCAAATCTTCGACCAAACCTCCCTTAACCAAACCTTTAACAACACACTATTTCATCTCAATTAATTCAAATGCAAGAGCAACAGAAAAATTCACATGCATCCATGCAAATAAAATAATTCTAAGTTACCACATAAAATGCAAAATACTATGTAATGTATGACTTTTCCCCATAGTCAAAGGTAGTTTTGGGCGGGGTATTACAATTACACCTGTAGGTCGAAGACTTTGCCAACACAGTATTGTTCTTAGGATCAATATTTTCTTATGGTGATATTAGAAAATATTTAAAATGCAAATTATAGTTATTTATATAGTAGGGGTATTTTGATCATTTTAGTAGCCAATGCGATATGTCTTTTGGTCCCCGAAATTGCCCTTTGGGTTAAAGAATTGGTCTTGATAATTATGGGTTTTTATTTTATTAGTCTAATTTATTATTATACTAGAATAAAATAAAAGGTCCGAATGAGAGTATTCATTTTATCTAGTTTAATTGGTTGATTAATTATTCAGGGTCAATGCCTAAATTGAATAATTTAAAAATTAATCTGGAATTAGATAAAAAATATGAAATTTTATTTGGTCTATTTGAGCTTGTTATTATTTATTAAGATGTTTAATAAATCTTAGAAAATAAATAATTGAGATTTATTATTTATAGGTGTTTAAACCCAAGAATAAATAATTTATCTGGCCTAATAAATAAGATCAAGGTAAAATAAAAATTATAAAAATAATAATAGTTAAAATTTAATTAATTATTTTAATTAATTAATTAAAAACAACACAGAATGAAACCCATGTTGTTTCACGTGCAAGATAACAAAAAGCATGGAAACTTTCTGTTTGCACACATAATGTCTTCTCTCTCGGGCATCTAATTTGATCAATTGAAATGGGTCTTCATGGATGGGACAAAGTTTGAGTTTTCAATTACAATCACAGAGCATCACAGAAAGCCATTTCTGTGGGAAGCTTCATCTGTGAAGAATTCACAAAAAACTAAACTCATACCAAACCTTCAAAGTTGATCAAAACCCAAACTTCAAACCTTCACCGGTTGTACTACAGGCACCATTTCGGAAGATCGAAAACTTCACGTGGATGAGACGCAGTAGGTGTTGTAAGGACGTGAGCCACTAGCCACAAACATCTTTATACAAACATTTACACCAATGCAAAGAGAGCCACTTAATCACAAAGATAAAATTTTCGTTTTCTTAACATACTTTCGTTTTAATGATTTTTGTCATTTTAAGCCTTCAATTGGTATTAGAGCTATGGTTTGACAAATGTAGGAAGTATGTTAGACTTAATTAAAACAAGAAAATATTTGTTTTGGTTGAAATCTATGATCTTTCGTGTTTACTGGTATGGATAGTTTCACTATAAGTTTCGCGAGTGAAAGTATAGAAATAATATATTTTAATTACTTTCATAGATATCGTGTAAGCCCAGTGTTTTTTTTTTTTTTAAGGTATAGGTGGTTATTTGGATAATTTTTGAGTGAAAATGAAAGAAAAATCAAAATCTGCATGCAGAGGTGCATTCTGGAGAAGAAGCACTGTTGAAGCCGCATGAACCGAGTCGCGTCCCAGTTGAGCCAAGCCACCAGATCCATGAGAGGAGCCCCAGCTGCCAAGCCTGTTAATGATACGGCTTAGCGAGGTGAGCATTCTTCGGCTTCCGCGAGGAAGCAAATTGATCAACCGCGATCAGCAATTTTGACGGCAGTTGGGGCGGGCCAAGTCCACCCGCCCGGATCCAGCCCATGGGTCGTGATCCAGTGTGGCAGGGTGCATGGATCCGACTGAAATTTAAAAAAAAAAAAAAAAAAAATAATAATAATAATAATAATAATAATAATAATAATAATAATAATAATAATAAGTTTTTTGTCCCACACCAGGTGAAGTTATTTTTATTATAATAGTTAATATTCTTTGAATATTTTGTATGAAAAATAATAGTAAAGGAAATTTTAGAATTAAATAAGACATTAATTAATATGTTTAATTCTATTATTTGAACAATTAGATTAAAAGAATAGAAAAGTATGAAAACATTTATAATTTTGTAGCATGCTTATTTCTTTTTGTACCATATGTGCTCGTTTTCTCAAAGACCAAAGTCTTTGGGAATTTTTGACAAAGAAAAATATTTTTCTTAAATCAAATGGTTAATTTTAATTCAGATAAAAATTAATTCTTTGATATTTTCTTAAAGGATTTTATCCTTGACATAGAAAATATATTGAATTTAGATATTTTTGTGAATTAAAATAGAAAACTATTTTGATTGAATTTTAACACGAAAAATTGTTTTGTCAAAACTTGATATCAAAATCTCTCGAAAATTTTATTCGAAATTTTTTAAAATTATTAAGTTAAATAAAATTAATCCATGAAAATTTTTCTCAAATTGTATAAACTTTGACATAGAAATTTTTATGGGTTTAGATATTTTATTTTGAGTTAAAAGAAAATTTAATTGAAAAAACCCTTATTTTAAAATATTAAGCGGAGAGGGGTTCCAACGGCCCCACGACTTCCATCACAATCATTATTAGAGATCGTGGGTCCCCTCACGTCACTCTGGGAGTGAACCCATATAGGATGGGGATACCACAAGAATCTAGAACTAATGGATGGATGTAATTAATAACTCGGGACACATGCTACGATCGGCCAACCCACATTGGAGGTTATAGTGTGAGGAATGTCCATAGAAAATAAGAAGAAACGGTCATCTCATGATGGAGTTATCTTCTAGATCATTATTTAGAAGGAAAATTAATTTGTGGTGGTTAATACACTTAGTTTAAAAAACTGTTAATCTTCTTAATAAGCTATGTCAGTTTTTTCTAAAGAGCCAAGCCAAATTAATCATGTTAAAGATAATAGTAATATGGTTAACTATTATCGGATTTAATATGAGGATAAGGTCACAAATTATTTTGTTTTTTCACAAATTGAATTTTCTTTTATTTTCGATATTTCAGAAATGGTTGGTGGAAGTTCTTTTAGTCCTTTGATTGTTATTCTCCGTGAGAATAAGCTAATGGGACCAAATTACGTGAATTGGAAAAGGAATTTGGACATAATACTCACTGCTGAGAAATATAAGTATGTCCTCTTTGAAACCTACCCTGTTATTGGGGAAGGTTCCACCACGGAGGAGCGTGAGGTTGAAAAAGCATAAAAAAGGCCAACGAAATGACTCGATGCTACATGTTGGCCTCCATATTGAATGTGCTTTAGTCAAAACATGAGCACATGACCACTGCATACGATATTAGCCAATCATTAGTCATAATATTCGCCGATAAGAGTCGGCCCGCAAGATAGGAAGCTCTTAGGACGATCATAAACACTAAGATAGTTGAGGGAACATCAGTCATGGAGCATATGCTCAAAATGATTACTACTTTCGAGGAAGCGAAAGCCTTAGGGGCTATTGTTGACCCGAATAGCCAAGTGAATATGGTTCTCGAATCTCTGCCGGACTCTTTTACTCATTCAAGTTGAACTATAATATGAACAAATTAAACATGACTTTAACTGAGTTGATAAAAGAGTTCTAGGTGGCGGAGAAGGTCATGAAGCTATAGTCTAAGGCTATGATTGCGAGAACTTTTTCTTCTAGAACTGGGCCCAAGCCCAAGAAGTTCAAGAAGAAGAAGGGAAATACACAGACCCAGCCCAACAAGCTCAAAGGCAAATGCTTCAAATGTGGGCAGAAGGGACACTGGAAAAAAGAGTGTCCAGAACTTCAGGCAAAAAAAAATCGTACAAATATTGTTCTCTATCTAGAGTCTATTTCAATTGTTGGATCAACTTTCACTTGGATTATTAATTCTGGTGCCATTGATCATATTTGTAACTCCTTGCAGGGGTTTAGCAAGATAGGAAGATTCCAGAAGGGTGAGCATGGACTACAAGTAGGAAATGGAGCACGAGTATAGACCCTTATAGTGGGAGAGTTAGATCTTATTTTTTATTGTAATAAAGTTATTGTATTAAAGGATATTTTATATGTATCCGATTTTAGACAGAATTTGATTTCAGTTACAAAACTAATAAATCATGAATATTCTATTTCTTTCCATTACGGGTTACTTAACACATAGATGTTTGTTCTTAACCAATTGATGAAAATGAGAATCTCATCATGTATAGATTATTGTGTTATGAATTCTAAATGGGGAATGTCTTACCTTTGGCCAGTGAGTAGTCCATTCACTTTATAGTATAAGTGTATTTTAAATACGTAGAATAGGACCTATAATAGTGGTTTCTAAAAGTACTATTTAAAAGAAACCCAAACTATTACTGCTACAGCGTGGGCTAATACTTTATCGCTTGAGTATGAGTTGATAGTCTGACAAACCGAGAAGCATATACTTTGATATATTGTAGTTGATGTTCTTTCGTAGAACCAATATACTTGTATGTTGGATATATATGACTAGTTAGTTAAGACAAAGTTGTACAAGATAGCTTCTACGCTTTATCACCCCTTGTGATTGTTCAAATGATCTAATTATCTAGGGTCTTGGGGAACATAACTTGGATGTTTACTTTAGGGTAGCTCTCTTGAAAAGTGGAAACATTCCAAGAGTCGTGAATCATTAGACTAGAAGTCTAAGGATGATAGATGTCTATTAGAGATGTATTAGTACTCTCTTCTTCTCTAATTGTACGGCGATGCGTAGAAGGGTATTTTAATCATTACACCTATAAGTCGAAGACTTTGCTAGCGCAGCATTGTCCTTGGGGTCAATATTTCCTTATGGTGATATTAGAAAATATTTAAAATGCAAAAATATAGCTATTTATATAATAGGGGTATTTTGGTTATTTTAGTAGCTAAGGTGATGTGTCTTTTGGTCCCTGGAATAGCCCTTAGTCATGAAGGATTTAGTTTAAGGAATTGGTCTTGATAATTATAGATTTTTATTTTATTAGTCTAATTTGTTATTATACTAGAATAAAATAAAAGGTTCGAGAGAGAATTTATTTTATCTAGTTTAATTGTTTAATTAATTATTCAAGACCCAAAGCCCAGATTGAATAATTAGAAAATTAATCTGGAATTAGATAAAAAGTATGAAATTTTATTTAGTCTATTTGGGCTTGTTATTATTTATTGGGATGTTTAATAAAGCCCAGGAAAAAAATGAGATTTATTATTTATGGGTGTTCAAGCCTAAAAATAAACAATTTATCTGACCCAATGAATAAGACTAAGGCAAAATAAAATTTATAAAAAATAATATTAATAATTAAAATTAAATTAATTAATTAGTATTTTAATTCATTAAATAAATAAAAAAATGACACGAGATGAAACCCATATTGTTTCTCGTGCAGGATAACAGAAAGTATGGAAACTTTCTGTTTGCACGCTTAATGTCTTTTCTCTCGAGCATCTAATTTAATCAATTGAAATGGGTCTTCATGGATGGGATGAAGTTTGAGTTTTCAATTACAATCACAAAGCATCACAGAAAGCCATTTCTGTGGGAGGCTTCATCTGTGAAGAATTCATAGAAAACCATACTCATACCAAGCCTTTAAAGTTGATCAAAACCCAAACTTCAAGCCTTCACCGACTATGCTACGAGCACCATTTCGAAAGATTGAAAGTTTCGTGTGGATGAGACACAGTAGACGTTTACAAGGACGTGAGTCACTAGTCATAAATATCCTTATGAGGGCCATTTAATCACAGAAGTAAAATTTTCGTTTTCCTAACATGCTTTCGTTTTAATGATTTTTGCCATTTTAAGCTTTCAATTTGTGCATTATATGCCATTGGATAGATCATCATTGGTTAGTACAAAAAAAAACTATTTGTTTTAAATTATTTGAATATCCTCATGTAGGTAGTAGTATAGTTAGAATGATTACTCAAACATGTCGTAAATATAGGATTTTAAATAAAATTATTTCTATTTCTTTAGATAATGCTTCAAATAATGATTCTGCTATAGCAATTTTGAAAAATATTATGAATTCTATGTTAAATGATATTTTATTTCATACTAGACGTGCTTGTCATATACTTAATTTGTATGTTAATGAATTATATAAATATGTTGATGATGTCATTAATACAATTAGAAATGTTGTTTTTTTTTATTATGCCGAAAATAAGGTGTATCTTTTAAAAATTTTAGATTAGATTGTAAAATTAGATAGAACTCAACTTTAGATATATTTGAAAGTGTTATATGTTTTCAAAACCAACTTATTGAATTTTGGAATAGTAACAATTTTCAACCTCAACTAACTAAAACTCATTTTGAAAATTGTATTGCACTTTCAACATTTTTATTTACTTTTAAAGAAGCCACTGAACTTTTATCGAAATCTTATTATTCCACTACTCATCATATTCTTCCAACTCTTGCTAAGGTAGCACATATTTTTGGTGAATACCTGGATCATCCCCAATATAGTTATTTTATGAGAAATATATTTGAAAAATATAAAAAATATTATGAAAATATTCATATTTTATATTGTATGGCATTGTGTATGGATCCTCACGTAAAAACGGTTGGATTTCATAATATTATTGAATATTTATATGAAATATTAGATTTTAATGAATCTCAAACACTTAGGCAATGTATGATAAAAGATATAGATAAAACGGCTAAAGCTCTATCTGACATGTATAATTTGTATGATTTTGAATCTTCTTGTTCTGATTTTCCTAGTTTACCTTTAAGTAGGCAAGGTTCATTATCATCTAGCAGTCACTTTCAACCACCACGAAAATCTACCTCTTCAATTTCATCAATATTTAATCCATGAGGTATTATGAAACGTCAAAAAAGATCATCTACCACCTACAACGATATTGCAATTTACAAGATGCAGCCCTTGGTAGAAAATGAGGATCAATATTTTGATATTTGTAGTTGGAGGAAGGCTTATGTAAATTAATACCCCATTTTATCTAAAATGGCACGTGATCTTTTGACACCACCAATCTCCATAGTGCTATCGGAAAACATCTTCAGTGAGAGCATTCGAACAATCGATGAAAGAAGATCTTGATTAGCTCCTCATACTTTGGAGATGTTAATGTGTTGTAGTAGTAGGTTCGCAACTGAAGATAGAACGGCTAATTCGTAGATCATTGACGATGACTCAAATAATGAATGGGATAAGCCAACTAATTAGTGAAGTATTCTTGTAATTAGGAAATTAGGATAAATAATATTATGTATTTAATTTTATTTTTAAGATATTTATTCTATTTTTAAATTTTGATCATTATAATATTTTTAAGAGGTTTAGGCATCAAGTCCCCCTCTTATATAATCTTTATTTAATTAATTAATAAAACATGTAGGGGTCTAAGTCAAACCCCCCACCACGGCTTTTTTATAATTTTAAAAAAACATGTTATTTAAGTAATAATAAAAAAATTACAAAACAATTGAATATCAAAATTTTTAATCGAATTAAGTAGAGAAAAAAAAGAGAATAAGCCCACAGACAGGCCTGCCCAGCCCAAGGCTTCTGACCCAGGGCACGAACCAGCCTGCCTTCCTTTGGGACCTGCCCGCACACCCCACGGGCCGGTCCTCGGGCCCGGCCTGACACGGTCCGAAACCGTGCGGGTCGGCCCAGCTGTCAATGCTAGGGATGGTTAAGTTGGAAATCTTTTTAACAATGTTTTTAGAATCCAATCGCATATTGAGTCAAAAAATTACTGATTCACAATTTAATGGTCTAATCGTAATTAGACATTAATTAAATTAATAATATTATAACTTAAAAATTAAAAATATAATAAATATAATTATTATAAAGTGCAAAATTAATTAATAATACATATAATTTAAATTCATAAAAATATAAATATTCAAATATATATAACTAATATAATATAATAAAATTATAAATTAATAATAACACATAATTTTAAATTTTATCTCTTTAATTTATTTTTTAAAACAGACTAGTTGAACCAGTATTGAATTGGTCAGTTTAATACGATTTGCACAATCTACACAGTTTTTGAAAAAAAAAAAACGATCTAAAGCAATAGACCGAATCAGTGATAGTATCAGCTCACGCTCTGATCGATCAATCTGGATCAATCTAAAAAATAGTGCTTTTTAAGGTGTCTTAGCAAAATTCATAATGTCATCGTATGTGTAACACATTAAAAATTGGATGTAAACTTCTACACAATTTGATTCGTTCTAATTCGTTATGATCAAACTAGAAAGATTTTTTTTTTTTTTTTTTGGGGTTTCAATCTCCTAGTTCAAGTTCAACCACGAGTTTCTCACATTGGAATGTTGAATTGGACATATATGGAATAATATACTTAGTCAATAGTCCTATAATAGATTAGTCATGTGACTCATAAGTCTATTTAACTACTTTTTTAAAAAAAAAATTACTTAATTATTTAATTCTTGTTAAGTCAAAAAAATATGTTAAATTAATAATAAATATTTACATTTATACTCATATACTACTTCACACTTCTATCATTTTTTTATATAGAATTTAATTATCACAATCTTCTTTTTGCATTTTTTTAAAATATTTTTGAAAGGCTGTACTGCCAGCGGTCCTATAGTTGCTAGTTGCTACCTTGTTAATTGGTTTTTCCTTACAGTCCAAAACTCTAGCATGTGATTTCAAAGATTTTGTGTATTTTTCTTTGTGTTGGATGGAATCAAAGAAACGCACTTGATTAAGCCACAAAAGGCCATTCTAGAGGTACTCACCAGAGTCTCGTGGCTATAACTCAACTAGTTAATGAACTTTTTTCAATATTTACATTACATTATGAATGTGATTGCAAAATCAAAATTGAATTTACAATTGACGGTTCTTTTTTCGATATTTGTAAAATTGAAATCGAATTCGCAATCGACTATTCTTTTTTCAATATTTACATTATGAGTGTCGTGGCAAAATTAAATTCACAATCGATTGATGTTACCGTTGAAACTAAATCAAAATTGACAACTGAAAATATATTCTAAATTTAATTAATCTATCAAAGCTTTATAGAGTTGAACGACAAATCTGATCCCTTGATCAAATATAACACGTCCGCCGTCGCAGTTAAAACTGAATCAAAATTGACTAATCGATGGATCCACTCACAAAGCAGCATTATCCCAAAACAGCCCTTGCGAGCGTTATCCTAAAACAGCCATTGTTTAGGTAGCTAAAACAGTCCTACCTAAAGCAAGTTTACCTTGCAGTTAGGTGATCTCTACAAGGCGGTTGTTGATCAGTTTCACATCAGAAGGTCAAGTCCTCAAAGTGAATGAATTTCCATTCCATGAGAATAGAAAAACACAAAAAACAAGGAAGTTTTGCTGTACCAAATCCACATTAAAGTATTAAGATAATGAACCAAGTGCTGGACATGGCCAACCAATAGAATCATTCACACAGACCCATTCAAAGCGGTGCCGTGAAGAAACCATTCCCTCGGATACTTCTCTCAAGATTGGACAAACTAGAAGAGTGTGTGACTCAACAGTCGGTCGCCAATGTGATATAGTCAACAATAATCACAACCACTTCAATAATGTCTACAACCTTCATAGAAAATGAGCACCCGTATACTTGGTCAAGACACTTGCCTTGTGCCATTTCTAACTGAAACTTCAAGTTACCCCGGAATAATGAGAGAAGGGCTAAAGGTAGTTGAGGAGGAATATTCACCTTTCCAACCACCATACCAGTTCAGCAGCAGCACAACGAGATGGGGCGAGGAACAGAAATCATGAATGAGAACAACAAAATCTTACATAAATAAGCTTTTCTCTTTCCTTTTATTTACTTTCGTAAAATATGTGGCAATGCCACACAACCAAAAAGGGTTATAACATGAAGAGTCGCGAGACTCACACAGAATGTTACTGATAGGCTGTTCTATTTACAGATACAGACCCCTTGTTTTTTTTTTTTTGGTCCTTTTTTTTTGTGGGTGGCTGTGAGAAGGGGGGAGGGGGGAGGGGGGGTGTTGTTTATAGATAATCACATAATCCAAGATTTTGTAACTAATTTACTCTCTGTAATCTCTTCTCTTTGCTTCATGCACTATACTTTCTGTAGTCCTTTTCTTGTAGTTTCTTTCACACTGCAGGAACGTTCTGCATATGAAGTCTTTTAAGGGTTGTTCTCGTCAAAGATGTCCAAAAGGGAGAGGGCCTGAAAAACCAAACAAGAACATAAAGTCAAGATGGAATATAAGGCAAATGCTTTTGCAACTTTATACAGGAAGAATTTTCCAATAACTGGAGAGACAACTACCTCTGGAACGTTTAATTCAAGGCGGAATTTAGGACCATCATAATGGTAAAGAATTGGCCTGAAAGAGTCCTCTTCCAGGGGTTCACAGATTTTCCTAGTCATCACACGGACCTGTACAAGAATTCCAATGTTTAATCCACAAGCCATGTAAACCTAAATGAATGCTGATCCATGACAGACGCATTTTATGTGCTCCCATCCAACAATAAAAAGCACATAAGAATAGTAAATGCATTCATGATCTACTATCTAATTAGAATTCCAAACAAAACATACCTGAGCAGGGAAACGGGATTCACCGGGGTTCTTCTTGTCCTCCCAGGCAGAAGGATCAATATTTGTTCCACCAAAGCTTGCAGCCTGAGTTTATTTTCCATGTTATTAGATAAAAGAATATAGTAATATGCAATAATAATGACAACAATCTACGGTTTTCTTGAATAGTAAACTTTGGTTTTAACCTTCAAGAATATCCTCAAAAAAACCTCAGATAAATCTTACTCAACCATATCTTAAAGCAAAATAATACGAACCTCAAAAACTCCATGGAGTTGATGGGTGGAATAGTTGTACAGGAACAACGGCAATCCTGGTGTTATTGCTCGGACTGAATCTCGGTATCGGGGAGGCAAGCCTGAAAGACAATTATCAAAAAAAAAAAAAAAAAAAAAGCTTATATCAAGATGGGTCCAATCCATACTGGACTCTAAAACAATTGTAAACTGAAAGGACATGACTAAAAGACTGTTCAACCGAGCTTGTCCAACAAGATACATCAAAACAAGAGTCCTTTAAGAATTTGATTTCTCCCTTTGTACATAGAAACCATACTTCCTATCTATAAGCATTTTAATACTTCAAATAAAAAATTCTAAAACAATGGAATCCAGATGACAATTCAAGGCTGAAAATTAGGACTTCTCTGCCGCTTGAAAACCTTTATGAATAGTTTCCTTAGAAAAAGAAGTTAATCCTCTCAAACATCCAGAATGTCATACAAAAGGAACACGATCAATATTCATAAACCTGACTTTCTACCAGTATGTATCAATGCCTAAAGATATGTTTGAAAATTTTAACTTGGCTGGAGCAAAACACAGAAGGATTTAAAAGGAAAAAAAGGTAATAACAATCTCCTTGCTCATCAATCCTATATGTAATAGTCTTCCCTCTTCACGGGAGAGATGCAATTTCTCCATAAACACGGACTATTTCACCACAGAAATTCACGAAAGAACTAATCTTTACCTTAATCTAAAGCAATATCATATCAATATCCACATAAAAAGTTTTCAACTGATATTGCATAATTGATAAAAGAGATGGGTTCTTACCAAAGAGTTGTCTTTTGAGATTCTCCTGCATAGTATCATTGTTGCAAACAAAAATATAGCCACCAACAGTCTCATTTCTGGGCAAAGATTCCGAGGGCGGTAAGGTCTTGAACCTCTTGTCTACAGCATTCTTGTTTTCGCCACTATTGTTGTTACTATTCTCCTTGTTGGGGTCCTTGTTCTTATTCTTCTTCCCACTTTTAGGCCCATGGCTAACTCCATGCTCATCCAGCTCACCGCCTTTACCACCCTTTCCATGAAGGCCTTTGCTATTTACCACAGCATTATTAATCCCCTTACTATAGCCAAAATTCATCACAGGATTAGAATAAATCCCTTTATTAAACCCACCATTTAACCCAACCCCAACATCAAGCACGCTCTTCGCAGGAGATCCATACCCAGAATTATTCCCAGCCTTCCAACCATCGTTGCTGAAACTATTCAAATCAGCCTTCAAATTGGGAAGGGAATTGCCAGAATTCACCTCTCCACCAACCCTTATATCAAAATTGCGCCTGTCTTCAGTCCTCTTGGACACATACGAATTGCTCCAAATAGAATCATTAACCGAAAGATTGGCTAAGTTGTTGGCTTGCAATCGGAGCTGATCACTGAATTGCCAAAATGAAGACTGGTTGTTCTCCATCTTCACTTCACTATTCTTCAAAAAACAAAACAACCCTTGTTCAGTTTCAGAAACAAAAAGACCTTAGCTGCAAAGACCGCGTCTTTGTGTATGTGTTAGGATGTGGGATTTGAGAGGAAAGAAGTGGAAGTGGGAGTGGGTATAAAAAGGGGGAAAGGCGAATGGGCATGCGAAGGTTCGGAGAAAGAGCAAAAGCGGGGAATAGCGTGTAGATTTGTCAAAGGCGAGAATGGGCCATTGAAAAATGTTAAAAGCAGAGTTTTGTGGGGTTTTCTGACTGAGAAAAAGAATGGAAAAATGAGACGTCGGTATTTAATAGGGAGGAGGTTAGGTGGCCGAATTAGGGAGAACTTGGTGACGGCAAAAACGCGGTATGGGTAACGAGGGGGGGGGTTGAGACAATGACATGGACTGAGACACGTGGTTGCGGGATCAGAAAAGTGAAAAAAAAGTTACAGTTCAGAGTGTTTTACTATTGCAAATTTAGATTGTGTTTGATTGGATTGTTTTATAATAATAAATGAAGAGGGAATGTATTCTGTTTAGGTTTGGTTTGGTTCGTGGAGGAGAGAGAGGGAGGACAGGGAATGAGAAATGGTATATTTTATTTTTTTTATAAAAAATTAATATATTTATTTTTATCTTATTTGATTAGAATAAAAATGAGAAGGGAAGTAAATGAAAAGAAAGATTGAATAATTAATTTAATTTATTATTTTATTTATTTTATTAAAATTTTTAATATTAAAAATATGATTAATATTATCATTATTATTTTTACTTTATTTCCTCTCTTTTAATCCTTTTAAATTGGGAATGGAGGAAATATTGAGGGTGAGTGTACCCTCCCCTAATTTACTTTCCTCCATATATCCAACCAAATGAACATTTACTTCCACTCCTCATTTACTTCTACAAAACAGTCTAACCAAACCAAGCATTAGTTAGATGTAGATGTGATGAGGAAGTAAATTATGGGATACTACTCCCTCCCCATATCAGCATTTCCTCCCCTCTTAATTTGGAAGAGAGAGAAAATAAAGTAGAAGTTATAATGACAATATTGATCTTATTTTTAATATTAAAAATTTTAACAAAATAGATAATGAGTGATAAAATAGTAAACTAAATTAATTATTCTTCCCTCCATACCAAACAAAATAAAGTAAATATTATTTATTCCCTTAGTGGGAGTAAAATGTGCCTCTCCCCTTCTCCCTTCTCTTCCGCGAACCAAATAAGGGTTTAGGGTATAAATAGATAAGAATTAATTTGAAATGAATTTTATAAAAAAAAATATTAAACATATAGAGTTCAGAAAAAATATAATGTGATATGAATAAATCACAATTTTTTAGAAATAAAAATTATATAAAATAATAAATATTTGAATTAAGATAAAATTTTAGTTTCAAATAGAATTAAAAAATTCAAATCTACTTAGAACATTAATTTCTTATATATTTATCTATTAATCTTTATACTACTACAATAACAACAATTAAATCTTATATACTCACAACATATTATATTCTTTATTTTTTACTCTATTTAAATCCCACATCACATATTTAATAATTTTTTATTATATTCAAACAAATTTATCTCAATCCAATTTCTATTCACTCACACTCATAATAAATTTGAATGCATCTTATAAAATAGTGACATGATGGATAATATTATCCAATAGTGAATTTTTAAATTTAGTCATAGTCTTTATTCAATTTTACAAATAATAAAGAAGAAAATTAATATATTTACTAAAGAAGTAAATTATATTTAATTCTATCTTATACAATTAGTATAGGAAGGAAGTGACACTTTGCTTTATTCAATTTATTTCTTCAATCGTTGTATTTCGAATATGTTATATTTATTTCTCTTTCTAATACACCACTAAATCAAATAAATTACAATATTTACTTTTAAATTTATATCTATTTCTCTTTTTTTCTCATAAATCTTTAATCAAATTAAAGGTATTATTTACTTTCAATATAACTAATATAATTTTTGTCAAAAAAAATTAACTGAACAATTATTTTATTGTATATTTATCAGAATTTAATAGTGAAAATAATATTATAGAAAAGTAAAGCCAAAATGATAATGTCAAATTAATCTATTTTTAATTTGGTTTGAATTGATCTAAAAAGTAAAACAAAGAAGATTTGAGACTCGGGATATGGTTATCTAGAAGGTCGTCGTTTTGTTTCTAATGAAAGTGACGAGTTTTTTTTTTTTTTTTTTAATAGTTTTTGGGGGTAGAAAAAGGGTGGAGTTCACACTATAAGCTATAGTTGTTTAAGGCTTTTCTTAGCTGCTAAGGTAAGAGTCAAGCTTGTGGGGTGTGACTAGGCAATTTCACGTGCTTTTCTTAGCTGTCAGCTCCAAAAAATTTAATATTTAAATAATAAAATTTTAAAAATTAAAATAATTATTTTTTATTTTTATATGATATTTTAGTATAGTTTAAATTAAATAAAAATAAATATAATAAATAAATATTTAAAATTTAAATTTAAATAATTATTTTATTTAAAATTTATAATATAATTTTAATAGGTTAATAATAAAAAATATATATTTAATATTATTTATAAATATTTAGGGTATGTTCGGAAAAAAATCTTTTTAATTTAAATCAAAATTTTAATTAAAATAACATTAATTTAAATAATTTTTATTTTTAAAAAACTGCCATATACTCACAACACATCATATTTTTTCTCTCATTTATAATTAGGCTCTACGTTTATCCAATATTTAATAATATTTTATTACCTCCGTTTCACAATATAAATGACATGAAATTTTTTTCATAATATAGGTTATTTTATAAAATTTTATAAATATTTTTTTTTTTTTCAATTCTATTCTTCCTTGCAATCTCTCTCTTTCTACTAATTATGACACGATTCTCTCCAATTACCAAAGTAAATAAAGATTTAATAAGGAGTGTTTTTGAAAGTTTAGTTTTAAAATTATGTAGAATTTAAAACCCTTGATTCTTATGTATAAATTTAAAATGACTTATATTACTCCCTCCGTCCCACAATATAAATCGTTAGAAACTACTTTTGTTGTCCTAAATTATAAGTTGTTAGGAACTTTTCAAGAATGTTTTAAATCTATTTTTATATTTTTATCCTTATTTATTATTCTCTTTCCCTCTCTTTCTCTCTCTTCTCTTCTATTGTTTCCAAAACATTTAAATATGGGTGTTTTAAGAAGAAAAAATTTAAAATCACTTTGTTTTTAAGAATTTAAATATGTATGAAATTAAATCCAATGAATTATATTATGGAATTAAAAAAATATAAAATAGAGATAATATTAAAATTTAATATATTCATCTCAATCAAAATTTTATTTAAATATAGTTTTAATTAATTAATTTTTTATGCTTATACGTGAGAGAAGTTGGGCTGAGGACTCTGGACCATTGGTGCGGAACAGGTGGGCATTTATTGTCCATTACGACGTGTAAGGCCCAAGAGTGGATTTAATTTAATACAAAGTGATGTATTAAGTCAATTATTTAATTTATAATAATTGTTTGAACTCTAATATTTATTAGAGAAATGTTTATAGTTATACATCATATTCATATCTAAATTGACTATTTTTCAAAGTTTGATTCATGTTGATTTTGTTAATTATCGTTCTTTTTCTCTTATTAACTATCCAAATATGATAAAATATTAAATTCAATTATTTCCATTAGTCGCCTAACATAGTCAAAACTCAAAAGTTATGAAATAACCTAATCAATTGGGCTGCTAAACACACTCTTATTTGAACACTAAAAATATCTAAAAAGAAATAATACATGTAATAGTACTAATTTACAAGAATGGTTAAATTATTACTTATTCTGTTTTAAATTATTTATCTTGTTTTTAATTTAATTTTTGTCTCAAGTTATTTGTCTCGTTAAAAAATTAAGATTTAACATACTCCTTCCATTTCTTTTTATCTATTTATTTTAATCGATTAACAAGTTTTAAAAAAAATAATGTTTTTGATTAATTAATTAATATTTTTTATTTTATCCTTAAAAATCTCTATCTTCATTAAGGAGTAATCAAATTTTAAAACTTTATGTGTTATAAGTATATTTAAATTACTTCCATTTCTCACTACAAGTGCACAATACTCATTATATAGTATTTGTAAAAAAAATAGTAATTAATATCGTTTTGATTTGCTAATAGGACAGATACAAAAGGACAGATGGAGTACTAAATTTAATCTCATTTAATAACACTCTATTTTCTAAACAAATTAAATAATTTCGTTCCCAATAAACTGATCACATATAAATAAATAAGAGAGATAAACAATTTAGAGTATATCAAAGTTTTGGAATTGAGTACTTCTTAATAAATAGAAAGAGAATAAATTAAAAGTTAAAGGTAAATATAGAAGTAAATGTTTAATTAATTAAAAAACCTACTCCATTCGTTTCTTTTATCGGTCCATTTTAACTAATATTTTTGTTTCAATTTATCTATTTTATTAACAAACTAAGATTATATTAATTATTATTTTTTCACAAATATATCTCTTTAATACGGTGAGTACGTTTGTACTTATAATGAGAAAAAAAGTAAATTAAATATACTTACAACACATAAAACTTTAGAATTTAATTATTCCTTACTAAATAGATAATTTTTTTAGAATAAAATAAAAAATATTAATTAATTAACTAAAAATCTTATTTTTCTTAAAACTTGTGAATCGATTAAAATAGACCGATAAAAAAAGATAGAGGAAATACTTATTTTAATATTCACGTAATCGATTAAATATGACAAATAATTTGAGAAGGAATGCGTAGAAAACTTGGATAGGATTGTTTCTAAACCTTAAATTCTACTACTATAGAAATAGGAAAGAGAAAAGCATGGAGATTGGCAGACAAAATAAGCACTTTCCTTACCTTAATGTGCGGCAAATTAATCGGATTGCACGTTTTCTTTTTGACCTCGTGATTAGGTTTTCCACTCTCCACTACTTTAAAGTAATTGCCATCGCCACCGTTGACAATCGCGATACCGAGTTTGAGTTTATGTTTGAGTTTAAATAATAATTAAATTAAATTAATTAATGAATTTTTAATTTTTTTTACTTAGATTTAAATTACTTTTAAAGTATGAACACGAGGGTATAGAACTTATCTATTATAGTTTATATTTTTTTATGATTTGTAACATTAGATGGAATTTATCTAATATTTATTGTTAAATAGTTACTATAATTTTTTTTATTAAAAATGACAAAACTAGGGGTAGAGTGGCACCTACATGTCAATATTTTTAAAATTTTGTATTTTAAAAAAAATTATAAATTATAATATTGACTTTTTAATATATATTTTTTTCATTTTAATAAAATTGACATATTTATTATTTTATACTATTCTAAAAAATTATTAATATATCTCTTATATAATATTTTTATATATTTAAATTTAATATAAAATATTACAAGATTTATATATTTTTTATTTTGTCATATTATAATTTTTATTTTTAAATAAAATTTCATATCAAGTTAACTATTAATTTGATTAGAATCGAAGGAGTATGTGAAGTTGACATTTTACTCTAAGTTGGCATATGTGGCACCCTTGACGCGATTAAGATGTAGTGTCTTTCACGCGGTTAGGATGTAGCTTTCACCCGCGGGTGAGTCGGTCCGATATATAATAATAAATAGTTGGAGTTTGGTAAAGGGTGGAAATCATTAAACTTTAAACAATTTACAATATGCATCTCTCTTCCTTTGAAAAAGTCACACCAAGTGGGAGGGCTGTCTTCCTTATCGTTACCGATCGGGTTGAGTCTGAATCTTTTATATTTTTTATTTTGTAGTTGGTGATAGAATGATTTATCAAAAAAAATTGTGTGTTTATCTGTTCTTTTTTGTTTCGTTATATTATACTTATTTTAAGTTTAGAGTGTAATATTTCTTCATTATTCTAGAATTATATCTCTATTTATATAATTTGATTTATTTTTATTAATATATAATCTTACTTAATCCAAAAAAAAGTAAACAATCAATCTCATTCTCATAGCTTGAAGAGAAAGTTAAAATAAAATTTTTATTTTTTCTATCCCTCCCCGTCTCCCTAGCCTTCAGAAAAAGTTACTCCCTCTATCCCTTTTTATCTATTCATTTTAACATATTCACAAGTTTTAAGAAAAATAAGATTTTTTGATTAATTAATTAATATTTTCTATTTTACCTTCAAAAACTTTCTCTTTATTAAGGAGTAATCAAATTTTAAAATTTTATGTATTGTAAGTATATTTAATGTACTTCTATTTTCCATTACAAGTATAAAAGTACTTACTGTATTAAAAAGGTATATATGTGAAAAAATAACAATTAATATAATATTAATTTGCCAATGGGATAAATAAATTGAAATAAAAATCTTAGTTAAAATGGATAAATAAAAAGGGATGGAGAGGGTATTAACTTATCTCTTGGGATAAAATTTAAATTCTGTCAACGTGTTTGAATTTATCTTTATAAATTAACGTATTAACATTGTTATTAAATATTTATTTAAATATAAATTTAATTGTTAAAAATATATATTTTACTTTAATATCAAAAAGTCAATTACTCACTCCATTCTAAAAATAATGTCAATTTATGATATAACAGGAAGATTAAGAACTTACTAAGATTTATATAATTTTAATAGAAAAAGACTAATATACCCCTAAATAAAAGTAAACATTCATTATTTATTCTCTTTTATACATTCATTAATGATTTATTGGGAATATACACATTTTTAATTAAAAGAGAGATAAATTAAGAATATAAGTACTATCTTCGTTTTACAATATAATTGTTTTTAGACGTACGCATAGAAATTAAGAGTTCATAAATTTCAAACAATTTTAAATCTAAACTTTCAAAAACACCTATAATTAAATCTTTGTCTACTTTAGTAATTGGAGAGAGGTGGGTCATAATTAGTGAGAATGGAGGGATTGCAGGGAGGGGTAAAGTTGAAAAAAAATAAATTTTTATAAAACTTTGTAAAACAATTTATATTGTGAAAAAAATTTTCAAGTTTAAAACGATTTATATTGTAAAATGGATGTAGTAATAAATTTATTCTTAATTTGTAAGATTGACAAGTATTTTGATACTTTATCTGTTTCAAAATACTTGTTTATGAAGCATCTTACACATATATTAATAGTGTTGAAAATAATACTACAGTTTAAATAAAATTCATATTCTATCCATATTAAAAATATAACAGTTATTAGTTGGTGAAAATTCTCAAACAGTAAGAAGAAAAAAAGAATTTTAAAAAGTTGTATAGTTGACTTATAATAAATATAAGTAAAATGGGAATAAAATAATTATTAATTTTAAAAATATACACATGAATATTTATTTTGAAACAAAACAAAAAACTACATAAACAACTATTTTGAATGAGTTGAGTGCAATTTTTTTATATTATTGTTAGGATGGATGGAATACTATCTTTCACTAATACTCTATCCATCCCAAATTATCTGTCTGTCTATGCAATTAAAATTTAATATTCTAAATTTGCTCAAATTTAATAGCACTCTATTTTTTAAAATATATTAAATAATTTCTTACTCAATAAGCTAATATCATGTAAGAGAGAAGTAATTTAGAGTATATCAAAACTTTAAAAATTGAGTAATTCTTACATATATATATATGTATATATATATATAAATTTTAAGAATAAAAATATAAAAATATATTTAATTAATTAAAAAATCTACTTAGCTTAATATTTGTATAATCGATAATAGATAATTGAAACGGAGACAATATAATAGAAAATGTCAATTACTTGACCATTTGAATCCCATCGAGGACGGGTTTTTTTACCAAAAGGGGTTCTTTTTGGAATCCCCATCGGCAACTGGGTTCCAAACCATACCTTGCCCCCTGCTAGAGGTTCCTCGCGTCTGTCGGACGCGAGATGTCACCATACCTCGCGTCCGGCAGAAACTTTTTGACTGGCGCACCATCGTGCAGCAGGTTCCTCGCGTCTGGCAGACGCAAGGAGCAGCTCTGTCTGTTCGTGCTAGACCTTGTCTTCTTCCTTCCGCACCAACAGAGCTACAGCACATTCAAGGGCACGCAGTGTTTACGCTTATTTTTAATGCCTTGCAATTTCTTCCTTTTGCTTCTCCACCACATTCCTCTTATGCTTCTCTTCGCATCACCTTTCCTTTCCGCCATCTTCCTCTTCTGCTTCTCGTTGCCATCCTTCATATCCTTTGGGCAGCAGCTGAAGCCATCACTTGCAGTCCACTGCCATGTTCCTCTTCTGCTTTTGGTTTTGACTCCTGCTCTGGGGTAGCACGCCGTTGCTGCTTCTGCCATCTTACAGGTGTTTTTTTTTTTTTTTAAATAAGAAGTCAACGCTTGCTGCCATAATTTTTTTTAAATTGTACATTTAATTCTTGTACATTTCTTATGCACCAATGTATTGAATTGTATGGTATTGGGATTTAAGATATTTGATATTGGTTTAGTGGAGGATTGTGTAATGTATTGGGATATTATTTTAGTGAATTGTTATTTTATTATATTATATAAACTGTTTGGATATATATTTTGTGAAAATAAGAAATTTTTTAAAAGTTATTATTGTTTATTTTGGTGAGTATTTGTTGTAGTTTAATTTGGTTATTTTGGAGAGCATGAAATTATTGCAATTTTCGGACTGGAATTTGAGTGAGATGCGGGAATGCTCCATTTTTCAAGTGAAATGGAAAAAATAAAAAACATATAGTAAATTTAGAATAAATTACAAATTATTTTCAGATAGAAAAATTTAGAATAAAAAAAAATACTTGTATGAAATAAATCCGGGAATGATGTTGGGCTGAAATTGTCTAATGGTTTGGAACTTTCAATTTAATGCGTTTGGAATATATATTGAAGCACATAAATAGATATAGTTTTATCCTGTTATGAATTATTGGAATCTCCATTAATTAGTGGAGGCTCCACTAATTATGGATTTATGTGAATTATTAGAAGATTTTTATGGATGTCCACCATTTAGTGGAGACACCACTAATTGAGATTAGTTGAAGATGATGTATGCCATGATGTATTCCACTAATTAGAGCTCTATAAATAGATCTATGCTCTAAGCTTGTAATACACCATCATTTTGTGAAAGAAAGATTAGTGGAAGAAAGATTAGAGAAAGAATTGTGAGAGAAAGAAAGAGAGAAGTTTGAAGAGAAATTCTTGTGCAAAGAATAGTTAGAATTTTCTTAGTGTGTAGTGTGTAGATTTTATTCTAACACTACCCTAATTTTATAACACGTTATCAGCACGAGTCTCTACCGGTACAAAAGCCAGAAGACTAAGCACGAGTTTCTGCCGTTAACAAAACCAGAAGATAGGTATGCATTTATTGATCTCTATGGCTAATCTCGCTAAACTCGAATTTGTAACCCTTGATATTTCTGGAAAAAATTATATATCATGGGTTCTCGATGTAGAAATGCATCTAAATGCTGAAAGCTTTAGTGAAACTATTCAAGCAAATAATAGTGCATCTGCACAACACAAGGCTAAAGCTTTGATTTTTATTCGTCGTCATTTCGATGAAAATTTGAAAATGGAATATCTTACCGAAAAAGATCCATATGTCCTGTGGGCAAATTTAAAAGAAAGATTTGACCACCTGAAGATGGTCGTACTACCCACTGCACGGTATGAATGGTTGCACCTGAGGTTGCAAGATTTTAAAACCGTGAATGAATATAGCTCCGCAATGTATAAAATTACATCTCAATTAAAATTATGCGGAGAAAAAGTGACTGATGAAGATATGTTGGAGAAGACATTCTCCACATTTTATGCCTCAAATATTGTCCTGCAGCAACAATATCGAGAAAAGGGGTATACAAAATTTACAGATTTAATTACTGCCCTCCTTATTGCAGAGAAAAATAATGAGTTATTATTGAGAAATCATGAAGCCAGACCAACTGGCTCAACAGCACTCCCAGAAGTGAATGCTGTTGGCTCTAGCAGAAGCCATCGTTATAGTCGTGGTCGTGGCCATGGCCGTGGCCGTGGTCGTGGTTATGGTCGTAGACACGCTCGATATTTCTCTTATCACAATCATAATCAAACTGTGAGAAATACTGGCCACCTGAAGTGGAACAGAAAAGATCATAAGGGAAAAGAAAAAAAAGTTGAAGAAAAGCATGAGGATATATGTTATAGATGTGGCATGAAAGGTCATTGGTCACGAAACTGTCGTACGGCTAAGTATTTAGTTGAATTGTATCAAGCTTCATTGAAAAATAAAAATGTGGAAGCAAATTTTTTTTCAACATCCAATAAAGGATGCTGATGATGATGATATTGATCCTGAAGATCTTAATATCAATATTACCCATATAGATGTATCGGATTTTTTTGAACACCCAAACGGTAGGATAGACCATTTAATTGGTGATGGCAGTGTCCAGAAGAACTAAAGCCTCACCCTGATATTTTTGTATTTTCATTTTCATTCTATTTTAATAATATTTACGTTTGCATATATATATATATTTGTGTTCAGATGGCTGTTGTTAATAATGATGTATGCATTATTGATAGTGGAATTACACACACCATACTAAAAAATGAGAAATATTTTTCTGATCTCAAAATGGGAGAAATAAATATTTATACGATAAATGGTAGTGCAAATGTAATTGAGGGCTCCGGAAGAGCTAGTATATTATTGCCTAAAGGAACAACAATTATTATTGATAAGACACTATTTTCCTCAAAATTCAGAAGAAATTTATTGAGTTTTAAAGATATCCGCAGAAATGGGTATCATGTTGAAACAAATGAGGAAAATGGGATTGAGCATCTTTTTATTACTCAAATTCATTTAGGTAAGAAATCTGTATTAGAAAAACTGCCGTCTTTTTCTACTGGCCTATATTTTGTAAAAATACGTACAATTGAAATTCATCATCTAGTAAACCAGAAGTTTACTGATCCTATTACTTTTAGCATTTGGCATGACCGGTTGGGTCATCCGGGATCTACCATGATGAGAAGAATCATTGAGAATACACATGGTCATCCTTTAAAAAATAAAAGGATATTAACATCAGAAAAATTCGCATGTACTGCATGTTCCCTAGGAAAATTAATTGTTAAACCATCACCAGTAAAAGTAGGAGCTGAAAGTCCTACATTTCTCGAACGGATTCACGGAGATATTTGTGGACCCATTGATCCACCATGTGGACCGTTCAAATATTTTATGGTCTTAATTGATGCATCATCCCGATGGTCACATGTATGTTTATTATCTACTCGCAACCTGGCGTTTGCGAGATTACTTGCTCAAATAATTAAATTACGAGCACAATTTCCAAACCATCACATTAAAAATATCCGTTTGGATAATGCTGGTGAATTTTCATCACATGCTTTTGATGCATATTGCATGTCAATTGGGATTAATGTTGAACATCATGTAGCTCATGTTCACACACAAAATGGTCTTGCTGAATCTTTGATTAAACGATTACAATTAATTACTAGACCATTATTAATGAAAACAAATCTCCCAACATCTGCCTGGGGACATGCTATTCTACATGCTGCAACACTTGTACGTATAAGACCAACTAGTTATCATAAATTCTCTCCTTTGCAATTGGCTTTTGGGTCAGAACCAAATATTGCTCATTTAAGAATTTTTGGGTGTGTTGTATATATTCCAATTGCACCAAACCAACGTACAAAGATGGGTCCTCAAAGAAGAAAAGGGATATACGTTGGATATGATTCTCCCTCTATTATCAGGTATGTTGAACCCTTGACAGGAGATGTATTCACAGCAAGATTTGCTAATTGTCATTTTGATGAATCATTGTTCCCTAAATTAGGGGGAGAACCAAAATAGCATAAAAAGGATCTTGTTTGGACAACATCATTAAATTATCTTGATCCGCGCACAAGCGCATGTGAACTTGAAGTTCAAAAGATAATTCATTTGCAAAGCATTGCAAATCAAATGCCAGACGCTTTTGTTGACTCCAGAAGAATTACAAAATCGCATATTCCAACTATAAATGTTCCTATTCGAATTGAAGTTCCAGCAGAACAAAATATTATACCTATAGTCGCTGAGTCAAAAACACGCCGTAAGCGTGGCCGACCTCTTGGTTCTAAAGATAAAAATCCTCGAAAGAAAAGATGATTAACTGATCCGAAGATCATATTGAAGAAAAGAATGATAAAGACCAAGAGAGAACCGATGACAAAGAAACGAAGTTGATGAAAGTAACACCGAAATTTCTATCAATTATACCACTTTCGGTAGAAGTTGGAATCTGATAGAAACCGTTATTGATAATATATTTGCATACAATATATCTCTTGATGTTACACAGGATAATGATGATCCCGAACCAATATCGCTTGATGAATGTTGGCATAGAAAAGATTGGCTGCAATGGAAAGATGCGATTCAATCGGAGTTAAATGCACTGACAAAACGTGAAGTCTTCGGACCTGCAGTCCGAACACTAGAAGGTGTAAAACCTGTTGGCTACAAATGGATATTTGTGCGAAAGCGCAATGAAAAGAGTGAAATCGTTCGATATAAAGCGCGATTAGTAGCCCAAGGTTTTTCACAAAAACCAGGTATTGATTATGATGAAACTTATTCTCCTGTTGTTGATGCTATTACACTCCGATATCTTATCAGTTTGGCAAGACATGAAAAGATAGATATGTGCCTATTAGATGTTGTCACTCGCTACTTGTATGGAAATTTAGAAAATGATGTTTACATGAAAATCCCCGAAGGATTTCATATGCCTGAAGCATATAAACATTATTCTCGTGAAAATTACTCCATCAAGTTGCGTAAATCATTATATGGCCTCGAAGCAACTGGGCGCATGTGGTTCACACGTCTTAGTGAATATTTATTGAAAGCGGGATTTAAAAATGACCAGGTATATCCATGTGTTTTTATTAAGAAATCTGGTTCTAAATTTGTGATATTAGCTATATATGTTGATGATATTAATCTTATTGGAACTCCCGAAGAGCTCCAAGAAACAAATGATTATTTAAAAAGAGAATTCAAATCAAGGATTTTGGTAAAACCAAATTTTGCCTTGGTTTACAAATTGAACATTTGGAGAGTGGAACATTTATTCATCAATCAACATATACAAAGAAAAGTGCTAAAAAGATTTTACATGGATAAAGCACATCCATTGAGTATTCCAATGATCGTCCGATCATTAAATGTGGATAAAGATCCTTTCCGACCTCAAGAAAATGATGAAGAACTCCTTGGTCCTCGAAGTACCATATCTCAAAGGCAATTGGTGCATTGATGTATCTTGCTAATAATACACGACTCGATATTGCTTTTGTCGTCAATTTATTAACAAGATTTAGTTCTTCACCAACACGACGACATTGGAATGGAATTAAACAAGTCATTCGATATCTCCAAGGTACAATTGATCTCGAATTATTTTATTCAAATAAAACCAACCCAACATTGATTGGTTATGCAGATGCTGGTTATTTATCTGATCCACATAAAGCACGTTCTCAAACGGGCTATCTATTTACATGTGAAAATACTGTTATATCATGGCGTTCTACGAAACAATCTATAGCAGCTACTTCTTCAAATCATGCTGAAATTATAGTCATTCATGAAGCAAGTCGAGAATGTGTATGGCTAAGATCCATGATTCATTATATCCGAGAAAGTTTTGGATTATCATCAATCAAAGATATTCCAACTCCTCTTTATGAAGACAATGCAGCTTGTATAGCTCAATTACGAGGATGATATATTAAAGGAGATCGGACAAAACATATTTCACCAAAATTCTTCTTTACTCATGAACTCCAGAAGAAAGGTGAAATTGATGTGCTACAAATTCGGTCATGTGATAACCGCGCAGATATTTCACGAAGACTTTACCGACTGCAACATTTGAGAAGTTGAGATATAAAATCGGTATGCGTCGGTTTAAAGATTTAAAGGAATCATCTCATCAGGGGGAGTAATAAACAGACATATAGAATAATGTACTCTTTTTCCTTCACTAAATTTTTTTCCCACTGGGTTTTTATCTAGCAAGGTTTTAACGAGGCATATTCTTTATGTAATGGATGGACATCCAAGGGGGAGTGTTATGAATTATTGAAATCTCCATTAATTAGTGGAGGCTCCACTAATTATGGATTTATATGAATTATTAGAAGATTTTTATAGATGTCCATCATTTAGTGGAGACACCACTAATTGAGATTAGTTGAAGATGATGTATGCCATGATGTATTCCATTAATTAGAGCTCTATAAATAGAGCTATGCTCTAAATTTGTAATACACCATCATTTTGTGAAAGAAAGATTAGTAAAAGAAATATTAGAGAAAGAATTGTGAGAGAAAGAAAGAGAGAAGTTTGAAGAGAAATTCTTGTGCAAAGAATAGTTAGAATTTTCTTAGTGTGTAGTGTGTAGATTTTATTCTAACACTACCCTAATTTTATAACATATCCATCATTTTAGAATTTTTCAAACGTTAAATTTGGATACAATTAAAAGACATATCCTTATTTTTTAGATACAATTAAATTTGAAATATTAATATTTTAAATTTTTTTTAAAATTCAAATATTTGAGAATTTGAATATTTTGAAATAGTCGTTTGAATTAAATAAATATTAAAATATTATGTAATTAATTTCAATTTTTTTAAATTAAAACAAAAATAAATATTTTATATACATTTTGAAGAAGACTTAATTTTGAATATTGAATATTAAGAAGAGATTTAATTTTTTTTTTCCAAAATTTTTTAGATATATATTTTATGAAATAAAAATTAAACAAGAATATTTCTCTAAATAAATTAACATGAAGATTAATAAATTTTTTCATGCAATTTACAACATTAAATTTGTAAATTTGTAATTTCTAACTAAGAAAAAAAAATAATTTATCTATTCAAGTATTTAGTTTTAAATAAAATGAAAAAAATTAATGTTGAGTGAAAGATTAAAAAAAAAAAAGTCCTTTCATTTTTATATACAACTTAAAATTGAAATATTAAAATAAAATGTATGAAATTATCTAAGATTTTAATTTTTGAAATTAAAATTAAACGATGGTATTGAAATAAAATTAATTTCAATAATTAAAAAATAATATAAAATTAATTTATGGACAATAAACATATGAAGTTAAAGAAAAAAAATATTTTATCCTTTTCAAGTATTTAATATTAATTTTTTATGTAAAAATTAAGTAAAAAATATTAAATCCGTATATTAATTTTTTTTATTGTTGTAGCTGTTAATTATCTTAATTTGTTCATACTACATTTCTTTGTAATTGTTGTCAAGAAATAAAAATAAAAATTTTGTTAGAATTTAATTGAGATGCGAGGAAGATTTGAGATTTATATGGATGTTATGAAATTCGTTTATTTTTTATTTTAATAAAAAATTAGTTAATATAATTAAATTTAAATTGTTAAATATTTTTTTATTTTATTTGAATTTTACATGAAAATATAGTTGGATGCCAGAGCCTTTCAAATTTTTTCAAGTAAACACCCCCCCCCAAGTTATAGTGAAATTATAAAATAAAAAAACTAAATAAATTTAGAATATTAATATTTTTCAAATTTTCAAATATTTGAGAATTTGAATATTTTGAAATAGTCATTATTTGAATTAAATAAGAATTATTTAATTAATTTCAATTTCTTTAAATTAAAACCAAAATTAAAAATTTATATACATCTTGAATAAGACTTAATTTTGACACAGAAATATTAAGAAGACTTACTTCATGCTGAATTAGTTGATGCTAATTTTTTTTTGTAATTGTTGTCAAAAAAATAAAAAGTATAGATTTTGTTAGAATTTAATTATTTAATAGAAAACATAGATTTTGAGCCTGTTTTGATTAATTGATTTATTTGATATTGGTTGGTATAGTATAATATTTATAACATTTGTTAGAATTTAATTATTTAATAGAAAAAATATATCTAACTTATTTAGATACAATATCATTGGAACAACCTGTAAGATTACGGTTCTATTGGGATTGTGAGATTATTCGCACTGCAAATGGTGATTTTTTTGACGGTCCCTAACTCAAGACATTACTTGTTAGAAATCGAGTAAATTATGCTGCCTTAGTCAATAAAATATGTGAGATTCGAGTTTGGACATGTCTATTGTAAAGTTGCAAATCACGATGCGAGAAGACACTTCCGTTGGTAATGTCGAGAGGTCTACAACAAGAAATATTACTGATGATGAGGATATAGAAAATTTGTGGTACTATGCATCCATTGTAGGGGGACAACCAGTTGATTTGCATGTGAAGTATGAAATGTTGCAAACCCCTATAGTTGCTCCATGTGTTGAAGTTCAAGCCAATCCTACGCCAGCTCCGTATCTATAAATACCATCGTTACCAAGTAGTTCTCTGCCTATACATCATGATGTGTTTCAGTCGCATTATAACTCCCCAATGAGATTCAACCAACCCAAAGCACCTTCGATACAAGAATATGAGCACATTCAACCATCCCATGCCCAGGCAGCTTTGCCATTGTTTCCAGGTACTGATTTGGGTGTTCCGCAACACATCACTCCAGTTGATGATTGGGTTACTCAAGAGCTCGTTTGGGTTGATACTCCTGAGGCGACTGTAGATGGTTTAGGACCTACATTGGATGTGGATGGACCTGTTGCTGATGAAAGTCCTGACGAGGATGATGGAGGCGATGATGTTGAAGCTGAAATGCTTGGTCCTTCTGTGATGCCGAGTACTTCTACATTCCCCAGTCCTTCTTCGATGCCCAATACTTTTGCATTCCCTTGTCATTCTATAATACATCAGTCTGCTTATGGGGTCAGCGTACCGGAATGCTTATACAATCCACCGTATTCCGAGTACCTTGATAGGTTGAATAATTCTCCAGATAGAGAATATAATAACAATGGAATCCAACATGTGGTTCTACAATGAACTTCTGGTCAGAATCAAATAATGATTTGTGTGTCGGAATATGGTTCAAGGATAAGGATGAGCTACTGTGGGCTGTTAAGTCAAGATCCGTGCAAATAGGTTGAGAGTTAATGGTCCTAAAAAGCAAGTCTACACTTTGGATTGTTGAATGCAAAAATTCTACTGACGAACATCGATGTTATTGGCGGATCTGAAGAAAGAAAAGTACGATTTATGGCAAATTACTCGTTGGCACGGAGAACATATTTATCTAGTTCGGACAGTCGATGGAAACCATCGCAATATGAGCGCCAATTTTATGGCAAAGCACATTATGACTATAATACACGATAGGACTGAGATTACAGTGCGTGAAATTAATAGTCATATTCAAAATGTATTGCATTTTAGTTCATCTTACAAAAAATGATGGAATGCTACGAGGATGGCTATTGAGATGGTTTATGGGGATTGGATTTCTTCATTCGAGCAGTTGCCACAATTCATGCTTGCACTGCAGGATTGAAATCTAGAGACGGTAATTGAATGGCAACATTTACCATTTGATAGCAACGGTGCCAAGACTTTTGGATCTAGTTTTTGGTCTTTCAAACCATGTATTGATGCCTTCGTTCACATGAAGCCAGTAATCAGCATTGATGGGACATTCCTTAGGGGTATATATAAGGGAAAACTTTTGACGGCAATTGGTCAAGATGCAAACAATCATATATCGCCCCTTGCATTTGCAATTGTGGATGAAGAAACCAATGAGAGTTGGGAATGGTTTTTGCGGTTACTGAGGGCACATGTTCTGGGGGATCGTAGGGTATGTTTGATATCAGATCGGCATAAGGGGATAGTGAACGCGGTACATCAACAACCTCAATGTCTCAGACGTATTTAGAGTAACTTCAATATGAAGTTTAGGAACCACCAACTGAAGAAATTGATGTATATGGTTGGTACTCAGAGTAAGAAACGTAAATTTTTTTAGGATTATGGATGAAATAAATATATTAAGTCCTCTTGCAAAGCCATGGCTTGATGCGATTCCATTGGAGCAATGGACTCTTGCTTATGATGGTGGGTATCGATACGGGAATATGACAACAAATTTGACAGAATCATTCAACAATGTTGTCAAAGGCATACGTGCTCTACCCATCAAGGTGATCATCGAGTCTGCATTCAAGAAACTAGTCAAGTGCTTTAATGACCATAGGGAGGCCAATCATGGTCGATATCTCTTTCCTTCTAAGATATAGTCCAAATTTATACAGAATGAGACAAAGGGGAGAAGTTATCATGTGAAGGCTTATGACCAAGGTCGGGGCATTTTTAGTATTGTGTCAGAATATCGCAAGCATAGCAAGGGAAATAATACATATCAAGTTGATCTTGGTTTGAGAACATGCAGTTGCGCCAAGTGAGAAATATATGAAATACGTTGTTCGCACACATTTACAGCTTGTCAGCAGGTAGGGTTGAATCCTAGGGATCTCATGTCACCCTTGAACACGACACTGTACTACAAAATGACATACACATGACAATTTAAACCTATTCCTCACGAGGATTATTGACGCATTTCCCCTTTTACGTTGGCACCGAATCCGTACCGGTTCAAGAACCGTCGTCGTAGTCATATGAGGACATCGAGGATTATAAATGAGATGGACGAGCGCAACCCTGGTTCGCCACCACGTTGTAGGAACTGTCACCAGACTGGACACAACAAGAGAAATTACTCCAACAGCGCCATTCAACAGGGTTGATATGTTTTCTATAATTCCCTATATTATCTTTAATTTATGTATTGCTGTATCAAGTTTCAATGTTATATTATGTATACCTTGTGTATTGCTATATAACTTGTGCATAAACTAAACACACGAGAAGTGTTAACCTTAAATTGATGTATTGAGTACTTTGTTTTAATATGTCTTTACTTTATTCGATTCGTTCAGTCGATTGATTTCTACAAATTCATTTCATGTCTTTACTTATTTCCATTTATAATATTTTTTCTATATTTTATATTGATTAATAAAATGACAAATTCTTTACTATCTTCGTTTTAGGATATCATGTACGAGCTTACGCTTGATGGAGTTGACCCTGGCCCAATTATACCAGATGTGTTGACCATGCAATATAGACATAGATCTATACATATTTGGGCAGGACAGTTACCAGAGACTGTCCTTAGTGCAAGGCGTAATGACAACACCTTTTGGGTTGCTCGGCCACTTGATCCCCGTGTCCAGCAACTTATGGAGTTGGCCAGGTTCGATGGGGTCATTCGTTTACTGTACACGAAGATTGATCATCCACTTATTACAGCGTTGGTGAAGAGATAGTATCAGGAGACACACACACCTTTCAATTACCAATTGGAGAGGCCACAATTACCCTACAAGATATAGAGGTCCTCTTCGGCTTACGTATGGACGGTGAGCTAGTTATTGGTCGTAGATCGACTTATCCACAAGCAGAGTTGTTAAACATATGCAAAGCACTGCTTGGTTTTCGACCCACGGGCACAGACCTAGACGGGTCTCGTTTGAAGTTGAGTTTTATTGAGAGAGCCCTTACTCAGCCGCTCCAACCATACTCGACATCGGATATGGTTGCACAGCATGCACGGTGTCGCATCATGCAGCTAATTGGTGGGTTTCTGTTCTCGGACAAATTTGGGAACCGGGTTTATTTACGCTTCCTACGATATATACGCGATCTACAGTTGTCTGGCACAATTAGTTGGGGTAGTGCAGCACTTGCTCATTTATATCGATGTATGTGCAATGCAACAAACAATACGATGCATCAAATAAGTGGCCCACTTTTGTTGATTCAGGTTTGAAATAAAATCAAATTTAAGTTAACTATTTTTTTCAACTTTTATTAAAAAATGATCGTGAGATATAGGACTAAAACTAAAAATCTACTTATATTGTAATAGTTATGGGCTTGGGAGCACATTCCAACCATTAGACCGGATAGAGTACGGCCGATAGAGGATATATCCTCCGATGCACCTAGAGGTTCAACATGGCAGGGTCCACTTGAGCTTTTCCGCACCCCAACACACGTTCTACTTGCGTACAGAGATCATTTGGATCGGATGCGATATAATCATGTAAGTATAACTATTATAAATTTACAATCAATTATAATAAATATACATTGATTTACTATTTACTAATATATATCTTATTTCACAATTTATATAGTGTCCTTATGACGAGCATATGTTGGCATCCCTACCCCCGTATTGTACACACGGGAGAAATATCTGGATATCTGTTATGTCTCTATTGTGTCTGATTGAGTCCAGTAGCAGTTTAGATTGGTATAGTCAATTCCTGATGCCGTTGACACGAGAGTAGATTTGCATCATCGTGACATGCGGACGATTGATGGTGGGTGGGACGATGTTGATGCGCTGCACATCGCTAACTGGATAAACTGCCAGGCATATGTTTTGATAGGACAGCCCACTTTTGGTGAAAGTGTGATCTCGGATGGATACATTGAGTGGTATTGGAGGCGCACACGACGACTAATTGGCAATCCGACCATACAATAACCGAACCCCGTAGACTATCAATCTAGCAGTACAATAGCCGAATTATGTGTAAGTAAATTTTTTTCTCATATGTATATATATATATATAGGAAATTTCTAATTTTGTATATTTTTATTAACATTTTCTTAAAATGCATATGTAGATCGATGCGCTCCACCGAATTTTGCATCTAAGCAACACTGCATCAACTCAACGTGTTGAACCATTACTGGCACAATCAGTCGGGAGGATATCAGATATTGCCAGGCGTATATTGACTGCTGTTGGTGAAGCAGATCGTATACAACGCATACCGTACGAGCTATCAAGATGATCTTATACTTTCGATCCGATACCGCCGATTCCGTAACAAGTCCTTCGAGAAGTACCACCGATTTGGAGAGGGGATAGGCGGGCACGTCGTCGTGCTGCGGTTGACGAAGTCCCGCAGTAGGATCACTACTCACCTGTGCTGGCAAATGAAGGTGATTATGTGACAGGTGATCCTGCGGTTATTGATGAATTCGTCACTCCATAGCACCTAATTTTCAATACTAGGCGCCATTCTTCTGTCGGTGAGTATGATATTGGTCCATCTACTGAGTGGTCTCGTAGATGGCATATATAGTCTGAAGAGATTGCAAGTCTCTCATACGCTACAGAAGAACATAATGAGGTACAACCTGAATCACAATCTTAAGAACAACCTTAAAGACGAGTTCAACCTCCGGGGAACCGTCGAGGATTTCATTGTGAGACTAGTTTTCATCCATTTTTTGACGAATTCATATGTAATAAAGTTATTTGGTAGATCGACTTATTTTTACTAAAATTTTCAATTATAATTATCGAAAATATTCACGAAAGATTAAATAGTAATTCAATCACTCGAGTATTATTTAATAAATATTCATGAAAAATTCACGACTTACTTTTCACTAAAATATTCATGAAAATATTCAACTATAATTCAAACTATTATTCACTAAAAATAAAATTTAGTATTCACATATTTTCTTTAATTTTTCACATATTATTGAATTTTGGTAAAAAAATAGATTATTCGAATTAAAATATAAGGGGATTATAAATTTACATAATTGAGATTTAAATTTGAACATAATTTTTAAATAATAGAGTTTATAAAATTTAGATAATTGATATTTGAAATATTTATACTTTTTGCAAATAATTGATATTTATAGTATCAATAAATAAATATTATAATTAAACTCTAACTAACAATTAAACTCAAAATGTGTGTTATAGTTAAATTTTAATAATTTACTGACAATATTTTCAAATTTATTTAGAAATTATAATTATTTGTATCCCTATTTATAAAAAAAATGGCAAATTTCAAAAATACAAAAATAATTGTGAATCCATAAAAAAAATTAATAATAAATATTTAATTAATGTAAATAAAAATAAAATTTAGACAAATAATACATAAAAATAAATTTGTATGAACAATTAAAATTAAAAAATTATAATTATTGCGATGAAAATATTCTAACAAAAAAAAAGCACCGTCACGAAATATTAAATAGTAATTCAATTATTTGAGTATTATTTAATAAATATCAACGAAAGATTCACGACTTGCTTTTTACTAAAATATTCAACTATAATTCAAACTATTATTCACTAAAAATAAAATTTAGTATCCGCATATTTTCTTTAATTTTTCACATATTATTAAATTTTGGTAAAAAATAGATTATTCGAATTAAAATATAAGGGGATTATAAATTTACATAATTGAGATTTAAATTTGAATATAATTTTTAAATAATAGAGTTTATAAAATTTAGATAATTGATATTTGAAATATTTATAATTTTTGCAAATAATTAAAATTTATAGTATTAATAAATTCTAAATTTGTTATAATTAAATTTTAATATTTTATTGATAATATTTTTAAATTTATTTAGAAATTATAATTATTTTAATTCCTATTGATAGAGTGAAATTGAAAGCAATATTATTGCAGAAGAAAAAAAAATTATTGCCGGTGAATGTGCTGAAAAGAGAAGAAGAAGACAAATTATTGCAGAAGAATCGCTGTGTGAGAAAAAGGTTCCTCGCGTCTGGAAGACGTGAGGAGAGTACACCTCGCATCTGCTAGACGCAAGGTGTCGGCAGACACGAGGAGACCATTGCACGGGGTTGTTCCTGTCAAAGAGCAACCTCGCGTCTACCGGACGCGAGGAACCTCCAACAGGGGGCAGGGTATGATTTGGAACCCAGTTGCGGGTGGGGATTCCAAAAGGAATCCATTTTGGTCAAAAATCCCATCGAGGACATAAATCTAACCTCCATATGGAGTACTATACTATGAGCTGGGAATTGCCGTTGCCAATAAATCTAGACACTCCTATTAGGTATTGGTGATTTCTAATAGGGCTCCTGTTTGTGTTAATTATTCAACGCATCTAATATATTTATAATATACTTCTTCCATTCTAAAAAGGATGTTAATCTAGCAAATGACACACATATTAAGAAATTATAAAAACTTGTATAACTATAATATAAAAAGACTATTATATCCCTAAATAAAAGTAAATCTTCATTAATTAGATTGAGAATACACACATATTTAATGAGTAGTTGAAGGAGGGATAAATTAGGAATATACGTGATAAATGCATTCCTAATTTGTAAAATTGACAAGTATTTTAATACAATAAAAATAAAAAATTTTGATATCTTTTTTTGAACAGATGGAATAACACAAAAGTTCTGACATAGAGTATTAAAGGATCACTAATCTATCATATTCAACTACTACTACTACTACTACTACTACTAATAATAATAATAATAATAATAATAATAATAATAATAATAATAATAATAATAATAATAATAATAATAATAATAATAATAATAATAATAATAATAATAATAATAATAATAATAATAATAATAATCCCAGTTGCTTAATTGTTTACTATCATTGTTTAAATTTCTAAAATGAGCCTCTATTGGGTTGGGGTGGGGAGTAGAGCCCAGCTTTGATGGGCCAAATTCCCAATAAAATGGTAATCCTATGGAGGGACTTCATATAAGCACACTATATTTTCAAATACTTGTTATTTTTAAAAAGATTTCCAAATATTAAAATTTTAAAAAATATTTATAGAGTTTTAAGGGGAAAAATGATGAATTACTCAGAAAAATCACATTATAATTTAGGGGATTGATAAAAGAAAATATAATAAATATATTATTGATTTTACAAAAATAATACTATAATTATAAATAAAAAAGTCAAGCTATTCGAATGTGAAAAATGTATTATTATCATTATCTTTTTAAATTTTTTGCACACAAATTAAAAGATTTTAAATATAATACGATTTGTTTGTTTAATAGTGGTATAATATTATTTATATTCAAAATCTATTAAAAGTTTTATACTCCAAATATACATATACCACATTTAAGAAATTAGGGTGTAGATAGAAAATGATTAGATTAAGATAAATTTGTTTTAAAAAATTATTTCATACGCGAAGCTAGTTAGAGATTGAGAGCAGGCCTTAACGCAACGGTTAAGTTGCTCTTTTAATGATCAAAGATTACGGGTTCAAATCACCGTGAAAACAATAAAAATAGACTTTAAAAAAAAAAAATATATATATATATATATAATAATTTTTAAAAAATAAAAATTATTTAAATTATAATTATTTTGAATTGAAATGAAAATACAATCCAACATATTAAGACGAAAGACAATGAGACTAGAAAGGATATGAACTCATCACTCACGTATATAAATGGAAATCAGAAAGACATTCATTGGAGTGAATTGGCAGGTCCAATGTAAGTAACATGTTAAAACTCCCAGTGGCCAAAAAAAACAAACAGCTGTAGCGGAAAGATCGGTTGGGGCATTCATGAGCTACCTTCTCTGCCTCATTCAATTCAAGGCGCGGTTGTTCTTAGTTGTTTAACTGTCAATAGGAAACGTGAAACGTGAAACGTGAAATGCGAGCTTTTTCTTTGAGTTTTTCACTAAGATTTGAAGAGAATTTCTACAAAGGAATTGAATAATCACACTTGTATTTTTGCAGTCATCGTCAAAATTTGTTCTGTAATGAAGTATAACAGTTGTTGGGCGGAAAATCCCACAAAATTTTGCAGCAAGAAAACCCAAGAAACCCAACTTTGTTAACTCCTTCCACTTACCATTCTTTCTATTTTTGTCCCCTTGACAACTCAAATTTCTCTGCTGATTTCTTGATTAGTTCCTCCTTTCTATATAACTGTCCATACCCTTTTTTTGTGTAGAGGGAAGGAGTGCGAGTTCGTCTCAGTGTTTGTGTGGAGGAAGATGGCTAGTAGCATTGCTGGAACATGTTCTTCTGGTTTGATTTTCAAGACTACAGATTCAGGAAGAAATGGGGTTTCATTGTTTCAGTACAGTGGGCTAAGAGCAGCCGAAGGCACACAATTGGATTGCAGTAGACCAAAGCGGTTCACTTTCAGATCAGGTGATCAGCATTCTTGTTCTCCAGTGCCAACTTAGTTGAGTGCAGTGTTTGATTAGCGTTTCCAGCACAAGCACCTTAAAGTTCCTATCTTTTTCCATATTGTAGCATCTTTCTTTCTTGCATAACAGTCTAAAGTTAGTACCATGAATTGCGTTTTGAATCTGATTGTTCAAGGCCATACTCTTTTCCACATATCCCACAATGTCTAGGTTTATTTGTACTGTTAAATTCCTTTGGTATGGTTCCGAACCTCGGATTCAGGTTTTGTCTCTCTGACTATGAAAAACTGAAAAGTACATGCATGGATTTAGATTTAGTTCAGTAACACCTCAAGTCAGTATCCTGTAATTCCTTTTTAGCTTGGTTATTCATTGAGCCAGAGCTTTCTTGAATTTCAATTCCGCATGTTACTTTTGGCAGAACAAGGAAAAGCTGTTGAGTAGATACGTTCTTATTCCTTTTCTTGCAAACAAATTCTGGCAATGATGGTGTCTTCACATGCTTACTATAGCTTTTCTAGACATATTGCCCGTAAAAGCTTGTTATGTAATATGGTGTTGTTCATCAATGCCGCCATAGGTGAGTGCTGATAAGTAGTCATAACATTCATTGGTTGTGATTTGAACCTTTTAGTAGTTATTTTCTTAAAAGAACCTTCAGAAACTTTAAGTTGCTTTATGCATTTTCTACCTAGCCCTGATTTGGTTTGATGTTATTACCAGAACCAAAATGCAGAAAAATAAGGGCTGTTGCTTCACCAACTGTTTCAGCTCCCAAGCGAGAAACAGACCCCAAGAAGAGAATTGTCATTACAGGAATGGGTCTTGTTTCTGTTTTTGGCAGTGATATTGATACCTTCTACAACAAACTTCTCGAAGGGGAGAGTGGAATCAGTTTAATAGACCGATTTGATGCTTCAAATTACTCTGTTCGGTTTGCAGGACAGATTCGTGATTTTTCTTCCAAAGGCTACATTGATGGAAAGAATGATCGTCGTCTGGATGACTGCTGGAGGTACTGTTTAGTTGCTGGCAGGAGGGCCCTTGATGATGCGAACCTTGGTCAAGAAGTCCTCGAAACTGTGAGTCTCAGTTTTACAAAAATGGTTAACTGTATATCCTAGTGTGATATTTATGAAAAAATTCCCATGTTATAGATGGACAGATCAAGAATTGGTGTCTTGGTGGGTTCTGGCATGGGAGGCTTAACAGCTTTCAGCAATGGAGTTGAAGCCTTAATCCAAAAGGGATACAAGAAAATTACTCCATTTTTCATCCCTTACTCGATCACCAATATGGGATCAGCATTATTAGCTATAGATACTGGCTTAATGGGTCCTAATTACTCCATTTCAACAGCTTGTGCAACTGCAAACTACTGTTTCTATGCTGCTGCAAATCACATAAGAAGGGGTGAAGCAGATATCATGGTAGTTGGTGGGACAGAAGCTGCTGTGATGGCTACTGGAGTTGGTGGTTTTATTGCTTGTCGGGCTCTGTCTCAAAGAAATGATGAACCTCAGAAGGCTTCAAGACCATGGGATAGAGATCGTGATGGTTTTGTCATCGGTGAAGGTTCAGGTGTACTGGTATGTGAACTTTCTATTTGAAAATTATTTCAGAATTTCCAATTTTCTCCAAAACATACCAGGTGCATACGTTTTTGAATGTGTGGTTATCAATTTTATTGAATCTGTGCAGATTATGGAGAGTTTGGAACATGCTATGAAAAGAGGAGCTAACATCATTGCTGAGTACCTGGGAGGTGCAATTACTTGTGATGCCCATCACATGACTGATCCTCGCTCTGATGGACTTGGAGTTTCATCTTGCATAGCCAAGAGCTTGGAAGATGCTGGAGTTTCTCCTGAAGAGGTAAGGAGTACTTATATCTTCTCAAATTGATAAGCAAGCTTTTCTGATGACAGTATTGAGCTCTTCAGGCTTCTTATACTAACAGTAGAATGATGATATGTTCTCACTTAACAGGTGAATTACGTGAATGCTCATGCAACATCAACCCTTGCTGGAGATTTGGCAGAGGTTAATGCCATCAAGAAGGTCTTTAGAGATACATCTGAGATCAAGATGAACGGGACCAAGGTGAGAATCCTACATAGTCATCAAGAGCAAGTATGAAATTTACCTTTCCTTCAATGCAATGTAAACAAATTGAGGTTTCCAATAACAATTTCTCCCTGCATCATGAGAAACAAATAAGATAGAGAGATGATATGCTTTTTGGGGACAGATTGAGTGAAATTTAACGTCATTTTGTTCACATAGGACATATCATGAACTTCAGATGCATTTAGCTACAGAAGAAGCAAAGAAATGAACTGCATGATGTATGACCAATGCTCGAGTGATCAACATTTACAGAATTGACTATCTTATTTGAGCCTATGCCAACTTAAGTGTTCACCTGTCTGTCTTTCAAGTGAAGGAAACAATGTACATTGATACTCATCCCAATTCATCGTGCATATAAATGTTGAGATCCTCCTGTAACTTACTCCATCAAACTCTCAACTTCCCTGTTTCAGTCAATGATTGGACATGGTCTTGGTGCTGCTGGTGGATTAGAAGCCATAGCAACTATTAGAGCAATCACCACCGGCTGGTTACATCCAACAATTAACCAAAATGTATGACAACTTCCTCCCTTTATGAATTGACATACATTCACATCGTGAGCTATATAGTCAGACCTCATTATAACTGTATCATCTCCACTTTTTCCTCTTCTACTTGCAGAACTTGGAGCCCGATGTTACCATTGACACCGTCCCAAATGTGAAGAAGCAGCATGAAGTTAATGTTGGTATGTTTCTTATTATGTTTACCTGTCTCTCTGTGTTTCCAATCCTTGGTCCATAGAGATCCACTGGTTTAGCAAGAATCTTTTTAAATTTGATGAGGAAATTGTCAAATCTGAATGCAATTGTCTCACGTGAGTTATTTGGCACGGGAAAGATGGTGGTAATAGGAATAAATGCAGGAAACAAATTTGCCTGACCCATTTTTCATCTTTCTGCAGCTATCTCCAACTCCTTCGGCTTTGGTGGACACAATTCAGTTGTGGTTTTTGCACCCTTCAAGCCCTAAACGCCAATCCACTGCTTCTTTCTCCAAAATTTCCCCATTTGGGGTCCCTAATTCAGGACCACATAATTGTTTCAACCATATTTGAGGTTTTTAGAGCACACGGATTGTATATGCTTCAATCAGTTTTGTTCTGTATCCTCGTGTTTGATGAGGTCAAATCAATTATCTATCAATGAATAAAATTCTTGAGCAGTTTGACAATGTTTTATTTGTCTGTCATTTCCTTATTAATTTAGTTCTTCAAGTGCAAGTGATGAAGAATTATCTGCAGCCTCAGCTGTTCCCTTCAGTCTAACAGGAGAACAAGAGGCTTTCTTAGCATTTCATGTAATGTGGTTGAAAAGGAAGAAACAGCCCTTTGTAGTCCCTCTGCAAATTGTATGAACAAAGATAAGAAATAATGAGGCATTCTCTTCGTGTAAGAGATTACAATGGTTGAATGCCTAATTCATGATTTATGGAAACTAAGCTACTATCCTATTAAGTATTTAAAAACGGGAAAAAAAAAAAAAAAAAGAAGGGAAGATTCGGAAGCTTTGAAGAAGGCAGACCACTAGGGCTAAGCTTCTGAGTGAAGTAAAATGAAAACGTACATGGAAGTCCATTTCCATCCATTTCTATCTTCATTGTTTTGGAGATTAGAAAAACATAATTTTGTACCAAAGCAAGCCACTGTTTTGAAGGTTAAGTGATTGAACTTTTAAGTATAAGATACCACTGATGGTTTCTGCCTCATCTCTGTCGTCGTCATCTACTTTCTAGAGCCAATTAATTATAACCTAATAGCCTACAGATAGGGAGATTCAATTTTCAGAAAATAGTATGTTTTGTAGTGTACCAACTCTATATAGCAACTTGCTAGTTGGGAAAGCTAAGCCATGAATGAGTTTGAGACATTTTCATTACTTTGTGTGGAAAGTTGATGCAGTCCAAGTATATTTATATATCTTTCGACTAATTTATTGTATTTGCATTTGTACTTTTGTGCTGACATCAAATTCTTTTCTTGCAGCACTATGTTTGGTTTGAGGGAAAGGAGAAGAGTAAACGAGAGTAGTTGAAAGGAAACGTAAGAAGACGAGAGAAGGGCATTTACACGATTGAGTGTTTATCGAGTTTTGATGAATAATCAAAAGGAAAGAGATGAAATTCGATTTGAGTTAATATTATTTATTTCCATTTTTATCTGACTTTTGAAGAGAAAATAAGATAGACCTTTCTAACTAATCATATTCCCTTCATTTCCCTATTCCTTTTCTTCCCCTCTCTGTCATGTCATAGAAACCAATTCAAATAGCTTCTTGCCAAACATAGTGGTAGTGCATGCTACATGGTTAGCTACTTTGCTTGATGAAGATAAATTAAACTTTATTGCTCTCAATGTGACTCCATCATATAAAAAGTACCACACAAATGCCTTTTTGTGTTTATATTAGAAGTGATCAAAATTGTCCCAACCGTTAGATAATTTAGTTGAATAGCCTTAGTGCTTGGTATAATTCTGCCATATGCCTCTGGCCTCCCTGGCTATATTATAGTCCTAACTCTTGCACACACTCGAAGCTGATATCATCAAACACTAACACTCATCTAGTTTTCAATCTATGGTTCGAAAAAATGGATAACTTCCATTTCAAGGCATCCAACTGACTGACTTAAATCAATAGCAATAGATCCATGCATTCTTTCTCTTCTTTTTCCCTTGATGAGAATCCTTTCAAGAAAGCACAAATCCTTGATATCAAATAGCTTCAACATCCCCCCCCCCCCCTCCCCCTCTCCGTCCCTCCTCTTCCCAACCCCACCCCCCGCGGAATTAATGAAACCATTAGTGACTACTTACATTTAGGGTGAAGGGTCCAAACCAGTAGAGGTCCGGCCACAAGGGCCTGCATTCTCTTTTTGTTCCGCATTCCTCTGTGCTTGCCAGCCAACTGGTCAATGCTTTTTTCACTACATATAATATATTGTGATAAATAAGCTGCTAATACATAACGTTATAACCTTGTTGATTACGATAATATATAGGGTAAAATATATCAGTCATCTTTAAATTTTCATCAATTTTGATTTTCACCATCGAACTTTAAAATATGTAATTTTAGCTCTCGAGTTTTTAAAATACCTAAAAAATAGTTCTTTTAACAATAAAAATTCAAATACAACATAAAATCACCAGATTTTACCTCTCATTCCCCTATTTTTAATCTCTAAAATATTATTCTTCAATTTCAATCTCACTCACTTCTCTTCGAATTTCTTTATTTATCAACAAAATTTTAAGATCTAACTTCAAACCTTTTATTCGACTCAATAATCTTAAAATTACTCTTTCGCACTTTTTCGAATCTAACCATATAACAAAAATAACATATTTTACCCTTTAATAAACAAAACTAAGACATAAAGATGATGAAAAAAAAATCGATTCAATTCTTGACGAATAGTAATTTTCTTAGCATTTCTACAGGAAAGAAGAATAAATTTGAAAGTATAAGTGACTAATCAAAAAAAAAAAAAAAAATCTAAAAAGAGAAGTGAGAGATGCACAAGTCGCAATAGTATTTTCCTGTCATATATAAAAGTTACTTTATAATAATTAGAAGGATGACACCATATCGTGAGAGTTGAGCAAATGAAAATACCTATAAAATAGGTCATGTGGAAGTCATGTGATGAACTTTCATGAGTACTTAATAGTTTTAATTAATGAAAGAGCTAATTCGAAGAGGGGAGGGTGAGATTAAAGTTGAAGAATAATATTTTAAAAATAACAAATGGGAGAATGAGAGTTAAAATCTAGAAATTTTGTATTGTACTTGAGCTTTTATTGTTGAAAAGATTATTTTTTATGTGTTTCAAAAGTTTGAGAGCTAAAATCAAGTATTTTAAAGTTTGAAAGTAAATATTAAAATTTGTGAAAGTTTAAAATTGGCCGACATATTTTGTCCTAATATATATGGTATGAACAAATTAAACAGATGGATACAGAATCTGGCTAGTTGCTCTGTGACGCCATACAGTGTCTGCATATGTTTGTTTTGTGCTCTATGATTATGAATTCATCAGCCAAAGACAAGCCAATCAAAACCTCTATATGGTCCTGGATTTGATACCAATCAATCCTCCACCGTTCACTAACTAATGCTAATCAATACTATTTAGGTTCTTATATTTGATTCATATCTTGTTCTGGAGAGAAACGTTGATCAGCCCAGCTGGAAAGGGTACAAACAGATGCAGCTAAAAATGGACAATTTGAATCATGGTCTTAGGAGGTCAACAAAGCTTTTGAGTACTCTGAAACACACTGGAAATTTGTATTCTCTAATCATGCTATTACAACAGATATGATCACAAAGCATTAGGTCCAATTCTAGTGTCTCGTGGACCTAATTTCCCCCACTATCTTGATCATGGATTTGAATTTTGATCCACCATTCAGAGGGTTTAAACATGGTTTTTCACTTTAATCACTTGGGATTATGGTGTACTATATCTATAGCTCTTGTGAGATTAATCTGTATTCAAAATTCATGTTTCTGCAGACGGATCAATTTTATATCATTTCTTAGGATGTCGCTGCTTGCTGATTGAACCCTCGGTTTAAACAAATTAGATTAATCACCGATATATGTCTCAACCATCCGATTTTGATCTGGTAACAATTTTAGAGAATTTGATCACGTAGTCATCAATCCACAGTGTGAATAGTAGGAGGGGTCACGAGCCGCTAAGTTATACTCTCTCCGTCCTAAAAAAGATATCTGTTAAAACTTATATAATTATAATAGAAAATAACTATTAAGCAAGATCTTTGTGTAATCCTCTGATTATGTGGTGTCAATAAATCACATATTTGCTAAGTATGAATTAAGTAATTAAGCGATTGAATTGTTATTAGGTTAACAAGACATCACTGAATTATTTGGTCCATTAATGCCATTATCAAATCTACTAAATAGGCCTTATGTAGCGGGGTCCTAGTCCCTTTTCTTTCTTTCAATTTTTTTATTTTTATTTTTTTGGGTGTGTGGGTTGGGGGAATGGGGGGTCCTAGGCCCTCAACTTAAGAAACCTTAGAGTAAGTTGTTCATGTTATTATTAGTAAGAAATTTCAAGAATTATTAACCATCAATAATATTATTTTATTAAATTAAAAAATTAAATGTATAGATCGATAATATTATTCTATATATAATATTCTCTCAATCCTTATTTATCTATCACATTTAATTACTTAACACAATTTAAGAAAAATTAATTCGTCTCTTAAATTCATACAACTTTATTTATACATTCCAAAAGTACTATTATATTTAATATTCTCCACAACTGTTTTTTTACTTTATTTGCTTAATTCTCTCTCTAAAGTTATTACACGTTCACTTTTCAAAACTATTTAATATAATGGTATAACAATAAAATTAACTATAAGATTGGTAGCTGAATTAAGACATATACCAACCAACCGGGGACCAAAACTCCATTGTCAGTCCCAAAACCAAATCCCCTCTTTTCATTTGCTTTCAAAGTTTAGTACTATGCATAAACCAAACCACTTGCTACTTGAAGCTTCCTTTTTCTAGATGATTGTCCTCACATGCTTTCCATTCAAATTGCAAATCTTATGGCATTCACCTGAATTCACTAAACTTGCATATACATCATTTTCGTAGTCTTCTTTTTCATATTGATTTCTTGGGCCACCTTTTTTGTGTGGTTAAAATGAAAAGAGTAGGTGGTTGGATTGAGAATGTCAATAATTACGATTAGGCAATTAAGATAAAAGTATAGAACTTAGTTGATAGAGTTGAAGTCTGAAGATCAAAATATGAATATTTAAGTATTGAATTTCAAAAATTAAAATTTGAAGATTGAATTATGAAATGTGAAGTCTAAATTTGATAAATGAATTAATATAATTTATTATAATTTAGATTAAATATAAAAGAATAATAATAATAAGATGCGTATCTAATTAACTTCAAAACTGTAAATTTAATTAAGGTAAAAAGAGGGAGAAAACGATGAGAGAATGTAAATATAGAGGTAGATAGATAATTTACATCGTTCGATTAGGAAAAAAAAAGATAGAAGGAAAGTAAATTAGAAGGGAAGCACTCTCCTTCTACGTCAAAAAATAATTTGTCTTAATTTGGACGAATTAGAATATAAATTAAGATAAATTTATCATTTACTTTCTTTTTACATCTGCCAAACAAAATGAAGTAAATTACATTTACTTTCTTGAGTAGAAGTAAAGATTCCCCTTCCCTTTCCCCTTCTACTTCCTCTCCCTCCTCCTATTTTGCGAACTAAATATAAGTAATTTTCATTTCACCTAAAATTTAAAATAAAATTTCAGTAAATCTGATATTAAATACATTTAATTAAGTGGTCAACCGACCCTTAATAATTGAATACTTAATTTCTAATTCAAAAAGATTAACATCTGTAATAAATTATACATTACACATAATGACCTAAATGCTCATATAAGTGATCTCAAATCCTAATTCGAGTCCATAATATATTTACATTACTTGTCAAAATAGACTAAGTCAGACAGTATTAAAAAATAAACATTGATATCAGTCGAATGATTTCGACTATAAGTGATATGAGCTGAAATTAGGATTTCAAGTGGTAGGCATGGTTGAATATTGTTGGGTTAGGGCTGCAGCCAAGGAACACCAAACAAATTGGTCTCCACATGGGGTGAGTGAGCACTCAAAATCATTAGCAGTGCCAAATCCAATCATCATCTTTTTCTCCTTTTTCTCTTTCTCATCGCCTAACCTTGATTATATTAAGGAAACATTAAGCCATACTGTCCCTACTAACGTTGTAAAACATCCCCTCTTCAGCATCTCATATCACATCATTACTATATTCTATTCTTCCAATGTTTTCAGGGCTTAGGGGTGGGTAAAAGCATCCTTCTTTAGCGGATTTGTGTAGGGGAAAATATTGCTTTGTCTTGGTGTCCAATGTTGTCAAAGTCACTAGGAACAAATGTCCCGTGACTCAAATACTTTGTCATCATTATTCGTAACAATACATTTGAAAGTATCGAATTTAAATTATGATAATAAAAACGTTTATACAGTTTAAAATTATAAATAATATACTCGTATTTTAAATTAATATCGATAATCATCTCATTTTTATATAAAATGAATAAAAAAATAAAGTGATAAGTAAGAATGTAAGTGGCCCTTAATGCATAAAATCACATTGATGACTATCTTGATTGGAGGGCAAAATATAAAAGAAAGATCGAGAAGGAGCAGCCTCACCAAGGAAGAAAGATGGAGGAGATCAACTCGTCGAGGGGATTAAGGCTCATTAACTAAAAGCATTATTCTTAATCTTAGCATGAAGCATATTTAAATACTTGATTATGTGGGATTGGACAGGTGTCGGCTGATAAAGCAATGCATAATAGATCTAGGTTGCTTAATTATGCACAAAGACAGATAAACACACACAAAACCATGAGGTGATTGGTTTGTCCTTATTCTCCTCCATGTTCTCCACGTAAATAAAGTTCTAATGAACACTTATTTTTGGACTTTTATCCACTCTATTAAAGCTGATTATTGCTAATGTTCCCATTAAAAGAAAGGATTAAGAATAGGATACTTATAATCCCGAAAAGGGTAGTCAAATTGATCGGGTAATAAGTACGACGATTAAAAAGTTACGAATTCGAATCTCATGAAATACCTATTGACCTCCTCGATTGAGTCGGTTAGTCAAATCTTGACTAAATTGTTTTACATCTTCGTGATTCTTTTTCGATTAAGATCACGAGGTGGGTTTCACCCAGTGCATCCAACAAAGGATAGCAACTGCCTATGTAATTTCCTCTAAAATGCCATCCCTCCTCCTCCCCTCTCGATTGAGTCAATTAGTCAGTCTTGGCTAAATTATTTATATCATCATAATTCTTTTTCGATTAGGATCACGAGATGGGTTTCACCCCGTGTGCACTTTAAAAAGATAGCAACTGTCCATATAATTTCCTCTAAAATGCAATCTCTCCCCCTTCTATTCTCTTAAAATATCTATATATTATCATGCAAATCTACACAAAACAATAAAAATTCAAAAGTTTCTTCTATGTAAATATTATTTAATTAGAATACGTGTTATAATATATAAATATATTGTATGAGCATTTTATATAAATTATCAAGAAAAGGCAAAGAAGTTACAAAAGTCCAAAAGATGACTCAAATCTTGTCTCCATTAGATACGATTGCCACAATTACTGAGAATTTTCCTTATAAGTATACACACAAAAGTAGTAAAAGCTTGAACTTAGTATTGTTTTCCTCTTTCTTTATTTTGCATATAACTTACATATTAATGTAACAATCTTTAAATAAATACATTTAGATTTAAACAAAGGTGTGCTCATGATTTAAGCTAAGATATGAATAGAAAATTGCAAGTTGCCAAAGTGTTAGATGTGGAAGTTGTCTTCGGTTATATCTTTAAGAGGAGACAAAGAGTTGCTTCTTGTGTAAAAGATGCAAAGCAGTCATCAACGAATAGTTTAGAGCTTTTCTTCTTTTGAATTTTTTTTATTTGTTTAATTTGGACAAACCAATAATTTATATTAGAAATTAAAGTTAAAAGTTAAATTCATATATTCACTTATTGTTAATATGAAAAAAGATGCTCAATCTCCTTCGGTCACAATTTTTTATATTATTTGTTTATTTATATTTTGTCTATAATAAGTATTTTTTTTCTTATTTGTTTATAAAAAAATATTTTATTTGGAGTTATTTGCCTTTATGTAAAAGCAAAAAGTGTTATAATTAATTTCCTCACTTGGACACTATTTTCCTGTAATGAATAATACAAATTATTTTTTAACAATTAATTACTTTAATAACTTAAAAAGGAAAAAGAAAAGAATGAAAAGATCAAAGCAAACTAGAACATCCACTTTAAGAAGCAAGAAAGAAAATGAACTGTTGGGCATATATATTGTAGTAACAAAGGACGAGATGCAGATATCGATTTTTTTTATAAGATTACGTTTTCAATTTTTAACTTTACGTTATATATTTCGTAATTTATATTCTTTGCAAAACTCTAAAATAGAAAGAATAGAAATACTCGTAATGAAACATTACAAAAATTAAAAAAAAAAAAAACTAAAGAGTTAGGTAGGTAGAGTTAGAAGGTTGTCCCTTGATTAGAGACTAAATTGTTGACCATAATGAGTAGCAAGCCAACAACAACAACAACCTTGGTGTGTTCACACACTTGCCTGCCCTAAGCTGCTTGTTCACACCCGCACATTGAAAGGATAAGATGGGAGAATAGGAAACACAATGTTACTACCCCTGCCAAGTGCATCTTGATTGGATTATAATCAATCCATTTATTAGATTGTCTATTTGATATTATAAACAAGTAAATTTTAATTATTTTTCAAAAAATATAACATGTCTATAAATAAATTTTATGTATTAGTGATAAAAAACTATATAATATATAAATTATGTTATAAATAAACGATTTAAATTGAAATTGTATATATATTAAAATACAATTTAAATCGTATAACACGTGAATAGCTATATATAAAATACTATATATATAGACACACACACAATCATGGTGATGGCCCTGAAAATACTATATGTTGTGCTTTAGGCCAGCACGGGAAAATGAGAAGAAGCCACATATATACCACAATTATTGTCAATTTTTAGGGGCTTTGGCGTAGGGGACTAGATATACCCTTTTCTCTATTTCCTTCTTAGGTTGATGATTAAAGTTGCTAATACATTCGAAGTTTTCCATATTACTATTTATAGAAAGAAGTAAACTCGAATCTTGTCTATAATGTTGAAGGATGATGAGAGCCCTGATGAACTAAAAATAGTGTTACTCCCCCCCCAATCCCCCTTTTTGTATTCAACCACCGAGGTTTATTATAAAATACATTTTGCACAAGAAAACTAGAAAATTATCCATCATGACAAGCCCTAAAATCATAAATTTATCCTAAGTTTTGCCCCATCTTAATAAATACTAGTAACTCAATAATTGACATTATGCCACTATCATTGTCTAAAAACTAAACACATTTACACATGTTGTCATACATATATAAAATTATACATATTTTAATATAATTTATCTTTTCTGATTATCAATAATTTTTTGACATCGCATTTAAACTTATATAAAAAAAAAAGAGTAGAAATGAAAAATCAAACAAACAAATGAATTGGTTTCTTCTACAAGATTGTATCCAGCATCTAGAAGAAGCGAAGAAACAAAATGGCTTTATCATTCAAGATGACTACCGGCTCCTCTTGAAGGGACCGATTTCCTCTACGAGGGCGACATATATCTTTCTTTAAATGTCTTCTTGTCTTCAATATATTATCTATACACTCATGGTATATGGCTACTGGTGGCCTCAAGGAGCAAACCAGATTTGAATTGAGACAAAGAAGAAGAGGTCAAAATGAAAGATACATTTGTATATTCTCTTCATTAAAGATTCCTCAAGAAAAGCTTAGGAGTAAGATCCAAGAAATTGTTGGATATGGGAAAATGTTTTCAAGGGTCCGAACTTTGAACTTTATGAAGACTTCAATGTCAGAAAAACTAAGAAATTACCATGGAATATGGATCTGGACTTTGATTCAATTCAACCTCCAAGGAAACTTGCATTCATATATTTGAAATTTGTTAATATGACTATTATTCAAATAACCCCATCAAACACTTTTTAGGCAAGACAATGAGCAGAAGAAGTTTGAGTTTGAGCTGTGATAACGTCCCTTTTTAACATATTTTCCCCATATTTAGTTCACAAAATTGAAGAACAGAGAAAGGGAGAGGGGGAAAAACTTTTATTTTTACTGAGGAGAGTAAATATAATTTATTTTTAGTTTATTTGATCGAAATAGAAGGAAAGTAAATAACAAGTACTCCCTACGTCTTTATTTATATGTTACAATCGAAAAGTTTTTGTATCTCTTTTTATTTGTCACATCAAAAAAATTTAGGTGTCATTAATGTTAATTTTACTATTATATCTTTGTATTAAATAATTTTAAAAAATAAAAGTGTAATAATTTCAAGGGTACTTTTGAAATATATAAACAAAGTTGTATGAATTTAAGATACTAACTAATTTTTCTTAAACGGTGTGAAGTAATTAACTGTAACAGATAAATAAATACGGAAAGAGTATTATTTTGATTTACATCTCAATCTATCCAAATTACGACAAATTATATTTCAAATGTAGAGTGAAAGCTCTACTCTCCTTAATTTACTTCTCTTCATGAATCTTTTTTATCTATATGATATAAATCACACGTTCATTTTTAAATTTATATCTCTTTATCTTTTCTTTTCTCTTTTCACTCTAACTAAAAGTACGATTAATTATGACAATATACGAGATAGAATTACAATTTTAGAAATTTCGATTCAATAATCACCAACACATATAAGCTCGAGTTTCATATAATTAGGGCAAATCCTCATCAATAAACCTTAATGCACACAATTATTTATTCAAACCCTCAACCACAAGTGTCGTGTGCTGACTACAAAAACAAAAAAAAGTGAAAATTCAACGTCAAAAAATTGAATTCATGAACCCAAATTCCAATAGCATTACAATTCACATGCATGCATACCCCATTTGACACGCTTCAAAGTTTGAGATAGAAAAGAGTGTACTTATTCAACCAAATTTTGTCCAATTTGTTGAAAGCCAAACAACTACTTCCCCACAAAAGGAAAACTTGACACACAACCTCGTACGGTACTTCTTTTATCCATAATTAAATTATTTATTAATTTAAAAAGATACTATAACTCTATTTATATACTAAGTCAAACAATTAATTTAAATTTTAATATAAACCCATCATAACCCTTTTCCATATAAATGGAATACCCTCATTCTCAATTTTTTTTAACAAAAATCTTTTAAATATTTATTTTTATCTCTAAAAATTATACTAATATTTTTTTTATAATATATATATATATATATATATGTGTATATATATGGCACTGACAACCATTATGATGTCAGTCAGATATAGCTCAGTAAAAGAAAGAGGAAAAGAAGCAGAGGGTACCACCACGGCCATGTTAGGGTGCACAGAGGAGCTAGACATGAATTTATCACGAGCGTCCTACTCACGGATCGTACGACACCGTTTCCACATCGAAAACGGAGCAACCCTGACGTCGACTGGTCCAACCCGGCCAGGCAAAGGATAGAATGGACAGTGACTAAGCTCAAACGTGGAGGGCCACGTCCACGTGGAGTCGTCAGATGACTTGTACCGCTGTGGACCACCCCGCAGCGAAACACCCAAAGGGAATTTTTGAAAAATAAAGGAAAAAGAACTTTAAAAAGATTTTAAAAATACGGTTCGCACGTGTTTGCTTTTGTGGGCCCCGCGGATGGTGGGAGGAGGGTGTTTGTGTAATTTTGACCTGGTCTTCGGGTCAAATAATGAAAAGGGTGGCCTGGATGGAGAGAGAAAGAGTGGAAATTCTCTGCCGGGTTTAGTCGAGCCAACCCTGTTGCTTGCCGGGAAGCAGACAACCAATGAGACGGCAACTGAAATAGTATCGGTACCTACACGCTTCCCTAGGCTCGTTAGGCCATTTCCTTAGGGGCTCTTTCGGTATTCTACTCCCATCTTTCGTATTTTCATTTTTTTCCTGTTCTTTTTTATTTTTAACTGACACTTCTAAATATAATGTTACGTGTGTGTTCTTTGTTAGAAAAAAAAATACCACATTTACAAGGTAGAAAATTATAATTATTTATATTATTCTAATATACAAGACGGTACTATTTTTAATTTTTTTAAAAATTTAAAAAGTTTTATTCGTGCATCACTAAAACACAAAGTGAAATTAATTTTCATTTATCTCCCCACTAGAAGATAAAAATAATAGTGCCATTTAAATTAGACCATTGAGACAAAAAAGTAAATAATTAAAAGGAGTGACAAAAAAGATAATGTGGTACAAAATATAATACTATTGACCATATTGGTGAGGCTAGGCCCATGGCTGCCTCGGTCAAGCAAGGTTGCCTATATCCTCCCTTCAATTAACAAACAAATCTTTCATCTAAAAAAAACTATCTAGTTTTGCTTAGGATTGAGAAACAAATTTAATGAGTAGAAATATTATCTCATAATATAACATACTTCTTATGATCGTACTTGAAACTCAATGTTTAGTATGACTAATTAATGTATAAGAACGCTAGATATTTTGTTCATTTAAGTACCGATTAATATATATAGTTAAAACTCTTAAACATGTAATATCATAAGGTGTTAAAGTGTCGAGAGAGTGTAGATACTTTTTAGAATCTCAATTTTTTTATAAAATAATTTATTTATTTTTTTCAACGATTACAAATCAAATTGGCCATCTAAGTGTCGATTATAATTGGGTCTGAATTGCTAAAGTTCTAGAACGTTCATCGTCATAGCGTGTCAAAATATTGAGAGAGTATAGAAATCATTTGGGCAATAATCATTTCATGAAATAATTAACTTACTATTTTTTTCAACGGTTACAAATCAAATTGACTATCTACGTGTCGATTATGACTCGATATAAATTGTCAAAATTCTAGAGCGTTCATCATCATAGAGTGTCAAAATGCTGAGAGTATAGAAATCATTTCATGAAATAATTAATTTACTATTTTTTTAACGGTTACAAATCAAATTGGCCATCTAAGTATCGGTTATGATTGTGTATGAATTGCCAAAATTCTAAAACGTTCGTCGTCATAACGTGTCAAAATACTAAGAGAGTATATAAAGCATCTGGGCAATAATCCTTTCATAAAATAATTAACTTACTATTTTTTTAACGGTTACAAATTAAATTAAAACGCACGTAATTAATGAGATTACCATTATATGGTCGTCTAGTTATTGTTTTGGGATGACGGGAAATGACTAGCCTGCCATTCAACAACAATTATAATATGATGAAAAATGACTTTGTTCTGGTCACCCTTGGGGAGGATAGTGGTGGAAAGAGCCGTCCAATGGGAGTTAAAAAAATTAGAACCATGGTTGGTTAGGTTGGCGTTGCATTAGGAAACAAAGCAATAGCAAACAAAGCGTACGCGCACAGGCACAGAGTACACACAGTAGTAGGCCGCAAGTCCAAAGTATTTCTATGAAAGTATCCCCACACTATGGTACTATGCTGTACACTACACACCACAGAAAAGGCATAGCACGTTGAGGGAGAGAACCTTTCCCCTGGCCCTGAGAGAGAAGAAAGCCCAAGAAGAGAGAGAAAGCAACAAATCAAGGCGTATATTAAGCTGTTTTTGGGGTTCTGTAACGCCGTTTCTCTCCCCTCACCTTCATTTCTAGACTTATTTAGAGAGAGGAAGTGGTGGACAGACTTTTCTCAGGTTTTTCTCGCTTCAGCTGGGGATTCGGGGAGCTTGTTTTCCGTTTTCCGGCCTACTTTTAACAGACAGGGAGTGGGGTTTAAACGGTTTCCGTTACCGTCGGTGGAATTTGAAACTTGCCGCAGCTTTAACTGAAGTATTGTAGCAGTTCTTCGTTTGTCTATTTATAGTTGGTTTTATTGCCTGTCCCTATTTGGATTGTGTAAATGTGAAATAAAGTGGGTTTAACGAGTTGAATTTAGTTTGCAAGAGCGGTTTTATACGAGCTTTGATCGATGATTTAGAAGCCTTGTTCTTTACTTTCTTTCGTAGCAAATTTGAGCTTTTAATCATGACGAGTAGAGGGTCTTTTTCGCAACAGCAGCAAACCAATGTCTCAGCACAAGGTCGATTTTTGTCTTTTTTTATAAAAAAAAAAATTGAATTATATTGCTCATCTTTGCTTTATTGTATGATGATTCATTTTTCTTGAGTTTTTTTGAAGATGTGTTCTGAAGTGCTTTTATCTTTTTCATTTGTGAAAATTTTCAGGTCGAGATGATCTCTATACGGAGCTATGGAAGGCTTGTGCAGGTCCATTGGTGGATGTTCCGAAGGTCAGAGAGAGAGTTTACTATTTTCCACAGGGTCACATGGAACAAGTAAGCATTTTGTTTGTTCTTTATATTTTCCTTCCGGGTTTTTAACCTTTTTTTTTAATCAAGTTTGCTTCTTTTATTGATAAATTTGAGATAAAACTAGAATCTTTTTCGTTTTCTTTTTATGGGAATTTTTATTCTACTTCGATTTTGGGGTCAAAACTTTGTATGCCGGGAGTTTTAAGTTGTTTTCCCCCTTTTGGACTTGTTTTAGTTGGAAGCATCAACAAATCAGGAATTAAGTCAGAGGATACCAATGTTTAATCTGCCCCCGAAGATCCTTTGTAGAGTGGTGGATATTCAGCTTCTGGTACGGGTCTTCTTCAGCTTTCCTCTGTTCCTATTTCTGTGTTCTCCTTTTGTTTTCCTTTTTGCTGTTACAGGGATTATGTTGCAGAAAATTTTTGGTCTGCTTGCTTATTCAGAGGGAGAAAAAGAGGGGGAGGGGGGTTTTAAAGCTCGGTGTCGTTGCTTGTTAGTAAGGCCAGAAGGGTCATGAGGGTCATGCTTTATGTATTTCTTGCTGCCAAAGTCCAATAACTGTGGCCAGTAAGAATTACTTAGCAAAGTAAGTGGTTGTTTGTCATGCAAGATTTGTTTTCATTTTGTAGGCTGAACAAGAAACTGATGAGGTCTATGCACAGATTACTTTGATACCAGAACAAGATGTAAGATTGTGATTTTGATTTTTCTACCCTTGTTTTGGTGGAAAATATTATGTCTCTAATTTTTGTTATAAGTTAGCGACCTGTTTTCTCTTGTATGGATGGAAAACTAATATTTAGATCCAACATGTGTAGCAAGATGAACCAAAATCTCCTGATTCATGCCCTTCTGAACTTCCAAGACCTGCAGTTCATTCATTCTGCAAGGTTTTGACGGCATCTGATACAAGCACTCATGGGGGATTTTCTGTTCTTAGGAAGCATGCCAATGAATGCCTTCCTCCTCTGGTAACTCTTTTAAAATCAGTTTATATTTAACTTTAATCAGCATATGAAGATTTTGTATTTTCTGGTACATATGATTTTGTTTGATGTATAGTTTGTTGGAGTAATTTCACGTCTTGTTTAGGATATGACCCAGCCAGTACCTACACAAGAGTTGGTAGCCAAGGATCTTCATGGAATTGAATGGCACTTTAAGCATATATTTAGAGGTGATGGTTCTCTCTTCTTTACCTTTTCCCTAGGTGGTATTGATTTATTTGCTGGTCTGTTCTCCAGTAATTACCTTATGTCAAGGTTTTTTGCTTTTGCCTATAATTGAACAGGACAACCACGAAGACATCTACTTACTACAGGGTGGAGCACATTTGTTACTTCTAAGAGATTACTTGCTGGAGATTCTTTTGTATTCTTGAGGTATTTGCATGATATCACTTGCAATTGCTTTACATGCTTGTAACATGTAGATATCAAGTACTTATTTTCTTTTTCCATATTCATTATATCTTTATGATATTCTTTTTTCTAGGGGTGCAAATGGGGAACTACGTGTTGGAGTTAGACGTGTTACTCGCCAACAGAGTCAGATGCCATCATCTGTGATTTCAAGTCATAGCATGCACCTAGGAGTGCTTGCAACTGCATCTCATGCTGTTTCAGCTAGAACTCTCTTTGTTGTCTACTACAAGCCAAGGTGCAGCGCGTGTGATATATTCCCTTCTCTGAACTAAAGATGATCTTCATATCGAAGAACCTTCCTAAATAATTTGAATATTTTCATAACCTCTACTGTAACAAAAAATTTCAGGACAAGCCAGTTCATCATAGGCTTGAACAAATATCTAGAATCTGTTAACCATGGGTTTGGCGTAGGCATGAGGTTCAAAATGCGATTTGAGGGGGAGGAGACTCCTGAAAGAAGGTAGGAGGGCATATAATTTTCTATATAGATGGTTTTGGTTTTCGATAAAGCCTACTATCTTTTGCTGGATATTTCCAACCCTTGCCAAATTGTTCAGGTTTACTGGTACCATCATTGGGGTTGAAGACATGTCCCCTCAATGGGAAAATTCTAAGTGGCGGTCATTGAAGGTTGATAAATTTAGTTGGTTGTCTACTGTTTGTGAATTTATCATTTTTTTAAAGGTGAGAAACTTGACCATTTTTCCTTTTTTGTTCCCAGGTTCAATGGGATGAATCTGCATCCATCACAAGACCAGAGAGGGTCTCACCTTGGGAGATAGAGCCTTTTGTGGCTGCAATACCTGCCAGTGTGGTTCCATCAGGGGCAGGGAAGAATAAAAGGCTCCGTTCGCATATTGAAGTGCCATTCGCTGGTGAGACAAGCTGACATTGTTTAACCTATCTGATTCTGTAGGGTTCCCCACATGTGTTCCAACTCAATAATTGCTTCATTTCTGTTTCTAGTAGAAACTGTCTCCTCTCCTGTATCAGCTGTGTGGAATCCTTCTCATGATTCACCTCTAGTAAACGGAACTCCCGATGGACTTAGGAGCCAGCATATTTCTCCACATCCTAGTCATATAGATATCAGTGCCAATCCCATCCATGGCAGCCAAAGCTCTAATATGAGGGCTCATGCAGAGGGAGACTGGTTATCCCCTTCCCATGTCAATTCTTCTTTGAGCATGTTTACTGATGAGACAGAGACCAAAAGCACTCTTGGCTGGTCTGCTTATTCTGGCATTTCAGCTGTTAACCTGGCTAAAGCAAGTGATAACTCAACCTCTCAACTGAGGGATGGAAGGAAACCAGACACAACTGTTGCAACTTGCCGATTGTTTGGTTTTGATTTGAGAAGTCCTTTGGCTGGTGCTGTTGGTGAAAGAGAACCTTTAAAACCAGTTGGCACACCAAATAGTGCTATCAAAGAGTGTTCACTGACTACATTATCTGCAAGTGATTCAGAACGTAAATCTGATCCTTCAAAGGATTCTAAAGATCAGATCCTGGGGCAGCCTCCAGTAGCATCAAAAGAGGTGCAAAGCAAGCAGAGTGGCTCAACCAGGAGCCGTACCAAGGTATTTTATGACTGAAAGGACAGAAGTAGATTCTTTTAGAGATCATAGCTTGTTTATTCATCTTTCTAGCTTTGAAAACCTGATTAATTAATACATAAAATTAAGTGGTGCACTTGGATTTGATGCACTCTTTCTTTTGAAGGTTCAAATGCAAGGGGTTGCAGTGGGCCGTGCAGTTGATTTAACCATGTTACAAGGGTACGACGAGCTAATCTGTGAACTGGAAGAGATGTTTGAAATCAAGGGAGAGCTTAGCCCTCGAAACAAATGGGAAATCGTCTTTACAGATGATGAAGGGGATATGATGCTCATGGGTGATGATCCATGGCCGTAAGTGTTCTTATTCATCTTAAGCAAAATCTTCTTTTTTGCTTTGGATTAGCTTTTGAAACTCCTCTATTCTATCATATTAATGTCTAAAATTCCTTGCAGTGAATTCTGTAGCATGGTAAGAAGAATTTTCATTTGTTCCAGTCAAGATGTTAAGAAAATGCGTGCAGGAAGCAAACTTCCTCTAGCTTCCACAGATAATGATGGAGCTGCTTTTGGCTTGGAAACTGGTGAAGATTGACAAGGATAAACTCTTTGTTCTTGCATATGTTTCCCTCTCGTCTTATTCTTTTGCTCAAAGGGATTGGTGGAAGGAGGCTTATAGGACAGGGTTTCGGCGAAGAAAATTTTTGGGATTGTCTTTGTGTAATCAACAAGAATGTTTCCGCATGCATGCCCTGATAGGAAATAATGATCAAGTAGACCTTTAACTAGTGTGCAGCTCAGTTTTGGGAGCAGTCCAAAATTCAATCTTTGATTGAATTTTGGAATAACTGTACTGTTCTAGGATCCATTACTGAAAGGGTTAGGGTTAGAATTTGTGTATATTAGAGGTGTTTCTGCTGGATGTGGCTTCATGCATATGTGAATATAAGTATGTATGTAGTTTGGAGTTGCATTGTTTGCACCTAGTGAAAGTCACAAGTTGCAAGCTCTCGTTGTAATCTCTCTCTTTGTGACTTGCTCGATTGAGTTAAATGGAACAGCGTGCTTTCCTTGTCTCCTACTTTTGCTATAGTGATTTTCGTCCTTTTTGTGAACCCTAGACTCTTCTTTAAGCTTATTACCTCCATAGACCAATTTTTTCTACTCTTTTCGATAATAGCCAATGTAATTTCAACTCCTACTGAGTCTGTAATCTGTTCACTTTTGGTATTAAACTTTCTGCTGTGTTTCTTGGAAAAATCGTCCTCTGCATCCTTTGTCAAGAGTTATGAGGTGTGCCTAACAAGAAAGTGATACGCCAAGTAAGATTCTAAGCCTCCGGGTGAGAAAAGTCTTTGACAGGAGGCATTCCATGATGGTCGGGATATCCTTTTTGATGGGGAACAAAGAGAAGATGTTGACATTCATCAAAAGGTGGCTCTGATCTGTTGGGCTATGGAGGATCTGATCTTTTGAGTCTTTTATGCAAGAAAAAGAAGAACCACATTTTGATGGAAGGTAGGATAGAACAACCGACATCTCCAACGTTTCTTCTTCCTTTCTTTCAAAAATGGTAGGCTGGAAATCTAACTGTACTGGATGTGACAACTTGGTTCACTTGATGTTCCTAACACGTTGGGCCAAAGTCAATATCAGCAAACATTGATTCTCTTTCCCACAGGTTTCTTGTTGGGGTGTTGCCATGCCGTGTTGGAACATCCTCAACATCAAATTACTCCATTCCTCCTACCCCCACACACGTGCTAATCCTTTGCTGGATTACCGTACATTTACAGTTGAGGTGAAAAAAGGAAAGACAGAGGAAGAAATATAAATTTAGAAGTAATTTACTTATGCTTAATTATGAGTGCAACTGAACTGAAAAGTAAATAAGAAATATCGTTCTTTTTATATCAAATTTTTAACCCTTCAAAAGTTGTGGGAAAAAAATAAATAAATAAAATATAAATTTTGTTATGAATTATTGGAATTTTTATTAATTAGTGGAGGCTCCACTAATTATGGATTTATGTGAATTATTATAGAAGATTTTTATGGATGTCCACCATTTAGTGGAGACACCACTAATTAAAATTAGTGGAAGATGATGTATGCCATGATGTAATCCATTAATTAGAGCTCTATAAATAGAGTTATTCTCTAAGCTTGTAATACACCATTATTTTGTGAAAGAAAGATTAGTGAAAGAAAGATTAGAGAAAATTGTGAGAGAAAAGAAAGAGAAAAATTCTTGTGCAAAGAATAGTTAGAATTTTCTTAGTGTGTAGTATGTAGATTTTATTCTAATACTACCCTAATTTTATAACACGTTATCAGCACGAGTCTCTGCCGTTATTAAAGCCAGAAAACAGGTACGCATTTATTGATCTCGCTAAATTCGAATTTGTAGCCCTTGATATTTCTAAAAAAAAAAATTTATATGTCATACAGAAATGCATCTAAATGCTAAAAAAAAGGAGATCCATATGTCATGTGGATAAAAAGAAAGATTTGACCACCTGAAGATGGTCGTACTACCCACTGTACGGTATGAATGGTTGCACCTGAAGTTGCATGATTGTAAAACCGTGAACTCCGTGATGTATAAAACTACATCTTAGTTAAAAATTTTACGGAGAAAAAGTTACTGATGAAGTTATATTGGAGAAGACATTCTCCACTTTTCATGTTCTACAGTAACAATATCGAGAAAAATGGTATCCAAAATTGACAGCTTTAACATGACTTATTATTGAGAAATCATGAAGCCAGATGAACTGGCTCAACAGCACTCCCAGAAGTGAATGCTGTTGGCTCCAACGAAGCCATCGTTATAGTCGTAGTTGTGGCGATGGCCGTGGTTATGGTCATGGACACACTCGATATTTCCCTTATCACAGAGAAATACTGGCCACCTGAAGTGGAACAGAAAAGATAATAAGGGAAAAAAATATTTCCATTAATAATAAGCATTACATCTTTTATTCATATCACTAGTGTTCATATGAACTTGAGAATACATGCTTATAGTTGCTCTTTTGTAATTGAGCTGACAAATGTAAGATGAAGGTTTGTAATTGTTCTTTTTCAATATTTACATTAGAGGAAGACAAACAATTAGTAATTATGGACTTCAACTCCTCTTTTTCGACATCCTCCTCCTTTTCTTTTCCCTTTGAGCCGAGCATCGAGACTAGCGACGAGAATTAGCCGTAAAATTACTTGCGAAATGAGTCTTGAGATTTTATGATCTCCTTAAGTTTATTATAATTAAATTTCTTATTATATTTGGCCTTGAAGCATGCTTGTCTCAATTTCTGTGTTTGGTCCTCTAACTGCGTATTAGGACTTTCTTCCACCAACTATTTTTCACATTCCAATATCGCAATGGCTTCTTTCAACTTCTTCTCAGCCATATGTCCTCCTTCTTCTTTATTTTGCATCTCCTGTAAATCGAAGTGATATCATCGGTTATTTACTTATAAATCTTTCATAGTTTCATACTTGCAAATTATAAGTATGTATGAGAGAGAACCTGAACATTCTTGATTATGGTCTTCAAGCTCACCAATTTCCTGTGAGGCCATCGATGAATTCCTAACTCCCTACATCTTTTCTTGAGACGGGTTATGCCAATATTCAATTCTTTGGCTGCGCTCTTGATTGGTAGGTAAAAGTATTGCGAAATTGTTTCTCTTGATAGTGTCTGGGAGTTATTGCCCTTCTTCTTTCTATGCCTCTTAATTATCTTCTTCTCCCCAGGAATTTTGTCTGCAATAATATATTGAACTTCGATATTATGCATTTCATGAGTACTTACTCCGACTTCATTGCCAAGACCACTCATTATTTCTCCTAGAAAAAGAAAATAATATCAGTAAAGGTAATACCATTCAAAATCCATGTTTAAATGTATAATAACCTGGAAACATATTCTGGCTTTGTTCAAAATCCATTAGAGAGTAGAAAGGATCATACACAAGCATATCCTCATTCAAAGGAATAGCATCAAGAGGAACAATATCAAAAGCAGTCTATTGTAGGGGCAGATCAACTTGGTCCAAAGCAGTATGTTCAAAACTTCCACTGATTTACATAAAAAACAAACCAAAAGAAAGTTTAATTTCATTATCAAGCATACTAAAAACAAATGGAAGCCCTCAAAGGTATCTCACCTGAAATTAGGAGGAAGCGGTTGGTTTGGAAACGAAAACATATCAAAATCTTCTGCGTTCGAATTAGGCAGAAGCGGTTGGTTTGGAAAGGAAAATACATCAATATCTGCTGTAGAAACCGAGTCAAAATTTGACCATGTCTCAAATGAATTACGAGTCTCCATATCTGCTTTGTGATTTTTATTTTTGATATTTACTAATGACTGATAACAGAGATATATATCGATACATATATATATATATATATATATATATATCTGTATGAGGAAGAAGAAGAGGTAGATGGTAGGTAGATGGTCGGAGGAGAAGAAAAGACAAGAGAGGAAGAGGAAAAGTCGGGACCGGGAAGAGTGAAAAAAAAAAGGAGATATTTTTCTTGGCATTTCCTGCTTGTCATCATTTTCTTATATTTCTTTTCTTATTCTCTTGTGAAATTATTATTTCCTAAATTAGGGGGAGAACAGAAACAGTACAAGAAAGATCGTGATTGGACAACATCATTAAATTATCTTGATCCGCATACAAGCGCGTGTGAACTTCAAGTTCAAAAGATAATTCATTTGTAAAGCATTGCAAATCAAATGCCAGACGTTTTTGTTGACTCTAGAAGAGTAACAAAATCGCATATGCCAGCTATAAATGCTCCTATTCTAATTGAAGTTCCAACAGAACAAAAGATTTTACATATAGCTGCTGAGCCAAAAGCATGCCAGAAGCATGGCCGACCTCTTGGTTCTAAAGATAAAAATCCTCGAAAGAATAGAGGATTAATGGTCCAGATGATCATATTAAAGCAAAGAATGATAAAGACCAAGAGAAAACTTATGACAAAGAACCAGACATAAATAAAAGTAACACTAAATTTCTATCCATTATACCACTTCCGATAGAAGTTGGAATCGGATAGAAACTGTTATTGATAATATATTTGCATACAATATATCTCTTGATGTTACACAAGATAATGATGATCCTGAACCAATATCAGTTGATGAATGTCGGCATAGAAAAGATTGGCTGCAATGGAAAGATGCGATTCAATCGGAGTTAAATGCACTGACAAAACGTGAAGTCTTCGGACTGCAGATCCGAACACCGGAAGGTGTAAAACCTGTTGGCTACAAATGGATATTTGTGCGAAAGCGCAATGAAAAGAGTGAAATCGTTCGATATAAAGCGCGATTAGTAGCCCAAGGTTTTTCACAAAGACCAGGTATTGATTATGATGAAATTTATTCTCCTGTTGTTGATGCTATTACACTCCGATATATTATCAGTTTGGCAGTACATGAAAAGATAGATATGCGCCTATTAGATGTTGTCACTGCTTACTTGTATGGAAATTTAGAAAATGATGTTTACATGAAAATCCCCGAAGGATTTCATATGCCTGAAACATATAAACATTATCCTCGTGAAAATTACTCCATCAAGTTACAGAAATCATTACATGGCCTGAAGCCATCTGGGCGCATGTGGTTCAATTATCTTAGTGAATATTGATTGAATGCAAGATTTAAAATGACCAGGTATGTCCATGCATTTTTATTAAGAAATCTGGTTCTAAATTTGTGATATTAGCTATATATGTTGATGATTTTAATCTTATTGGAACTCTTGAAGAGCTCCAAGAAACAATTGATTATTCGACATCAAGGATGGTCGTAAAAGTATACTTTGCCTTGGTTTACAAATTGAACATTTGGCAAGTAGAACATTTATTCAATATATACAGCAAAAGTTCTAAAAAGATTTGACATGAACAAAGCACATCCATTGAGTATTCCAATAATCGTCCGGTCCTTTTCGACCTCAAGAAGATATTGAAGAACTTCTTAGTCCTGAAGTACCATATCTCAGTGCAATTGGTGCATTGATATATCTTGCTAATAATACACGACCTGATATTACTTTTGCTGTCAATTTATTAGCAAGATTTAGTTCTTCACCAACACGACGACATTGGAATGGAATTAAACAAGTCCTTCGATATCTCCAAGGTACAATTGATCTCGGATTATTTTATTCAAATAAAACCAGTCCAACATTGATAGGTTATGCAGATGCTGGTTATTTATCTGATCCACATAAAGCACGTTCTCAAACGGGCTATCTATTTACATGTGGAAATACTGCTACATCATGGCGTTCTACGAAACAATCTATAGCAACTACTTCTTCAAATCATGCTGAAATTATAGCCATTCTTGAAGCAGGTCGAGAATGTGTATGGCTAAGATCCATGATTCATTATATCCGAGAAAGTTGTGGATTATCATCAATCAAAGATATTTCAACTCCTCTTTATGAAGACAATGCAGCTTGCATAGCTCAATTACGAGGAGGATATATTAAAGGAGATCGAACAAAACATATTTCACCAAAATTCTTCTTTACTCATGAACTCCAGAAGAAATGTGAAATTGATGTGCTACAAATTCAGTCATGTGATAATCTCGCAGATATTTTCACGAAGATTTTACCGACTGCAACATTTGAAAAGTTGAGATATAAAATCGGTATGCGTCGGTTTAAAGATTTAAAGGAATCATCTCATCAGGGGGAGTAATAAATAGACATATAGAATAGTGTACTCTTTTTCCTTCACTAGATTTTTTTTCCCACTGGGTTTTTATCTAGTAAGATTTTAATGAGACATATTCTTTATGTAATGGATGAACATCCAAGGGGGAGTGTTATGAATTATTGGAATCTTTATTAATTAGTGGAGGCTCCACTAATTATGGATTTATGTGAATTATTATAGAAGATTTTTATGGATGTCCACTATTTAGTGGAGACACCACTAATTAAGATTAGTGGAAGATGATGTATGCCATGATATAATCCACTAATTAGAGCTCTATAAATAGAGCTATTCTCTAAGCTTGTAATACACCATTATTTTGTGAAAGAAAGATTAGAGAAAATTGTGAGAGAAAAGAAAGAGAAAAATTCTTGTGCAAAGAATAGTTAGAATTTTCTTAGTGTGTAGTATGTAGATTTTATTTTAATACTATCCTAATTTTATAACAAATTTAATTTTATATTCTATTTTAACAAAACAAAATAGAAATAAACGCCTTGTGGAAGTAGACACCCCCTCCATGTTTTGCGAACCAAAGAACTGACGGCCCATTGACTGATCCAAACAAGACTGGGTTCTGAATTCCAAGATAAAAGCTATAGACCATGGCGAATCCAATGGGCTTGGTTGGCCTGAGAAGCCATATGGAAATGGGGATTGCTTGTGAAAATGATGATGTTCTTATTTTTAATTTAATTTTTATTTTAAATTATTTATCTTGTTAAAAATTAGGATTTAACATGTTAAATTTGTTTCCATTTAATAACATTTTAATTTTTAAATATATTAAATAATTTCTATCCTAATAAATAGATTCTATTTAAATAATAGTATGAAAGATAAGCAATTTAGAGTAAATCAAAGTTTTAAAGTTCGAATATTCCATCCATTTTCAAAATACTATTTATAAAACTTTTTATATAAGGGTGTTGAAAATAATACTACAATTTAGATAAAATTCATATTCTATCTATATTGAAAATACGATAGTTATTAGTTGGTGAAAATTTTCAAGAAACTAGAAGAAAAAAAGATTTTAAAAAGTTGTGTAGTTGACTTAGAATAAATATGGGTACAATAAAAAGAAACTAATTATTAGTTCTAAAAATATATACATGAATAAGTATTTTGAAATAAAATAAAAAAGTTTTATGAACAAATATTTTAAAATGGATGAAATATTTCTTAATAAATAGAGAGAAAATAAATTAAATTTTAAGAGTAAAAATAGAAGTAAATATTTAATTAATTAAAAATTTTGTACTTATTTTAATACTGCATAATCAATTAAAGAAGACAGATTATCTAAAACGAAAAAAATAGGTACCCTCTATCTCAAATTATCAGTCTACTTTCTAGTTTAATCTTTGTCTCAAATTATCTGTCTCTTTAGGAAATCAATGTTTAATATTTCAAATTTATCCCTATTTAATAATATTATATTTTTCAAACATATTAAAATATAATCAAAAACTCATTTTACGAGTTTTGATATTCATACTCATCTCGTTAATTCTAAAAAAAAATATCAATAGTAATTTGGAAAGAGAATTAAATACCCGTTAATATTTTGACTTATTTTTTAGTAAAAATTAAATACTTAAGAGAGAGAAGTAATTTAAAGTTATATCAAAGTTTTGAAGTTTATGTACTTTTTAATATAAAGAGAGATACTTATCATTGAATTGTAAAGATAAAAATAAAAATAAACGTTTAATTAATTAAAAATTTTATTAATAAATAAATAATTTAAAACGAAAAAATTATTAAAACTAATTATATTAACTACCAACTTGCATCCGACAACGGCCTTTGAAATAAATAGAATCATTCATGGTAGCAGACAAAAATCAAAATAATTGATGTCTGGGAACAATGTTCTGCATTTTAGTCTTTTTTTTTTATTTTATTTTTAAATTCTCCATAAAGGTGAGGTCATGATTTAGTCCCCCCCCCACCCCTAAGAAACGGATATTCCATGGATCAGCTTAACCTAACCACCAACGTCGCTGTAGGGTTAGGGTGCTCAATTCTATGATTTTTTTATTAAGAATATTTTTATTATTTTAATTTTATTTTTTTATAAAAAATATAAAAAATAAAATATATAATTAAAAATTAATCTTATAATTTGACAAAAATAATGTGGGTTCACTTTTTTTTTAATCAAGGAAGTGAGACCATGGTAGGATAGCGGGGTTGATGGTTTCTATGAACCTGTTACCTTTTCTGTTGTGAACGAAATATGAGAGACTCTTATCCTAGACTAGATTCATAAAAGTCATTTTAATAATTTTTTTTTATAATTATATGCCAAAATAAAATATATTTATTATTTTTTATTATACTCTTATTATTTATTATTCAATTAAATCATAACTCTACAATTTCTAATCAATATGTGTGATTTTTTTAAAAAAAAAATGAGAGTTATTTAAAAATTGGTCGAGATTGTAGAGTTAATTTGAAAGTTTAAAAAATTTAAATAATATTTATAATTTAATAAAATAATAAATAATAAGAATACAATTAAACAAAAGGAACTCAAATGCATTCTTGAATTCATAAAGTAACAAACAATTATAAACAAAAAAGTCTTTAAAACTAATAATTACTCATTCATTCCTTATTTATCTATCACGGTTGAAAAGTTATAGTATTCTTTTTTATTTGTTACATTGAAAAATATAGGTGTCATTAATGTTAATTTTACTGTTATACCCTTATTTAAATAATTTTGAAAAATAGAAATATAATCACTTCAGAGAGAGAATGAAGTAAACAAAGTAAGACAACCGTTGTAAAGAATATTAAATTCAAATGTAATTTTAGAACGTATAAAATTATAAACGTAATTGTATGAATTTAAAAGATTAACTAATTTTTCTTAAAATATATATAATAAATAAATGTGACAGATAAATAGAAACGAATGGAATATTTAGTAACGCAGGAAGTTAGTTAAACTGATCCCTGACCCCACAATTATTTTTATTAATAAGAGTAATATAAAAAATTACCTTCACAATTAAATATTTTTTAAATTCTTGTATTAAATTAAAATAAGATATTAATTAAGAGGATACTTGGATTGAAATATTTTTTCATAAAAAATAAAAATAAATAAAATTTTAGACAGAAAAGAATTAGCAAGAGGTGAGTCCTTCTGCCTTACATCTCACAAATTCATAATTGAGAATACAGTGGTTTGGAATTGTGAGCAGAGAGAAGCAGGGAGCCTGCAAAAGAAATGGCGGCCGCCGCTGAAAGAGCCCCTCTTCACTCCTTCAGGTTCATGCGCCGCCTGCTTTTCAACCGTGCATTTGCTGCTGTTTATGCATTGGCCATCGTAGCTTTGCTATTTCACCATTTCCAAACGCTCCTGCAATCCTGCAGCTTTGTCTCTGTCTCCATATCCATCTCCATGTTGATTGCTGATGTTGTTCTTGCATTCATGTGGTCTACTACGCAAGCCTTCCGAATGAACCCGATTGTTCGCCAGGTTTTCCCCGAAAATCTAGAGAAGGTGATTCAGAGGAAAGATTTTCCTGCTTTGGACATATTTATATGCACTGCAGATCCTTACAAAGAGCCACCATTGAGCGTTGTTGATACTGCTTTATCGGTTATGGCTTATGATTACCCTCCCGAAAAGCTTTCAGTATATGTATCAGATGATGGAGGTTCCCAGCTCACTCTCTTTGCTTTCATGGAGGCTGCTAAATTTGCAAAACACTGGTTGCCCTTCTGCAGACAAAATAACGTTATTGACAGATGCCCTGACGTTTATTTTAGATTAAACTATTCTTCGAACTCTGAAACTGAGAACATCAAGGTACCTTTCTAGTGCAGAGCCAAAGAAAGCTTTCTTTATTGATAAGATTCCATATATGATAGTTCGAAACTTGATTCAGATGTTGTATGAGAGCATGAGGATGAGGATAGACTGTGTACTTGAGAAAGGGAAGGTCAGTGAGGAGTACATAACCAGTGAGCATGAGTATGAAGCTTTTACCAAATGGACCCAAGAATTTACTCGTCAAGAACATCCCTCTGTAATTCAGGTTTGTCTCCAAATCCCACTTGTGCATTAAATTAATTCTCAATCCTGGTAAAATAATTTTCTTGAAGTTCCTCTCTCTCTCCCTCTGGCAGGTGCTGCTAGAAATCGGCAGTGACAAAGACATAGCAGGCCATTCAATGCCAAATCTGATCTACGTTTCCAGAGAGAAAAGCAGGACGTCCTCGCATCATTTCAAGGCAGGCGCTCTCAATGCCCTGGTTAGTATCTCTATTGTTTACTACTTCAAATGGTTTCGCCCTGAATCCCTTGTTGCATTTTAACTTCGCCATTGAGTTTTCAATAAGGTATGATAAATTTGGTTCGGCTTTCACCTGATAAGTTTAAGCCTTTGTGTCTCGACAACTTATAAGCTCTATAGTATTCACGAATATGTGTGATTCATCCAAGTGTTTGATATTGTCCTTAGATTTCATCAATAGAAACTGATCTGTTCTGTTTATGTGCTCATGCATTTTCAAAAGCTTCGAGTCTCGGCAATTATGACCAATGCACCTATAGTCTTGACTCAGGACTGTGACATGTTCTCCAACGATCCCTTAACACCCCAGAGGATGCTATGTTTTGCCATAGATCAGCCAAGTTTGCCCAAGTTAGGATACATTCAGTTTCCTCAGCTATTTGGTGGAACAAATAAGGCTGACACATACGCATCCGAGTTCAAGAAACTGTATGTAATCGATCCAATGGGTATGGATGGACTGAAAGGTCCATATTATGTTGGTTCTGGGTGTTTTTTCATGCGACGTGTTTTCTTTGGTAGTCCATCATCGTTTTTGCAGCCAGAGATTCCAGAGCTGAGTCCACATTTTGTTGTCAACAAGTCCATAAAGTCTGAACAGATTCTTAAGCTTGCTCATCAGGTAGCTGCTTGCAACTTTGAAAACCAGACAGAGTGGGGTTCCAAGGTGCGTATATGAAAACTATAGCCATGATATATGAGTCACATTACTACTCTTGGTGGCATTGTTTTTAGAAAATTCTTAAATTTCGTGGGTGGGGTTAACGGAGAAAAGTTGGGTTAATTGTGTTCCATGGAAATTCGTGATCCAACATTTGGATTAACTACTCTAACTTGAACTGTGAGACTGCAAATCATACTTCTTCTCAAACTGATTTATGTCTTACTTCTTCTTTCGCTGGTGGAATTTGTGTTACTGAACTCAAGTGGTGCTAGAATTTTGCAGTTAGGCTTCAGATATGGCTCTTTATCAGAGGACCTCCATACCGGTTTTCTGCTTCAGTGTGAGGGATGGCAATCAATATTTTGCCATCCCCAGAGGCCAGCATTTCTTGCAGATGTACCAATCTGCCTTAATGATGTGCTAATCCAAAACACGCGATGGTCCGTCGGACAGCTTGAGGTTGGCTTTTCCAAGCATAGTCCCATAACGTTTGGTGTCAGGAAGATAGGACCTTTAATGGCTTTTTGCAACGCCCACTATTCTTTCTGGCCTATGTGGTTCATTCCAATAACTATATATGCCTGCATCCCTCAGCTAGGACTGCTTAACAATATATCCGTCTTTCCAAAGGTATGAATCCACACAACAAAGAAAATGGCAAATTTGTTTATATCCAGTGGTTTGGATCATTTGAGGTGTGAACAGATGAGATGCGTCTACGCCTACATGTATGGCATGGAGGCGTGTTTCCATCCACATTTCCACTCTCATCAAATCTTGCACCACTAAGTGGCCTGCCCAGAATCCCTTGTTGCCTAATGCTGTAGGTATTCTGATCATTCTTTTCTTAGATGTTTCAGGTGGGTGATCCATGTTTTTTCTTGTATGCCTTCTTGTTTCTGGGGGCCTACGGACAAGATTGTGCAGACTTCATTTTAACACAGGGCACATTTAAGAGGTGGTGGAGTGACCAAAGAATGTGGCTCATAAGGGGTCTGTCATCTTACATGTTTGGAAGCATTGAGTTCCTAATCAAACATCTAGGCATTTCCCAAAAGGGATTCACCGTGACCAGTAAAGTAGTAGATGATGAACAAAGTAAAAGATACGATCAAGGGGTATTCGAGTTTGGAGTCACTTCTCCTATGTTTGTGACAATATCAGTTGCTGCAATTGTGAATTTGATTGCCTTCCTCGTTGGATTTCTGGAAGTTCTCAGAGGAGGAAATTGGGATGAATTCTTTCTGCAGATGTTCATTTCTGGGTTTGGCACATTGAATTCCTTGCCCATTTACGGAGCCATGATCTTAAGAACTGATAAAGGAAGGATGCCTACCAAAATCACCATCATTTCAAGTTTTCTTGCAGGGGGTCTTTATGTAGCTAGTAGCCTACTAAAGATATAGAATCAAACAGAATATTGTTGATTTAAAGACAATTACTCTGAAAAGGGGGGGATTCTCAAATGTAAATCTCATTTCTAGAAAGGCACAGGCTGTATGCTTTGTTCTGCAGAAAATCTATACATAATGTTGTCTTTTCATACAGGAATTTGACCTTCCTCCAAAAGAAAATGGTGCCAATGTTTTTGTAGGTTTCCAAATTTTATTGGCCATGCTAAGAATTTTAGACGATGTAAGAGGAAGATTATAAATTTACGGGTCGAATTTGAAATCAGAAGAATCACATTCCTATTGAAACTTAATGCTTCTATTGCCAAGCAAATCTTTGATGCCAAAAAAGCCACCTTACTCATTTCTTTCTGTAAATCTTCCCCACTTCCATAACAATTTCCTATACTCTCTTGCATAATATATAAAAGAAAAAGACTTGTCCTTTCCTTCCTGGTCATCGGCAACTTAGTTTGAGTTACCTGCGTTCTACAGTCCAAAGGGCCTAAAAACTGTGTCCAGAGGGCTGCAAAATCCTTTCAGTTCCACTATCAAGATGCAAGTGAGAAGCTTTCTCTTTCAATTCGTCCTGGTTCAAGCTATTGGTTCATCCTAGAAACCATTGTATATAATGACAAATCACCTTCTTTTTTTCCCAGCTTGATTCTATGATAATCTACACAATTGGAACTCATGTTTCATGCGTTTGAATACTGATGACTACTGATTCTGCATGTAAGTTGATCCCGTTGTCAAAGCCTATTGAATTTCCAGATCCTGATGATCCTTCACCGGGTACCATCTGCTGTTCTCCTCTGCAATTGTGCACGCTCATTCTCACTCCACTTGGTTGCTCTTGCTGTTCTATAGAAACAACTCCAGCGCTTTGGCCAATATTTTCATCATTTGGTCCGATGGGGTTATCTCCAAATGGTTGTGGTTCAGAATTGCTACTTTTGGTGCTGATGATGACAGGGCATCTACAAAGTGGACAAGTTGAGTTTGAATGCAGCCATTGGCGTATGCAGTCCTTGTGAAAAAAGTGTTTGCATGAGGGGAGCAAGTGTAGCTCCTCTCTGACCTTGAATTCTCCGAGGCAAACAGAACATCTGCAGTAGTTCGGCGGGAATCTCATCATATTCACACTCAAAGTAGAGGACTTCAAAATCCAGCTGAGAGAAATCAATTATGCATTTTGATGGAGAGATTATTTTGTCATTAGTAAGGAAAATAAGACTCTTACAGTGTGTCCCTGGCCCTTGCATCTTCATCGAATAACATTACTGGCAGCTTCTCCTTGATTATCCCTTTGCCACCTGTAGCACTCTGTTGAAGAAGGAAGCTGATCAGAAACCAAGAAGAGTAGACAATGAAACAAGCTTGTAATCCATGAAACATTGTGCATATGTTCTTTGATTATTGCCTGGACAAGCAGAATAAGCATGGTGGAAAAGATCTGATGTGCACATTAAGAATTTCAGGATATGTAGTAGATACGTGGGAAATATGTGCGGAAGAACTTGTGGTTTTCAAAGCATAAGATCAAGTTCTTTCAAAAAAACCATCTGAGATATCTGTAATCTGTACATTGCAGTGTGTTTCTCTATGTTATTCATCGTGCACATAATGTATTTTCTCTGTTTATCAATCGAAGAGTCAGAAGGAGGGTTCTTACCGATAAACAAACTAAAAGTACTTGATTTGAGCTCTCTGGTAGTGTAGCTGAAGATGAAGATGGAGTGCTAGACCTCTTCTTGAGATAAAACAAGTAAAACAAGAGAAACAGAATGATGGAAAAGAGTATTGGGATAGAAAAGATAAAAGCCTGATAAAGTTTGAGCTGAAGTTCTTGAGAATACAAGTGAGGAGGACTTGGAGCTTGAGGAACCGCCATGGATCAGCTTCTAAGCTTTCTGGTTATAGAAAAGAAAGGACTAATGAGACTAGAAGGTGAGCTCAGTCTATAAAGTTCGTCTTCAGTTTTATATGATAGCAAGTAACGGTGTGCCCCAAGAGAGGAGATAATATATGATTTTAAAATATATGAAAAAGAAAAGTAGAGGGCTGCTAAGAGCTTCTCCGATCAAGAAGTGATCAGCAAAACATCATCAGCAATTTTTCACTTTTACACTGATGCGACAAACTCTGTACCTGCCACCAAAACAATTGGATAAAGATCCCCCCTTGTGATCTTCATTCTTTATGATATGTTTGGATGAGAGAAAAAGCAGAAAATAGAAGAGGACTCTACATTATTGGATAGAGGACGTGGGAGGTGGGCGGTGGGGGTGGGGTGGCATTCTTGATAGGATTCATGTTAGAAGAAAGAAGAAAAATATGAATTTGTGTTCTTAAGTAGGAAGAGAATGAGAAGACAGGTAAAAGACTGATCTTCTGATAGAGATTGAAAGAATGTCTAAGTTCATTTTCATTCCAAAAATACTGTTGAAAATTCAGCATTCAATTGTTTAGCTCGTTGCTTAGAACTTAAGCTTTGGATTCCCCGGTCGGCCATTTCTTCCTAAGGATTCTTGATGAAAGTAAAACCTGAATCTTGAAGAGGTGCAAATAGAAGCTCAAAATGAATCTCTAAACAAGAGTCCCATTCCTTCCTAGTTTCCAGTTTCATTAAAACAGCATCCTTAAACATAGGAAACAGCTAATGAACTTTTTGTTCTTTAGTTCATAAAGGAAAGTCCACAGTCTCTGTTTGCTTAAGTTATCAGCTAAGTAAAATACAAACTTTCTGTCATGTCCAATATACCAGCAAATATCCAAACTTGTTATACCATATATTCAATCATGTAACCAAGACGGTCAATTCTAGGAGACTAGGACTACCAAGATTCATGATCAACTAATTGGCATAATCTAATACTGTCTTTTTCATCCAGTGGCGGCTGAGCCCTATTATTGCTTCAGGTAGGCAAGCTACAGCCAATGGTAGAGAGGAGCAATGGTTTAGCAATTAATGTTTCTAAACCCAACCCTATGTCTGCACTGTTCCTCTTAAAAGAATTTTCTGCATTTCCTTTTGGCCAAACTGAATGATTTTTGGATTCAATATTCAAGATAGAATTTTTGTTCGAGACTCAGTAGGCACGTATCTATCTTCCTGTCCTTACAAAGCTCGCGTTGTGCTGCATGGTGGTTGGATTATTAGCTCCAGCAGACTAGGGCTGTGTTTTTTCAACTTTGCACATAATTACATACTGAAAATCTGAAATTATTCATAGCAAGAACAGTTAATTTCAATATGTTAGGTATGATCTTTATATCAGAAAGACAATTGTAAGTCTTCTTGCTCACTTTATGAGTCACAATTTGAAAGTTATTGGAGTCAAATTTGATCAACATTTCCAAACATATCAAAGGTTGTTGTCCTCACATATAATATCTGTCTGGCTCATTACAAGTAAAGGTTGTTGTCCTCACATATAATATCTGTCTGGCTCATTACAAGTAAAAGATTTTAATTTGGTTCATGTTTCAGGTGCTTCAGAAAGCCATTCTCCATATTTTCTGTTACAGGCATACATCTGGTGGATGCAGTGTGCTAAGAAATTGCAAGCTGGTGCAGACTTAAATAAATTCATAAAGGTGAAAGAACTAAAGCATTTCTTACAGCACAGATACATCTAAAAAGTCTAGCAGACCATAAAATATTTATTTGCTTCAAATTGTAAAATAAAAGAGAGAGAGCATGAACATGAGATAGTGGTGATCCAAATTCAACCAAGATTGTTGGCAAAATATCTTGACCTACAAGATTACAGGCCCCCAGTTTGTTCCAATTATCATATAAGGTCTCTCTTTTTTTTAAAAAAATTTTCTTGAAGAAAAATCTTGCTGCATATCCTCAACAAAATGTCCACTAATGGAAGAGAAATATGTGCCAATTATTTTACTCTAATATTAGTAGGCATACAATATACAATAAAAATAAAACTTGAATGATAAAGTTGTTAAAAATCAAAATAACCTAACTATAAAAATTTCGAGAACAAAAAGATGATTTTCCATGAACTCATGAATGCACAACTTCCCATCTTAGCAATATTAAACATCCTTATAGGATGCTGTTTCATGCGGGCTTTCTCCAAGATAAAGATTAATACTAAAATATAGGTTGTAAAAGAGCTTTTTTTGCTACTTTTCTCTTGATAGTGGAAATGAGGCCATGTCTCAAACACCACAGAACCATGATTCTCCGGATCTGGCAAAAAGCATCACCATCACCATCACCATCACCATTATTTCTCATATGCTAAATATTTAATTGAGTAAGCAAAGTGCTCCTAACTTTTCTCACACAGAATGAGGGGCTATAAAGAAAGTAGTAGGAGCCTAAAGATTCTAAAAGTTAAAAAGGGTTGCAACTGGTGACCCCCGGAAGATTTTCTCTATTGTCATTTGGGGTAGGAAACAGAATTAGATTAATCTTTTCTGATGATTAATAGTTGTTTAATAATTAGTGCTTGGTGACATTGATTTGCAGGCAGCAAATCCATAATATCAATCCTTAAAAGTGGTGCTTTTGTGATATCAAGAGGAATGATTTATAATTTAGAAAGAAAGAATGGTTTTAGTAATCATCCACTTAATAGTTGATTCTGGTTGGACAAGAATTTTACAAGGCATAGAACGGTGGAAATCACCCTTTGTTATCTTGGACAAATCCAACAGATGGCACTGACGGAAAGGTCACAAGTGTTGTAACTTCCAATATTTATGCTCAAGAAACAGAAATGCAATCTTATATTGTCATTTGTGGTGAATAATGAAGATAGTATTCACTCTTAACAAGTTGAAACCCACCTATGACAAGTTCATATTTATGTTTGATCATCGATTATGAGTCAAGTGTTTTGAATCTCTAACATGTTTTACGAACTTAAACTGGATATTTGGACAATGGTTCCGACTCACACTAAACATCCCACATAGAAAGGAAACTCTTGTGACAACATCTTGGTTCTAGTTGCAAGATTGTACCATGGAGCTCACTACTTAAAAGGGTTGTCATAACTAATATTGAACATTCCTCGGAAAGGGGAAACTCCGGTGGTAGGTCTCGAGGGCTGCAGGTCTTTTGCAGTCGACCTTTAATATGATTCTTTGGTAACGCTCCATTATAAATGCCTCCATCACCCATATCCTGAGGCCTTGTGAAGGAAGATCTTTGATATAATTCTGATAGACAAGTTGATCAAGTGGGTTGCAATTTGCAAGAAAGAATATTTAGGAACTTTCCTTTTCTCTAACTCCACAGTGTTAGTGGCTGATTGGTCGTGGACCCGTCTATCTAAAAGAAGTCAAACTTGTCCTGCTTCAGGGTAGTTTATAGAAGCAGTTTAGCATGAGTTCAGAGAACCTAGCAGGCATGCAGTCGGATTGTCATCAAACAGCATGCTTTTGTACAAGCATATCTATTCATTCATCTTATTCAGCTGTACTGGATTTAGAACCATTTTAATGGTGAATGGAACCTGAACTGATTGATATTTCACCTTCTAAGATCTTACAGCAGAGAATGCAATGACCCTAGCCGAAAAAATTTACAAATACAGATTAGCAAAACTAAAATCCATTCGGCAAGTTGAGTGAACATTTGTTTCAATTCCTATCTTCCTTCATTTCACAACTAGGCAAATAAATCAGATGAAACTGAATTAGTACTTCCTTTTCCTTATCTTGAAACTCATTGAACGAATAACATCATCATCTGTTCGCAGTGCTGATTCCAGAATCTCCATGGACTCAGGTTTGGTGAAGTAGGTGAATAAGAGGTAAATACCATCCAGGTAAGTGTTGGTTTCTCCTGCTTTATTTCTCTTTTTGATGCTGTAGGCAAGAGGGATAACTCCTCGATTGAACACTTCTACATACATGCCGCCACCAGCTACAAGCAACTGCAGTTAAAAACACACACACACACACACAATTTACACACAACTTAGAAAACTTTTCTCCCCAGGAACTATTAAGCTATGAATCGTGATCATTGCTTTGTATCAAAGGGTAGGGAGCACTGTGCAGAAACTTTGGCAAAGTCAAATGTGTTTATGGCAATAAGCTAAACATAGTAATAATAACCGAATTAGTTGAGATAGCAATCAACAACGCATTGTAGAGGCTGGGCATGCCCAATCTGCAGCTCTATTTAACATATAATAAGTAAAGTTCATGGAAAGAAAAAGGACAGAATATCAAAGAGATGAAAGTAAAATTCATGGCTCAGCAAACTAATACGAGACAGCAGGTGGATATTAAAGAGCAAGGCATGATAATGGAAAATTTTAAACCAGAGTTGCTGGGAAAAGTTAACACCTTTCCACACAAAGCTAAAAGTTTCACAGCACAAGAGTTGGGAATTAAGGGAAATGAAACAGACAATAGTCCCAAATTGGATGGAGAACAGAACAGCTTGAGTTAGAGAAACAGCAGTAGTGCTTCTTCGTCAAGTAAGAAGAAGCAATTTATGCAAGTGCAACAATTTTTTAGGGCCACAAAGGAGTAGTGTCCCATAAAATCAATACAGGAAAGCCAACATGTTATTCCGCAATGAGAGGTCTAATTCTAAAAGCAGGCAGGATGTACATTTTGAAGTTAAGTACTTTATGCACTTTCAAATGAAAAAAATATCTGAATCTGCGTGTGACACAAGAGAATCTTTTATAGACATCCCATGCAAATATGAAGGTACATTAATCCACTAACTCCGTATGTGTGCTTCAGTTGCACACCTAGTAGGTAACAATCAATCACTTGGCAGATAAAAAAAACTCACTAAAGTTGCCACAAGATTTTAAGGTTTTGCACCATGATAGGGACCAGACTCCAACTTTGATATTCTATCAACAACTCATACTACTAAATTGAAAAATATATTAATTGTATGCCCAAAATGAATTATTTTCATTCTCGGTCTCTACTATTTTTGCTAACATTTGAAAGCCAAATATAAAACTGAAGGGTCTATGAATTTGTAAGAACATAAAAGAAGAATATACAGTACTTTAGAACATAATAGAAGTGTATTGAATGCTTTAGAAAAGTATAGAACATAATAGAAAGGCATAGAATAGTTTATATTAATTGTATGCCCAAAATGCATTATTTTCATTCTCGGTCTCTACAACTTTCGCTAACATTTGAAAGCCAAGTATAAAACTGAAGGGTCTATGATGCCGTGAAAATGTCACAATTCCCACTCAAAATTACTCGGTTTAATTAAAAACCATTAATTGGTTTCCTGAGAGACTCATCACCATTCTTCATCTTCACCACTTTTCATTAGCATGAGAAATATGAGCATAGCAAAATAGGATAGCATCCATGGGTTAAGTATAAAGATAGGAGAGATGCAACCAAGTATTCCGCTAAAAAATGTAGTTGTTTTGAATAGTTCATCCGAATAGAAAGGAATGCACAATGTAGAGTGTACTCCCACAGGTCAGCATGTTGTCCAATGTAATTGTTAGTTGTAAAATTGACCTCCATACTTGATAACTCAAGACTTCATTCACCCATACTAATATTAACACTTCAAAAACATGGATACGAAGCTAATGGACACGCTGCAGGATGCAAACCTTCCTCCACATGCTAGGTTATCTCAAATGTCTCAAATAGTGAAAAACAGTTTCACACGCAATAGCAAGAATGACCAGTTTGTTGGGAAATTAACTTATTTGGTCACTAAAGTTTGCAGCTTGTAATATTTTCATCCTTAATATTTGTTTTCTCCCATTATCGTTTCTAATAAAATTATAACCTACTAAATAGTCCCTAATTCTCTTTTTTAGTATAAACTCCAGCTAGAAAAAATTACCCTAATGGCACGTAATTAATTAAAATGCCCATTTTTCCCTTAAAAGAAAAATCGCGTGCAATGTAATGACTTCTCCTGGCCAAAGTGTACACTAAAAAAAGCGTTAGGGACTACTTAACATGTCATAATTTTATTAAGGACTATAACAGAAAAAGAAAATTAAAACATTACAAGTCCACTCTAACGACCAAATATGCTGATTTCCACCGATTCGTTCTTTGCTTTTTTTTAACTTTCTAAGCTCCATCAATATATATTTGGTGCAAATAATTAGGCTTCAAGTTAAATATCAAAAGAAAGAAAGTAATTATATTGATGAAATATTGTGTTCTTGAAACAGCAAGTAGGGTTCATAATGATCTTCCTTTTCTTTTATCAGCCAGCCAATCACTACCAGATGAACAAAGTGAACAAACTCGAGTCTATATCTAAAAACATTTTCCCCTCTTTTGCATAGAATATTTCCTGATTATATTCAGCATTATTAACACATAACATCAATGCAATATTTCTTAAACTGCGATAACCTGGTAAACCTCCTATGTACACGAGTAAAGTTATGAATGCAAAAACGAATGCATGCTCCAATATCAAAAGAAATTTATCTTCAAGAAAACTTAGTTCTGATCACAAAAATTAAAAGTTTCTGCACTTTCCACTAAATTCTCAATCCAGGCGCATAGTGCACAAGACAATAATTACCAGGAGTCCTTATAATCCAAATAAAATTTGAAACTTTTTCATCAGAGCTCATATCAGTAACTCATGTCACAATTCCAAAGATAAATTCTTTCGATGAAACTCAAAATCAGACTTGTTGACAAAGCAGAAACCAGAAATGGAGTAATTCAATCACAATACCTCCTCATACTTCTGGGTAAGATTGAGCCGTTCATCCTCAGACATGTCGGGTCTTAAAACCGACATGGTTTCATATCTGCGAAGGCCCGGAGGGCACTGGGGCTCCTCCTTATCTTCAACAGCTGAAATGCCAGACCCCGGAGTGATGGGCGGCTCATCGTCGCCCCCAAGCCCACCTTCAAAAAAAGTACCGGAAAAGTCCAAAGTCTGTGCTTTGATTGATAAGGTCGAAATTCTCCTTTGCCGCTGCACAAGCTTATGGGATTTGGGAAATTCAATGAGAGAACGAGTCAACGAAAGAAACGAAGGTGAGTGAGAGTTCAGAGTAGTTGGAGAAATCAAGGAAGAAGAAGCCATTTCTATCTTCAAAGCAGAGCTCTGAGCTCAGGTTAATGGGCATTCTCACCGGGATTGAGCTTTTCTGGCTTCAGAGAGGATAAGGCGAACGCTTCTTGTGAAATGAAATAATAGAAAGCAAAGCGTGCGCCTAATTACGCTTTGTCATGGGATGGGCTTTGAATCAGGCTGTGGGTGCGCTATTTTGGGCCACATTCTTCTCAGCCCAGTTTTACAAGATTGAAAACTATTTGGGCCTAAAATCGGGCCTCCGAGGGCTAGTTTTCTTGTCAACAAAGAATTTAAAAAGAAAGAACTGCCAAAGAGGGGGGGAGAAGAAATCTGAAGGGAAAAGCAGTAAGAATGGATCCCCAATTCACAGAAGTTTCACAAGTATTCGAGAGATTCAAGGCAGCTTTGGTACGCAAGGATTTTGATACCTGCAACAAGCTGCTTTCACAGCTTAAGGTAAGCTCCATGTCTGAGGGGATGTTTGTACTGCCGTTTGACAAACCCTAAGCATTCGTCTTGCATTAATCTGTGGTTTAGCGGATTCTAGTTTTCATCTTGCTGGAATTTATAACCTTTTCTCTTGTTTTAATCTAAATAATCTGCTAATTTCAATTGATTATGGTAATTCTTGGTGGGAGGAGATTGTAATTGGGATTTTAGTATATCAGCATTGATTATGGGATGTAAAATATGGATGGAAGAGAATCTAAAGATGCTTTTATGGGTTGAATTGTTGTGGTTTTGTCGATATTGTATGCTAACAATAATCGTTTCAAACCCTAATACATGTATATATCTAGTTTAGATCCGGAAACCTTAAATTGGGGTTATGCTTTGTGGTAGGGGTAGCTGAGTGTTGTAAATTTGAAGCTGAAAACTGTGGTTTAACAGTAAAAATCTTGGCTTTACTATAATGAGTTGGTGGCATAGTAGCAAAAGTATATAACTCAAATTGTTTCTGGTGTCAGAATATAAATGTTGCAGTTTGATATTTAACTTAGAGCTGCTGGATTATAGTTTATGAAACAGGCATATAACAACATCTGGTAATTTGGCTGCATTGTTTTTTCTTTCTAAAAGATCTCATCTTTTTTTTTTTCTTTCTCTTCAGAATTACATATGTCTAATGCTTTAAAAATATGTGTATACATATTTTCCTACATGTAAGAATATTTTTCTTGGCAAATTTCTCGTTCTTAAACATTAGCTCTTTTTTGTGTGTGCACGCTTAAGTTTTTGTGAACCAGACAGCCCTCCTAATTCAACCTTTTGTGCTTCTAATTTTGCAGGTCTCATTGACGAAATTTAACAGTCTTCCTCCATTGTTTCAAAATACTCCAAATGCTATCCATGAATTAACATTAGCCAGTAACATTCTTCACTTACCATTTCTTGCATATATTATGCCCTTTCTGACAATTGTATTTTTTTACTTATTCAGTGAATTTGCTTTATATGTCCATCGTATTCTGTTGGGGGCATATAGAATTGTATGTATGAGCATTTGGGGGATGGAATATATCAGAGAGATATATTATGTCTGGTTTTCGGGCTGTTTTCTGGCAGTTGTGTTATTAACTTGTATGATGTTGTTGCTGATGCACGTTGCCTATGCTTGTGTTATCATATTATGCTTGTAATTTTGCTTGCTTAATGGAGTTGTCAAATGTTGTCCAATGAAAAGAAAATTATGATGATCTGTTGTTAACTAATATATGGCCTGAGCTTCACTTCTTTGATTATAGATTCCACATACTGGAGCTACTCAATTTTTCTCCAGCCAAAAGCTTTATATTTTCCTGTGTGCTTCATTATGTATTTAAGATGTCTGATCAAATTGCTCTCTGCATAACTTCTTCTCATACTTTCTGCTACTTTTATAAAATTCAGGGGATATATATGAGCATGCAGTTGTTCTGAGCGTGAAGATTGAGGATCAGGATTCCTTTGAGAGGGATTTCTTTCAGCTGAAACCTTACTATACCGACGCACGGTAACTGCCTTTTGGTGTCAAAACAGAAGTGACTATTGCCATGTTGGTTTTATTATTTTGTTTTTCTGATCACTTTGTTAAGGTAGTTTAAAAGCAGGTTTTTCATTAACACTGTAATTGTGTACATTTCAAATTTTAGTGGTTGAGGATTAGGTTCTTTTTTAATAGGACCAGAAACAAATAACTTAACAAAAGAATTAGGCAGCTAAGGTTCCCTAAAAAGACTGTTAATGTAATATTATTAGTTGATGGTGCATTAAAATTAACTTGATCTTAGCTGTGAACAAAATATTCTGAATTGTGTTTTCTTTAAATTGTATCCTTTGCTTCGACATCGTTATTTTAAACATTATTTTGTTTGTTGAATTCTTCAAATGCTATTATAAATAATCACGGGCTAACATTTTTGTGCAATTGGACGTGATTCTTGTGCAATGGATCTGTGCGGGTTTGACTTTAAATCTTGTCTATCATCCAACTGCAAAAGGCTAATAAATGCTGACCTTGTTGTCTTGCTGGAATTTATAATCTTGTAGTTGAATGGTTTGGCATCTTCATATTTTGTTTTCTTTGTATACTTTTCCTCTTCTTTTGCCAATGATGGAGTGCTTTTGCTCTTGATTTAAATGTGAGGCTTATTAAGTCTCTCTCTCTCTCTCTCTCTCTGAGCAGTGAGCGTCTTCCACCATCCCCTCAGGAGTACCCAATCTTAGGACTCAACCTTTTAAGACTTCTTGTGCAAAATAGAATAGCTGAGTTCCACACTGAATTGGAGTTGCTTTCGCCAAGTGCACTTGAAAATCCTTGCATCAGGCATGCTATTGAATTGGAGCAATCTTTCATGGAGGGAGCTTATAACCGTGTCTTAAGCGCTAGACAAACAGTACCTCATGAAACTTATGTTTACTTCATGGATCTGCTAGCAAAGACAGTCAGGTAAATTGTGTTTTCCTCATTCAATTATTTGTGATTTTGCTAGGAGGAGTGAGTTACCAGCAAAACATAAATAGATTTTTTTGGATATAATCTGTTCTACTCTTACTTGTATTCAAGTAAAGTATGATACCAAAACATACATTATGCTTTCAAAACACATGAAAAAACAATCTCCTATCAGATTCTAGCAATCAGTTACTTGTGTTATTTCATAAATTGAACTCATAGGTGGTAGGTACTCTTTTCAGATACTACAAAGCAGATGTTTATTGGGTAAAAAGAGTGTTCATACTCTTTGAGAGATTCTCTATTGTTTTGGCTCTGGTTCCTTTTAGCTGTCTTGTTTCCGTAGCAGTAAACTTCAGTTGTTGGGGTCTGTTGCTTTGATTACTGGAGTTCTTTTCTCCTTTTTAAACTGGATTTATGCATTTACTTATTGGATTGTCATCCTAGGGATGAGATAGCTGGGTGCAGTGAGAAAGCTTACGACAGTCTTTCGCTTAAAGATGCGCGGCAAATGTTGCTATTTTCTTCAGATTCTGAACTTCTGCAATACATCACAGAGGTAAACTTTCTTGCATTCAGTTTTTCCATCTCAGCTCCCCTCCCTTCTCTGTCCCTCCTCTCCCCCCTACTCACACCAACCAACGGTGTACTCCCCAAAACTGCATCCCCGAAAGAAAAGGAAAAAGAAAATGATATTCATACATGTTTTTCAAGAACTTTTATTCCATTAGCAGGTACTGTGAATGAGTTAGTTGATGAATAGTTCTGTTTTTTCTTTAAATAATACTCCTTCCGTTTAAAAATACTTGTTTACAAAGTTTTTTTGTTTTGTTTCAAAATAGATGTTCATGTACATATTTCTAGAACTATTTCTTCCCATTTTACCTCAATTTATTCTAAGTCAACTACATAACTTTTGAAAACTCTTTTTTCTTGCTTTTTGGGAATTTTCACCAACTAATAGTTATCGTATTTTTAATATGGGTAGAATAGAAACTTTATCGAAATTGTAGTATTGTTTTCAACACTCTTAATCTATGTGCAAAGAGTTTTATGAACAAATATTTTGAAACGGATGGAGTAATTTTTAAAAAGATTTTAGTAAATTTGCATCCTGCACTTAAGAGACTTGGGAAAGAAAAAGGGGAATTTTAATGAGACAATGAGTAGAAGAATGGCATCATAGGAAATGTAACCAATGACACACACACGCCCGTTAAACTCATCTTCATGGTACATCAAACATTTGAGCCTCTGTTCAAGGATATTCAACCAATGACACACACACACACACACACACACACACACACACACACGTGCGTGTGCGCAGAGACACGGATTCATCCCAGCCCTCTAACCTCCTTCTCCAACCCCCCCTTCTTTTTTCCTCTGGAGAAAGTGAGAAGGGTTCCAGATTTAATCTCTCCCATGAAATTTAATGCTCTGAAGTGCCATCATTCTGTGCTGTGTCCGTTGACTTGTGAACAGAAGTGGCTAGTTGCTAATGTTTATGAACTCAATTCAAGCTTCGTGTGTATCCCAACTCTCTCAGTTTTCTGCTTGTAGTGAAGGGGCAGAACCACTTCAAATTTGTAACTATGTATTAACAATATTTCCTATTCTGCAGGAGCATCCAGAGTGGGAAGTCAAAAATGGCTCTGTAGTCTTCCAAAGGGCTAAAGAATCTACTCCCTGCAAAGAGATACCATCCTTGCAGCTCATCAATCAGACACTCTCCTATGCAAAGGAGCTGGAGCGAATTGTTTGAGGAGGAATGCTGTATCGTTCCATTGTTTGTTATTTTTGTTTCGAAATCTCCCATTTATGGATACTTCACCTTAAACATCCCTCCTATAGCGAAAAACTATAACATTGTTAGGTTCATCTTTTTGTACTTCAACTTTTTCCACCATGGAGGGCTTACATTTTCTGTACTTTGTCATTGCACTCAACATGTGTTGCATACCCAATCTTGTTTTTCATTGAATATTGCTCGTCAATTAAATGGTTTTCTCCCACCCGCCCAACTCCATGCATCTAATTTAAACTATCAATTCTTGTATGTGTCAGACCCCCCCAAAACCCACGGAGGCAGGATGAATGGTAAGACGGAGGAATGGAGTATCAGAGAACTCAGTGAATGTGGTAACAGATTGAGAAGAGCATCAGAATATGTTCATTTAAAGAAAGTAAACACTATGTTTAGTGAAAAGATATCCAACTTGGAATGCAAGGCATAACCCCTTGAGAAAAGGGCTTGTGAAGGTGGAGAAGAACCCATTGGCAAATCATGAGAGAAGACTAATTTGGGTGCAAATTGGTAACGATCGGGGCAGGAAAGCCACTAGTATAGACATGATTGCCGAAGCTGTTACTCTGTCTTTTCATTTGATGATAGTGATGGGAAATCATCGGGAGAGAGAAATGGCAGTATTTATTTAACAAATTCAACAGTCTGATAAAGAATTTTCAACAACTATAGAACTGCAATGACCAAAGAATCTTGTACGTATTCGATTACCAAAACTGATCGCAGGCTGCGCCTTCCGCAATACGAAATCCCCATTTGGAGTTTTCTCCAGCCCTTGTCATTGTCGACCACTGAAATCTCTTTTTCAAGATTTTTCCAAAGTGATCTCTCGGGCGACTTTCAATTGGCTGATCAAAGAAAAAATGTCATACATGAAATACAGTAACGAAACTGAACACCGACACACTGAGAATTCATATTTTGATTTGATTTATATCGTTTTTTTTAAAACAAAAAGATTTACTAACTTAATAAGTAATTTAATCCGATAAAAATTTTGAATTTTTGACCGATTTGAAGGGAAAGAGATCAATTCAAAACCAGCAGTAAATTTGGGTTCCATATCATTACTACTACTCCACGCAAGGATTCTTTATTGTGGAAGAAAGAAGAAAGATCCTACCGTGAATCATACGGATGTGTGATCAATATCAGCCCTTGGGTCCAGGGTATGGGTAGTGCAAGTAGGAAAAGATGACCCCACTGGTGGTCATCGGCCGTTTCATATGCTCGTGATGATGATGGGAAAATTTATATTGGATCTATGCGGATTAATTATTTTAAAATATTATCTTTTTTTAAAAATATATAATTTTATTATATATATATAATATAATATTTAACATAATTAATTTACTTGAGTTTTGTTCACTTTAAAATTTTCAATGATGATGAATCAAGGGGGAAGGGGCTATGCATTTTATTTACACATTTTGCATTATTCAATCCCAATTCCCAGCAAGGAAATCTTGCTCTGGATATCCATATTTGTCTGCTTTTGAGACAATCAATCACCCAAAAGAAAAAGGTGGTTCAAAGTTAAAATAGTAATTAATACTCCGTTCACTTCAAAATACTTTATCCGTCCCTTTTTATCTATTTATTTTAATCGATTCATAAATTTTAATCAAAATAAAATTTTTAGTTAATTAATTAATATTTTCTATTTTACATTCAAAAAATCTCTATCTTTATTAAGAAGTAATTAAATTCTAATGTTTTATATGTTGTAAACATATTTAATTTACTTTTATTTTTCACTACAAGTACACAATACTCATTGTATTAAATATGAGTATTTATAAAAAAATAGCAATTAATATCATTTTGATTTGCTCATAGAATAGATAAATTGAGACAAAAATCTTAGTTAAAATAAACAGATAAAAATGGACGGAAAGAGTATTTAAAATACTTATTCATAAAAAAAATTTTATTTTGTTTCAAAATAATTGTTCATATATATATATATATATATATATATATATTTAGAATTAATAATTAGTTTAATCCTATTTTAAATTAATTACACAATTTTTTCAAACTCTTTCTTCTTACTTTGTAGAAATTTTTATTAACTAATAGCTATTATATTTTTAATATGAATAGAATATAAATTTTATCTAAATTGTAATATTATTTTAACATTTATATATAAAGAATTTCAATAATACGTATTTTAAACGGAATGGGTATAAATTAATCTCCAAAATTGATGGCTTCCATTTCCAATGGCCTTGCAGGCTTCCTTTACTTTCATAAGGCCTTAAAGAAGAGAAATTTTTGCCATGTGCTGTTTTTGACTTTTAGGAACATCTGACAGTCCAATCTTTCACCATCACAGTAACTAATTATGTCATTTTCTTATAAACAGAAGTTAATGTAACAGCCACTTGGGAACCAGCCGATCATTTTCGGTTATATAGTTCAAGAATCAACTTCCCTTTCTTGAAACTTTCTTACTATATTTTGCTCCGTAAATCAATTCATATGAATGTGGTGGAGCAGTTAAATCTTTCTGGTTACTGCTGCAAATCATATTCATAAGTTTCACTATTGATGATGAAGCCAACAAGTTAGTGAAGTTCACTGCCTCTTTGTTTCCTTGTAATGATCTCTATAATTGTAGCCACAAGAAACGAGTGTTGAAAAGCTAGGTATATAGAATGTTTAGAACTTTGGCTACAGAGAAATTGTTTCTGCTTGTGAAAGCACGCGTGACCTTTCACTCCCATAGCGATTGAATGAGTTAGATTTAGATTCTTGTAACTCCACGGCCAATCCCTCTCTCAGGTCCCGTCTCAACGCCTCTATTATTGGCGTTTGTCTCATCGCCGGTTTCCACATTAACTCATTTCATTTCATTCAAATTTGAACTCATTCCTCCATTTCCAGCCCATAAAATTAGCCAGAAATTCATGTTTCTTGTTCCCTCAGCTACTAAGTTATATCTTTTCCTTTTCTTGAGAGGAAGTTCTGGAGTTTGTCTGCCCTGTCCCATAAGAAAACACGGTACTTGCTTATCATTGCCTGCAATTCTTGTTCCGTCTTCTTTTTGTGTTGTTTTTGTCTTTATGGCCCACGTGACGTGAAGAAAAAACTGATTTTGATATATAGCAATGTGCAAAAGTTTAACTCGTATGGAAAAACATGAACTTTGCTGCTGAATCCTTGTTTAGATTTTAATCTGTGAAGAGATAGGATCCCATGTGTATATATACCCACTAGGAGCGAACATTCTATTGCTATCAGGAAAGTGAACCTTCTGGTTCAGCAAATTAAATGCTGATCACATGATTCCTACGGAACTTTCTTGATTGCTAAAGATAAGTGGTGAGAAGGGGTGCTCAAAGCTCCAAGTTTTTACCGTTGTTGCAGGTATAGTTACTGGATATCTAGTTTTTCACCTTCATGGGTAGTTGGAATCCATCAGCTTCAATTAATGTTCCTCCAGTAGCCTCCAATTCCGATGAATATTTTCTTCAGCACAGCCTACTTTTTGCTGAAAGTCTCAAGGTATATCATTGATCTTCAAGATATTTTGATGATCTCTCTTGATTAGTGTGTGAATTTCATACGAATTGCCCAAAAATTTCACTGCAATTCTTTTGCCTTTTATTTAGGACTTGAAGAGCATAAGGGTGCAGTTACATTCGGCTGCGGAGTACTTTGAATCATCCTATATGAAACACGAACATAAACAACTGTAGGTACACTGCTTTCCTTCTCGAAATTTTGTAGGGCTATTTATACTGGATGAAAAATTGCAGGGTGTATGATTTTTTTTTCTTTTGATCCTGTTTTCACTTTTTCCTTTAACATGTACATAGAGTGGAGGAGACCCTTAGGGATTACATCACTAAAGCTCTTATCAATACTGTGGATCACTTGGGCTCTGTGGCCTATAAAGTGAGTAGTTTCTTGGATGATAAAGGCAATGAAATTTCTGCTGCGAGCCTTCGATTCTCTAGCATTGAACAGGTACCTGCTTTATAGCAAGTTTTTGCAGTCCATCCCACCAAGCATACGTATGGGTACTTCCTTAGTCTCAAGAGGACTTTCATCAATAGAACCTTGAACATGTTAAGAGCTCTGCTGCAAAATGAACTTGCTAACATTTTTGGTATAGGTTCTGTGTCAGGCACCTATGATGATCATCTTTGTCCTTCTGTATTGTACTGATTTTCTTTCGTCTTTCTCGTGGCAACTTAGAGAATGAGAACATTCAGACAAGGCATAGGCCGCGGGGGGCTTTCACAGCAGTCCCTGGTCATAGAAACACCCAGGCACCATAAACGATACAGTATCCCAGGCAATTATGTCATCTTCAACTCTTGTTTTCTGCTGCCACCACCAAGGCTCACATTGACTATAACTTACATATTTTTCCTTTCAGTTTCTGTTGGTCAAGTTATGAGCAACATTAGGTCCATACCTAATGGCTGCATTTTGTCTCCTCAGTATGAGAAGCAACAAAATAAGCAACCAGGTATTCTGTCACCATACCCCTGTTCCTAAGGTTACCTAACCGTACTTCTGCTCCAAAGTTTTAACACTATCTCCACGTCTTTTTTCCGGTTTTTCGCTTAGATGGTTCATTCGTCAAAGCATTTCGAGAGAATGTGACAAAGCCGCATCCCCCATTACCAAGGTATTTGATACTATTGAATTCTTGGTGTGAAATTATAATGGAAACTAGCCTGATCGTCTTAGTAATTTGCTAAATCTGTCAACTACTCTTACAGAAGAGGACATTCTACTGAACTTTCCGCAAAACCTCTAACCTTCTCATTCATAAGGCTTGCTTCAAGTAAAGAAGGAGGTGAGGATGACTGGTCTTTCTTATCCCAGTTAAGCATGTTAATGCTGTAATATGTCAACAATGCACTGATGATACTCGACTGATTTCAGGGAAACAAACAGTTTCACCGCTTAGCTTTCCACTCATGCGATCTGAATCTGTTACTAATAGAGCAATTTCTCCAGGCTCCTTTAGTAATAAAAAACGAGTAAGTATGAAAATGGGAGACTCTCTGTAACTGCATTCCGTTCAGGTTCAATTATAAAAGGTGTAAGATAGTTTTGTTCTTCATTTGAGAAATAATTGGAATCAGACGTGATTGTTTGCATGCTTTTCATAAAGATGCTGATAGTCCAGGGAAATTTATTGAATGACAGTGTCCCTCTGAGCCTCGGAGAACTAGTACAATATTTACAAATCCAGAAAAAGGCAAAGGAAAAGAAATGGAACTGTACTCGAGGAAAAGCAAACACCTCTTTAAAGCACTGCTTAGCATTCATCGATCAAGAAAGGAAGGTCAACCAAACAAATTCAGGGATGACAACTGAGTTTTCAGACTGTTTTCTAAGGTAAGACTGAATTGTCTTTTTGGGGATATAGGGGCATTGTAAGGCTCAAAACTTGAATGGGAAATTGAACACTATTTCTGTAACTATGCTGTTGCTGTACACAACTGTAATACATGCAAACAATGTTATGTTCAGTCTCTGCTAAACTTAGCGCTACCAGAATAAGAAACTTGTTCAAAATCCAAGATCAAAACTTGGTAAGTCATCTTCTTTCTTTGTGCCAATATCCTGCTCTGGAATCTTCAATTTATCCCCAGAGAAGTCATAAGAGGTGCAGTCATTTGATTTTTCCATACCAATAACATGAACTCCAGAATCCCATCTAGCATCAATTTGCTTACCATCTGCACATGGCTGAACCAAGAAATAAATATACATTATCAAAACTAGTTGAATTATCAAAAATACCTGATCCAGATATGTACTGATTAAAGGTTATGATTTTGCTCTATACTGTTAAACAACACAAAAGTACTTGACTGTGAAATCAGAAATCATTGAGGCTCCACTTTTTACATCCATTAATGGGGATGCCATATAGAATGAGAAATTCATCATGCCTTGTGTTCTATGCCCTTCATTTTGTAATCATTACTTGTTAAATAACTTTTGATACATAATGCAGAATTCAGTGGGGCAAAGTTGTACTTTACAAAAATAATAAGGTTAAAAATACGAGAAGAGACCTTAGTGATATTGTTGGGTTCTACTTCCTGGAAGAATTGAATAGGGATGCCAGGAGCTGCAGGAATGGCTCCAATCAGATCCTTTGCACAATCAAAAGTAATTTGATTTCCCTATAGAGATATATAAGTATGACTGATGCATGAAAGTGACATAAAACTTGCCTTTGCAAGAGACCGGTTTAGCGCAATGTCCTTTCTCCAAAATTTCAGTTGAGTAGTCTTGCAACACTGGAGCAATTGGTTGTTGCCCTTTTAAGTCCACTTCCATGGCAACCAAAAGATTTGGCTCCACAGGTGGAGGATCTGGGGATGTCTCACCTGTGTTGGTGCAGCCCATGTCAACTGTGTCCTTGGAGATGCATGCTGATCTGAAATGGATTATCAGAAACCAGACACTTTTAGCACTTATATTAATATTAGCTGTTGAACCATCTTCAGCCTGGCAAGCGCACTATTAATTAGCTAAAGAAATATTCACAACTCAATTGATTCTTTTATTCTCAAAGAAATGACTTGGTACCCTATATCATGAAATCACTGTGAAGTTTTGAATGCCAGCGGTGATTCTGCAGTCTAAAAATTACCATACACTATCTAATGATGGGAGATGGCTTATTCATTGGTTAGAAGGCAGATGGAAATAGAAATCCTGGCCAAAAGATCATCCTCTTATGTCTAGAATGTAGAGCACTTCTGTTATGATTTCATACTAATTTAGGCATTCATTCGCCATTTTTGTTTAAGATGGTGATAACTGTCTACTTTGAAGCACTTGGTTACATACCGTGTAGAGAAGCCATATACTAGAAATTCTTCTTCCTCTGATGCTAAAATCTCATTGGAAAGGATTTTAACGGCTTCAGTTTTTGAAGGCTCACTCTGTTCATGCATTGTGCTTTCTTTATTTAAGTCCACTACTTTTCCTCCTTCAGGACAGATATCTTGCAGAGCTTGTTGCTCTATCTGATTTCCAGCATCAAAATTATAGGCATGGGAGGATTGTGAGGCACGAGACCCCTCTACAGATTCACTCTCCTTCTCTGCAACACCATTCTGAGTCACAGGCTTTTTCAGAGTGGACAAGATCTCCTGGACTGGCATAATAGCAATCAAAGTTGGTCACAGAGAGGAATTATGTCAAAAAGGTAATAGTGTGTATGGGCAACAGTATGATGTAATTCATGAATTCAATTTCATGGATGTCTTTAGGACATCATCTAAGATAATGATATCCCCAGAAAATTCAGATATATTGTTGTTAATAATGTCATATGTCAAAGGATCAAAGCTAATGGTTCAATGTCTTGAAACAAGAGACAAGTGATACTAATTCCCTAGATATCCCCAGAAGAATTAACGGCCAAGGAACTGCATACCAGCACGAACAGGCTTTTTACTAACTCCCAGACTTGATATTTTCTGCTGGTCAATGGAGTAATAAGTGTTTGAATTGAACTGCTTCCTTGAAGAAGCTTCCTTTTGAAGCTCTAGAATTCCAGAAAAACAAGTCAGTCATATCTCTGATAAAGTTTCTCTCTGACTAGCTTACACAAGAAGAACGAGATTCTTCACTGTAATCTAGACCTCCATAAATTAGATAGAAATGGTCCTACCAGCAGGAAATTTGTTCTCAGAATGGATACTTTCATGTGCTGCTTTTGTTTTTCCATGTGAATCGCAATTTCTCCCATCAAGATTCAAGTCTGTTAGAGGTTTATTATCTCCTTCACGTTCTCCAACATCCACCAGGTGACCATCAAATGTGATTGCTTCACCCGTCCGGATTAGTTCATCCTTTTTAAGAAATCTGCACTCTAAGTGTCTCCTGTTTGCATCATACAGCAATATCTATTGGAAGAAACAATCAGAAAGATGGGAAATAATAAGCATGGATCTGAATTTCATTGCAATTTTTGGAATATGTTACTGCATTTGAAGTCATCAGGTAAATACCACCTGAAGAGGTAATAATTAGAGAAAGCAATGAACAACATGGTCTGGCTTGCAGATGAAGAAAATGAATTCATTTTTGTAAACTGACACTCTAGAAGGATTAGGAACCTGATCAATATAAGGGCTCCAGTAAAGACTGACCATAGCATGATAACTACCAAAGCAAGAGAAAGAATGGAATGTGTCATGCTTGATTTAAGTACACAGAAAAGTCTTAAAGTTAAACAAACACATTATTTAACATCAGGCACTTACTGCAGTGGCATGCTTATCAACTAAAAATTGGGAAGTGGAGAAGGCGGAGGAGGTGAAGTGAAACAAAAACTAGTGCATGGATTGCAAAGCATCATTGAATTATAATCTTAGGTGTTTTTTCCTTCCTTAAGATTCTGAAAAGGGCATATGCACTGCCATATGTTCATGTCCATATTTGTCGCCGCATATTCCCTGAATCTAGCATTGCAAAGGCTACAATGTGCTGATTAATATACTGACAGAATCAAGGATTCTGAGAAAATTTCTTCAGATATAAACGACAATATTTACCTTTGTAGGTTTTACATTTCCCATTTTGTTTATCTAAAAGAAAAACAATGCAATCAAATCTGGAATCTATATAAGAAGATGCCATGTCAATAGCCCTTTTAAGGTGAAAAAGCACTGAAATTTGGATATCATCTCAACAATGAGGTTAGAGTCAGAGAACTTTCATGTATGCAGAAAATCTAAAAGATCTATTAGTAAACAAAGCCAAAAATTGATTCAAAGCTTGAAACAAAAAAAAAAAAAAAAGGTGCAATGTCATGATCACTTCGTTTCAAGAAAATTGCTGCATAGTTAGCATGAGAAAGGAAATGCAGAGCATGATCATTTGAGAGAACCAGAGAAATCAAGAAGAAAAGCGAATTAACTATTTCAACGAAAAATTAGTTTTGGAAATTAACCTGCTTTTGTGAACCACAAATGAGAAGTTGCAGAATTCCATCATGATACTTCTTAGCCTTTTGAGTTATTTGGGTTGTGTACAAGACCTGCCATTCTAAATTGCCATTTTAAATAGTTCAGCTTAGAGAAAAGAATAAATAGACCAAAGGCACGCTCAAGATAAAAGAGAAGAAAAGGGGAAACTAGTTGTATGAAAAGTTTTAATATAGAAAATATGTACAATAGCTGATCAGGCATATTCACTGCTGTTGTTTTGAGAGGAACAGTTTCCAAAAAGAACAAGATATGGCTAAAGATATGAATGGCCAAACAAGGAACTAACCCACTTTGCTGGATTTTGTTGTAGCACAGGAACCTGGTGAACAGCTGTACTTGGTCATTTCACTCTTCTTGAACTCTGAAACATTGAAAATCAGTATTTTTAGATATTTTACATAATATAGAGGCTCTGAACAAGGGTATCTTAATGATAGTCCAGATTCTTTCCATTTCCTTTTGGAAATTGTAACTAACAGAAGCACATGGAATTGGAACGAAGATGCATATCCAGAAATGTAGAATCCGAAACTCAAACATGGAGAAAATATTTGGAACATGTGTGGAATATGTGAGGCTTTCTTTCCAATTGCTAACTTCTAAAGGAAATATCAGATGACCACCTCGTGACAAAAGCCAGTAGAAGAAAAAGAAACACAATCACAGTTTTTCACCCAAGCACAAGGTTGCAGACCTCTTATAATTTTCTGTGATGGGCTTAGATTCCTCAGATGTGCTTTTTCTGTGCCCAATTCTTGCCTCCTATCTTTCAAAGGGAAAAAGAAACCATTTTAGAGTATCATCCAGGCATGTAGTGAAAGATTGTTTGAACTGCAGGGCACACAACTAATGGAAAAGAAAGAAAGGTAGGACAAGGAAGAATATCGAGTTCTTACTAACAGATGCAGTGCCATAACCAAGCTTGGGACTTTGAAATGACTTAGATGCCATAGTAACATTGGTGTTAAACTTGGGTAGAGGTTTCTGATCCCCAAGAAGATCACCAATATCAACAAGATAACAATCAAATACCAACGTTTCACCTGATTTGATGATATCCTCTTTCTTCACAAACCTACTTTGCAGAATGTTCTCACAATCATCATATAGAATGACCTGTTTACGCATTCAACAACCATAAAGAATCCAAAACAACAAAAAGAGAATTCTGCACTTGCAATCCACTTTCCAAGGACAAATTCCTCGGCACTACATATTATAAAAAAAAAATCAACTATTTAAAACAATAGCATAACTTTTTTTCTGGGATCTAGGCTAAGTCATTTTGTATTCCTTGATCATATCATGCATTAATAGAATAAATCAAAGGAACAAAATTCCTTCAAAATTCCTTCAAAAACTTCAAAGCAAGTCACCTAAAGCCGATAACTTCAAATCATCTGAGCGCAAACTACGAATAATTGAGCTTATACTACCGTATGTTCCATAGATAATTTGATAAATAGCTTCAAATAATATAGAATTTCCATATTGAAAACTGCATTTGCATATACCTTATGGCTTAGAGTGTCGAGTTCTAAGAAGCCGTCTTGGTAGACTTTCCGCTTCTGCTTGATGTGCTTTGTGTAGGTTACGCTCCATTTCTCCACAACTCCCATTGCTGCTACTGATTCGAAGCTAATTTGAAGCTTGAAGGAAGAAGAATTTAAGATCGCAGAAATCTGAAGAAAGTTTCTGTAATTTTTCCCCTTTGGGCAATTGGCGGGAAGCGGAAATATAGTCCATTTTGGGGATTTTAATCCAATCACAGGTTCAATACGACGCCGTTTCAGTTATCCTTTTATATAGAGTAAGTCTTTTGCTCGTTTGTATATTCATCGGGGTTCTTGCGGGGGATCTCAGCTCGGAGAAAATCAAAGAACCTGACAACATGGTAAAGATTCGAAAATTTAGTTAGAAACAGTAACTGACGAGAAAAGATTCATACTTTCAAGGGTTTTATAGTATTGTTCTCTCTATCTCTCTCTCTAATGGTTTCATGGGGAAATGAGAACTGCATATGGTGCTGGGCTTGATTTTGCATTCCTTTGTGATTTATTTCCAGTCGGCGTTATTCAACTTCCATTCATTTCTGACAGTGGTGTTGTTGGTAATATGCACATGCACCTTCTTGAAATTTCAGTTCCCAGGATTTCTTGATCAGAAAACCGGGTATATTCTCCCTTGCCTTACTACTATATAGAAATTTGATGAACTAAAGCTCTTCCCTTTTCTGTATGAGTGGAGAACTGAGGAAAAAATGAGAAAAAAAAAAAAGTTGTCTGTTTTGTTTCTAATGTTAATTTCTCTGACCGTGGAGATGTTCTGAGTCATGTTTGTCATAAGAAATGCTGTTTATACTCTTATCTTCATGTAGTTGTTCCTCCTCTGCCTTTTATAAACTTGAGGTTATGTAGTAGAACGCATAGAATGAGTTGAGAAAAGTGAGGCAGTTGGAGAAGCTGAATTACCAAAATATAAAGAAGGCATTTTGGTGAAGATGTATGTTTGTTGTACCATTGGCAGACTTAAGGATCAATGTAGAATTGGCAATTTTGATATTTTCTATTGGAATAGACTTCAAATCGCAGTCTTAGCCTTTTATCTGTCTCTCAGTTAGACTGAATATATGTTGGAGAGCTTGCGTGAGACATTCAAGCCATTAAAAATGAATGGCTCCATGATAGGTCCTGTGAACCCATCACTGGCACTGCTTTTTAGTTCAAGCGCTCTGTTTTGGTCTGAATAACATCTTGTAGAAAGCAATAAGAGACAATATCAGTGAACTCAAGTTTGGTGAAGAAGAGGGTTGTAAGTTGGGCCATTTAGTAAGCTTATTTCAGAGCTACTTTAATTACAAGAAAAAGGTATCCAACTTGGGAGCAGCTTAGGTTTTTCCTTGACATAAGATCCCTAGCAAATACTGGCAAAACCACTAGAGCTGAATATCAGGTGAATTTGACAGTACAATTCTGGACTTTTGGAATAACCTGTGCCTCTGTGGTGATCTATAGTTTATTGAATCCCAGGACTGTTGATTTGTATACAGGGAAATACTTTATCAGAACCAATAAGTATCATACATCTTTGATGCATTTGTTGATAAAAACACCTTTCACTAGACAATAGATCCTAGGTTTGATTTTCATCCCTTCTCTTTCATGTATCAAAAAGGAAGATGAAGTTAAGTCGTTCTTTACTTTACAGTGTTAGCAATGCACCTTTCCAGTATATATAGCTAAGGTAGGTTATTCTATCTAATCATACTTTTGGGTCTAGCCATTCCATTACAGCATTTTGTATACTGTCAATAGAAGATGCAGACTGGTGGAGGAGTTTAGTTTGTTATATCCGTGATCCTCTTGATAGATATGAGAGATAGCCACATTAGAATACTTGTAATTATGTGGAGTTTGTTTTTTCAATCAACTTTTTTTTGTGGAACCTCTCTGCAGTTGGATATTTCTACTTTGATGTATATTTCTGGCTTGCGCGATCTAATGTGCACGACACTGTGAAACAAATGGTTTCTTCCAGCCAATCTCAGGCATCTTTATGTTTGATTAATTCTTCAATTTTTTTTTAACCTAAATAAAGATTATGATCAGTTAAAACAAAAGCAGCACTGTGTCCTGAGTCAGACTACTCCATGACTTTGCTTTTTCATGGGACATACTAGACCATTGTACATCTCCAGTCAATATTTTCTTTCTTCCAACAATATCTTTTGCTACCCCTTTTTCCTTTTTGCTTTATAACTTTCTAATTATTGGTTCTTTGTGCAGATTTTGGGGCTTCTTTTGGAAGGCAGCTAGAATAGGTACTCTTTTCTGCCAGGGAGAAGTGGGACTGTTTCGGGGACCTTGGGGTGTATCCGTGAACCTTTATATTCTGGATCAAATTTACATTACAAAAGTTCAGCACTGAATTATACATATCCTGCTATCTTATCAAATCTAGTATAATTAGTGTAGGACACTATTCCGGTCCTTATTTCTACTATGCCATTCAAGACCTAGTAGGATGTATGGTAGCTTATTTCCTCCCCTCAACCCCACATATTGCGTATGCAGATGACCCTGCCCAGCTAAATCATTTTTAAGTTCTTCCCCTTATCATTCCCAGGTAAAAGGGGGATGGATGATTTCAGTTGTTCCACCTTCTTTACCTTCTCTAATTTCATTTTCCTGACGGACAGGTGAACGACTGAGCCCTTGGGTTGCAGCTGGATGCCTTACAATGGGTGTCTCCACTATTTTCTTCTGATTTCTAATGGATTCACATGCATATGTTATGGTGGACGTGAGAATTTTGCTTGTGCATCTTGGAGCAACAGGACAATTTGTTTTGCACACATAAGGATAGGTTAGTTTCAGTTTTCTTAAGTACCATATTGTATTACAAGAAACATTATGTCCATTTGTGATTTACCAAGTTGTATGTACCCTTAGTGGGGTGAGCGATAATGGAGGCACTGGCTTAGTGATGGCTCTGGCTTCTTAAACACAAACTAGATATCTTCATCATGTGCTTTATTTTATGAGATTACTTTGTGTTTATGTGTGATAATCCTCGTATGCATACCCTTTCTGTCTAATATTCTAAGCAAATACAAAGCATAGATAATATATTTGATTTATCTGATAAAGATTGCCTTTTAAGTCCAGTTGATAGTTGCAAAACCACCCAGACAGAATATGCAGTACTACTTGACATAACAGAGGCATGTGGTTGGGGGGGCCTTCCTTGCCTTTTCTGAACAAATTGCACCAAGCTAATTAGCAGAGGCCATGCATTCTATGAAAGATGACACTAGCATCCAATTTGTAGCAATGTAATATTTTCAATTTGTTGTCACCATGCACTAGCTATCTAAGGTCATTTGCCTAAGCTAGAGACAAAACTGCTTACTCATGTAATTTCCTAAAATAGTTGACTTTGTTATAAAATTAGGGTAGTGTTAAAATAAAATCTTCACACTACACACTAATAAAACTCTAACTATTTTGCACAAGAATTTCTCTCTTTCTCTTCTCTCACAATTTTCTCTAATCTTTCTTTCAATAATCTTTCTTTCACAAAATGATGGTGTATTACAAGCTTAGAGAATAGCTCTATTTATAGAGCTCTAATTAGTGGAATACATCATGGCATACATCATCTTCCACTAATCTCAATTAGTGGTATCTCCATTAAATGGTGGACATCCATAACAATCTTTTCTAATAATTCACATAAATCCATAATTAGTGGAGCCTTCACTAATTAATGGAGATTTCAATAATTCATAACACTCCCCCTTGGATGTCCATCCATTACATAAAGAATATGCCTTGTTAAAACCTTACTAGATAAAAACCCAGTGGGAAAAAAATCTAGTGAAGGAAAAATAGTACACTATTCTATATGTCTGTTTATTACTCCCCCTAATGAGATGATTCCTTTAAATTTTTAAACCGACGCATATCGATTTTATATCTCAACTTCTCAAATGTTGCAGTCGGTAAAGTCTTCGTGAAAATATCTGCGAGGTTGTCATATGACCGAATTTGTAGCATATCAATTTCACTTTTCTTCTGGAGTTCATGAGTAAAGAAGAATTTTGGTGAAATATGTTTTGTCCGATCTCCTTTAATATATCCTCCTCGTAATTGAACTATGCAAGCTGCATTGTCTTCATAAAGAGGAGTTGGAATATCTTTGATCGATGATAATCCATAAATTTCTCGGATATAATGAATCATGGATCTTAGTCATACACATTCTCGACTTGCTTCATGAATGACTATAATTTCAGCATGATTTGAAGAAGTAGCTGTCATAGATTGTTTTGTAAAACTCCATGATATAGCAGTATTTCCACATGTAAATAGATAGCCCGTTTGAGAACGTGCTTTATGTGGATCAGATAAATAACCAGCATCTGCATAACCTATCAATGTTGGACTGGTTTTATTTGAATAAAATAATCCGAGATCAATTGTACCTTGGAGATATCGAATGACTTGTTTAATTCCATTCCAATGTCGTCGTGTTGGTGAAGAACTAAATCTTGCTAATAAATTGACAGCAAAAGCAATATCAGGTCGTGTATTATTAGCAAGATACATTAATGCACCAATTGCACTGAGATATGGTACTTCAGGACCAAGGAGTTCTTCATCATTTTTTTGAGGTCGGAAAGGATCTTTATCCACATTTAATAATCGGACGATCATTGGAATACTCAATGGATGTGCTTTGTCCATGTAAAAATTTTTTAGCACTTTTGCTGTATATGTTGATTGATGAATAAATGTTTCACTTTACAAATGTTCAATTTGTAAACCAAGGCAAAATTTGGTTTTACCAAAATCCTTGATTTTGAATTCTCCTTTTAAATAATCAATTGTTTCTTGGAGCTCTTCAGGAGTTCCAATAAGATTAATATCATCAACATATATAGCTAATATCACAAATTTAGAACCAGATTTTTTAATAAAAACACATGGGCATACCTGATCATTTTTAAATCTCGCTTTCAATAAATATTCACTAAGACGTGTGAACCACATGCGCCCAAATTGCTTCAGGTCATCTAATGATTTCTGCAACTTGATGGAGTAATTTTCACGAGGATAATGTTTATATGCTTCAGGCATATGAAATCCTTCGGGGATTTTCATGTAAACATCATTTTCTAAATTTCCATACAAGTAAGCAGTGACAACATCTAATAGGCGCATATCTATCTTTTCATGTACTGCTAAACTGATAAGATATCGGAGTGTAATAGCATCAACAATAGGAAAATAAGTTTCATCATAATCAATACCTGGTCTTTGTGAAAAACCTTGGGCTACTAATCGCGCTTTACATCGAACGATTTCACTCTTTTCATTGCGCTTTCGCACAAATATCCATTTGTAGCCAACAGGTTTTACACCTTCTGATGTTCGGACTGCAGGTCCGAAGACTTCACGTTTTGTCAGTGTATTTAACTCCGATTGAATCGTATCTTTCCATTACAGCCAATATTTTCTATGCCGACATTCATCAACTGATATTGGTTCAGGACCATCACTATCCTATGTAACATTAAGAGATATATTGTATGCAAATATATTATTAATAACAGTTTCTATCCGATTCCAACTTCTACCGGAATTGGTATAATTGATAGAAATTTCAGTATTACTTTCATCAACTTCTGGTTCTTTGTCATCAGTTTTCTCTTGGTCTTTATCATTCTTTCCTTCAATATGATCTTCTAGATCATTTAATCATCTTTTCTTTCGAGGATTTTTATCTTTAGAATCAAGAGGTCGGCCACGCTTCTGGCGTGTTTTTGACTCAGCCGCTATAGGTATAATATATTGTTCTACTGGAACTTCAATTCGAATAGGAGCATTTATAGCTGGAATATGCGATTTTGTAATTCTTCTGGAGTCAATAAAAGCGTCTGGCATTTGATTTGCAATGCTTTGCAAATGAATTATCTTTTGAACTTCAATTTCACATGCGCTTGTGCGCGGATCAAGATAATTTAATGATGTTGTCCAAGCAAGATCCTTTTTATGTTGTTTTGGTTCTCCCCCTAATTTAGGGAATAATGATTCATCAAAATGACAATAAGCAAATCTTGCTGTGAATACATCTCATGTCAGGGGTTCAACATACCTGATAATAGAGGGAGAATCATATCCAACGTAGATCCCCTTTCTTCTTTGAAGACCCATCTGTGTACGTTGGTTTGGTGCAATTGGAACATATACAGCACATTCAAAAATTCTTAAATGAGCTATATTTGGCTCGGAACCAAAAGTCAATTGTAAGGGAGAAAATTTGTGATAACTTGTTGGCCTTAGGCATACAAGTGCTGTAGCATGCAAAATAGCATGTCCCCAAGCAGTTGTCAGGAGATTTGTTCTCATTAATAACGGTCTAACAATTAATTGTAACCGTTTAATGAATGATTCAGCTAGACCATTCTGAGTATGAACATGAGCTACTGGATGTTCAATAGTAATGCCAATTGACAGGCAATAAGCATCAAAAGCTTGGGATGAATATTCTCCAGCATTATCTAAACGGATCTTTTTTATCGGATAATCTGAAAATTGCGCTCTTAAGCGAATTATTTGGGCAAGCAATCTCGCGAATGCCAGGTTGCGAGTTGATAATAAGCTAACATGCGACCATCGGGTCGATGCATCAATTAAAATCATAAAGTATATGAATTGCCCAGATGGTGGATTAATTGGTTCACATATATCACCATGAATTCTTTTTAAAAATACTGGAGACTCAAACTTCACTTTTGTTGGAGATGGTTTAACAATCAATTTCCCTTGAGAACATGCAGCACATGAAAATTTATCAGATGTCAAAATCCTTTGACTTTTCAAAGGATGACCATGCGTATTTCCAATTATTCTTCGCATCATAATAGCTCCTGGATGACTCAAACGGTCATGCCAAATGATAAATGTAACAGGATCAGTAAACTTCTGATTTACTGAATGATGCATTTCAATTGCATGGATTTTTGTGCTATATAGGTCAGAAGAAAGAGATGGTAGCTTTTCTAACAAAGATTTCTTATCCGACATTATTTGAGTAATACAGAGATACTCAAAACTATTTTCTTCCATTGTTTCAATGTGATATCCATTTCAGCGAATATCTTTAAAGCTTAATAAATTTCTTCGAGATTTTGAAGAAAATAACGCTTTAGGAATAACAACATTTGTTCCTCCGGGTAATACAATATTAGCTCTTCCAGAGCCTTCAATCAACTTTACACTACCACCTATAGTATTAACATTTGTTTCTCCCATCTGCAGGTAAGAGAAATATTTTTTATCTTTCAATATGGTGTGTGTTGTACCACTATCAATTAGGCATATATCTTCAATGCCATTTGTGTATCCAGTAAGTGGAATAATAGCCATCTGGGCATAACAAAACATTTATAAATGTAAATACTCAAACAATAAAAACCTTAAACGATAAGTACTATTACAATGTCAAAAATATAAAATATAAAAGAAACATATTAAAAGTAAACTTTTAATTATTTTGAACACTTCCATCACCAATCAAATGCTCATTCTTCCTTCAGGATGCTCAAAGAAATCAGCCACGTCTAAATGAGTTACATCAATATCGTCAAGGTTGATATCATTATTATCATGAAGAGAATGTTGTAGAGTAAAATTTGTTTCAACATTTTTGCCTTTCTTCTCAATAGACGCCTGATACAGATCAACAAGGTGTTTTGCAATACGACAGGTACGAGACCAATGACCTTTTATGCCACAGCGATAACATTTATCTTCATAATTTTTAGGAATATCATTTCCTTTTCCTTTCACGTTAGTTTTTGGCCACTTCTGGTAGTTGTCATTATTTCTCGTAACTTTATTTTGACTATTGCGATCATAATGAATATTTTTATCACGACTATATATATGTCCACGGCCACGGTCATATCCACGACCACGACCTCTTCCAGGGCCAAAATTACGAGTTCTAACATCATTCACTTCCGGGAATAGAGTAGAACCTATTGGTCGAATTTTATGATTTTTCATTAATAACTCATTATTTTGCTCAGCTACGAGAAGACAAGATATCAACTCTGCATATTTCTTGAATCACTTTTCTCGATATTGCTGCTGCAGGAACACATTCGAGGCATGAAAAGTAGAAAAAAAATTTTCTAACATATCTTCATCAGTAATATTTTCTCCACACAGTTTTAGCTGCGAGTTAATTTTAAAAATAGCAGAATTATACTCACTAACAAATTTAAAATCTTGTAATCGCAAATGCATCCAGTCATACCGTGCCTTTGGAAGGACGACCATCTTTTGGTGATCGAACATTTCTTTCAAATTAGTTCACAAAATAAGTGGATTTTTCACGATAAGGTATTCAACCTTTAAATCATCATGAAGATGATGACGGAGAAAAATAATAGCTTTAGCATTATTTTATAATGATGATGGATTTCCTTCTACAATGGTATCTTCCAGACCCATTGCAACTAAATGCATTTCAGCATCTAATATCCAAGATAAATAGTTTTTCCCAATAATATCAAGAGTTGCGAACTCGAGTTTGGTAAAATTTGCCATGTGGATACAAAATCAAATAGAAAAAATACTTACCTTCCTCTTTTGTTCAAGAATATTTCAATAGTATCACCGTGATTATAACCTTCAGTACTTCGGTAGAGTCTCGTGCTGATAACGTGTTATAAAATTAGGGTAGTGTTAGAATAAAATCTTCACACTACACACTAATAAAACTCTAATTATTTTGCACAAGAATTTCTCTCTTTCTCTTCTCTCACAATTTTCTCTAATCTTTCTTTCACAAAATGATGGTGTATTACAAGCTTAGAGAATAACTCTATTTATAGAGCTCTAATTAGTGGAATACATCATGGCATGCATCATCTTCCACTAATCTCAATTAGTGGTATCTCCACTAAATGGTGGACATCCATAACAATCTTCTCTAATAATTCACATAAATTCATAATTAGTGGAGCCTCCACTAATTAATGGAGATTCCAATAATTCATAACAAACTTCACATTATATTCTTTTTTATGTTTGCTATTTTAATAGTTGTATGATGTGTTTAGCACTAAGGCAAAGGTGTACTCTTACTTTATGGTTCAATTCTAGGCACTTGCTTTGGTTGGTGGCTGCTTTCTTAAACTCTTGCTCTCTCCCTCCTTTCCACCTTGTGCAATTTATGGCTTTTTTTACTTGAATGTGATGCAAGTGTTGGTCCAGCAATCCCAGTGCCCCACCCTCATTCATGGAGTTATATATAATATGTCAATGGTAGAGTAGAAATTCGCCGAAAGGCGATTGAATAAGTACGAAAATAACGTAGCCTTTTCAATAATTTATGTTTGTATTCCTTGGAATTTTTCAATATCTTTAGCGGATCTAAGAAAGGTGGAAAAGAACATATTCTTCATCCCATGTCGACTTTCTTCGGAGAGAAGTTGGAAGATTTTGGATTTGGCTTCATTCCACTTGGGATTGTTCAACCATAATTGGTTGATCGGAGCCAATTTGCAACCATTCCTGATTCTCTGAGGCTGAAAGGTTCTTCCTCCAGCAGGGGACCAGGATATTTGAACTTTCCAGACTTTGAAGACCCCCGAAGATTAGGATATCTATCTTCTCTGCTTCTTCTTTTGGAGTGTTCTATCCATAATCCCAACTTCACAAGATCCTGTGTTTGTTTGGCGAACCATATCCTAATATCTCATTTCATGCATCTCACTTAGTCACAATACTCAAGACTAACGTTATCCGATAAACACTTAATTATCTCCTCTCCTTTTCTTGTACGCGTGATCACCTTGTAAACATCACAAATAAGAATGAAGCCCACCCCACAAAACACATTTTCCCGGATTGGATTTTCATGGTCTGAAATCCCAGAAAGAAGATGAATAATATTCAAGACCATGTAAAGGAGTTTAGACCACACGAGAGCAGGCAGGGACCAAAACAGACAGCCTAGTAAAAGAGGTAAGGCTGCTGCACAGGGAGAAGGGACTGAGGACAAGGGGTGGTGGGGGATATAGAAAATTGGCTATCATGAAGGCACACAAAAAAATGATAGAAAAGAACAAAAAGGTTACGTTAGAATTGTTTTCCATTTTCCTCTGTTTTTATAAGCCAAAATGCATGGGCCACTAGGGAGGCATCAACTGGGGACGTGCTTTCTGCATGCCTTTGGTTGTACAGACATATATTATATGCCACGTGTCACATGGGCTCCACTGAGATCGGAAACCCTAGATGAGAAGTTGCATTTGGCTACATTCTCTCTAATGCAAAACTTTAGTACTCCTCCTACTGGGAAACTTCTCTCCTATAATAGGTAGTAAATTATATGAAAAAATATATTAAAAACAATATTATATTTTTTTGTAATTTTTTGAAAAGGTAAATCTATTATTGGAGTGTTAGAATTTTGTGAATAATTGGATACTGGAGGCACAAAATTTATATTAATCGAGTTATACATTTGACAAAGATCAAATATTAGTCTTAAAAATTAATCAAATAAATATTTTAGTTAAAAACATTTTTTATAGACTGTATTCGGGAAGCAACTCTTCTCAATCGAAATTAAAATTTTAATTTAAATAATTTTCGTTTCTTGATAGTTATCGTATATTTATAATATATTATTATTTTGTTAAATTTTAATAAATTTATCTCAATTAAATTCTTATCCAAATACAACCTAGGTGGTAAGTTGTAGCCCATGTGATGATCTTGGGGAAAGAAGAGCAGGGATTGGTATGGGTCGCATTTCACTGGATACTCATTCCAACGGTGGTAAAGATTTATTAAATTATTGATAAATAAATAAATAAAGGAATCTCGATAGATAGTTGTTATATATTCAAAACAAATTATATTTTTTTTTCTCTTATTAATAATTGAATCTCACATTTACTTTATATTTAATAATATTTTATTAAATTTTAATAAATTCATCCCAATCAAATACTTATCCAAATACAACCTAAGTGGTAAGTTGTAGAGTCGAACCCATGTGATGATCTTGGAGAGGGAAGAGTAGGGGATGGTATGGGTCGCATTTCACTGGATACTCAGTCCAACAGTGGTACTAGCTGGTGAAGGTGCATTGAATTATTAAAAATAAATAAATAAAGGAATCCACTCACAAAGATGTTAAAAATAAAATAATTTTGGCAAAAATAACTGTGTCCTCAGTTGGAGCTCCAAATTCTATGGAGAAGGGAATGGTTAATATTTCTATAATGCCTAAAAATATATAGTAGAAAAATGGGGAACTCTAATAGGAGAAGCAAATATTAATTAATGCAAGTCAAGGGAATTAATTTACCCAAATGATGCCAAAGAGATGGTAAGATGAGAATATCAAGTACAAATCCTAGTGGGCCCCATTTTTTGTTTTTTTAATTAATTTTATTATATTCTCTTAAAAATAATTATTTTTAATACGTACATAAAAAAATAGATATGTCTAGATAGTAAATATAAAATTAGAATTAAAAATTTAAAAATTATTCCAAAATATTTGGCCGATATTTATTAGATAAGATATTTTTCATTTAGTTTTTAATAACATGTTGACATAAAAAATTTAAAAAAAAAGTTTTTTTGGCACAATTAATCCTAATAATTATGGCTCTAAACTAATGCGTGGACCAAGAATTGGTTGGCAGTGGTCATGGTTAGTTGTGATAGAAAAATCCAATAAGGTTTCATTTTCGGTAGGGTGGACAAATTCATTTCATCACTTTAAATTGGGGTCCAACGTTACTATATAGTATTAAGCCTTTCTCCCTTGATACCATCTATCATAAACCCTAGTTTTACTTTATATTACTTCCTCTGTTCTATTATTTAATCTTTTAACCATCTATATACAGATTAAAAATACTGAAATCAATAAGTACTTTTGTTTATATTTTTAAAATTGCCCATAATAAATACACGGATGATTAATTATTTACGATATTTTTTATCTTTTTATTAAATACAGTTTAATTACACTTAAAAGTAATATTAAAAAATATTAATCATTGTTATTCTCTTCGTTTCATACTATAAGTCTTTAAAGACTACTTTTGCTGTCCCATAATATAAGTCGTTAGAACTTTTCAAATAGGTTTTAAAGCTATTTTTACATTTTTATCCTTATTTATTATTCTCTTTTCCTCTCTTTCTCTCCCCTCTCTTCTCTTGTTTCCGTGACATTTAAATAGAGGTGTTTTGGGAAGAAAAAACATAAAGTCACATTGTTTTTATCCTTATTTATTGTTCTCTTTTCCTCTATTTATTTCTTCTCTCTTCTCTTGTTTCTATGACATTTAAATAGGGGTATTTTGGGAAGAAAAAACATAAAATCACATTATTTTTAGGAATCTTAATATGTGTGAAATTAAATCAAACGACTTATATTTTGAGACGGAGGAAGTATATAAAAATGTGTAAAGAACCAAAAATTATAAAATAAAATATAAAAACTAAAAAGCCAAATAATATAAAACAGATGAAGTAATAATTAATCACTTCACGGTTATTTATTCTAGTCCTCAATTGCATATATTTGTCGATGATTGGGGTGCCTTCATTTATGTACATATTTCTCCCAACATAAATATTTCAACTATTCTTTCTGGGTAGATAAAACTTATCCTAGTTTATCACGTATGCATGTTCTTTATTTCAATGATGATGAACTTTTTTAGTTAGAATTTATACGGGAAAGAAGAATTATGAATCACTTAGTAGATTATAATTTTATTATGAATTATAACAGTAAAAAAATATCATTAAAAATGAAAATATTACAAGTTCGAAACTTTAAGAACTAAATAGATTAATTTTCTCATAAATAGTAAGAATGAAATCAGACCTTTAACAAAGGATGATAATGTAAAACACAAAGAAACTTATATCTAAAAGATAATATTACCATTCTGTCGTACATATAAAATGGTGCCTAGTCTTTTAATTGCTTACATTATTCATGTTTAAGATCTGTTTAATATTATTGAAACTTTTATTTTGACATTTATAAATAACTAGATCAATAATAGCATAATTATGATATGATATTCCAATCTCATATGAAATAATGATAAAAAATATATATAAACAATATGTATGTATGTATGTATGTATGTATGTATGTATGTATGTATGTATGTATGTATGTATGTATGTATGTATGTATGTATGTATGTATGTATGTATGTATGGGTCTAAGACGGATTTTGTATAATTGAATATCTGACTAATAATTTAAGAAAAGTAATAACTCTATATTGTCACGCCCCATATCCGCGGACCCAAGAGCACGACTATGGGTCTAGCAATACCTAAGGTCAACTACTTAGTTGCCGTTTTCGTTAGGCCAAAATAAATATCTCAAATTGACAATAGATACTTAGACTCATTCTTATATATCATTTATACTTTTCATCCCAATCTCATATGAGATCACACTAACCCCTCTTTTAAGTCCAAGCGTCCTCGCTAGGACCATACTTTAGGGGCCAAATTCAGGACCAATCAGGTAGAATAAGATTCTAGAGGTGGCTTTCATCGCGCACAGTATAGTATTTAATTTCCATATCGGGGCTAGTTACCTGCTCTAATACCAAATGCCATGCCTCGTACCCACAGACTCGAGAGCTCGACTATGGGTTTGGTAGTACTTAAGGTCAATTACTTAGCCGCCATCTTCGTTGGGCCAAAATAAATATCCCAAGTTAACTTTATATACTATCAGGGCTATAGTCGCGTTCCCAAATATGCAAACAGGAAGCGTGACATATATTGTTTGTAAAAAAATGCATAGTTTTTGTTTGAAAGTCATATACTCAAGTTGTAATGGAATCCCATTTGGATGTTTGCACTTGTAGTAGAATTATAGTTAAATGTAGAATGATTTAAAATAGGATTAAGAAGATTAATGTTGTGATTCCACTCCAATAATGAGCAATCAGCAAGAAGAGCCAAACTAATGCTTATCAAATTGTCTAAATAATCATCCATTATATTACTAATACACTATGATTATCAAGCACTTAGGACAATTAAAGTAGGTTTAAGGACTTAAAAGATCGTTGATTAAATGCCACTAAATAAACATATTATTACACTTAAGACAATTACTTTGCTTTTACGGGCAACTTGCTATTTTTAATGCATAGCCAAATAAGTCAAAAGCAAAAGTCATTTCTTTTTAAATTATTATTTAATTATTAATTACTGCTACTACTATCTTATCATTTCTTATTGTTTAGTCGATCTATGGGGGACAGGAAATTGTAAAAGCGAAAAATTAGTTAATACCAGTTGATAAATTGATGGACAGAAAAAATAAAAAATAAAACGTGATGAATTATTTTTTAATTGATAAATTTTCTTTTCGTTCCTTTTTATATATGTATATTTTAATTAAATTTTTATCCTAATTTATCTGTTATATTAACAAATTAAGACTATATTAACTACTCAATCTGTCCTTATTTATCTATTATAGTTAACTACTTCACACAGTTTAAAAAAAATTAGTTAATCTCTTAAATTCATACAATATTATTTATACATTTCAAAAGTACCATTAGATTTAATATTCTCCACAACTATTTTTTTGCTTTGGTTGTCCAATTCTCTTTCTAAAGTTATTATATTTTCATTTTTCAAAACTATTTAATACAAGAGTATAGCAGTAAAATTAATATTAATGACACTTAAATTTTTTTAATGTGACAGATAAAAAAGGACATAAAAAATTATCAGTTGTAACAGATAAATAAAGACATAGAGAGTATTATTTTTTTACAAATATCCCTTTTTAATATAATGAGTATTGTGCACTTTAGTAGAAAATAAAAGTAAATTAAATACGATTACAATACAAAAAAGTTTTGAAATTTGATTACTCCTTAATAAAGAGAGAGATTCTTTGAGGCTAAAATAGAAAATGTTGATTAATTAATTAAAAATTTTTATTTTTTTAAATTTATAAATCGATTAAAATAAATAAATAAAATAAGATAGAAAGAATAAAAAAATAATAAAAATAAATTAAATTTAAAATCTCTCAACTCGTTATCCCTTAAATGGTATAGTACTATTTGTCAGGAGGATCATTTAGAAGCTTTGCTAAATAGCGTTTTCGATTCTTGGCGGGGGAATTTCCTATTGGCCAATTGGGATGGGTGCATGAGAACGCATTTCCGCGAACGCCAGATATTGGCTTACTATCCTAATAAATGCGCATGATAGTATTATTAGTAAATCCTACACTCACAAGAGTATAATATTTTGAAATGAAAGAAGTATAATATTATCTTGATATAAGTTGAATTTAATATTTATTTTTTGTAAATTTTTTAAATATAATTGAACTATAATTTGATTAATAGCGAAATCAGAAATTTAAAATTAGAAGTAAATTATATATATTTATAGTAAAATACTCCTAATTAAAATTTTTATGTATATAAAATTAATAAAGTATAACAAGTCGGTGAATAATAAATATATTTTTAATTTTTTATATGCAAGTAAATTTAATAAATATCTTTAAAAAAGGGGGCGGGGAGGGGGCGTGGGGGGTGAAAAAAAGTGGAGGGAGTAGTGGTTAAACGGTGAATGGTGGGTGGTTTAGTTTGGGAAAGCTGAGGTGGCGCAGCGGGGAACCATAACCCCATTTATTTAATCCATTTTAATAATAAGAAAGTAGTGCAGCTATTAGATTCGAATTCTCTATGGAATCACAGTCTACAATTCACCCCCTCCCCCATTTCTCACCCCCTCCTCTTCTTCCACACCACTCCCTCCTCCTCCTCCGTTTTCTCTCTCCTCTTCTTGCTACATAGTCAGAGAGGGAGAAATTCGAACTTGCCGAGGAAAGGAAAGGAAAACTTTTTCTGCGCTAAAATGGCGGAACCGGACGAACCAGAGCCACAGCACAAGTTTCCTCCCAAGTCAAAGGATATTTTGACTTCGCAACCGCAGCCGCCGGAGACGGTGGCGGAGAGGGACAATCTAATGATGGATCTTGATCTCGATCTCGATTCGTCCTGGACGTTTGATCAGATCTTCACGGCTGCTACCAACTCTGCTTCTCCGTTCCTCGTGTCAACTTCTGAGCAGCCGTGTTATCCTCTTTGGGCGTCTCCTGATGAGAATGATGAGGATAAACCGTCCGGGAATTCTACTGCTGTTGGGCTTAGGCTGTCGGACTATCCTAGACTTGTCTCTTGTAAGCTTGTGCTTGGAGCTATTGACCCCCCTAACCTAGTACTGTTGGTGGATTAAATGAATCTCCTTAAAGATTCGGTTGTTCAATTGGAAAGACCTTCAACATGGATAAATTTGCACCGTGCTTTCTGAAAATGTTGTTCTAACCTGGTTTGGAGTAATTAGCTTTGAAAAGTTTGCCTTTTTACTTGTTTCTCCCAAATTTCGTGAAGCTCTTTTTGTCAGATAAAACAGCAGATAATGAGAGAAAACAAGTCAATGCTGTCATTGTACGTTTCCTTGAAGAATCTAAACCGTGTAGTTATTCGTGAACTACGTATTAACTGAACCAGATCTTTTCTGAATCTACTGCAGACTAAGAACTGAAGAGAAATACATACAAACATTTTCTCAAACTTTGTACTCTTCTCCGTTCATGTCTAATATTCTTGTGTCTTTTGAGTGCATTAATATATCTAGTTGGAGTATTGTTGGTTGACTCTGTTTTATTAATTTGAATAGCTTCATTCCCAGTCTCTTATAACTCAATTTATCCAAATATTTTCAAATTTTTGCATGAATCTTTTCATTAAAAACCAGTTAATGTCACTTCATATACAGTCAGATTTATAGATGGCTGTTGATTTGCCTACTTGTCCTGCGTAGAGTATTTTTGGTCATGTCTTTATGAAGTTCATATTGGTATGTGAACACTGCAGATACCATAGGCAGTTGGGAAGATGTCATAAATTAGACTGGAAAACTGGTTAAAGATTGATTAAGATATCATAGGGAGTTGTGCCTAAATGCAGAAGAATACTTGGAAGTAGTTGCACTTAAGACTGTTTAACTTTTTCCTTTTTGGCCTTTTTCGGTTTTTCATTTCTATATCATAAATGGATACAGGTAATCCTGATTTGGTAACCGGGAATCCATCTGGGAATGATGAGAAAAGAAAGCTGCCGCCTCCAATTTCGGAATTGACACCGTTGGATTATCCGGATAGGTCTTGTGTAATAAAGGAGCGAATGACACAGGCTCTTAGATTCTTCAAAGATTCAACTGAACAACATGTATTAGCTCAGGTTTGGGCTCCGGTAAAAAATGGCAGTCGCGATGTACTTACAACTGCTGGACAGCCCTTTTATCTAGACCCCAAGAGTATTGGGCTTTATCAATACAGGATGGTCTCGCTGACATATACGTTTTCTGTGGATGGAGAGACAGATGGGGTCTCTGGACTGCCGGGACGTGTTTTTCGGAAAAAGTTGCCAGAATGGACACCAAATGTTCAGTACTATTCCAGTGAAGAGTTTCAACGGCTTAATCATGCACTTCACTACAATATTCAAGGGACTTTGGCTTTGCCGGTGTTTGAGCCTTCTGGGCAGACGTGTGTTGGTGTACTGGAGCTCATAATGACCTCCCAGAAGATCAATTATGCTCCTGAGGTCAATAAAGTATGCAAAGCACTTGAGGTTGGTTCCCTTACCTTACTCGAGGTGAATCTCAAGAATTCCCCATGATATGTCTGGCTCCTAAAGTCCAGTTTTTTCAATCATTTTTCAAATTTTGTAGTTGTGCTTGCGCATAAATCGTACTCTTCAGTCTTCACAGATTCGATTCTTCCATGTTGGGGAAATATGTTACAGTGTCCTGACTTGCATCCTTCTTTAGAGTTACTTGAGTGCTTAGTTATTGTAGAGAACCACCTTCAGGATATTGCTAAATGTTGCTCAATTAAATAACTTCTGCATTTTTGCTGTAGGGTTTTAGGATAGCTTTTAGCTTATCTATTGCTGATTTTTCTTCTCTAACATTGTTCTCTTGTATGTATATTTGTGATAAACATCTTCAAATTCCATGTTGAAACTTTTAGATATTAATTCCTGGATCACATGATTATGCTCATGATAAGTACCAAAATAATCTATCTGTCTTGCGAATTTGAAGAACCCTTATTCTCTGTTACTTGATTTTCATTGCATATTGTGCTGGTCTAAACTGGGGCCATAGCTCATCACCTTCATTGTGCTTTTCCACACCTGGATACTTGATTTATGTCCCTGCTCTTTGACTGGGGGCTGTGGCCTTTTAATTGAATATCAGAGCTTGGTTTTTTTTGTGGTTTCCCTATCATTTTTTGTGTGGGTAAAGTTAGCACAATAGTTTGATTTTGGATGTCCCTCTGCTGTGTCATTCAAGTGGTTCCTTAGGTCCATTCTCTTTGTTGTACCTGCTTTTTATTTGCCAATTTACATAGGGGGAACACCCAAAATTTAGAGGATTCCATTGTTACATATTTTCATCTTCTCTGCAGGCCGTAAACTTGAAAAGTTCAGAGATCTTGGATCTTCCAACTATACAGGTAAGACTGACCATAGGCTGAAGATTTGGTAGTTTTAATAACTTTTCTTCTGCTCAATAAATCTCTGTATTTGGCTATCTTGGAAACCAGATATGCAATGAAGGTCGTCAAAATGCATTGGCTGAAATATTGGAAATATTGACAGTGGTATGTGAAACTCACAAATTACCTTTAGCTCAGACATGGGTTCCCTGCCAGCATCGAAGTGTTCTAGCAAATGGAGGTGGTTTGAGGAAGAGCTGCAGTAGCTTTGATGGAAGCTGTATGGGACAAGTCTGCATGTCAACCACCGATGTAGCATTTTATGTGGTAGATGCTCATGTGTGGGGTTTCCGAGAGGCCTGTGCTGAGCATCACCTGCAAAAGGGACAGGGTGTTGCTGGGAAGGCATTTGAGTCACGCGGTTCATGCTTCTGTATGGATGTCACACAATTTTGTAAAACTGAATACCCATTGGTGCATTATGCACGCGTATTTGGCTTGACCAGTTGTTTGGCCATCTGTCTAAGAAGCAGTTACACTGGAGATGATGATTATGTTCTGGAATTTTTCCTGCCTTCTAACGGCATAGACCAGAGAGAACAGCAGATGTTGTTGGACTCACTCTTGGTGACAATGAAACCACACCTTGGGAGTCTCAGAGTTGCTTCAGGTAGGGAACTTGAACAAGAGTGGAGATCCATTGAAATTTTCAAATCATTGGTGGAGGAGAAATTCGATTCAAGAGCCGAGTTTTTCCAAAGATTTAGGTCTTCAACTGGTCCCACTGCCATTACAAGCACAGAGATGGTGCATCTCAATTGTGTGGCTGAGCAGCGGTCAGCACAAGCTGACTCTACAAATGATGAAAGAAACATTGGTGGGGCAGCTGGACTCCATAATACAGTCTCTGTTGTTGAAAATAAAGAAGTAGGCAAGAAAACAGAGAGGAAACGTGGGAAAGCCGAGAAAACAATTAGTTTAGAGGTTCTGCAGCAATATTTTGCTGGGAGTCTCAAGGATGCTGCAAAAAGTCTTGGTGGTAAGTTTCCTCAGTCTGAACTTTTTGTTTGACCACCGTGCACTCCTGGTTTGTTCCCCTTTTAGAACCTTGAATTTCAGCAGCAATCTGAATTGTTCACCTGATTTGCAGTTTGCCCCACTACAATGAAGCGCATCTGTAGGCAACATGGGATATCAAGGTGGCCTTCTCGTAAGATAAACAAAGTTAATCGGTCTCTTTCAAAGCTGAAGCGTGTAATTGAATCAGTAAAAGGAGCTGAAGGGGCATTCACTTTGACTTCTTTGGGCACAACATCAATTCCTGTTGCAGTTGGTTCAGTTTCTTGGCCGGCCGTAGTTTTGAATGGGTCCAATCAACAAGATCAGCCTGGCTATGGACCATCTGAGTTTCCTGGTGATAGGAATGATGAATCTCCTCCAGTTGAAAGATTAGGAGCTGATGAAAAGGCAGAAAACTCAAATCAGTTGCTAGAAGGTGGAACTGGAGAAAATGAGGAACTTGTTTCTAAATCAGCATTTTTTCTCGCTGATGAAGGTTCACATGGATCCAAAACACGAAGTGGCTCAGGGGAAGAGAGCACAGGGACTCCTATTTCCCAGGGTTCATGCCAAGGGAGCCCCTGTGTTAGAAATGAATCCTCTCCCTGTAATCAGCTAGCTGTTTCACCTTCACAAGAACCCCTCACGAAAAGAGGAGGATCAATGGAATTCAGATATCAACCTACAGGGGAAATTAATCTATCTGCTGGTTTTTCAATGGATGCTTTTATGACTTCACAACGGCAAGAACCATTCAGAGCCATGCTAGTTGAGGATGCAGGTAGCTCTCATGATCTTAGAAATCTTTGTCCAACTGAGGATGCTCTTCTTGATGAGCGTGTGCCTGATTACGGTTGGAACAATCCACTGGGCTCTGAAGCAATTCCTTCCATGCCAATCCCTAGTGGCAAAATGCTACATGTTTCTGCTAGGCCAGAAGTGAAGACGGTTACAATAAAGGCAACACATAGGGAAGATATTATTAGGTTTCGACTGCCTCTGGATTCTGGTATAGACAAGCTAAAAGATGAAATAGCTAAAAGGCTGAAATTAGATCTAGGAACTTTTGAAATCAAGTATCTTGATGACGACCATGAGTGGGTTCTAATAATGTGTGATGCGGACTTACAGGAATGTCTTGATGTCTCAAAATCATCAGGCAGCAATATGATAAGACTGCTGGTTCATGACATAATGCCCACTTTTGGCAGCTCCTGTGAGAGTTCAGGTGAATGTGGAGGATTAGGATGTAATTAAGTAAGCAAGCTCATAGAACCATTCTTTGCAGTGTTAGGATGCTTTTGAAGTGCAAGTGTATATTTCAGTGATGACAGCTTCATAGATTCTGAGAGATTTTCCCAGTTTGTATCTTTCTTTATGATGAGTTTTTAGGAGAATAAAAATTTCTTACATTCTTATTACTTGTACATAAGCAAATACACCCGTTTCATGAGTCTCTCTCTTTGCTTTTTCTTTTGGTGAATCTGTTTCATATACACATCTCTGTCAACAACATTTTCCAGTAGAAGGAACTGAATTAGACTAGTTCCCATTTGGGATGGATCCATTTTTTTTGTAACTCCCTGGCTGTGACAGACCACCATTCTTGTCTACTGTGCTTGTAAATTTTTAACTATTTTGGGGCTTCATGACCTGACTCTTTTGTCCTCGAGCTCTTTTGAAGCAGGATTTCTTGATTTCTTTCAATGAACTTCATTTCATTCCTCTTGTTCCTTTCTCAGTCATGGTTTCCACACCAATTGTGCAGACTGTAATTGGCATTACAACAGGTAACTAGAAAGGAGGTGACTGTGATATGAGTGCACACTGCCAGTTGAAAGGGATAGATTTTTATACAGGGAGAAAGCAGCTGTTTCACTCATACGATCTTGATGTATGCAGTTCCTTAACGTCCTAGACACTATCATGTTGAGAAAAGGCAATTTGGATGACGATACCCAAGTTTATCCGTGAATAGGTAGATATGCATGATAAAAATATTTATACAAAGAATATTAGTTTACAGATAAAAGTGTTGAGACAGTGTACATCGCTATCTCTTTAATTTTTTTTTTGTTTTTATTTATTAATTTTAATTAAAGAACTTGATCTAATTTTAGAATTATTCATATTATATTGTTATACTTTTGTATTATCTTGAAATTATTTTTTATTTAAATTTTCATATACTTTTTTGTACTCCTTCCATCTCAATTTAAATATTTTATTTTATTTTTTCATCACCTAAAAAAGGGAGTGAGAAGCTCTATTTGGATATCTTATTTTTGAGGACATCCATTCAATACATTTTGATATATCATATGATAGACTTTTTTAACTCTTACTCACTTGTAGGGTCTCACATGGCAGATATTTAGAATAATAATTTTATCGAAATGAATCCATATGAACCGTAAAAGAAAATATCTATTTGAACCGATACTAGTTACAGTACCTATCAGCTAAAGAGGAACCCTTTCGGTAGTATTGGCCATTTACCCTACTAAAACATAAGCCAAGCTTTCAAGGAACACACATATTAAAAAGCTTATATCTATTAATATTTTCAGAATCGAACTGAATTAAACATTAAGGCGAAAAATTTATCGATTCATGGTTTTAATAATTGGATTTTAATTGAATCGACAATATTATAATTTAAAATTTTAAAAAATAATTATTATAAAAAACAAAATATCACGTAATTCAAGTTCATAAATATATAAACATTCAAATTCATAACCTAATATAATGTATTAAAATGATAAATTATCAACAAAATAAGCAATTTATAGTTATAAAATTAAAAGTAACTATTCTTAACTTATTAATAATACATAATTTTAAAATTTATCTATTTAATTTATTTTTTAAAATAGATCGATTGAATCAATAATAAACCGACTAATTCAGTAGTTTATTGGTTGGATCAATCGGGTCAAAGCGATAATCTAGCACGATTTTTAGAAAATATGACTCAAAGTATTAGACTAAAGTAGTAAAGGTACCTATTTACGATATGACTAGTCAATCTGATCCGATTCAAAACATATATATAAAAAGTACATCATATATTTTAGCAATATACTATATAAAAGTACATTATATATTTTAGCAAGAAAAAATAAGAGTCAAATTTAACCCCCCAAAATTTCAAAATCAGAATATAAATAAATTATATATATATATATATATATATATATATATATATATATATATATTGCAAAGCACAAGTTGTAGATTTGGTCCGTCTTGAAAATTATGGACGTTGACTATGCTTTATGCCTGAGTCGCGATGGCCGTTTTCTTTTTCTCATCCTTGTTCCCTCCCTAACTATCACACCAAGAGGGGAGAAAAGAAAAAAAAGTGTCCTTTTGATTTGAAAAATCACTTTCATAAAATTGATTTTTATTGATAAATAAATTTAAAATATTATAAAAATATAAAATATAAAAACACTTAATATAAAATTTTTTAATATGATAATTTATAACGATTCGAATCTAAAAATCCACTCTCTTTCTTCACTGCTTTTGTAATAAGAATCTGCTTACATTAGAAACCTACGTGACATGACATGAACGGTACAATAAATTGCAGTTGGAGGTTAACGAGCTAACAACCCGTATCAAACGAGCGTACATAAATGGAGTTTTGGGAAAATCTGTTTCCTGAGTCTATCTATAGCTGTATATTAATCACATATACATATATATGGAAATAATATTTTCCAGTAAAAAGGAACAGGATTTGACTAGTTCTTCGCTGTAGTTGCATGTGAGAGGAGTAGCTTCCAGGGCTACTTTGAGAATGGCCGCCGTTGTTTTCTGGTGTGGTTGTAGTTTCATACTATTTCGGGGATGGACATGGGCTTCTCGGCCATGCTCACTTCTGTTTTGTGACTTTTGTCCTCCTCCTCTTGTTCTAGCTTCTTTTTTATTAGATTGTAGAACCAGGCGTAAAGAAGCAATTGGGCGAGCCCGAATACTGATCCTACTCCGTTTGGTACCTATTAAGAGAAGAGGATAAACATAAGACAATTACTTGTTCAAAAAAAGATGCCCACAAAAAGGAAAAAAAATTAAATCTATCAATGAATCATTATAATTTCCTTGATTTCAATGTTGGCTTTAAGCCAAAAATATGAATTTTGAGAGATGTTTGGACAAAATTAGATTCAATTTCTTAAGTGGAATGAATATTGTTACCACGATGAAGGGATCAAAAGGGAGGCAGGCATAAGCAGTCCAGATAACACTACTCGCAAAAGAAGCCAGGGAAACGAAGAACGGCATGTACTCTACACTCTTTGTGGTGATAACCAGTTTCTGCATGCCATACAAATTATATCAATGTAAGTTTCAAAGAAAGTAAACAAAATCATAAGTGTGTGCTAAATTTGCACCGGTCATCAGCAAGAAATGATAGAGAAGATCGATTGGAGACTAACCATGACAGCTAAAGGAGAAGCATACATCATAATGTTGGCCACCATGCAAATACTTCCCACAATTGTAGATCTCATTTTAGTTGAATGGGCAAGAGTGAGGACGAGGAGGGCCAGAACAGCCATGAACAAGAACTCGGCAAGCATTATGAGCACAACTTTCATCCTCTTCTCCCCGCCGGAGTAAAGGAAAAACAGAAGCAAATACACGATCTCGATTACGAACCCCGAACCATTAACAGTTGCCAAAAGGGTGCTGTGCGGGTGCACCATTGGCAGTGCGTACAAGAGCCAGAGACCGCAGTTGAAAACTGTTGCAAGATACGGCACCATCGAGTACTGCTCCACCGATTTCTTCTTGCAAATGTGGATAAATGTTGGCCTGATAATCAGGTATTAATAACACAGACAAGAATTCCAATTTCTACATATCAACAGATGTAGCAAAACATGAATAATTAGCTTGACAGAGCTTACATAGGCGAGAGGAACAAGAGGAATGAAATGAAATTCCCTGAAAGAAACCAAGAAATTAAATGCAACGGTCAGTTTTGCTGAAACTTTGAACTGGGATAGGCAAGAACTTGCACTCTTGCAAACAAGTCACCTATAATGCCAATCACAGTGCGAGCAGCTTGTGTGGAAGCCATGGCTGAGAAGGGAAGAAGAAGAAGAAGAAGAAGAAGAGAGAACACAGAGAGTATTCAGAGCTGGAGACAGTGCAGATTGCAAGTTCAAATGGGGGAATTATATACATGCAAAAAGCAACAGTTTCACTCATAAGATGGAGCTGTATGAACTTGCTTGACGTGTGAGATTCTGATATTCAGGTCTTATTTGTTATAGCCAGCTCAAGGTATCTATCCAACGTACAACTCTCTAACCTAATTTGTAGGAATAATAACTAGAGAAAAGAATTTTTAGGGATAGTATCATTATTTTTATTATTATTTTTTTGAATCCGATAATATCATTAATTTCTTAAATTATATTTATTATCATTTCAAAAATAAAAAATTTATTTTAATAATATTAATTTACTCAGAGGCGAAATAAGAAGTTATGAAGGTTAATTAAGAGATAAGTTAAATGAAACAACATATTAAAAGATATATTTGTTGGATAGCAAAAAATAAAATCTAAAAAAAAAATTCTATGAAAAATATTGGGTTTAAAATAATTTTAGAGGACGGATGCCACACTGCTTCTGTCCCTAAATTTACTAAAAAATGTCTTGAAACTGTGTACATCTTATCTTTTTATTCTATTTTTGTTTTTATTCATTAATTTTGATAAAAAAAATTGAGATTATTTTAAAATTATTCGTAGTATTCTGTTATATTTTTATATCGTCTTAAAATTATTTTATATTTATTTTTATGCTCTTTTATACTCCCTTCAAATTTTGTTGTTCTATTTTAATTTGGTTTTTAAAAAAAAGATAAGAGAAGTATTATTTTTAGAAAATCCTATCCGAAAATTTTCAATATGTTAAAAATGCTATGGAATTCTACCTTGATTTTTTATGTGCATTAAAATATATTTTAAAAAATTTATTAACAGAAAAAAATACTTTATCTTAACAATTAAGTAATTAATTTTCTCCCAAACCACATTCGTATCCAAAAATGTTTTAGGTCAAGAAAAATACAGATAAAAATATTTGGAAACTCAAATTTGATTCCCAATTACTTGATGCTTGACCCAGTTGTAGAATGAGTGTGTATTTAAATTAGATTTTTTTTTCAAATAAATATATTGACATGTAGAAAATATTTTTAATAATAAATAAAATTTTCTAGCTATACAATAAGTCCTTGCCTACTTCAAGGACATATACTACAACCTATACAATTATAAGAAACCATATGCTTTAAACCCTAAAATCCCTATATCCGTGAGATAAATATGGTCTTTTCTAATAGGAGTTCCCACCCCTTAGCAGCACCTTTAAAAGGTGAATTTCTTGCACTTTTTCAATCCCTTTAAAGAGTGCTAACTAGAGTTAATTGTCCTCGAGGCCTTCCTTGTACAAAAATATAGGCCAAAATTTCACCTAACCCGTATATTAAGATTTTATATTTTTATACAAAATACAATATAAACGAATTTATGAAAGTATTTTTTTTAAAACGATATTATTCGGAGGTTATTTTGTATCTCATATTATATTATCATTTTTACTATTAAGTCAAATTTGATATTCTCTCGTAATATAGTATATTTATATGTTGACAATTAATATATTTTTATAAAAATTATAAGATATAATACACGTAATTTAAAATTTTAATATAATAATTTATAATAACCGATTTTATTTCTCCAGCCGCCTTTAGAATAATAATGTGCATACGCTAGAAACTTATGTGAGCTATGATACTACATGAGCAGTACAATAAATTGCTGATAAAGGTTAACATCAGAGCTAACTGCCGTATCAAGTGAATGTGTATACATGGTATTATGCTTCCAAAACTTTCACATTTTTTGAGTATTTTGATGATGTTGGGGAAGAAAGAATGTGGCTCACACCTTAATTTTCTCCACAAGATTTGCTCATAGGTCATGATTTTGATGCACTGGGGTCTCTTATACACAATGCACCTTAAAACTCCCGAGCTCTTCTCCTCACCTAACTCCTCCCCCCAAATCAGGGAATTCTTGGGTGCAAAAAGGCAAAATCCCTCGCCCACAGAGCCCTCACACCCCAGTCTCATAATGTGTGGAGGAATAAATTACGGTGACTCAACGGCCTTCTAGACAGGAGGACCAAGGTACTCATAAGGACCCACTCCATATGAGATGAAAATCCTACACTACGACTGTCAAGCTCGATCCTGCATTATTGGGTGCAATTTGTTGCTTGAGTATCAATTGAGCTACGCCCAGAAGGCAAATTAGGAAATTCTTTAGAGGTTATAAATGAAAAATAGAATTGTGATCGTTCAGTTGGATAAAGAGAATTTTTACTAATTAAACTATTTTTTACTTATATTTTGTATTTAAAGTTACTCGACTTGATCGCAGTTTCTTAAAATAATTTTTTTTAAGGTAAAAATTATTTTGAATTATTCACAAAAATAATGAAAAAGTAACCCTAGAGATACTTTCCAAATTTTTTTCTACTTGTCGCTACTGTTATAAAAGGGCTAAAAGGCTGAATTTAGATTAGCTTTCTTGAGTGTTATAATTATAATTATTAGGGCTCTTTGACTAGCGACAATTGAGCCCATTATTCGGGCCTGGGAAAGAGGGCGACACTTATTCAATAGGCTTATATCTCCACGAGACCTAGTTCAATTTTTCTTCCCTCTTGGTAGAAGAGTACTCCTACGCCGTTAGGTACCTACTAGCCTACTGCCTATACATATTTTAGTTTTAAAAGAACAGGATTAAACCCAATGGCTCATACCCGAAGGTCCACAAAGATCCTGCTCTGAATGAGTCTCTGTTTTACATAGAGATGGCCGGCCTAACCCTAGGGCCCGGCCCAGCTCGAAGGCGCGAGGGGAGGAGGGATATGAGGGGGGCCACGGGCCACCACGGGAGATATCGTGGTCTGGATTAGATGGATTTTTAGAGTTTGTTTGATAAAATAAATATTTAAATATTTAAATATTAAATTTTAATACGTTTTAATTAATTAATTAATGATAAAAATTTATTATCAAATATACTTAATTAATTAAATATTTAATATCATCTGTTATTAAATATATTTAATAAAATAAAGACTTAATTAATTCATTTAAAATATTTAATTGAGTTACCAAACAAGTCCCTAATCTTCAGCTCATCATTGATATTTCTATCTTATATTAAAAATTTTATTTTATATATAAAAATATTTATATATGTATATTATATATTTTTAATATTTTCTATAAAATTTAAAATATATAACATATAATATATGTAATATAAGTTTTTAGTACGATAATAGATTGAGTTTGTGCAAGTGTTTCTTAATAATTACCCCTTCTCATCAACTTAAAAGTTTGAGAAGGCTAATATAAGGCCAAAAAATGATCATTTCATTCATATAATCCAACTATTTGCCTTTACTTAATGTGTTGGAAAGTGATATTTATAACGAATCAAATTGAGTTTAGTTGAATCGAATCAAATCGAATATTATTTCGTTATCTGTATAGTACCTAAAACATGGTGTTTAGCCACATTCCTATCCAACAAAAACTCTTGAAGTCTCCAACTATTACCACTGTTTTTTTGCAGAGTCCCCAAGGGTAGATTTTGACATGAATATGGTAAGTACACTTGAGAACGGCAGTTCAAAAAGTAACCTATCTTTTTTCCCCTTTCACTTCTTTTCCCTGTCCCTTTTGACGAGAAAGACTGACAAAGAGTTTTGATTTTCCACGAGACAGACCTTCAAAATGGAACAATAAATTGAAATGTCCAAGTCTCCATTTTGGGTTTTTCCTTATATCCTTGTTTCTTTTAGGACATTAAAAACTATGTTATCCTAGTTTGTGTACCATAGTAGGTTGAGGGATATGATAGGATGGGGATTGCCAATCTATAATGTTAGGGTTTTGGTGATATAATTTTGATGGGATTAATATTTATGTTGATTATTTAATTTATATGATATATTCACTAGATGAATATCTAAATTTAAACATGTGGTATTATGCCGGGACGGAACTAGGCTTCCAACATTTTTAAAATTTTGAAATTCATTCTTAAAAAAATTATTTTTTTAAAAATTTAATATTTTGTTCTTTAATTTTTTTTTTAAAAAAAAATTATAACATTGTCCCTTTATTTAACTTGACCTTAATCTTAAGTTTTTGATTCCGTCTCTATTATTAGGAGATTATTAGTTTGTTATCTCTAAGCCTACCGCCCTATGCTTAGGGGGAAAACAACAAAAACAAAAACAAAATGAGTAGGGTGGGGATTGCATTATGCGAATCAGGCTCTATGACAAATTGGACCCTTTTCTTAATTAGTTTTGAAATATAAAATTGTTTAAAAGTGATAAATTGAATGTTTAAATGATTTATGATATAACTAAATAATTTCAATTTATTTAAATTATTTGTAGATGAATTGGAATAGATATCATTTGTTCATCCAGTAATTTACTTTAAAAAAAAAAAATACATGAATATTTTAGTTTCGTTCAATATCTAGTTTAAAGGGGGGAAAAAAAGGCAATATTCTTGCTTACTCTACCTCTGCCTCACCCTTGCTGCCCCTCACCACCAATCTTTGTTCCCCCTCCCACTCTGCCTACCCTAAATCCACCCCTAACTTGCACCCCCCCCCACCACCCCACCCACCTATTACCCCTAACATAGACCCCTCTAAACCCTGCCGCTACCCCTTGCAGACCAACCATTAGGATTCAACAACCTAAGCATACACTTTCCTATTTCACAATGATAGACAATTAATTTTCACATACATTTCATATGTTTTCTAGGGCATGAATGGAAAAAGTAAAACTTTTTGGGTCATATTTTTTTGAATTACAAAAAATTTAGGGACAATTTTTAATTACTTTTAGCAACTAACTTGAAATTTGCATTTTTTTTTGTCAAAATACAAATTTTACAAATACGTTGGTGTAAAATATGATTCTTTATATGGTCATAATGTAATTATTAGAAATTTTAAGTGTTGGGATTTTTTTTTACTTTGACCTTTTTTTTTTTTTTTCATTCTTATCAAACGTAGAGTTTGGAATTTATTTCATAAGAAAAATATTATTGGATCTAAACGGATATCCAATTAAATCTCTTTCTATTCAATTAATCGATCCAAAAATAGATAGATTTGGATGTCTATTGAATGGAAGTTCATACTGCTACCTCTAAAATTATTGCACCACATTGTCCACAAAATGTCTTAGTTCAATTAGGCTTTCCTGGAACACCACCTCCCCCCTCCCCCCCGGCAAAAAAATAAACAAAAAAAGCATCTCTCTCTATTCATAAAATCAATTGGTGATCAAAGATTTAATATGAGATCTAACATGAACCACCATATGAGAAATGAGTGTATCCATGGATCACTTTTGCTCTTAAAGCTTTCATTATTTGAATGTTTAATTGGATATGATTCCGGGAAAGAAAGAATGTGATTGATCCCCTAATTTTCTACAGAAGTTTTCATGTAAGGTCTTGGATACACACTGCACTGCCCTCAAGATTCGTCAAGAAATGAAAGCCAAGGTGATATCATTTTGTGGGAGTGATTTAATTGTTGATTTTCGCAGCTAAAAATAGGGAAAAATTACAAGACACATAAGTGATTCAAAATAGAGATTTTTGTGAAGAACTCACACACACAATTAAATACTAGGACCTTAGTTAAATAGAAAATTTAGAACACCATAAATGAGAACTAAGTTTTGTTAGAAATATGGTACCTATGAGCACAGACAGATAGCTCAACTGAATTGAACAAGCACAGCTTATATTCGATCAGGGCTCTAACAAATGCAATTTTCAAATATCAACAATGTTGACAAGACCACACAGTCCAAACGTAAAGTAACTAGAGAGAATTCAAACTCAATAGACAAGTCAGTAGCATATTTGAGAGACTTGCTCGCGGTTCTACCAGAACGTACCAAGCGCCGTCACTCATTTGGACAAGCTACAACGCAACGTACAGTACTACTAACCGAATCACCAGTTCAATACTGGTTTGCCTTCAAGAAGTTATTTGCCCCACTCCGGTGCGATGGGTACAGCGACTCTCCTTACAGGATAAGACGATCTCAAATCACTGTCGACGCACACTAACTGTGATCACCTCAAAAATCTCCTCAGTTCACCGGTCTCATTAAGCCAAAAATTATGGATCGTGGTAGGGAGAATGGAAGAGGCATTTTTTTCTCTCAAGGAAGAAAGACACGAAAAAGAGTACAAATCCTAACGGTGGCTCTGTTCCCTTCTTTTAATCTCGCCTTAGGAAAAATTAAAACCCAATCTGAATTAGGAGACCCTAATTCCTTACCAGATTTTATGTTTCCTTTTCTTTTTAAATTAGATTTAATTGGGCCAAATAAAAATAGAAGAACGTGAAAATATGGGCCAAGCCCAAGCCAGGCCGGCCGGGCGGCGCGCGCGTGTGGTATCCTTCATACCTTGGGCTTTTCTATTAAGTCTATAGAAAAATCTTTTAGTATATAAAGGCTTCCACACTCCTCAATTTTTCTCATGTGAGACTTATGTCTAACATGAGTTCCCAAATGGTTAAACACCCAACTTTAACAATATTTAATTATGAGTTCCCACTATGAAAATAGCTTCTACCATAATCAAAACAATCTCTAACATGTCAAGAATAAATCCCATTAATTGTTTTAGGCTAACTAATCATGAGTTAAAAATTATTAACACCCAAAGTTGCCATTTTCAACAATCCCCCACAAATCCATAGTTAAAGACTATCAAGGATTTACATAATCTATTTTTGATAATGGTACTTTCCGGTTTGAACTATTACCTAAGTTATCCAACTTATGCCCCTACAGGAATAGATGGACTTAAGCCTTGAATCTGAACCTTGAATGTGACGGCGTCCATTGGTAACAACAGACTATCGGTTATGGAGATAATTTTTAGGATTGACACGTTATGGCCATGTGTTCTGATCCTGTCTCATGAGTGTATTCAGAGAAAACCTAATTCCCTTTAGTTGCGGCCACACAACAACACTCACACAGTTGGCGATCTCCAAGGATGTACTGCTAGCATCCTGTTTAAAAAACTTGATTTCATTCATAGTCAAAACTCTTATTCATTGCAATAAACGCACCACAGGCTTTCAGGGAAAGGACCTAGATACAAAGGTATCAGAATTGGTATCAAATTCACTCAAACAGCTTGTTTATACCACATTGAACTGCCTTATGGGATCTCTACTTGGTCAATTGGGTTGCCACTGTAGGTGAATCATTATTGGGTTATTAGTCTCATTCCCAACCTGAATTTAAGGAACAAGGATGTTTCTAATCCCTTAGTTAGGGGGTCTGCAATGTTATCCTTGGATCCAACAAAGTCAACAGACACTACCCTTTCAGACGCTAACTCCCTTATAAACTGAAGTCTAACTTGGATGTGTCTCTTAGTCTTTTGATTATACTTGATACTCTTTATCTTTGCAATTGTGGTTTGACTATCACAATGCACAGATATAGCGGTAACAGACTTGCTGATCATTGGCAAAGAGGACAATAGTCCATACAGCCATTCAACTTCCGTTTCAGTAGTATCTAAGGTACATAACTCAGCCTCAAAAGTTGACCGAGTTATCAAAGTTTGTTTACAAGACTTCCAGGCGACTGCACCGCCACTTAATGTAAACACATATCCAGTGCAACCATTGCTACTAGAGTTCTTGGCTATCCAACTTGCATCACTATACCCTTCAAGTACAGTAGGAAATTTCCTATAATGCAGCCCAAGGGAAACTGTTCCCTTCAAGTGCCTTAGTACTATATAAAAGGCCTTCCAATGAGTCCAATTTGAACAATTTATATATCTGGTCAGCTTAGATACAGAAAATGAAATATCTGGTCTTGAGCTATTTGCAAGATATTGCAAGCTACCAATAATTTGAGAATATCTTAATTGAGACACAGGAACTCCATTTTCATTCTTGAACAAAGCTACAGAAGGGTCACTTGGAGTTTTAGCAATTCTACAATTTTGATACTATATTTCTCAAGAACACTCTCAACATAGTGAGTTTGAGAAATAGTTATCCCCTCAGTTGAATAAATCAACTTTAGGCCAAGAATCACATTTGCTACTCCCATATCCTTCATTCCAAACTTACTTTTCAAGAATGATTTAGTCTCATTAATTATCTCAATTTTGGACCCAAATAGCAAAATGTCATTCATATACAGGCATAGAACAATACATGCATTACATTTAACCTTACAGTAAACACACTTGTTATTCTCATTTATGTTTAAGCCAAATGATAAAATAGTTTTATCAAATTTTTCATGCCATTGTTTGGGTGCTTGTTTTAGACCATATAGGGATTTAACAAGTTTACAAACTTTTTGTTCATTTCCTTTGGCTACAAATCCCTCAAGCTGATCCATATATATCTCTTCTTCAAGATCACCATGAAGAAAAACTGTCTTCACATCCATTTGGTGGATGGTGAGACCATATATAGAAGTCAATGCAATTAGTACTTGGATTGTAGTCAAACGAGAAACAGGAGAATATGTATCAAAATAGTCTATTCCCTCATTTTGTCTAAACCCTTTGGTAACTAATTTGGCTTTATACTTATCTGTGGTCCCATCTGATTTAAGTTTCTTCTTAAATATCCATTTATATCCAATTGTAATGTACCCAGGAAGGAGATCTACCAGTTTTCATGTCCCATTGGAGACAATGTAATCCATCTCACTTTTGACAACTCATTTCCAATGCCCTACTTCTGAGGAAGCCATAGTTGCTTGAAAAGTTAAAGGTTCATCCTCAACATTGTAAGTGACAAAGTCACTTCCAAAGTTCTTGACTATCTTAACTCTCTTACTCCTTTTAAATTCTTCCAATTCCTTAATTTGAGTATTGGAACTATTTGGACCTGCCCTCACATCGTTCATCCTTTCCACATAACCAGGAATAAAATCAGATGTTAAGGTTGAATCTAAAATAGAAACATCTTAAGGTAAACCAATTTTCATGGGAAACACATCCTCAAAGAATGTAGTATCACGGTATTGAATAATAGTGTTACAATCTATGCCAGGTATTTCAGACTTAATTACCAAAAATCTCATGACATAACTTGTTTTCACATAACCAATAAAGATGACATCAACAGTCTTTGGTCCTAACTTCTTCCTCTTATGTTAAGGGATTAGAACTTTTGCAAGACAATCCCACATACGGAAGTATTTTATGTTAGGTTTCCTACATTTCCAAATTTCAAATGGAGTTACCTCTTTATATTTGTGAGGGACTCTATTCAGAATATAGCAAGCCATATTCAAAGCCCCACCCCACATCTACTTAGATAATTCAGAATTCAAACGTAAACTGTTGATCATATCTTTAAACGTTCTATTTTTTCGTTCAGCAATTTCATTAGACTGGGGAGAATAAGGGAATGTCTCCTCATGAATTATGTCATTACTTTGGCAATATTCAACAAATGCATTAGACCCATACTCTCCACTTCTATCAGATCTTAACCTTTTAAGTTTCTTACCAGTTTGAGTTTCAGCTTTATTTTTAAATATGAGAAGCTTTTCAAGTCCTTTATCTTTATGTTTAAATAAGTAAACATAGCAATATTTACTGCAATCGTTAATAAAAGTAATAAAGTATTTTTTATGATCCCTAGTCAACAAACCATTGAATTCACAAATGTCTGTGTGAACTAAATCAAGTATTTCTGAATCCCTTTCAATTGAGTGATAGGGTTTCATGGTTGTTTTAGCTTCCACACACACTTGACATTTGTTCTTCTTATCAATTGAATGTTTAGAAATCAAATCTAAATTCATCATTAGTTTAACAGAATCTAAATTTAAATATCCAAGTCTACTATGCCAAACATCAGTGAATTAAATCATGTGTACCGTAGGATAAACAGAATTCTCAACAGAAGAAGCTTTACTCAAATTAGAAGTAAATAGTTTAACTCTTAATTTAAACAAACCATCTGACAAATAACCTTTGCCAACAAAAGAATTGTAGTGCATAATCACTACTTTATTACATTTAAACGTGAATTCATAACCCTCTCTAACTAAAGATGAACCACTAAGAATATTTCTACGCATTGTTGGAACATGCTGCACCCTATGAAGAGAAAGAATACACCCTGAAGGAAACTTCAAGTCCACGTATCTAATCCCTAATATATTGGCTGCAGCTGAGTTCCCCATCTTTACAGTTTTTCCTTTAATAGGTTGGTAAGACACAAAAAGCAATTTATCAGTACAAACATGCACATTTGCTCCAGTACCAGCCAGCCATTCAAATGGCTCATAAATAGTAAAGACTTCTGGGTTAACAGAAACATACCTTTCATCATAATTGGAAGTAGTGATGCCAGTCCTAACCTTAGTGGTAAAACCTCAGCAATGTGTGTACTCAAATCAGCTTCCACTTGACTAGTATCCTCTACCACTACATTGAATTGGGCTTCAGAATTTAGTCCTTGTTTGAATTTGGGCTTTTTAGACGGACAGTCCTTAGCCCAATGTCCAACCAGATCACAATTCCAGCACAATTTGTTCGCTTTCAGTTTCTTCTTGGCCTTGCCTTTTATCTTGTTTATATTTTTAGAGTTTGAATTAACCCCCACTAATTATTGCTCTTCTTTCTAATAGTCACCACATGGACATTAGACTCCACAGGTACAATATGACTATTTTTTCTATGTTGCTCCTCAATGGATATTGATTTCATCAGATCATTTAGAGAAATCTTCTCCGTCTTGTGCTTGAGGGACATATCAAAGTCCTCCCAAGACTAAAGAAATTTCTCTATCACTGACATCACTTGGAACTTCTCAGAAAGTTCCATATCCGATTCATGAAAAGAGTGAATAATCAATTGCAACTCTTGAGTCTGTTCAGTCACAGACTTGCCCTCAACCATCTGAAACTTCAGGAATTTGGAGACATAATACCTTTCTAGACCTTGATCCTCGGTATTATATTTCCTATCCAATTCATCCCATAGCATCTTTGCTGTGTATGACTCAGAACAGTAGACATCAAAGAGAGCATTTGTCAATGCTAACAGTATTGCCCCTCTACCTACATTGTTCCGTTCATCCATGCAGCAATCTCAACTACTCTAGGATAACTTTCAGTTGATATAGACCTGTCTACCTGCACTGCTAACAATAAGCCCTTCATGGTCAACCAAATTTTCATGCGTTGTTGCCAACGCTTGAAATTCTGCCCTGGACCAAATTTGCCCGGCAGACCATTCAAGTCAACCAAAGGCTTATACGCAGTAGATGTAGTACCTGATGAACTGGCCATTGTACACAAATAGATAATTGTAAAATAACTTCTTGAAGACTGTTAGTAATAGGGTACCTACGAGTACAGACAGACAATTCAATTGAATTGAACAAATACCGCCTATACCCGATCAGGGCTCTAACAAATGTAATTATCAAATATCAACAATGGCGGCAAGGCCACACAGTCCAAACGTAAAGTAACTAGACAGAATTCAAACTCAATAGACAAGTCAGTAGCGTACCTGAGAACTTGCTTGCGGTTCTACCAAAACGTACTAGGTGGCGGCACTCCTCTGGACAAACTGGGACGCAACGTACAGTACTACTAATCGAATCACCAGTTCAATACTGGTTTGCCTTCAAGAAGTTATTCGCCCCACTCCAGTGCGATGGGTACAGTGACTCTCCTTGCAGGATAAGACGGTCTCAGGTCGCTGTCGACACACACTAACTGCGATCACCTCGAAAATCTTCTCAGTTCACCGGTCCCGTTAAGCAAAAAATTATGGATCGTGGTAAGAAGAATGGAAGAGGTGTTTTTTTCTCTTAAAGAAGCAAGACACGAAAAAGAGCATAAACCCTAACGACGGCTCTATTCCCTTCTTTTAATCTCGCCTTAGGAACAATTAAAACCCAATCCGATTTAGGAAACCCTAATTCCTTACCAGATTTTATGTTTCCTTTTCCTTTTCAAGTTAGAGTTAATTTGGCTAAATAAAAATAGAGGAACGTGAAAACATGAGCCAAGCCCAAGCCCGAGCTTGGCCAGGTGGCGGCACACGCGCGTGGCATCCTCCATACTTTGGGCTTTTCTATTAAATCTATAAAAAGCCTTTTAGTATATAAAGGCATTCACACTCCTCAATTTTTTTCATGTGGGACTCATGTCTAACATGAGTTTCCAAATGGTTAAACACCTAACTTTAACAACATTTAATTATGGATTCCCATCATGAAAATGGCTTCTACTATAATCAAAATAATCTCTAACATGTTAAGAACAAATCTCATTAATTATTTTAGGCTAACTAATCATGAGTTAAAAATTATTAACTCTCAAAGTTTCCATTTTCAACATGTCTACCAAAATCACTACCTAAAACCCTTAGTTTACCTAAGAAACCAAGAATACTTAAAGAAGGGATTCAAGCAATTAAAGTTTACTCTTACTCAACAATCTTAAGAGAACAAGATTTTAAGACATTATTTTAGTAAACTAATTTGATATATCCTTATAAGTTTATAGACTCAATACAAAGGTAATGAATGAAACCTTAAGATTAGTCTTGTCCTTCATGGAAGAACTTCAAAAGAACTCTCTCAAATATAATATCTAACTTGTATTTACAATGTTATATATATATATGAAGGAATTTGAAAATTTACAGAGCATGTGCAGTAGACAAAAATGGAGAACAAGAACATAATATCAGAGTATGAGAGCATTATGGTAGGCATGAAACATACCTGTTGGAGTCTTTAAAACATGAAGATCATCGTTGAATGATTAGAAGCTCGAGAACAGCTTCTTCCTTCCACGTCCAGTGAACACCAGTGCTGCAACTTCTTCCGGTTCCGGTTCCGGTTCTTTCTTTCCCTCCGATGGAAAATAAATGCAAAGCTTTTCGGTTCACAGAATATTCCCAGCCTAATCCTCCAGTCGGTGAGCACACAATTGGATGAGAAGAAATGACCTATCAGATTTTCACTCTCTCCGTTTCTGTTGGCATCCTTTGATTTTGTATGTAAAGAAGACAAAAACCAATAGCCAGTAGAAAATCAAGAGACACGAGAAAGACAGAGAGTCAAGAGACATCCGGAAAATATATTTTTATTTTTTATTTTTTATTTTATTTTTTCACACAGAAAACCAAGAGTCATGAAATAAAAAATAATTATTTTAATAAAAATAATATTTTCGGGATTTTATACCCGAATATTATTTACAAAATAAATTTTGGCTTTACCCTAAACTCTTCTAAACTGTGTCCGGAAAAATCTTATGGTCCAAGCTATTGGCCCAAAATAATATTTATTATTTTTCTTGGACCCGAAAAATTCAAAAGAATAAACATTAATTATTTTCCTTAGGATTAAATAAATAACCCAATAAATAATTAATGAACCTAAATGAACTAAAAAATAATTAAACTTTAATTATTTATTTTTTGGGATTTAATTAAATAAATAACAAAATAAATAATTAAGTAATAATTATTTTCCTCTAGTTTAAGTCCCGGTTAATTTTCTAATTATTCAGGACATGGGTCCAGTTTGAAATACGCTTATATCCTGAATAATTAATTAATCTATTAAACCAAATAACAAATTTCTCTTCATTTATTTTATTCTAGTCCAATAATAAATTAGATTTCTCGAATAAAATAAAACTCTCTCAATTGAGATCATTTTCTCAATTCAAAAATTAATTAGGACTTACGGGCTATTCCAATGACCAAAAAGACACATCGTCTTGGCTACTAAAATGACTAAAATACCCCAACTATATAAATAGATGTATTTTGTATTTTAAATATTTTCTAATATCACCATAAGGAAATATTGACCCCAAGGACAATGTTGCATTAGCAGAGTCTTCGACCTACAAGTGAAATGACTAAAATACCCCTCTACACATCGCTGTACATTTAGAAAGGAAGAAGTGTACTAACACCTCTCTAAAAGACATCTACCATCCTTAGGCCTTTAATCCAATGATCCACGACTTCCTGGAGTGTTTCTGCTTTCTAAGGGAGTGACTCTAAAGCAAACATCCAAGTACATTTGCCAGGGCCCTGGATATTTAGATCATCCGAACAACCACAAGGGGCGATATAGTGTAGAAACTATCTTGTACAAGTCTGTCTTAACTAACTAGTCACGCATACCCAACATACAAGTATATTGGCCCTCCGATAGAACCTCAACTATAGTATATCAAAGTATATGCTTCCAGCTTCGCCAGACCACCAACTCATACTCGAGTCATAGAGTACTAGTCCACGCTGTAGCGGTAGTAGTCTAGGTTTCTACCATATAGTACTTTTAAGAAACCACTATTGCAGGTCATATTCTACGTATTCGAAATACGCTTATGTTATGAAGTGAGTGGCCTACTCACTGGCTAAAGGTAAGCCATTCCCTATTTGGAATTCATAACATAATAACCTAAACATGATGAGATTCTCATTCTCATCAATCGGTTAAGAACAACTGTCTATGTGTTTAAATAACCCATGATCCATACCTTACTGTGAAAGACCTTCATTCACATGGATCGCTTATTCAAACACAATGAGTCTGTTCCAAACGAAATTATACACAAAAGAAGATAATTATTTCACAAACGATTTTTGAAAATAAATTCTTTTATTAACATATTCGATATTTTCATCAGAAAACTAGTCTAAGAGGGCATATTCCCAACAATACACACACACACACACACACACACTATAAAACTAAACCTAACTAAGATGAGATGAAATCTTAGTTATTCAAACTTTAAACAAGACTAAAATATCTATATTACATAATATAGGTCGTGGGAATTGAAATGGTAACAAAACAAAGCAAAATAAAGGTGAAACAGCAAATCCGGGCAAGGCTCAAAGTGGGCTGGCGCTAGCTTATATAGGAAAGCCAACGTTGACTCTCCTCTGCCCAAATGAAGTTTTCTTCCAGCTTTGAGCTAGCGTTGGCCTCCCTACATGGGTCGGCACTTGCATGGTTTTGTTCCTAGCCAATCTTAATTTTTTTTCATTTGTTTATTTTGTCTTCAACATTTCTTGCATTCCTTGGCCTTCCACACAAGTTTTTAGTGAATTTAGCTTCTTTTGGCCCGCTCTTTGGTACCTATTTCTTCACACTCTTCATATTCCTTAGAATGGTAGATTGGTTTACTTGAATTCTCCTTGGAAAGCCTTCATAGTTCAAATTTTTTCCAAGGTATTATTGAGTGTGGCTAGAATCTCCATTCCCTTTCTTTAGTTTTGGCATGATACTTGGGTGGATTCCTATCATTTTCCCCTTCTTTGTGCAATTTCGTACTCGAATTAACACCTACATTTTGGTAGCTCTGACATCCTCAACAATGTTGGCTCTCATCAAAGTCACCTCTAATTTCTTACAAAAGTCCTCTACACTCTTATTCCCATATTTGAGAATATGTAACTTTGGATAGAGTTCGTTGTAGTAGTGTAAGGGGTACAAATCTTCCTCTCATAAATTTCTCAACAACTCCCAAGTAAAAATTAATCGGTCCCCCATTCTCCTTCTTTGAGATGATACTTAGTCCTATCCATCCTCCTTTCCCATTCAAAATATGTCTTCAGATCACTTTTTCGTTGGAAAAGGGGTACCTTCATCTTTATAACAAAATCATAGAGGAAAAGACTTTCAAACCATCCCTAAACAATTCCCTGCAGTTATCCACCATGTTTAGGTGACTAGGATGGGAGGCCATTATTCAACTCCAGGGGGTTTATTGTCCGATAAGGGTTAGGGAATTTTATGCCAATATGCAGGACAAAAAGAAGAATAACCTGGAGACTATTTTCACTATGGTTAAGAGGATGCCTATTGAGTTTGATAGGGCGAGAGTAGCTGCTATCTTGAGTGTCCCAATGATGTCATGTTTTCAAGAATGAATATTTAATTATATATTTTTTTCTCCAAGAGTTGTATATATATTTTATCTTTGATCTTTATCTTTATTTTCATTTTTTATCACTCTAAATGATAGGTTAAACAGTAAATAAAAAGTGACTAGTATATACTTATTCCTTTAGGATCGATACTCGTTAATGTCCTATATTATATTTAATGATGCGTGCACTTACTCATATGTGTAATTTGGAGATTAATGTTTTAATTTAAACTTGATTGAGAATGGATTCAAAGTTATATGATTTTTATAACCCAAATCTAACGTATCAGCCTCATCTCTCTATCTTTTTCACCATCTTCTCTCCTCCTCACTTTATTCCCGTTCCCTTAGTTTTGTATTTCATAGCCCTCTACATATTCTCTCTTATCCCAACCATCCATCCTTTCAAATTCTCTCTTAAGCCCCCATCATATTTTGTCCCTCATGTCTCCCATGCATTCTTTCTCTTTCTCCTCTCAGACCTTGCCATTTTCCCCTTAATGGAGTAGGTGAATAGCCTCCCAAAAAATATTCATCCCAAGTCTCTCCTTATTGTTCATATAACGGGGGTATAGTATATTGGAATATATGCCTAAAATAGATTATGTATTTATGTATTTTGAAAATTAATAAAATGTTTCATTCATTAATGGTTGTTTGTTTACATATATATACACATTAAGGCTTAAATAAGTAAGTAACCTACGTAATTTAGTCGTACTTTTATAGTAAGATGTAGATTATTTGCTACTAACACATAAACGAAAAATGTTATTGATCAATTGATGAAGTTAGAGACTTCATCCAGGTTTAGATTATTACACTATAATTTTTAAATAGAGAATGATCCACCTTTAACTAGTTAGTAGTTGTTAGCCCTAAAGGCTTTCTTTTATATTTTGATTTATGATAAACGTTGATATTGACTAACTTATCTATTTCCTGTTATAGGACATGTTTGATCCTTATTCTTTTCAAGTCTTCAGATAAGAATTGTTGACAACTTCTTCATCACTGATTTCAAGATTAGAAGATCAAATGAGAAAATCAGAGTATGAGAAATTATATATCATGGAAGCTCTTTATGAAGAATGATAGACTAGAAAGTGTTGTTAAGGTATATTTATTAATTCCTATGTCATCTTATCTTTTGATTCATTTGACTTTACCTTGAAGCTTCAAAGGAGATGATTTTCAAAGTTTTTAAAATTTATAGAATTTTGGATGAAACAGTTTGAATCCAAAAGGTTCATCCAAAATCCTGTAAATCGGGTTGAAAAAAATCTGTCAGAAATGTGCCATTTTAGACTTAACTTTTGGATACATCTTCGTCTAAAACCCGAGTCCAAAACTCGAATGAGTTTAAACAGAAAAATTTGTAGCCATTTTTTTATGACTGTTGGTACTTCATTTTTTGGCTCTATAAATAGCCCTTAATGCAAGATTAGAAGTAAGATTTTTTAGACATTCATCTTAGAAACACCATTGCTCAATATTTTCAAAAATCTCCTTTTATCTAGCTTCAAAGTGAGTTCATTTTGTATCAAAGATAAAAGAAAGTTGTGACTTGTATCCGAGAGAATATCTGCTCAAGTAAGTGAGTTTATCTCTATTTTATTGTTTTTCAATTCTCTGTTGTTAGTACAAGGTTGTGGTATAAAACTCATAGGGGTGAGCCTTGTGTTGTGTATGTTCAAGGTTGTGGAATAAAACTTAGTGAGGTGATCCTTGATGTGTTTGAGAAATTGTGGAAAATCTAGTGAGGTGATCCTCTCTTATATGTGAAGCTGTTTCATTAAGTGAGGTTAATGAAATAGCGTTGAAAATCCTTAAGTGTGAGGCTTAAGATAATGGACGTAGATCATTGTTGATCGAATCACTATACATTTCTTATCTCATTTTATTTCAGTGGTTCATGTACTGTTTTTGTGTTCTTTCACTGTCTAAATCTAAATATACATCTACGAGTGCTTGGATAGCTTTCTATATATCTATAAAGTCAGTCAAAGCATTTTGGTGATCATACTTATTCAGCATTTTTGACACTTCGGAAAAATTGTTTTTGCTTGCCAAAAACCTTATTCACCCCTTCTAAGGTTTTTCAATAGTCCATTATGTTAATAGTGTAAATATATTTAGAATAAGTAGAAGTGGACCATGCAATAGTAATCTTTATAAAAGTACTAAAATAATAAAAATTATTTTATCGTTGCAATTGCGTGGATGAGTACCCTAAGATTTGAATATAAATTGGTGGTCTGATAAAATTGGATTTATGCACTTTGATGTATGATGGATGAGGTCATATGATAAGGCCAATAACCTTGTATATTGTGTGTATAACTCTAGTTAATTAAGACAGACATATACAATAGAGTTTCTATACTTTACTTAGTGAAGATATTACTCCCTTGTGATTGTCTGAAATAATCTAAATAATTCAAGACCCTGAAAAACGTGACTAAGTGTGTATACTTTTGAATAGCTCCCTGAGATAAGTAGGTCTATACTGAAAATGATAGATTATTGGACTAGATATCAAAGGATGATAAATATCATTAAAGAAAGTGTTAGTACAATTATCATATCTCAATGATGAGTGTTACGTAGAAGTATTTTTGTCATTACACCTGTAGGTCGAAGACACTACATTGTAATATTATTGTTGGGTCAATTTTTGTCCGTATGATAATAAATAAAATATCTAAAATGATAAAATACAGATATTTATTAACAATGGTATTTTGGTCATTTTAGTAGTCAAGAATAATGTCTTTTGATCCCCAAAATAGCTCAAGTAACCTTAATAAATTTATTTACTATATGGCTTATTTGGTGAAATTAATATTGAAAAAATTATTCTAAGAGTCCAATAATAATTTATTTGGGTTAAAAAAATTTATTAGGCTAATTTAATTAAAATAATTTATTAATTAATTATCTTGAATAATTTTATATTGGACATAAGAAGATCAATCAATTAATTAAAAAGCTATATATATATTAATAAGTCTTGCACTTATTAAAAGGTGCACCAAGTTCCATGGCCCACTAGGTTGTGTATAGGATGCTACTAGGGATTTTGGAATCCTGGTAGCCACCACATTGATAAGGAAAAAAGAAACAATAATTAAAAGGAAAAAGAAAGAATTAGGAAGGAGTCTTTGGTTGTGTTTGAAAAGAAAAAGGAAACCTATTGTTTTAATGATATTTGGACTTGGTGCATGCCACTGTTGTTCTTGGAATGTGAAACAAAAACAGAGACAATAACTTGTTCTTTTTCTTAAGGTCACCGTTCTTCCTTTTGTTATTCTTCTTCCGTTTTTCCTTTCTTGTTAGCTCTTTTAGTTTCTTCCTTATTCCTTCACTCATTATTCTACTTTTGCAGGTAGTAGTCCATAGAATGTTCAAGAATATTTTGAAAGATCAAGAGTTAGCAAACTTGGCGCGTATTTGATGCGAAGAAGACGACGACTAGCTGGAATTCCCGCGAAACAAGTAGTCGTTCCAATCCAAGAAGTTCCATCAAATTTGAGTCTGACACCAGTTATTCAATTTATGGAACCTAAAAGTAAGTATTCTAAACTTTAACTTGGAAAATTTTTAAATTGTAAATTTCCGTTGCTTTTTTTATTTTTCTGCAATCCTTCAATGGTATCAGAGCCTGGTTATAATTTAGGAGTATATTTTGGGTTAATAATCAGAAAGGTGGCTCCTTTACTAATTATAAATTCAATCTTTGTGATTATATGGTGTTTGTGCAGTTTATACTAGTGCTATATTTTAGAAAATAGATCCAATGCTCAACCAAATTTTAAAATAAAATACCAATTTAGCTCACATACACACATATTTGGATAAATATACCCATCATATAGTATAAAGTGTAGTTGGTAAGTATTGCAGACCCTCAAGAACATGATTAATTACTCCTACTTCTACTTGAATTCTATTGTTCAATCAACTAAAATAAGAAGTAAAAATGATTAATTACTATTGTTAATGATAAAAAAGTACTACACGAATACATCAACCCAATTCTCAAGGTAAAGACTAAAAGATCGCAATGCAAGATTCAAATAAGGAAAGGAGATTAGCCACTTAATTAAACAAGAATTCTCTCAAGAATACTTAAATAATAAACATCACTAAATCAATTGATATCAAATTCGAGCATTGGCAAGACTTTCAAAATAAAGTCTCGAATAATGAATCTTCTACCCTAAGATCCAACCTATAGATATTTCTATCATACAAAGTAAACCTAATTATGTATAAAATCAATAAGATCTATACAAGCCAAAAACTCTAGAATTCCTATCTCTAGTGACCCTAAAACTTCATCTATCACTAAATTCTAAATCGTTCAAATCATTTCTCAAGTTCATCAAGGGAAAAAAAATATATTGAATTAATATAAAAAGTAACCCATCTCATGCATCCTTTCTCGAGCTCAACATAAGAGAATCATCCAATCAACTAATTCAATCAATCAAACCCAAGTGATAAATTGCTCAAAACAAACATCAATTAATAAAATAAACATCTAATGCAATAGTAAATTAGGGTACAACCCTTTAATTACAACTCAAATAAAATAAATCCAATAACCATAAAATCAAATCATAAAGGAAAAAAGGAAAAACTCATAAACAAGGCTTCTCTTCTACTTTGCAAGCTTCTTTTAGAGTTACTCATTTCTCTTTAGATCTTTCCTTGATTTTCTCTTCTCTTCTCTTCTCTTCCTTGTGTTCCAAGTGGTTTCTTGGATGGTTTTCATGGGTGGCTCTACTCCAATGACCCACAAATTGGGGTATTTATAGGTTCCTTCTCGAATCCCTAAAATTCTGCAGAATATGAGGTAATCTGCGATGTTGCACGGAGCCGTAGATAGTGGCTTACATGACTCCGTGTATGCTTTGATCTTCTAATTCTGGCTTCAAAAAATGTCGTGGGATTAACTGCTGCCATGTGCTGGAACGATGCACAACAATGTGGACAATGATTGTAGATATTTTGCATTTTCTGTTTCCTGATGATGCACAGTGACATGTAAGGTGATGGGCACAATACCATCGACTTCCAGAATATTAATTTTGAAATTCTAAAACTACACGTCTACGTGTAGTACGAGGGGCACGGCACCGTGGCCCTTCATTTTAGCTCTTTTCAATCCTTTTGCTCCTTGAATCCTTATCAAATCTCAATTTTTTCATCTTACATAAAATAAGAAAAAAATTAGGGATTAAGTAGTAATCTAAAATGCATTTTTTCACAATTTAAGCATAAATGATGTATAAACTATGAGTATAATAGACATTCATCATATGGATCTCTCACAGCTTTTGATATAGTTAGATGCTGTGTACAACTCGTGCATGGAGGTATAGATACCTATAATTTATTGTTATTTGTTTTCTATAAAATTCGTGTACACCTTATTTTGAAAGGTATAGGCGATTGATATTATATTTAAATTTTATCTATGGATTTATATAACAATATTAGTGCCAGATCAAACACTGAAATCCTATGGAAGGAGAAGAAAACTAAATAGAGGAAAAACTAAGAAGAACAATGCTTCAGGAGACAAACGGTGACTGGCTTGCTAAAGCCGATCACCAGCTTGGAGAAGCACCAACTGTGGCCAGCTTGCTCAAAGTCGGTACGCGACTTCATATTACAAAGGAGCAAGCCAATGGCCGGCTATATGCAAGCCAGCCGCTGGCTTGAAGAAACAACAAAAACAAGGTAGCCTGGGCTTGGAGGAAGCGAGGCAACCGTTTTGGTGTTTTTTAGAGAGGAAGCCGGCCTATGGCATGGAAGCCATAGACCGACAATAAGAAAAAAAATGAAGGCCATGGACCGGCTATGTGCAAAAAGAAAAAATCGATCGCCGGTTTCAACATATTAAAGAATTGGTTCAATTCTGGAGTTAGTACAGTTCGAGTTGTTGTTTTTTAGTTCGAGTCTCCCTCGATAGCTATTTTGTTTCATGTTTCCTTGTAATTTTCTTTTTTTTTGGTCTCATATCACACGAGATTATTTTCTTGTAATAGTTTATTTATTTTGATAATTAATTTTGCATGACACTGGCTAGTAAAGGCAGAACTACCTTAGGATTAAACAAAATTATTTTAATTTTATTATTATGAAGTTTAATATATTATTTGGTCATATAAGAATTAAATGATAGAAATAGCATGTAAATAGCTTATTTTTAGAAGCATGAATATTTATTTAATTTTGTGATCAAATACCTAAATTTTTGAGAAAATAATTTTTCTCTAAATAAAATAATTAAGAAAAATGTTTTAAAAGGAAACTAAGGAATTTAAAATAAAATTTGTTATTTGTTCTTACAAAAGATTTTATCCTTGACATGGAGAATAGTTTGAATTTAAATATTTTAAATTTAGTTCCTAGAAAAAGTTTTTTTTTTTTAAAACTTAAGTAGTGAAAAATAAAATTTATGGTTTATTCTTTTAAAATATATTATCCCTAACATAGAGAATGTTGAGTGGTACTTCAACTTCTAATACCCCAATCGAGGAACTTAAAGAGGCACAGCTAGATGTTCCTATAAAACTGAATCACATCGTAGTTGGAGGGCATTTAGGGTTCCGAAAAGATAGACTGAAAAAGCCATTGAGGTAGCCTCTGATCATTAAGGACAAGATCTCACTAGATACGATGAGAACATTATTGATATTGATGCAGACAAATGACAAGTAGCAATGGATGTCGAGATTGAGTCTATATATTTCAATCAAGTCTGAAATTTTATCACTGCACCTAAAAGGATTAAACCTATAGGGTGCAAGTGAATATATAAGAGAAATAAGGGTGCAGATGGAAGGGTGAAAACCTATAAAGTAGAGTTGATTGCAAAAATGTTATATTAAAAAAGAAGATATCGAATATGAGAAGATCTTTTCACCTGTTGCTATACTTAAGTTCATTCACAATCTCTTGGCTATTACATATCATTATGATTACGAGATATGACAAATAGACAAAAAGTTAGCCTTTCTAAATGGCTTTCTTAGCGAAGATATCTTTATAACCCAAGCTAAAGGTTTTATTGCGAAGGCAAAGAATATACGGTCTAACTAAAGAAGTCTATTTATGGACTTAAGCAAGTATTACGTGCATAAAACATACATTTTGATGAGACAGTAAAGTCTTATAGTTTCATACAAAATGTAGATGAACCATGTGTGTATAGGAAGTCAGATGGGAACAACGTGTTCTTTATTGTACTCTATATAGATAACATTATGCTATTTGAAAATGATGTAGGGACGTTTTCATTTATAAAGATTTGGCTATCAAATCAATTTAATATGAAAGACGTAGGAGAAGCTAGCTATATTTTTAGTATAAAACTTTCAGAGATAGGAAACAAAAAATGTTAGGCTTATCACAATCTACTTTTATTAACAAGATAAGTTTAGTATGGATCAGTGTAAAGGGGTAATAATGCCGTTTAGGTATAGATTGACCTTATCTTCAAAATAGTATCCTAAGATATAGGAAGAAAAGGAAAGAATGAGTAGGATTTGCTTTACTTTGGCAGTGAAAAGTCTCATGTATGTTATGCTTTGTACAAAGCCAGATATCTATTTTGCAGTAAGCATGGTTAGTAGATATAAGTCAAACCTAAGGAAAAAATATTGATAAGTTGTGAAGTATATACTTAAATACCTGAAGGGAAGAAGGGATTATATGTTTGTCTACATAGCTAATGATTTAATTCATACCGATTACACTGACTCAGACTTTTTGACGGATACAGATGGAAGAAAATCCACTAGTGGATATGCTTTTACTTTGTCTGGAGGGGTTATTTCATGGAGAAGTATTACATAATTTTGCATTATTGATTTCACCATAGAAGTTGAGTATGTGACAGCTTTAGAAGTTTCAAAAGAAGCAGTTTGACTCTGGAAGTTTCTTACAAAACTTGAAATTGTGCCATAAATGGACAGGCCGATTACTATATATTGTGATAATTCTGAAGTTGTATCACAATGTAAAGAATTAAGAAACTATAGGAAGGGCAAACACATTGAGATGAAGTATCACCTAATCTGAGAGTTCATCCAGAAACGCGAGATAATAGTTGATCAGATTTCGTCTACAAATAATTTGGCAGACTTATTTACCAAATTTTTTATAGAGAAGGTGTTCCGAAGACATTTGCATATCATAGGAGTAGACATATATGAACTCTCCATAGTCTATTTAGTGAAAGTGAAAGATTATTGAAATGTATGTCCAAAATAAATTATGCATTTTTGTATTTTGAAAATTAATAAAATATTTTATTTACTAATGGTTGTTTATTTACATATATATACATATTAAGATTTAAGTGTGTTAGTAAGTAATTTACGTTATTGGGTCGTACTTTCATAGTCAGGTGTAGATTATAGATTATTAACACATAAGCGAAAAATATTCTTGATCAACTGATGAAGTTGAGCACTTCATCAAGGTTTAAATCATTACATCATAATTTCTAAATAAGGAATAGTTCACCTTTAATCAGTGAATAATCCACTTAGACTAATAGTGTAAGCATATTTAGAATATATAGAATTGGACCACGCGATAATAATCTTTATAAAAGTACTAAAATAATAAAGTTTGATCTATCGTTGCTACTGTATGGATGAGTATCCTAATATTTGAGTATAAATTAGTGATCTGTTGAAATTAGACTTGTGCACTTTGATATATGATAGGTAAGATCTTTTTGCAAGGTCAATAACCTTATACGTTGGGTGTATAACTCTAGTTAATTAAGACAAACTTATACAATAGAATTTTTATATTTTACTTACTGAAGATATCACCCTTTTGTGATTATTTGGGATAATCTAAATAATTCAGGGTCTTGGAAAATGTGACTAAATATGTATACTTTTGGATAACTCCCTGAGATAAGTAGGTACATACTGAAAGTAATGGATTATCAGACTAGATATCAAAGAATAATAGATATTATTAAGGAATGTGTTAGTACAATTATCTTATCTCAATGATGGGTGTTATGTAGAAGGATATTTTTGTCATTATACCTGTAGGTTAAAGACACTGTACTTGCAATATTTTTTTTAGGTCAATATTTTCGTATAGTAATAAATGAAATATTTAAAATGATAAAAATACGTCTATTTGTTAGCAATGATATTTAGTCATTTTAGTAGTTAAGAATAATATGTCTTTTTGTTCCCAGAGTAGCTCAAGTAACCTTAATAAATTTATTTATTATATGACTTATTGGGTGAAATTAATATTAGAAGAATTATTCTAAGAGTCCAATAATAATTTGTTTAGGTTAGGATAAGTTATTGGATTAATTTAATTAAATTAGTTCATTAATTAATTATCTTGGATAATTTTATATTGGATCCAAGAAAATTGCACTTATTAAAAGGTGGGGCCAAGTTCCATGGCCCACTAGGTTATGTATAGGATACTATCAGGGATTTAAGAATCCTTGTAGCCACCACATTGATAAGGAAAAAAGAAACAACAATTAAAAAGAAAATGAAATAAATAGGAAGGAGTCACATTACAAGAAAAAACCAAATTAGCGACAGTCAAATCCGTCGCTAAAACGGGCATCGCAAGTGATGGATTTGCGACGGTCATTTAAGGGATGACATTATAATTAAGCTTATATAATCAACATAGCGACGGATTTGCGACGATAAAATTTTTTATTTTTTTAAAAAAATCAATTAATTTAACAACGGACTTGTGACAGTTAAAAATTTTTATTTTAAAAATAATTATTAATTTAGTGATAGATTTGCGACGGTAAAAAAATTAATTAATTTAGCAAAGGATTTGTGACGACAAAAATTTTTTTATTTACAAAAAATTAATTATTTTAGCAACGGCTAAAAAATTTTATTAATTTAGAGACGAATTTGCGACGGTCAAAATTTTTATTAAAAATTTATTTAATTAGCTCACCGACCCGACACGACACACTAAAAATATTATGAGATTATGTCAGATCCGAAGCTCGAACTCGCGTCCTTGTTGTGGGAGAACATGTGTTCCACCATTAAGTTATTGATATTCTTATTATTTATTGTGCTATATATTAATTATATAGTATTTTTTTTTTATGAATTAGTGACAGATTTGCAAGGGTTTTGCGATGGATCTGCGATGACCCAATTTTTCGTCGCAAATCCATTGCTAATTAGTCACAAATTTGCGACGGCTAATTTTTTAAAATTTTAAAAAATAAATTTATTTTTAAATTTTGGATGGCTGTTACAAATCTCTCGCTAATTGTGATAGATTTGCGAGGGCTTATTTTTTTAATTTTAAAAAATAAATTTATTTTTAAATTTTAGATGATCGTCTCAAATCTCTCACAAATCCATCATTAATCTAAAAAATTCACAAAAAAATTTAGAATTTGATATATGTGTGTGTGTGTGTTGAAATAGTAGAATGTGCGAAAAGACATTATTAAGTTAAAATATTTATATATATATGATATAAATATGATATTATTAAGTATATATATGTATCATGTATGTATATAGTCACAATTAAATGTATATATGTATGTATATATATTAATTTGTATGAATATGTATATATATGAATATATATATGTATATATTAAAACATAAAAAAAAATATTATAACATATATATAAATGTATATATATGTATGTATATATATTTATTTTTATATTAAAAAAGTATATTAACATATATATTTCCTCCATCTCTATTTCTCTGTCACAAATGAAAAATTTTGATGTCCCTTTTTATTTGTCACATTAAAAAAATTTAGGTGCCAGTAATGTTAATTTTACTGCTATACCCTTGTATTAAATATTTTTAAAAAATAAAAGTGTAATAACTTTAGAGAGAGAGTTGAGCAAACAAAGCAAGAAAATAGTTATGGAGAACATTAAATCCAAGTATACTTTTGGAATGTATAAACAAAGTTGTATGAATTTAAGAGACTAACTAATTTTTCTTAAACTGTGTGAAGTAGTTAACTGTAACAAATAAATAGGAATGAAGAGAGTATATAATTTAAATATACTGTATGTATGTATGTATGTATATATGTATGTATGTATGTATGTATGTAAATTTGCAATTAGCAATGGATTCGCTAATTATATACTATCAATTAGATAATTAGCAATTAAATTAACAAATTTGTTAATTAGGAACAGATTTGTGACGATTTATTTTTTTAATTTTAAATAAATTAATTTATTTTTAAATTTTAGATAACCATCACAAATTCCTTACTAATTACATCGAATTTGTAAGGGTTATTTTTTCAATTTTAAAAAATAAATTTATTTTTAAATTTTGGAAGGCCGTCGCAGACTTACAAATTCCTCTCTAATTACGACCGATTTGCGAGGACTTATTTGTAATTTTAAAAAAAATTATTTTTAAATTTTGAATGACCGTCGTAAATTCCTCGCTAATTGTGACGGATTTGCCAAGACTTATTTTTTAATTTTAAAAAATTAAATTTATTTTTAAATTTTAGATGGGTGTCGCAAATCCCTCGCTAATTGTGACGGATTTGCGAGAGCTTATTTTTTTAATTTTAAAAAAATAAATTCATTTTTAAATTTTAGACAGTTGTCGCAAATCCCTTTCTAATTACGATGGATTTGTAAGGGCTTATTTTTTTAATTTTAAAAAATAAATTTATTTTTAAAGTTTAGATGGTCGTCGTAAATTCCTCACTAATTCTGACAGATTTGCGAGTGTTTATTTTTTTATTTAAAAATTTTTAATTTATTTTTAAATTTTGGATGACTGTCGCAAATTTCTCTCTAATTGTAACGGATTTGCTATGGTACTTTAATTTTTTAGTGTTAATTAAATATTAAAAAAGGCCATTGTAAATTAACGACGAATTTGTGATGGTTTTTAATTTTATTAGTGCTAATGAATAATTTTAAAAAAAAAAGTCATTGCAATTTTGTCTCTAATTTGATATGGCTAGATGTCTGTCACTATTACTAACATATTAGTGACGAAAATTTAAAAAAATAAATTCATTTTCAAAATTTTTAGTCTCGTTGATGTTCCATCACAAATTAGCGACGGCTTAATTTGTTTTTTTTCTTGTAGTGTCATTGGTTGTGTTTGAAAAGGAAAAGGAAATTTATTGTTTTAATGATATATGGACTTGGTGCATGCCACTGTTATTCTTGGAACGTGAAAAAGAAAATTAGGGACAACAACTTGTTCTTTTCCTTAAGGTTACCGTTCTTCCTTTGGTTTTTCTTCTTCCGTTTTTCCTATCTAGTTAGCTCTTCCAATTTCTTCCTTATTCATTCACCCATTATTCTACTTTTACAAGTAGTAGTCCATAGGAGGTTCGAGAATATTTTGAAAGATCAAGAGCTAGCAAACTATGTGCATGTTTGACGCGAATGAGTCGACGATTAGTTGGAATTCCCACAAAACAACTAGTCGTTCCAATCCAAGAAGTTCTATCAAACTCGAATTCGATACCAATTATTTAATCTAAGTGATTTAAAAGTGAGTATTTCTAGATTTTGGTTCGAAAAAAATTTTAAATTGTAAATTTCTGTTGCATTTTTTATTGTTCCATTATCTCATTTTAGGGCTATCTTGCTCTCTCTATCCCCTCTTTGGACAACCGTTGAAGCTTGGTCTTTGTGAGTTTGTAACTCTATTATATCTCTCCTCATTTGATCTATTTTTGCATTGAGAGCATCAAATGTGGCTCTAATATCAAAAGAATCTTGGGATATTATGTTGGAAATTTCAAAGGGTTCTCACTTGAAAATTTTGGATAGAGTATAAGTAATTACTCACAATCACTCCCTCACATGTTTCCACTCAAAAATTTGTCACTCAACACTTATGTTTAACTCTTTTTTGGCTTTTATAAAAAATGGGTTCACCCTTTTACCTTCTTCAATTCATTCAAATTATCTATAAGTTCTTTCCCCAAAAATCTCCCCAATGTCTTAGGAGATAGTCCAAACTTGACAAGTCTACTAACCCTCTAAGGACAACTAACTAGAAGTTTTAGGTGTAAGATCAACACAAGCAACAAGGTAATCAAAGGAATAAGTCAATCAAAATGGCCAATGAACTAGAGAGTTTAACAATCTCAATTTAGTACTAGAGGGAATAAATAAGACTCGATTCACAAGAATGATTTCAAGATACATAAGTAGTCCAAAAATCATAGCATTCAGGAACAAGACATTCACTATCAAGGTGGCTCAAGTGGATAAGTAATTCCCTAAAGATACTTGCATTTAAGAGTTAAACAACTTTAGAAAGTGTTCATAAAAGATTGAACCAAAATTTAAAGCCACAAGTTTATTCAAGCAAAATATCAAACATTTGGTGTACTACTTGGTAACTCAAGGAGTTTCAAAATTTTCACCCTTGTAACAACCTCAAGAGTCACAAGAAAAATTAATCTCCAATTATTATACCAACAGCAAGCAACAATTTCTCAACAAGTAGATTTTCAAAACTTGAGTTTTATAGTTCACATAATTAGCACGAAAATGAGTTACGGGATTCCTCTTTGAGCTTAACAATTTTGTAGCAAGTAAACCCAAATAACCACAAGATTTTTGCAATTTAAAGCTTCAAATAGCTAGTCAAACATCAACCTAACAATAAGGAATAAGTTTCACAAGAGAAATTTAAGAAAACTCAAAGAAAATTTGACCTTTTTGTGGGTTTCTTTTGAGTGGCGGGATTTCTCCTGTTTTTCTTTAAACTTTGAAGCCTTCTTATTTGAAGATCAAGTTTTGATAAGGAATAAAAAATTTCTTTTCTCTAATACCACTTTGGTATGATTTTGTGGGGGTGATTTTCGTGATTAAAAATGAGAAAAAATTATAAGACCCAAAAGTGACTCAAATTAGAGATTTTTCTGAAGAACTGCATACCCAATTCAAATATTAGGACTCTAGGTCAAATAGAGAACCTAAAATACTAGAAATGAGAATTAAGTCTACAAAATCACTACCTAAGACCCTTAGTTTATCTAAGAAATCAAGAATATTTGAAGAAAGGATTTAGGCAATCAAAGTTAACTCCTACTCAAGAACCTTAGGAGAACAAGATCCTAAGACACTATTTTAGTAAACTAATTTCATTAATCTTTATGGGTTTATAGACTCAATACAAAGGTAACAAATGGAACTATAAGATTGGTATTGGTCTCATGGAAGAACCTCAAAAGAACCCTCTCAAGAGTGTCTTTGATTCAAAACATAATATCCAACTTGTGTTTACTAAAATGTTAGAATGCCAGAAATAACATCTTTCATGCATGCATTGCTTCGATTTGCTGGAGAAATTTAAGAAAACAGAAGAACAAACAGAGGAGAATAATGGCTTGAATCGTGATAACACTATCCTAAAGGACTATTTTGGCAGTCTCACTAGGATAAAACAAGACATTATAAATTAATGGGATACAGGAATAACAAAAGAAACAAATGAAAATAACCCAACTATTGAATAAGAAGGAAGAAATATTATAGAGTAGGAGAGTGTGTATTTTTCTTTGTGTTTTTGTATGTTTCAGTTGCATAGAAGAGGCTATTTATAGACTAGCCTTCAACATTCACAAGGAGAAAAGTTCAGCAAAAATGGTTGAATGAAAACTTGTTGCAAGATACTCAGTCAACTCCTGATAATGGAGGTGTGCAATTCATTAAGTCAGAGAAGTTGCAATAAATCTCGATTTGGGAAGTTTGAGGATTACGTGTGGCAAGTCATGGTTGCAGATATAGCGGTCTTTTGATGATTTGGTTTAAGTGTTGTGTCCCTTCTCTTTTAAAATACAACGCACACATACTAACAATCCCCCACATATTTCAAAAGGATCTTATAAAGAAATAAGGATAATGAAATGTTGGGTTATATTTACGGATAAAAGTTTTTAAGTTTGGTATCTTCTGGACTATGAACCAAACATAAAACAATAAAACATAACCTACAAAGTAATCAATGAATCGGATTCTATGAATCAATAATCTCTTATTGTAATTTAGAGATTTTATTATTCAATCTTTACCTCCACAATTTTGTCATTCATCACTATTTTGTGTAAATAGGCCATACGTGCGCCTAGTTATTCATGAGTGCTATAGAGATTAGCCAATAATAATCTCATAGGAACAACCCCATTTCACACTCACATAGGTAAATTCATCAAGTGTATAATGCTTAGATGCACTACCCATAAGGGATATAAATTCATTAAAAGTTTAATTCAACCTCTCAAATAGTTTGCAGTTATAAGTACTATTCACACACCACGGGAGGAACTTAACTTTAGTGCTTCCAGAGTCAACTTTGACTTGTTATTACTTATATGAACCTACTTAATAGGATGTCCAATCACATAGGTTGGGTTGCCATTATATTGACTACTCAATTGGCTTTAGTCTTACTCTTCTTGATGTTTCCAAATTCAACTTTCTTCCCAAAGGTTTAGTGAGGGAATTGGCCAAATTCATTTTTGACCTTACAAAATCAATGGAAATTATTCCAACTCTTAGCACTTTCCCTTTTCAACATCATGTCTTAGTTTGATGTGTCGATTTTTTCCCATTATATGAGTTAATTCTTCGCAATGTGAATTGCCGTTGGAGAATCACAGTGCATGGACACTGAAGGCATTGGTTTTACACCCAAAAGAATATTAGATAAAAAATTCCTTAACCAATCAATATCAGTTCCAGCTAATTCCAGAGTTATAAACTTTGATTCCATTGAGGATCTTGCAAGAATTGTTTGCAAGGATGACTTCTAAGCAATTGTACCCCCACTAAGGGTAAAAATAAAGTCACTAGTGGATCTTGACCTATTCGTATTTGAAATCCAATTGACATCACTATACCCTTCCAGTACAGTGGGATAACCTAAATAGGATACCGTAATTTATGGTTCCTTTGAAATACTTCATTAGTCTTACTAATGCAAACTAATGCTCATGATTTGGATTATGAGTATATCTATTCAATCTATAGATAGCATATGCAATGTCTGGCCTTGTAAAATTCATTAAATGTATCAAACTCCTAATAATTTGACCATATTTAGATTGTGCCACAAGATGACCACGATTCTTCTTTAATTGAGAATTAATGTTATAAGGAGTGCTCACAGATGTCACATTATAATTATCAAACTTCTTAAGAAATTTCTCAACATAATGTTCTTGTGATAACTGTTGGATTGTATGCCCTTTTAGACTAGGTTTCTAATATAAAATTGAATATTTTAATAAAAGAATTTATTTTCAGAAATTAGTTATGAATTTACTTTTTGTTTGTGCATAATTTTCGTTTGGAACAGACCCATTGAATTTAAATAAGTGATCCATGTAAATGGTAATCTTTCATAGTAAGGTATGGATCACGGGTTATTTAACACATAAACATTTATTCTTAACCTATTGATGAGACTGGGAATCTCATCATATTTAGGTTATTATGTTATGAATTCCAAATGAAAAATGGCTTACCTTTAGCCAGTGAGTAGTCTACTCACTTCATGACATAAGCGTATTTCGAATACGTAAGACAGGACCTGTAGTAGTGGTTTCTAAATGTACTATATGATAGAAACTTAGACTACTACCACTACAGCGTGGACTAGTACTCTACGACTTGAGTATGAGTTGGTGGTCTAACGAAACTGGAAGCATATGATTTGATATGCTATAGTTGAGGTTCTATAGTAGAACCAATATACTTGTATATTGGATATATGTAACTAGTTAGTTAAGACAGACTTGTACAAGATAGTTTCTGCACTATATCGCCCTTTGTGGTTGTCCGAATGGTCTAAAATGTCCAGGGCACTGGGAAACATGACTTGGATGTTTGCTTTAGGGTAGCTCCCTTGGAAAGCGGAAACACTCCAAGAAGTCGTGGATCATCCGACTAGAAGCCTAAGGATGGTAGATGTCTTTTAGAGGGGTGTTAGTACACTTCTTCTTCTCTAAATGTACGGTGATGTGTAGATGTGTATTTTAGTCATTTCACCTGTAGGTCGGAGACTTTGCTAATGCAACATTGTTCTTGGGGTCAATATTTCCTTATGGTGATATTAGGAAGTATTTAAAATGCAAAATACAGTTATTTATATAGCAGTGGTATTTTGGTCATTTTAGCAGCCAATGCGATGTATCTTTTTGGTCCTTGGAATAGCCCGTAAGTCCTAATTAATTTTGGGTTGAGGAATTGGTCTCAGTTCAAGAGGATTTTATTTTATTTTATTTTATTTTATTCAGGATGTCTAATTTATTATTAGACTGAAATAAAATAAATAAATAAAATTAGGAGTTGGGAGAAATTAATTTTCTGGTTTATTTAGTTAATTAATTATTCAGGGCCTAAGTCCAGTTTGAATAATTAGGAAATTAACCTAGGCTTAAACCAAGGGAAAATAATTAATGCTTAATTATTTATTGGGTTATTTATTTAAGCCCAAGATATAAATAATTAAAGATTAATTATTTTGGTTCATTTGGGCTCATTAATTATTTATTGGGTTATTTCTATAAGCCCAGAAAATAAATAATTAATGTTTATTATTTTGGGCCTTTTGGGTCCAAAAAAAATAATAAAATTATTTCGGCTCAATAGCTTGGACCGTAGGGTTTTTTCCAGATACGGTTTAGTTGAGTTTAGGGTTTAGCTAAACTTATTCTCAGGATAACATCCGAATGTTTGAAATTTGTTATTCTGGGGATATGTTTATCAGATAATTAGAGAGCTAGTTTTGGCTGACCAATAAACAAATCTCTGGTAAAAGAAAAAACCCTAATCTCTCTAACAACTAGAGGCTCTCACGCAGCTCTCTCTCTCTCATGTCTTCTCACCCTCTGTTTTCCTCCTTGGAGCTTTACTAACCAATAGCAAGAGAACCAAGGAGACTGGAGACCATTCTTCTTCACTATTTTGTTCACTGACTAGAAATTGGGCAGTGGCATATTCTGAGAGTTGAAAAGCTTGGCGTTCATACAAATAAGGCGAAGTAGGAAGCTAGGGGGTTATCAACCGGAAGCTTCTTCAATTGGGTAAGGCGAAGCGATTCCTGTCGTTCAATCCATTCCTACTCAACCTAGTAGAGATTTAAAGCGCGCAAAGGTATGGTCTTTACGCTTCCGTGCGACCTTTAAGGCTTGTGTTTTTTTTCCCCCTATTTTTCCCCATTGAAGCATGCTCCCCTGTTTCTCTGCCCGTCAATAACATAATACCATCACCTCTTCTTATAACTTTAAAACCCAATATCATTTTAGTTTCACCTATATACTTCATATCAAAACTAGAAGTTAAAAATAATTTAGTACGATTCACAACTTTCAAATTAGTACCAAATATAAGCATGTCATCCATATACAAACTTATAATAACACAATCATTATTTACAATTGTAGTATATACGCATTTATCCACTCCAACGGATGAAAAACCATCGCTTAACAACACTTGGTTAAACTTCTCATGTCATTACTTAGCAGTTTGTTTTAGGCTATAAAGAGATTTAAATTTGCAAACTTTTTTTTCCTGTTCGGGTTCAAAACACCCTTCAGATTGAGTCATGTAAATCTCTTCTTTTAAATCACCGTTAAGAAAAGCAGTTTTGACATCATTAAGGGTTAAAGTTTTTTCCGGAAGTGAGTTTTAAAAGAATTTTGCCCTTTCTCAAAACTTTTGCAATTCTTGAATCTCCAAGGTAAACTACCCCGTTATCATATCCTACAAGTTTGTAGAAGGAAAAAACTTCTCAATTTGCACAAATGTGTCGAGTAGCCCCAGAGTTTATCACCATTCTTTAACATTTGACACAATATTCACTTGAGAAATGACCACAATAATTACATAATCTTCTTCAACTATATTGGTTAATTTTTGGTTTAGGGGGATTGTCATTTCTCACTCTTTTTCTACATTGTGGTGTATGATGTCCTGGTTTTCCACAAATAAAATAAGAGCCTTTCTTTTTCTTAAAGTTGGAGTTAGAAATTTTGGATTTGTAATCATGAGATTTATTATCGTACTTTTTCGAGGAATTGTCTTGTCAATACCATCTATTTTGCTTTGGCAGCATTAGCTTCCTTCTTGTTAGTCGTAGCGGTTGCAAAACCATCTCCATTAACAGATATATTGGTATTAGATGAAGTCATAGAGAGAAATTTAAGAAAAAAAAACAATAACGGAGCAAAATAATGGCTTGAGTCATAATAGTACTGTCCTAAAGGACTATTTTAGTAATCCAATTAGAATAAAACAAGTTCTTCCAAATCAATGAGATATAGGAACAACAAAAAGAACAAATGAAAATAACCCAGCTATTGCAGAAGAATGAAGGAATATTAGAGGGTAGGAGAGTGTGTATTTTTCCAGTGTTTTGTATGTTTCAATTGCACAAAGATGCTATTTATAGACTAGCCTTCAATGTTCACAAGGAGAAAAATCCGGCAAAAATGATTGAATCAAAACTTGTTGCAAGAGCCTTGGTCAACTCCTGATAATGAAGATGTGAAATTCATAAGTCAGAGAAGTTGCAGTAAATCTCGGTTTGGGAAGTTTGAAGATCACGTGTGGCAAGTCATGGCTGCTGATATAGGGGGCTTCTATGATTTGGTCAAAGTGCTGCTGTCCCTTATCTTTTTGAAATACAACGCACACATACCACCATGATTTAGGAAATGCTTTGTGTTTTTTAGTTTTTAGCTTTTTTCCGGTTTCTTTTAGAAGGGGTAATCGCGTTGGATTGATATGTGTCCGATGAGTATTGAATTCGACGCCTTCTTATTGTTTGTAAAGGATATTCATTGATTGTCAAAGAAAACTCAAAAGCTTGTTTCCTTGAAATGCTTTTACAACTGATAACTGAAAAACTTGTTTCCTTGAATGCTTTTACAACTAATAATAATTGACCTTCTGCTAGTAATGGCTTCGTCTTTCTTTCAACTAAGAGTGTCAAGCAAAGATTGAAGACATTTTGTAAGGCATCAAAGGATACGGTTGTCCATATCCATGTTGTTGCTTTTCTAGGATACTACAACTGATATCAGTATAGACCGCACCGTTGTGTCTTTTCTAGAAGAAACAAGGAGCAAAGCATCTAATGGACTTCGTCTTGGAGGTTGTGTGCCGATCATACTTCTTGGGGCTCGGAAAGATGCCCATTCTGACCTGATCTGGGCTTCTCCGGCAGACTCACTTCTGCTTTAGCTTGCTTTTCAGCAAGCTGTCTCTTTGTTGATTTGTAGAAGGTTGCATAGAGTAGCAATTGAGCCAGTCCGAGCACTGCTCCCATTCCGTTTGGAGCCTATAAAACAAAACCAAAAACACAAGGTCAAGATCAAGATTAAAACTTGAGGACTTGGCCGAGTACTTGTCTGATCTGAAAGAACTGCCTGTTTATGTAAGAGGTAAAAATGAAATACCGCAATGAAGGGATCGAAACGGATGACGGCATAAGCAGTCCAACTGATGCCATTGGCGAATGAAGCCAGAGAGAGGAAAAACGGCATGTACTCAACACTCTTGGTTGTGATCACCAATTTCTGCAGCACAAAGGGAGATTTTTCAGCATTTATATATGTTTTGCCTAAAGCAATAAATGTTGAAGAGAGACCGGTTGATCAGGAGAGCTAACGAAACTAACCATGATGGCTAAAGGAGAAGCATACATCATAATGTTGCCCACCATGCAAATACTTCCCACAATTGCAGATCGCAGTTTAGTTGAATGGGCAAGAGTGAGGACAAGGAGGGCCAGAACAGCCAGGAATAAGACCTCGGCAAGAATTATGAGCAGAACTCTAATCCTCTTCTTCCTGTCTGAGTACAGAGTAAAGAGAAACAAGTAGACGATCTCGATTATGAACCCTGTGCCGTTAATGGTTACCACCAGGGTGCTGTGAGGATGCACGATAGGTAGTCCATACAAAACCCAAAGGCCACAGTTGATAAAAGTTGCAAGGTATGGGACTGCTGAGTACTGCTCCACTGCCTTTTTCTTCCATATGCGGTAAAAGGTTGGCCTGATGAAATAATAATCACCAATAAACGTAAAGAAAATTCCAGGCAAGGCTACAAGCTGCACCACATTTCTTGAACTTATCAAGAAAATAAAGAAATTGGAAGTCCAGAATTAATAGGGATTTTCTTTCTCAAGTCCCGTGAATAGACCAATCCTACATGCCTATAGGGACCATGTTCGGGGACTGATTTCTTCGTGCAACTTAAGAAAGACTCCCTCTATCCCTAGGCCACAGAAAAGAACCCTTTTTGTGTCACATTTAGAAAAGAGCAATAAGTTTGAAAGCCAAGTAAAACATTGGAAAGATCAAACTTACACAGGTGATAAGAACAAGATGAGGGCAATAACGTTGCCTGAAAATACATAAAATCAAAATCCAAGTTAGTTGTATCGAAACTTCCCTCCCTCTTTCCCCTCCCCTTGTCAAAGAAATCAAGAACTCACCTATAATACCAACCACCGTCCGAGCAGTTTCCGCGGCAACCATGATTGAGAAAACACAGAAAGAGAGCAAGCAGGAGAGTGTGAAAGCAAGAGATAGAGGTTGCAATGAAGATTTATCCAACTATTATATATAGAGAGAGAGAGACTTACAGATAGCCTAAGAGGTTGTAAGAAAAAGGAAGAGTTTCGGCTTGTTTATCTTGATGAAGCAAGACCATCATAAAAGTGCGGTACTGGGACATGCATGACAAGTGTTGGGTAATGAAATTCAGAAACAAACATGGCAAACATAAAGATAAATGTAAATGAAGAGAGAGAAGTAGTTCTACAATGGCACTGCATTCAAGACGTTGAAAACCCCCAACCGAACCATTTCAGATAAGTAACTCCCCGCTCCCCCAATCAGTAAAATCCGAATGGGAAGAACTCCACCTTCAGTCAAATCAATCCTTATCCATTCTATAATTCGGAAAGCAGCAGTGAATGTGGGTATCAAATATCTTTGGTTCTTCCAGAGCAAGCATTAAATTCAATCTAAAGCAATCAAAAAGGCCAACTCCTAGCTGTAACAGGAGGCCATGGAACTCAATCAAAAAAAGGAAAGATTTTAAACATTGACCAGCAAATGAGTTTGGATTCAACTCTCTATTTGTTCATCAGTAACTTGGGATTAACTTTAAATGGTTGGAATTAAAGTTTGTAAAAGAGAGATGTCAATTTCTTTTACCAGAAAACAAGGCCAGCTTCAAGACTAAATACCGTGAATCTTTGGATGGATTATTCATTATTAGAACGTGAAAAGTGACATGCAATTATCGTTCTTCATCAACTTTTCACTATATTTGTTTCTATTACCTACTAATATGGTAAATTTAGAGGTTAACTTTCTTCCCGAATGCATGATTAGCCTGCGTCTAGTCATGCAAAGTTTGAGACTTCAAATTGGAATCTAACTCTTATGCAGAATTAACACTCTAATAATTGTAATCTTCTTGATGATTTTCACTTGTTTACTTGAGTGGTTTTGTTGAATGATTTTCTAATCCAGAAGCAAAGTGGAGGAAAACATCACGAATGCACTAGAAATCGAGCTAATTATGCTAATATTTGAAGAACATGTATAAGGGGGTATGGTCTTATTAAATAAGAATTACCACAAGTTTGATTGGAAAAATAGCCTAACAGTCACATTAACAGGAAGGAACGAAAGAATGAATTAATTCCTCTTTTCTACTGTCTGGATTCTCAACCCTCAATGATGAATGACAATGGAAAGTGAAGGGATTTTCTCTTGGAGTTTGGAATGGAAACGTGCCAACCCTGATTAATACAGATGTCAAATGGCTTGTTCAAAGCACAAATTCTGATATGCGAACAACAATTTGTAGCCACCATTAGCCCGCAGGCCTCCAGATTTAGCCATCCTCTCTGTCACAAAAGTGCTTACTTCTCCTTGCCAAATTACCCCCCAAAGCAGGCAAAGTCAACTTGAATATCTTACAGTAGCTTCAATGATGAAGGGAGACCCTTGCAAAATTACCCCCTTCTCCGCCAAATTTCCCCTTTGGCATATTCTATTACCTTGTTTGGCTTAGTCTGTAGCCAAATGAGTTCACCAATAAGAGTAACAATGGGTTAAAATGAAGAAATGCTAACACAAGCTTCCTCACCTCTACAATCAAATAGCAGCTTCAAATCTCTGGCGCAAGAGGACATATTCGTTTCTTTGAAGAACAGATGTCGTCCACATCTAATGGTGAATACGACCATCACTTTTATTCATTCCAAACTAAAGTAGACCATTGTGATTTGAGCGGTAATGCAAAGTATTACATACTCTGCGTTAGGAGAATGTCATTCTCCTTTAAATCTGTCTCACAATATCTGCAAGGGCAGCCCACATGCATGTTTGCGTCCCAGAGTTAGAGTGCATCATGGTGCTTTAACAAATAATAACACAAGGAAACAAGCAACATATGCACCGACTGAAGCATAATTCTGTCCAACTCTTATATCTTGCCCGAATAGGAAGTTTCTATTTGTAAAATGACTTGCTCAAGAACTGGAAAAGTCAATTTGTTGCTAAGACAACGATTCTTTGTCGACTAATGAAGTGACGAGACCTCTTCATCGAGCGTTCAGCAGGTGCTAGAGATCTCAATGGATTGTGTACAAGCAAAAGACTGATTAGACATTCCGAGCACAACAGCATTTGTGCCATCAGAGACTATGTGGTTCTCTGTTACAGATCCAAGCAGAAGGAACCATTGGAGCATGGTATAATAATATGTCATTATTATACGAGTACCAGATATCTACGTTGGCAGAAGGAACCATTCACATTCAAAAGTAAAGCATCAAATGCATGCAAAAGCAGAAATTGAATTCATGCCACTTCAAGGAAAAAACCAATCATTTCTGTTATTGCAAATTCAAGCTCTCACTGAGATCTCCGGCTGGAGTAGAAAGAGGCTGAAGTCAATCACATTTTATGAATTAATGCTACCGGCCTTTCCAGCATTTGAGAAGAACAATAAACATATACGGAAAAGAAACAGAAACAAAGACTGAAAAAGAAAGAAGTTACTTTTGGATTATCTCTTCAAGATCACAAAGATAAGAAATCAAACAGCAAGGGATTGAATCAATGGCAATTCAAAGGCCAAACAGGGGAAAAAAGAAAATAGCCTCACCAACTCAGAAACAACCTCTATACAGAACCATCTATGTTACAGGATATGCAGGTATGGGATATTAGATCAACTTCACCCGATAAAAATCATAATCAACTTCTAAACCCAAATGCAGACCATTTCTTTGACGTCTCTTTCTTTGTCCTTTTAGAATTGGGATCAATGAGATTTTCAAGCGATTTTGCTTTTTTGTTCCGAGACCTGCCTGCTTCTTTCAAGAGTTCAGCAAGACGCTTCTTTTCATCATCAAAATCTGGATTTGCTGTTCCAAGTTTCTCTTCTCTCAATTTCAGAACATACTCCAGTATCTCAATAGCATCTTCAACTCTGCAAGCAAGTATTCAGACACACCATTAAAGCACAAACATTTGAGATGAGAGTCAGAAGTGGAATATAAATTTTACATAGCATTTAGCTCATTTTGAAGCACCAATCAGTCTTCAAGACCACAATGACATATTATTATAACATGCTCCAATAGTTCATCGAAATAGGAGAAATCATTATGCAATCCAGAATTTCCAGAACCTAAGTGCCAACTAAAATCTATTAATCATCCACCAAAATAGATCTCACCGAACACATACAAGGAGTAAGTTGAATTCCCACAGACAAATCAGTATTTCAATTGTAGAATTGAAGCATGCTAAATTTGACAAATCAGTGCAGGAATGCTTTAATTTTCTCATCAATTCGGATTCAGACTAGGTATTGGCTAGCATAGGTCACGGAGACAACTTCAACTTACATATTGTTCTGTTACCAGTTGCAGAAAGACATGAATCACAAAATCAAAGCTAGTCTACCTATTCATTTTACAATCCCAAAGGTGGCCATATGGCATACCAAAGGCTTATCACTTTTCTAGAAGCAAATAACTGGAAGAAATTGAGCACATTCAGATGATTTAATAGGCATACTGTTGTGAAGCATATTTTGATTTTATAAGAAATTTAAGAGACATATAACAGCATTTGACCTACAAAAGTTCTATAGAGTATCCCAAAACAAATGTTACCTTCCCATAGCATCATAAGTTGCTGCAAGATTGCTGTAGACACCAAGGGTATCTTGATGACAGGGGCCACATTCCTGTTCAAGTATCTCTCTTGCTTCTTCAAACAACTCAGCAGCCTCATCAATCCTGAACAGCTGTACACAGGCCAACCCCATTTGGTTTAAGACCACACCAAAAAAGGCTGATTTCCTCTCACCGCTAACTCTAAGTTTTACTATAGCATTCTCAAAAGAGCTCCGTGCTTCTTCATATCGTCCAATCATGTAAAACATTACACCCATCCGTGCTTCTATTCCAGCAATTGTACTTTGCTGCCCTGGCTTGTCCTCTAATAGTTTCATTGCCTTCTGCAATAGTTTCAGTGCTTCCTCAGGTTCATTAAATAATTCGTAGATAGCTGAAATTTCTGTCATCCCACTTGCGATTTCTTCTGCAGTGGTACCCGGAACAGGCTTTGCGTATATTCTCAAAGCATTTTCACAGTACGACCTGGATTCCCGTAGTTTTCCTGTCTTGTAGTATAAGTCAGCAAGTCGAACAAAAACAGAAGCAACTAAGGGATGGTTATCACCCTTAGATGATTTGAAGACAGTCAGAGCTTTCTGGTAAGAGAAGACAGCCTCATCAAAACGAGATAGGGACAAATAGATGTTGCCAATGCTAACATCAATTGCTGCAACCTCATTGTCTTGTCCATTGGCAATCATTGCCATGCTGGCGAGCACAAGATGTTCAAGAGCGGCTTCATAATCTCCTTTAGCTTCACATATAAGTGCCATCAGCCTACGATCAGCAGCTTCTTCAAGAGATGCAGGTGGGCTGTGCACACGGTGAATTTCAAGGGTTTTCTTGCACAGATCTTCAGCTTCATCAAATTGCATTGCTTGAACATGGGCCTCAGCTAAGTATCTGTCAAATGAGAATACAAATCTTAAGCACCTCAAAAAATTGTCATCACATCATCAAATGCTAAAGCCAAGTAGCATCTATGCCATGCTGCCTTCAAAATGTGATTGTAACGGAAAAAACACTTGCAGGCAATTGATGCATTTGCACTTGAGAGAAAATATTTGCAGAAAGCTGATGCTGTACCAATTTATAGTCTAATTTCTCACATTAAGAATCTTTGTGTAAGATGTGCAACATACATGCCTCTTTAGTTACACCAGGAGGCATACTTACTGGACCTGTTATTAATTTTTGGGATTAAAAAATAATACGTATTCTATTTTTACTGTGACCATCTGAAACTTGAGATTCTGTTTGCTATATATCTTATTCTAAACTGCTTATTTGGCCTCATAAAAGAGTCGGCACCCGTTAAACAGTCACTAGTTTTATTCACCACACAAGCATCATAAATAACACATCTTCTTCAAATTCCTAGTAATTGCAAAATGTTAGACTTTCATTTCAAAACCCCACAAACCAAATGAATAGCCAAACCATGAGCAAATTGAACACTGCCACTGAGTTTGACATTAGGAAAATGTCAATTCCAGATAGAAGACATTTCAAACATTAAATGAATAGCCAAACCGCGTACAAAGTGCATATTGAATCCATCTTCGTATTGCTATAGCGAATTGTCAATGCAAAGACTTCTGCATATAAAATCAACGCAATAATGCCAGAATGATGTGCATGTAATTCCAAAAAATGTGCATACATCAGTCGCCATAGTTGAACTTGTAATCAGATATCACGTTCTCTCAACCAAGTGGCAGAAAAACTTGCAAACATCACATAACCAAATCGTATTTCAAGAAAAGTAACATACTTTACAAAAGATATTAGAAAATGAGGTAAAAATTTACCGGCAAGTCTCAGCAACCCTCGGATCCGTATCTCCTAAAGCCTCCATCTGTATCTTCAATCCATCTTTATAACACTCAATTGACCGATCCAGCTGTCCGAGCATTGAATGTGTGTCACCGAGCTGCATATACCCCGAAAATGCAGCCAGAGCGTGATCTGCACCTCTTGGAACGTCCGGAACCGAAATGGCCCTTTCCAACACCGGAATCGCCTCCTCAAACCTCCCTAAACTGCAATAAATCGCAGCCACAACATGCAAACTCATAGCCAAATCCAAGCTCGGCTCACCCTCAACCGCGCACTTCTCAAACGACTTGGCAGCCCGAAGAGCGTAATCCAAGGCCTTGTTAGGCCCCTCACCGGAAGCTATAGTATCTCGAGCAAGCTTCAACAAAAATGGCCCGAGATCGGGATTATCCAGCGACGACTCGTCCATAAGAAGCTTCTCAGGAGGTGATTTCTTCTTTCCGGAGCTCCGATCCGGCGACGGCTTGGCCCGTGAAGTCGACGGCGAAGGCGAGGGAGGTCGACGCTGAGCTGGCGAGTTGGTCTTAAAGTTAACCGGTTCGGATCTCTCCGATCCGGCTCTATTCTGGCTATGATTCTCATCCGGTACTGTGATCCTCAACGGCGCAGCCTCGGGTGGCGTTTTAACCGAAACTAACCCCGGCATTGTGAAAACCGAAAATTCTTCAGAAGCTAAGCTCGAAGTAAATGCAATTAACCAAACAAACAACACCTCTGCCTCACTCTCCTTTTATATAGCAGTAATTAACAATAAAATTAAGTAGGATTAAGAGCAAATTAATTAGAAGGATTAAAACAGGTCACCATTTCCGGTGGTTGCGACTGAAGCAGACTGAGAGAGGGAGGAGGGTGGTGGTGGGTGGTCACTGGTCAGGGAGTGGAGGAGAAGAATCCGGGCAGGCTGGATTTAGATGCGCCCAGGTAAAAGGTAGGGACCAGGGAGAGGTGTGTGGGGTAGGTTGATGACGTGGAGTTATTATTTGGCTGTGGTCGGGTGGGGTAGCCAATTAGGTGGCGACAAGTAATCTATAAAAAACAGTTTTCGGACAATTATTTTATTGGGATTTGTGGGTTGAGACTTGAGAGAGGACCATGATAAGGTATGATTAGACGGATTAAGTGTGACACCTTTCGTGGGAAGAGTGCAAGCTCTGAGAGGCGTTGGATTTTGTGAAGTGGATGAAATTCGTAATCCAACAGCTCCACGTAGTGAGGAGGGAAGTCAAACGCACATGCCCCGCCGGTAAGAAGTATCTTCCCTTCTCTTATTTTTAATACATTTAAATAAAGTTGTTTTAAAAAGAATCTCTTAAAAATTTAAATAGAGTTATTTAAAAAAATATATATATAAAGTCATCTTATTTTTAAGAATCTTAATAGATGTGAAATTAAGTCAAACGATTTATATTATGGAGCAAAAATAATATAATTTTAATATTTATAATGTTTTATAAAGGAAAAGATTAATTTATGTTTGTTGAAAATTTTTAGATTATCTTAAAAGAAATTTTTTTAAATTTTAATTTAAAATAATATTATCAATTTAAATAATTTTCGTTTCTCAATAATTATTTATTAAGAATTATTTATTACGCACAATACATTATAGAGTATTTTCTCTATTTCAAATTATCAATCTATTTTCTAACTTAATTTTTGTCTCAAATTATCTGTCCCTTTAAAAAATCAAGATTTAATATTTTAAATTTACTCATATTTAATAGGATTCTATTTCCCAAACATATTAAAATATTACCCAAAAACTCATTTTATGAGTTATGATACTCATGCTCGTATCGTTAAATATCAATAGTAAGTTGGAAAGAGAATTAAATATTCATTAATATTTTGATCTATTTTTTAACAAGAATTAAATATTTAGGAAAGAGAAAAAATTTAAAATTATATCAAAGTTTTGGAGTTTGTGTACTTCTTAATACTCCCTCTATCTATAAATAATTAACATAATTGTAAAAACTATGCATATTAAGGAATTGTAGAATTTTATAGTAGAAATTATTAAAATATCTATTATACATTTTGGAGTGTTTTTATTGTCTTTCTTACGTCATTAATTTAAATCTTATCACTCTAATAATTATATATGTCTCCCTTCTCACCTACGTCGTTTGTCTCTCTCTTCCAACTCTTTGTTTTAAAATATTCTTTTTACTCATATCATATGAGTTATATTTTGGTGATAAATCATATTTATTTTGTAAAATAATTTGATATATATATATATATATATATATATATTTATAAGACTCTTGTTGTGACACGTGATAATATTTATTATTGATACATCGCACCATTGAATTCCAAATAAAAATTATTTTTTTAAAATATGAAAGTAAGATGAAAATGAATTTAAATAAAATTATTTTAATACGAACCAACAATATTATTTTCTTCAACCTCTAAGATTTTTACTTTTTTTAGTTAGTTTCGTACTTATCATATTTTTTAACATTTATTCCCTTAGGAAGCGAATTCTCTCAATTCCGACATTCAGAGTTCGATTGGCCGCCACCAATGCTTCCAACATCTCCATGGCTTCGTCTAATAATTAGAAGGATTTCGCCAAGAAAAAGAGGGTAATTTGTTTTATTTTAGTCACTATTATTATTATTATTATTTTTTTATATTTTTTTTGGGCATAAGCGATCTGTGGGAATGTGTTTATTCTGTGAATATCTGTGTGCATGTGCATGGAAGTGATTTTTGAGAGTTTGGATGAATTTTTTGTTTAGGTTAGTTTCGGATTAATTTTCAAATGCAATTGATTAATTTGGGCTGATTTTCTGATTAATTTTATTTGGAATTTATCAGATTGTTAGGATAAGGCTTTTGAAATGAGATGGAGTGGTACTGTGCTATGATTGACTCATTTTAGGTGTATTTTTTATTTGATTGTGTAATCTGCTTTGACTGTTATATGAACACACACACACATATATATATATATATATATATATATATATTATATATATATATATTAAATATTTGTTATTTTAATTAGTGATTTTGAATTTGGATTGTGTTTGAGGAATTTTTTTTTGAATTTTAAAGGGTGTTTCTTGACGAAACTTTTAAACCTTCGAGTGAATATGTATAATTATTTAATAATTTTTGGAAAATTTTAGGTAAACAGTCGATCAGATTGAAGTAGTGTAAGTAATGTTAATAGAATCGGATATCAAATCGAAAGATCTATTAGTTCACGGTTAAATAGTTCAATTGCAATTGAATCACAATTGAACCGTAATTGAATCGATAATATTATCATTTATATATTAAAAATATAATTATTTTAAATAATAAGATTGATCAATAATATAATGTAATTCAAATCCATAAAAGTATAAATAACGAAATAAGGAGAAATTTATAGTATTTTCTCCATTACTATAGATTATTTAGTCCTTCTATGTAACTTATTTCTTTCCTATGAATACATTATTTTATCTAACAAAAAAAAAGAAAGAGAAAGTACGATTCAACACGATCTGACCAATCAGTTTAACGATTTTTCGATTGGACTGACCGGTTCAATCTGGTATAAAAAAAATAAAATGATTTAAAAAAAAAAGGTTTAAAGTATGAGCTCGAATTGGTTTGAAGACGAATTTACTATCTAACCAACTAGTCCGATCTAATCCAAAAATCATTGAGTGCAAGCTTGATTCACGTCGCGAGCAGTGGCTTTCTCAAGATTTATTAATTGCATGACGGTTCTGAGGATGTTTCTTGGTCCAATTAATGTTTCTTGGTCAAATAAGAAGGATGTCCAATTGAAAGTGAAGGAGGGATACAATAAATTTAGAATATGTTTTTGCTAACAAATCATGAATGTTTGACTAAGTCTTGATAAAGTTTTGTGGTAGCTAGAAATGCTGTGCTCACACATAGTATCTGGATAAGTTTTCTGATAATTAAAAGTAATCATAACTTTTTGTATTTATTTGAGAAGGAAATATCCAATTTTGTTAATTAATTTCTAGATGTATCTTCTTCTTAGGCATTAAGGTTTTTCTGGAATCCCCTTAAACGTCATTTTTATATCAACATTTTAATACATTTTTCATCCATGTGTATAGAGAAGTCTTTATTCTTGCCTCATTCCTAAAAGAGAGAAATGTGAAATTTTTATGTTATCTTTTACCCAATTTGAAAAACTTCTGTCGTCACCGGAGCTTGATTGGCTTCAAATGTTTGCAATGAGAGTAATTTACATAAAAGAAAGAAGTGAATGGACCAAACTATGTACTTTGCAAGGTTAATTCTTTGGTACAAGATAACCTTACAATTTAGATCGAACATGTTGAGAATTGTCTCCATCAATTATTCAATTTATTTTTTGGAAGAGGTGGTAATTAAATGAAATAATCAAGGGATTTTAAGTTATGGAAGAATTTTTGAGTTGTTTGCTGATTCCTTGAGTTCAATTTACAAAAAAGTATATCAATGCGGTTATTTTCATATGGCGGCGTTGAAATATTATTTGAATGAAAGATATCTGAATTATTAAATTTATTTGTTGGTAACATGCAACTTTGAATTTAAATTATATATTACTCTCGTCATCCTTTTTTATATGTGCATTTTAATCGATTCACAAGTTTTAAGAAAAATAAGGTTTTTTAATTAATTAATTAATATTTTTTATTTACCCTCAAAGAAAATCTCTTTTTATTAAGGAGTAATTAAATTCTAAAGTTTTATATGTTGTAAGTATATTTAATTTATTTTAATTTCTCACTACAAGTGCTAAAGTATTCACTGTATTAAAGATGTGTATTTATGAAAAAATAGCAATTAATATAATTTTAGTTTGCTAATGAAACAGATAAATTGGAACAAAAATCTTAATTTTAATGGACAGATAAAAGAGAATTGAATGAGTACTATCTATAAGTATTTAATAAGCTTTTGAGAAATCGTAAAGTTATAAGTAATTAAGTGCCTCGTACATCGCATGAGCATCAAACTAGTTAAATAAATAAAATCAAACGTCGAATAATAAAATAAAGTCAAGATAATATATGTAAAGTTAATAAAATTTTATGTATTTATTAGACTTAGATAATATGTATTTTAACAAATCGATTATAATTGCATATATTATCTTGATAAATAGATTAAGAGATTATACATGATGTTACGCATCTTGATAAATTGATTACAAAGATGTCTTTACTTACATTTTTCATGTGTAAAGTTAATAGAATTTTATGTATAAATTATATAAGATAACAATATTTTAACAAATTGATTATAACTACATAAATCATCGTAATAAATGGATGAAGGGATTATATGAGATGACTGGCATCTTGACAGATTGATTACAAAGACATCTTCACTTATTTATTTTCATGTGTAAAGTTAATAAAATTTTGTGTATTAATTACACGAAATAACTCGCATTTTACAAATAGATAATAACTATATAAAATCATCTTGATAAATGAATGAAAAGATTATATATGATAATACTTGTCTTCATAGATCTATCAAAAAGATATCTTTAGTTAAAATTTTCATGCACAAAGTTAATAATACTATATGTATTAATTACACGAGATAATAAGTATTTTAACACATCGATTATAAATACATAAAATTATTTTAATAAATGGATGAAGAGGTTGTAAATTCTCTTATATTGACATCTATAATTGCCCTTCCATGCCTAAAGCTAGTAGAATGTGGGTTGTTGAGCAACAAAAATTAACAATTAGCAAAGAATTATATGTGAACCTTAACCGATTCAAAGCTTATTCATAATTAATCTCAAACCTTAAACTAATACACAAACCGTACACATAATATAATACCACATGTCCGGAAGGGCCACATTACATTACGTGTATGTATATATAAAATCGCCTATCACCAGTGGAGTCTGAAGAACTCCATTGCCGTTGGGTTTTATTCTTAACTTAATTTTTTCTAGTTCTTGAAGCAGCTGGTATTGGAAGCCGTATTCCTTGATCATGAGTTGTTTAAGGAATAGTGGCACTCTTGACCATTGGTCTTCCTTTCCCAGGATCATGTGCAGGGTTGGGTGTGGCCTCGTGGTAATCAAGAATCGCATCAAGACTTGCCAGCTTCCTTACCTGCAAACCGCTAATTAGTCAATAATTCTTGCCAAATCTAGATAGAGATACGCATTCATCAAGTTTCTCATCCTCCATATTAGTTAATTACAAGTATTTACAACCCCAGCTATGGTATTATTACCATATAGAGTTTTGTGTCTGTGTGGGCAGATGAGAGACCTGCAGAAGTAGAAATTTGAGCACGCACCACTGGGCTATAGAGAGAGGGGAGACTACTTGTATGTATAGTTCATATATGTGTCAAGAAGTAACACCAACACCGATCAGCACATTAATATCTTTAAGGTTGGCAATACATGCATGCATGTATTAAAGACGGGTACCTTGAAATGTGGGTTGATAAGATTTGCAGCAGCTTCTTGGTAGCCATTGTTGCCTGTAGAAGAGAGAACAGATCAATCTTGCAGGGTTTTCAGAGCACAAGTACTCAGAGAATAACGAGCACCCAGGAAGGCTGGGGATGGGGGGTGGGGGAAGAGAGAAGTCGTGAAGAGTTTGAATTGTGCAAGCAATAAAAAACAATTTGAAATGGGCTGACTTACATGAAAATGTGCAGACAAGGAGGAGGAGGATGGCTAAGGTCTTCATCCCCGGAGGAGCCATATCTAATAGTAAGTAGTCTTGCGGTCTGATCTTGAGAGTTAAGAGCCTTGTGAGTTGAGTTGAAGCTTCAGGGAAGATGGGTGTGCAGTCCTTTTTATTGTGATGAGCAGTGGGAGGGTGTGGTGCCGTTCACATTCACGGATCACTCGATATCATTTTGAATGATTCTGAATCGCAATTCACACCTTAAAAGTCAACTCTAGCATGTCTTCTTGTGCAGCAAAATACTTTGTCATCCTCGATAGTAATGTACGTAGCTGCTTCTCCTCTCTCTTGTCCGACGTGATTCGTCATTTATCTCCTTCTTACAACGGATAGAAATAGCAACCGCTGCCTTTTAAGTGTGCACTGACGGATTCATCATTTATCATTTATGTTCTTGTTTACTTCTTTAACTCGAGTTCCTTCTTAGAATTTTGGTACTCAACTACTAGTACAAGGTGTTAGGTAGGGGGAAGGCCGGAAGGGAACCAATTTATAAGACAAAAATTCAAGCAATGAATGCTAGCAGAACTCACTTTTATTCCTTTTGCTAGAAATATTTTGCATAATCCAACTCCTGAATAAACCATAAGTTTTGCTGTTTAAGGGCACACAAGGGTAATTTCATGTATAGTGATGTCAAAGAGAGAAACATAGGGCAGCAACTTTTTGCATCAAAGTTATTAGAGGGCCCTATCACTAAGTTTTGTTAGGTTTTCAACCACATTCCACAATGCGCTGAAATTCAACATCAAAGTGATAAAAGGAGCAACGAAAGAGATGATGTCTTGTTAGGTTTTCAACCACAACAGTGCATGAACCAATTGTCCGTAAAGATGATTTTGTATCTATAATAAATTAATGGAATTTTAATGATACCTTATTAATAATAAATTGTAACTTTGTTATGAATTTTTAATAGTGTTAAAATAAAATTTACACAATAAATTTCTAATTATTATTTGTACAAGAATTTTTTCAAACTTCTTTTATTTCTTTTCTCTCTTAATTTTCTCTGATAATTCTTTCACAATTGGTATATCTCTCAAGTTTGGAGAAGAGTTCTATTTATAGAGCTTTTATTAGTGAAATACATCATTTTTCACTAATATGCATTAGTGGTGTCCCCACTAACTCTTAACGGTGGACATCCATATTTACAATTAGTGAAATTTTCACTAATGGAATTGGTGGAGCTTCCACTAATTCTAACATATTCACAACACTCCCCTTTGGATGTCCATTACATAAAGAATATGTTTCGTTAAAACCTTATTAGATAAAAATCCAGTGAAAAAAAAATCTAGTAAAGAAAAAAAATATATTATTCTATATGTTTGTTTATTACTCCCCCAATGAGATGATTTATTTAAATCTTTTAACCAACGCATATCGATTTTATATCTCAACTTCTCAAATGTTGCAGTCGGTAAAGTCTTCGTGAAAATATTTGTGAAGTTGTCACGTGACCGAATTTGTAGCACATCGATTTTACCTTTCTTCTTAAGTTCATGAGTAAAGAAGAATTTTGGTGAAATATGTTTTGTCCGATCTCCTTTAATATATCCTCCTCGTAATTGAGTTATGCACGCTGCATTGTCTTCATAAAGAGGAGTTAGAATATCTCTTATAGATGATAATCTACAAATTTCTCAAATATAATGAATCATTGATCTTAACTATACACATTCTCGACTTGCTTCATTAATGGCTATAATTTCAGTATGATTTGAAGAAGTAGCTGCTATAGATTGTTTGGTAAAACGTTATGATATAACAGTATTTTTATATTTAAATAGATAGCCCATTTGAGAACGTGTTTTATGTAGATTAAATAAATAACCAGCATCTGCATAACCTATCAATATTGGGTTGATTTTATTTGAATAAAATAATCCAAGATCAATTGTACCTTGAAGATATTGAATGACTTGTTTAATTCCATTCCAATGTCGTCGTGTTAGTAAAGAATTAAATCTTGTTAATAAATTAACAGTAAAGGCAATATCAGATCGTATATTATTAGTAAAATATATCAATACACCAATTGCACTGAAATATGGTACTTCAAGATCAATGAATTTTTCATCATTTTCTTGAAGTCGAAAAGGATCTTTATTTACATTTAATGATCGGACGATTATTGGAATACTCAATGGATGTGCTTTATCCATGTAAAATCTTTTTAGAACTTTTGTTGTATATGTTGATTGATAAATAAATGTTCTACTTTTCAAATATTCAATTTGTAAACTAAGATAAAATTTAGTTTTTCCAAAATCCTTGATTTCGAATTCTTTTTTAGATAATTTATTATTTTTTGGAGCTCTTTTAGAGTTTTAATAAGATTAATATCATCAACATATATAGTTAATATTACAAATTTAGAATCAGATTTTTTAATTAAAACACATGGACATACTTGGTCATTTTTAAATCCCGCTTTCAATAAATATTCACTAAGACGATTGAACCATATGCGTCTAAATTGTTTCAAGCCATATAATGATTTCTGCAATTTGATGGAATAATTTTCATGAAGATAATGTTTATATGCTTCGGACATGCGAAATCCTACGGGAATTTTCATGTAAATATCATTTTTTAAATTTTCATATAAGTAAGTAGTGACAACATCTAATAGGCGTATATCTATCTTTTCATGTATTGTTAAACTGATAAGATATTGGAGTATAATAGTATCAACAATAGGTGAATAAGTTTCATTATAATTAATACCTAATCTTTGTGAAAAATCTTGGGTTTCGCACAAATATCTATTTGTAGCCAACAGGTTTTACACTTTCCAGTATTTGGACTGTAGGTTCAAAACCTTCACGTTTTGTCAGTGTATTTAACTCCGATTGAATCGCATCTTTCCATTGTAGCCAATCTTTTCTATGTCGACATTCATCAACTGATATTGATTCAAGATTATTATTATCCTGTGTAACATTAAGAGATATATTGTATGCAAACATATTATCAATAATTTTTTCTATTTGATTCTGACTTCTATCAGAAGTGGTAGAAGTGGTATAATTGATGAAAATTTCAATATTACTTTCATCAACTTCTGATTCTTTATCACCAGTTCTCTTTTGATCTTTATCATTTTTTTCTTCAATATGATCATTTGAATCATTTAATCTTCTTTTCTTTCGAGGATTTTTATCTTTAGAACCAAGAGGCCAACCATGCTTCTGGCGTACTTTTGACTCAACAGTTATACGTATAATCTTTTGTTCTGTTGAAATTTCAATTTGGAGCATTTATAACTGAAATATGCGATTTTGTTGCTCTTCTGGAGTCAACAAAAACATTTGACATTTGATTTGCAATGCTTTGCAAATGAATTATCTTTTGAACTTCAAATTCACACACGCTTGTGCGCGGATCAAGATAATTTAATGATGTTGTCCAAGTAAGATCTTTTTTATACTATTTATGTTCTCCCCCTAATTTAGGGAATAATAATTTATCAAATTGACAATTAGCAAATCTTGTTGTGAATATATCTCCTATCAGGGGTTCAACATACCTGATAATAGAGGGAGAATCATATCCAACGTATATCTCCTTTCTTCTTTGAGGATCCATCTTTGTACGTTAATTTAGTGCAATTGGAACATATACAGCACATCCAAAAATTCTTAAATGAACAATATTTGATTTTGAACCAAAAGTCAATTGCAAATGAGAGAATTTATGATAACTAATTAGCTTTATATGTACAAGTGTTGCAGGATATAAAATAGCATGTCTCCAGACAGATGTTGGGAGATTTATTTTAATTAATAATGGTCTAATAATTAATTATAATTTTTTAATAAAAGATTTAGCAAGACCATTTTGTGTATGAACATGAGTTACAGGATGTTCAACATTAATCCCCATTGACATGCAATATGCATCAAAAGTATGTGATAAAAATTCACCAATATTATCCAAATGGATATTTTTAATTTGATGGTTAGGAAATTGTACTCGTAATTTAATTATTTGAGCAAGTAATCTCGCAAACGCCAAATTACGAGTAGATAATAAACATGTATGTGGCCATCGGGACGATACATCAATTAAGATCATAAAATATCTAAACGGTCCATATGGTGAATGAATAGGTCCACAAATGTCTCCGTAAATCCGTTCAAAAAATGTAGGATTTTCAACTCCTACTTTTACTGGTGATGATTTAATAATTAATTTTCCTAAGGAACATACAATATATGAGAATTTTTCTAATGTCAATATTTATTTTATTTTTTAATGGATGACCATGTGTATTCTCAATTATTCTTCTCATTATGGTAGATCCCGAATGACCCAACCGGTCATGTCAAATGCTAAAAGTAGTAGGATTAGTAAACTTCTGATTTACTAGATGATGAATTTTAATTGTACGTATTTTTGTAAAATATAGGTCAGTAGAAAAAGACAATAATTTTTCTAATACAAATTTCTTACCCAAATTAATTTGAGCAATATAAAGATACTCAAAACCATTTTTCTCATTTGTTTCAACATGATACTCATTTCTGCGAATATCTTTAAAATTTAATAAATTTTTTCTAGATTTTGAGGAAAATAGTGCCTTATTAATAGTAATTATTGTTCCTTCAGGTAACAATACACTAGCTCTTTCGGAGTTTTCAATCACATTTGTACTACCGTTTATAATATAAATATTTATTTCTCTCATTTTGAGATAAAAAAATATTTCTCATTTTTTAGTATGGTGTGTGTAGTTTTACTATTAATAATATACACACCATCATTAACAATGAATAAAAAAAATATATACAAATGTAAATATTATTAGAATATAATGAAAATTCAAAAATATTAGGGTGAGGTATTAGTTCTTTTAGATACTGCCATCACCAATTAAATAGTTTATCATACCGTCTGGGTTTCAAAAAAATTAGATATATTCATATGAGTAATATTAATATTAAGATATTCTAAATCAATATCATCATCATCAGCATCATTCACTAGATGTTGAGAAAAATTTGTTTCAACATTTTTATTTTTATTTTTCAGTGAAACTTGATATTACTCCACTAAATGCTTGACCGTACGACAGTTACGTAACCAATAACCTTTCATGTTACATTTATAACACTTATTCTCATAATTTTCTTCCATTTCTTTTTTTTTTCTCTTATTATCTTTTTTGTTCTACTTTAGGTGGTCAGTATTTCTCACAACTTGATTATTACTGTGATAAGAAAAATATCGAGCGTGTCTACGACCATAACCACAACCACGACTACGATTATAACGATAGCTTCTGCTGGAGTCAATAACATTCACTTCTGGGAGTGCTGTTGAACCAGTTGGTCTGGCTTTATGATTTCTCAATAATAACTCATTATTTTTCTCTACAATGAGTAGGGTAGTAATTAAATTTGTAAATTTTGTATATCCTTTTTCTCGATATTGTTGCTGCAGGATAATATTTGAGGCATGAAAGGTTGAGAATGTCTTCTCCAATATATCTTCATCAGTAATTTTTTCTTAGCATAATTTTAGACATATAATTTTATACATCGCGAAACTATATTCATTCACGATTTTAAAATCTTGCAACCTCAGGTACAACTATTCATACCGTGTAGTAGTACGATCATCTTTAGGTGGTCAAATCTTTCTTTTAAATTTATCCACAGGACATATAAATCTTTTTCGATAAGATATTCTATTTTTAAATTTTCGTTGAGATGATAGCGGATAAAAATAAAAACTTTGGCATTTTGTTGTGCAGATGCAATATTGTTTTTTTGAATAGTTTCACTAAGGTCTTCAATATTTAGATACATTTCTACATCGAGAACCTATGACATATAATTTTTTTTCAGAAATATCAAGAATTACAAATTCGAGTTTAGTAAGGTTAGCCATAGGGATCAATAAATGCGTACCTATCTTCTGGCTTTTATAACGGTAGAAACTCGTGCTTTAGTCTTCTGGCTTTTATAACGGTAGAAACTCGTGTTTTAATCTTCTAATTTTTGTAACGGCAGAAACTCATACTGATAACGTATTATGAAATTTTGGCAGTATTAGAATAAAGTCTATACAATAAATCTTTAACTATTATTTGCACAATAATTTCTTCAAACTTTTTTTTCTTGCACAATTTTCTCTAACAATTAGTATATCTTTTAAGTTTGAAAAAAAAAAACTCTATTTATAGAGTTCTTATTAGTGAAATTTATCATCTTCTATTAATATGTATTAATGATGTCTCCGCTAATTCTTAATAATGAATATCTATATCCGAGTTAATGAAACTTCTACTAATGAAATTAGTGAAGTTTCTACTCATTCTAACATATTCATAACAAAATTAGATATTTTATAATTAAAAAGTTGTGATTGATCGTATTTGGATAATTACTGTAATAAACTACGCTTTCGTCCTCTTTTTCAACGTGGGTTGCACTGTTTATTATGTTGCTCAAGCCATCATGCCCATTTTGTGTGTCTCTGAGTTTTCCCTATCATCATTTTAGCATTGTACTGTGTCTACTTAGCTTGTAGCATGGTCTAGGCCGAGTCACTTCACAGACATAGGCACTGAAGGGAATTACGAGTTACAACCATCATGATATATTGGTTGGTGGAAATAGCATGATAAATACCAGACAGCCACTTATCTCCTTAAGTTGACTTTGGATACAATGGCTGTGGAATTGGCATATTGCCCTTCCTTTTTATGAGCCTCCCACTGTATTGCCTTTAGTATTCTCTGAGTCATCTTGACGAAGACAAGAAACAGTAACTGCAACGGCTTTGGTTACTTTTTTTACAGTCTCCCAACCACCACTTCTGGTTAAACTTCTGTAATGATGGCACCCTTTTAACTAGTATGCAAATTTTCGCCAGAACAAAAGTGTAATGGTTTTACTTTATGCACTACCTTTGACATCAATCTAACAATGTAACTGAGGAACAATGAGCCTAGGCCCTTTACCTGGTGTGACCATAGCAACATTGTGCCAAACCTCTTGACCTGAAAATATAAACAATGCAAGCTTTGTTCAAGAACTGAAAAAGAGCCTTTGAAGGGTAAGTGGGACTGTCAAATGGCTACTCCTGTGATAAAAGATTTCCATGTATGGAAGAAAGAAGGGCAAAGCCAGTCATAAATCATAGTGTGAAAAAGGAAAGGAGAAACTATTACAATGTCAACTAACAGACTATATACCAGTAATTTGCCATCAAGCCAACCATTCTCAAAACATTAGGAAGGCACTCTCGTATGATAAGGAAATCACCAAGAAATAAAAAGTGAGGCATTACTACACCATTCAGAACAATGCATTAGAAGCCACAATTAGGTATAAACATCATCCGCCGGCAGTTGTGAAATTTGTCATTAGAAATGTGTACATGAGATGAAGCACTCTGTCATGCGAAAGCAGCTCCAGAACTAGCAGCAGATGGCGAAGACTGGACAACATCATCTCCACCAGAATCCAGTTTTGTTCGAAAAGAATTGAAATTTGATATTTGTCTCACAAAACTGGTAAAACTAGAAAAATTTTGTGTGTCAAAGAGATCTTTGTCCAATCTATTAAAATTGAAAGAAAAAGATGATTTTTCCAGACCATCTGAGCAGAATCTTGACATCTTCAACACCTGTTGAAATGATTTCTCATCCAAATTAGTTCCTGAATTTTCTCCCTCCACGGGAACATAACAATCCCTTGCAGCAAGTATGAGTTGTCTAAGGAGTCCTTCAGGACTACTGAATCTATGCAGCTTCTGTTCTTCCGAATCTTTCATTTCAAAACATGAACAACACATGGTAAAACCATACCTACCAAACATGCAAGCAATAGGCAGGTAGCCATTTCTCATTAAGGTATTATAGTAACCGGCTGTTAATTCTGATGGATGAGATACAGTGCCATAGTGCCAGAAAAACCCAGCCACTTTTCCTGACATAGTGACTTCAGTACCACGGAAAATGGATTCTGCTTCCCTGCAGATTCTTTCCCCGTGCAGAATCAGCAAGCCTGAGTACCACTCAAGGAAGAACTGTCCATATGGGGTATTCCAAGAACCATCACTCTTGAAAAATTCGGTCCTCTCAGGATCATGTGTTGTACTGAAAGCCCCAATAGGGCCACCATTTCCCCACTGAGGCATTCCCCTCTCCCTGGCACAAGCATTTAAAGATGCTAGCATGTACTGGAATTTTGAAAGAAGAAAACATTCAGATTAGGAGAAATTTTGAATGTCAAGAGTGGAAAGACATTAATTAACAACCTTAATCAAAACTGCCATTTACTTACCTTGTCATAGCATTGGAATTCTCCAAGTTCATGAGCACCTGAAACCCAAGTTAGCTTTTGGGAAGGGCAGGAAGGATACCTTAATTCACCTGCAGGACCCATGCCAACTTGAATTCCCTGCAGCGGAACAAGTAGCACCATGAAAACCAAAACACATATCATGCTATCAGAATATGAAGACACATCAGTGCACCAATCATACAGTTATTACACCACCAAGGAACTGTCTGAATGTGTCTCTGAAGTTCCTCATGAAATCAGCATATGCTTGGATTGGTGATCTTCCACAAAGAACAGGTAGATTGTCACATCCCAGGGAAATGTATTCCTTATTCCTTCTTCCAAATCTGTCAGAATATGCTAATCCTTGATCTTTCTCCATTTCTTCGAGCACCCATTGAGGAAGAGGAATCCTAAAAAGATAAAAGAGTTAAGGAGAACAACTGGACTTTAAAAAAAAAAAAAAAAAAAAGAGTCAAGGAGAATAACAGTGCTCAATGGTTTAAATTTCAGGTTATTGAAAGAAAAACTATAAAGCCTCTTAAAAATCATTATTTTCAAACTCTGTTTCCCTAGAAATATGCAATTAATTTACATATATTAGATCTTTTTTCCCCCTAGCATGCCTTGTGCTGATATATTTCTTTGCTCTTGGTGTATGGCAGAAGTTCTAAAATCGACATATGGCTGGACCTACAAAGAAAAATAACTTTCTAAGGATTTAAGTGCGGTCAGCCTCCTGGTGCTGTAAGCTTATTGCATGATTATGTAAACAAATTATAAGCTATTTAGGTTAATCAATTCAAGCTTCTCTATTTCTACATTTCAATAGCTATTTCCATAAGCTTTTATGATCTACTTAGATTAATCAATACAAGTATTTCTTTCATTTGAATAACTATTTCCATGAGCTTGGTGCATCAATAACAACATACACACTTGAAAACTACATGGACTTGCTTTTATATCCACAAACATCGCTTTCTGAGAAATTGGACTTTCATTAACACAACATATAGGGAGTTAAAAATACAGGATAGGCAATACAACATCACACCAACAGCCCACTTTCTATACTTCAACTTCCACACACCTCAGACTATTCAGTAACATGGCTATTATTTTACGATAGATTGATCTAACTGGTTTCTCACTTGCATTAGATATTTCTCCAGTTTTCGTATCTCAGATATAGAAAACTAAAGAGGTGAAAAAACAATGAAATGAGAAAGGTATGAGGCGAGGAACCAGACACCAAAGTTTAGATTTTTGTCTTCTTTAATTAGAAATTCACATTTTTTCTCTTCTAGAAGCTTATAATTTGAAACTTCAAAGTGATGATCCATTTTCATATCCGTAAAAACACAAACTAAATTAGTGAAAGGAAGGAGTGATTCCCCCTTAGAAATACAGAGTGTTGGGTGAAGTATGAGAGAAGAAGTGAAACTTCAAAGTGATGATCCATTTTCATATCTTTGAAAACATAATCTAAATTAAAAAGTATAGAACATAAATTACAGGAATTAATGTGTTAAAAAAAATTGAAAATTGCATCACAGACATCAATCTATACTCTATAGACTGAAATTTACTCAAAGGATACTAGATATTAAGTTGCCTAGTACTAAATGGAAAGGCAGTAGTAAATCTAACATCATTGAACACTGCCCATGTTTAACACTACAATTTTACTAAAGAGATCCAATCACTTGAGCAAGAAAACAAATATAGTAAGCACGGTACAAATTCATGATATGCTGAATAATTCAAATATAAGCTCAAATTCCATGACAACACAGTGATACCCTATAGTGTTGAGGAAAGACAATTGGCTGCATGTTTTACACAAACAGATCAGAGTAATGTTGATAAGAAATAGTATACAAAGGGCAATGAAAGACAATGTCCAATAAATGCCATTAGTTGGATCAAAAGTTGTCTGCTTATTTGATTTCATTTTTATTTTTTTCAACAAGACAAGTCAAGTGGCATTTTGTGCACTTCATTTCAAGAGTCCAGGAATCAATGCCAGCCACCAGGGCATGATAGAGAGGAAAGTGAGAATTCTCCATAAGAGAGAGTAGCATCTTCACTAGCAGTCAAAACACCTCAACATCACAAACTGGAAACAAACACTTGAAAATGGATGAAATTTTATGAATAAGATCTGAGATCCTCTATAAATATTATGGTGTATTCCCTTCAAAGATCTTTCCCAACCAAATAACACCAGGCACTCTCCTATTATTTTCATATTTTTAGAAGACATACTTATATAGGCAAAGGTTCTCATTTATTGTGTCCAATGCTCTCACTTCCTAGACTCAGCCATGACCTTTAAAAAAAAAATCCCTTATATGTTCTTCAATAAATATCCTTGTATCAAGAATCCAGATACAAAATTCAACTGAAAGTAAGCACAAATATCATCATGCGGCCACCACATATTATACAATCTAAAGTTTATTTAACACAGATCCTATTCAAACGTTCACCGCCTTTTTCAAGATTCCATACTATCAACAGCCTTTTCAAAATGTGGAAACTTCGGGAAATTCAAGAGCTAGAAAAGGTAACAAGGAAACAAACCCAATGAGAGGGAAAAGTATTTATCTTATGAATTTCATAAACAGCCTACTGGCCTCCAGTTTAATTACATTTTTCAACATTAGAGTGAAGGCCTCTGAAGTTCTCAATCACCAAAAAGTTAAACAATTTAATCGGTATATTAGAATTTGATGCAAAGAACCTATGCCTCGCGTATTGTTGGGTGTTCACAAGCATATAAATATGTACAACTACAGCTAAATTGTGTAAATGCACGATGAAAATACTCTGGCAACCCACAGGCAACATTACATAAAGATTTTATTCGCATTATTGAGCAAAGGATATTGATTAGAATAAAAAAAAAAGTGAAATGCAACAGCATTGCAATAGTACAAACCAGAAGGCGTCGTCAGGCCCCCAGCCACATTGATGAAACGCTAAAACAGCTCTAACCTTCAATCCACAACTTTTTGCCAAAGTCAAAATTTCAAAATAGCCTCGCCAATTATAAACTCCAGGAGAATCTTTCTCCACCAGCCCCCACCAGACCTCCATCACCACCCCCTCGACGCCAGCAGCAGCTAGGGCGCGAAAGGAATGATACATAATCTTTTTCCTCCTCAACTCCCCGGACGATAAGCCAACTGCGTCAAGCGGAAGCGTCACATAAACCGACGACACGCGCCTCCTCGGCGGTGACGTCAAGATACCATGCTGAAGCTCGTACGGCTCATCCTGCTTGTCAATCTCGTAGCCATTGGAAGGAGTAGATGACGAGGAGGACGAATTGAGGCGAGAGGAGAGCGTGAGCCGACGAGCGGAGGAGGAGTGAGTTTGGACTCGGACGGGCGGAAATCGGACAAACCAAGTAAATGACCCGGTCCGAGGGCAGCAGAATGACGCTGAGAAGCTCGGAGCGGATGGCGTTGCGATCGCCATTGTTGATATCCACAGTTAGGGTTAGGGTTTGAGAAGCTTGTATCAATGTATGTACTGAAATTGCAGGTATCTCCTTCCCTGCGGGCTTCTATGGATGGAAGACGAAGTTTCGATTGCCAGACGGTTACGAATTGAAATGAGGTTTTGTATTTGGTAGGAGTGAGCTTGTGGACTCTGGAGTCTCTCAGACTGTTGACGTCTGTCCTTTTTTTTTTTTTTTTACATTTCTTTTTTACACTTCCAACCTTTTTTAACTGCAGTCCTCAGCTCGGGTCAAAGTAAAAAAAGTTAATTATTGAATTTTCACCCTTATAAGCTGATGGCTTTGATTTGAATAAATTAATCTGAGTTACAATATTTTTTGGCGACATTTAAAGCGTTAAATTTAAATAAATATATTTTTTTAAAAAATATATAAAATTATTAATTTAGATAGAATTATTTAATAAATAAATGTTTTTAGAAAATTATAAATTTAGAAATAAAATTAAATATTAAATAAAATTTTAAAATTATTTATTTAATATATTTTTTAGTTACTTTGTACAAGGAACGAATATCAAATTAGTATTTATAATAAATAATAATACTCCCCAAAACTAAATATATATGTAATCACAACAAAAAATTATTGCACATCTAAATGAAGACTTATTTAAAGCAGTTAAATAATCTTAGGAAAAAAATATACAATTTCAAATATTTTTCCTCTTTTTCTCCTAATCAAAATATATAAATTTTATAATCATATATTGAAATAATGAAAATATTTTAAAGCCGTCAAATTTTGTTTCATGATAAAAAAGAAAAATATATGTGGTTAATTAAATTGACTTTTATAGAAATTGCATATATTTCACATACACATAAGTTATCAAACTGACCATATATTAGCATTCATTTATTTTTTCTCATAAAATAACTTTTTTTTTTTCCTAAAAAGACTGCAAATTTTAAATATTTTTAAATAAATAAACTCTATATTATAGTTATATTAAATCTTTTTTTCACTTAACATTAACAATAAATGTAATTCTGAGTTTGTTTAGTATTAAAAAAAAAAAAAGAAAGAGGAGTAAGTAGACACAGCCAATTTTTAAGACTAAAACAGAGAAAAAGAATAAGAAATAGTATGGTTTCTTTCATACTTGAAAAGTAAATTAATTAACATATTTAAATTAAATTAAATAGAAATAAGTAAAAAAAGGTTTTTTTAAATTTAGAAAATTAATAAACAAAAAAGAACAAAGGAATGGCTAACCATCTCCACGTTAGCTTCTTTTCAGATGAACGCCAAAGATCATCCCAGCTCAAGCTCCATCTCAATTGGCTGTGCGCATCCGTCCTCGAACTCCTATTGGTCCACGTCATCAATTATGACATGGTTGCAGCAGATCGTGACGCCATGACGAATTATAAAGCTATAACTTAGTTAAATCGACAGTAGCGGGCCCCAAATCAAACCCTCGCTATAAAAACCCCGCGCGCTTCTGCGCTTCTGCACTTCCCTTCTACTTCACCATTTCCGTATCCAGCTAACGTAACTCAATCCCACTGCTTTGATTCCTGTAGATCATTTCCGTGTAATTCCCAGCATTTCTATACTCAGTGTAGATTTCCGATTCATAATTTGATATTGGAAGGCATAGTGAAGAGGAACGGGATTGTTTTGGAGGTGAAACAATGGCTGCCTCGTGGAGGAGAAGCGGCTCTTTTATAGTGTCAGCAATCATCTTATTAGGTATTGATGCTGTTTGCTTTTGCTTATTAGATCTGTTGTTTCTTCTTCGTCATTATTTATATATATTTTTTATTCGTATTGCATTTTTTTTTAGTAGATGAGCTAGATCTAGATCCATTTCAAGTGTTTTGATTACTAAATTGACAAAATTGTCAGCTGATTGTTGTCTGTGGTATGTTAGTTTTTAGATCGGGTGGTGATTTTGGGTTTTCTGATGTTTTGTGAGCTTGTGGTGTTATGTGCACGAGGTAATTTTGGATGTTTTATTTCTAAACCGAAGAGTTATTGTTGTCGAGAGATGTGGGGAACGTCTTGGATTTTACCATGGGATGGCATCTTACTGGTTGTGTCTTAAATGCATTTTGTGCATCCATTGAGCATTTGGATTTTCCCTTTTTGTTACGTGGCTAATGTGCTGCTGGCTATTGAATCCTAATGGGAAGGCCTCCCGTGTGTGTTCAAGTATTCACATTAAAGCCTCTTGTCTTTTTAGATTGCTTAAACTAAACCAACATGTAATTGCCTCGTCCTTAATTGCTTACTTTGTACTAGTATATTAGAGAGGGTTTTAGAGAGATTGTATCTCGTTACACTCGAAAGAATGTTGATCCTGATTGGCATACCGAGAGAATACTATCCTGCAAATTGGCATCTTAAGAAATGGTGTCATGAAAATAGGTTAAACTTGTGAATCTCCAATCCAAAAGTCGACTTGGCTTTTTTCAGCTATTAATTGTTCTTTAATCTCAATGGACTATTCTACCAATAGAGCAGTCATGTCTTTTCATATTTGTTAGTTTATGCAATAGTTTCATTCGAACTGCTTATAAATCAAAATTAGATTGCCTTACTGAATATAAAGCTGCTTACTTTTGTTTCTAAAACAGGCTGCCTTTCTGCAATTTCCATTGCCAAAGATGAAGCTCCGAAGTTAGGGACTGTTATTGGAATAGATCTTGGGACAACATATTCTTGTGTTGGTGTTTACAAAAATGGTCATGTTGAAATTATAGCAAATGATCAAGGAAACCGAATTACCCCCTCGTGGGTTGCTTTCACTGATAATGAAAGATTGATTGGCGAGGCAGCAAAGAACCAGGCTGCTGTAAATCCTGAAAGGACCATCTTTGATGTTAAGAGATTGATTGGGAGAAAGTAAAGCCTGCTGTCTTGTGTATTTTGAAAATGTTTTACAATAGTTCGCCATAATGTTGTGCTCATATGAGAATTGTTTTCTAACAGGTTTGAGGATAAGGAAGTTCAGCGGGATATGAAGCTGGTTCCTTATAAGATTGTGAATAAGGACGGAAAGCCTTACATCCAAGTTAAGATTAAGGATGGTGAGGTTAAGGTCTTCAGCCCTGAGGAGGTTAGTGCTATGGTTTTAACTAAGATGAAGGAGACAGCTGAAGCTTTCCTTGGGAAGAAAATTAAGGATGCTGTTGTCACTGTTCCTGGTAAATTTCAGTTACAAACACTACCAGTTTACATGGTTTTATCAGTTTGTATTAACTTTGATGTTTTCCTTGTGAATTGTGCCCTACAGCATACTTCAATGATGCCCAGAGGCAGGCTACAAAGGATGCAGGTATTATCGCTGGACTCAATGTTGCAAGAATCATTAATGAACCAACTGCTGCAGCCATTGCTTATGGATTGGACAAGAAAGAGAATCGTGAGAAGAATATCCTTGTCTTTGACCTTGGTGGTGGGACATTTGATGTCAGTATTTTGACAATTGACGATGGAGTATTTGAAGTTCTTGCTACAAATGGAGACACCCATCTTGGAGGCGAGTATATCAATTTGTGGTTTTGAATCTTCATTTGGCAAAGTGCAGTTCTTGAGTTAGTTAATTCATTTGAAAATTGGAATCATTACCTAAATTTCTGGATTTGGAGCAGCAATGAATGGGTTATGTGTTAACTTTACTGTATTTTATTGGTTTAATAGCACGAGTCTTGATGGACAACTGTGCACTTGTATTGGGTGATTGACTTAATTAGCAAATTAATAATCTGACTTATCAATAGAGGAAGATTGAATTAGTCTAGGTAGATTTAAGATAAACGCGATCTGTGGTGACACTTTCAAATTGCAAAATCCAAATTCATAAGGAAAGAAAAATGGTTATTTTATAATGATCATTTCTGCATAATATAATGCTGAATGCTCTATTTTGTTGCAGGCGAGGACTTTGATCAAAGGGTTATGGAATACTTCATCAAATTGATCAAGAAGAAGTATGGAAAGGATATCAGCAAAGACAACCGAGCTCTTGGAAAACTGAGGAGAGAGTGTGAACGTGCCAAGAGAGCGTTGAGCAGCCAGCACCAAGTCCGTGTTGAGATTGAATCTCTTGTTGATGGAATTGATTTCTCTGAGCCACTGACCCGTGCTCGCTTTGAGGAGTTGAACAATGATCTTTTCAGAAAGACCATGGGACCTGTCAAGAAGGCCATGGAAGATGCTGGTTTGGAGAAGAGCCAGATTGATGAAATAGTTCTTGTTGGTGGAAGTACCAGGATTCCTAAGGTTCAACAGCTCCTCAAGGAGTACTTTGATGGAAAGGAACCCAGCAAGGGTGTGAACCCAGACGAGGCAGTGGCTTATGGTGCTGCTGTACAGGGAGGTATTCTAAGTGGAGAGGGTGGTGATGAAACTAAAGGTGATGCTTCAAATAAAGTAACATACAGTTGTTTTGTTTTGTTTTGTTTTGTTTTTTCTTTTTGTTGGGCGTGGGGGGTGTTGGGGGGGTGGGGAGCTTATTTATTTATTTCTACTTATTCCTTTGCTGATGGCAGATATCCTTCTTTTGGATGTGGCACCGCTGACTCTTGGCATTGAAACTGTTGGTGGGGTGATGACCAAATTGATTCCAAGGAATACTGTTATTCCAACCAAGAAGTCTCAAGTATTCACCACTTACCAAGACCAGCAGACCACTGTCTCCATTCAGGTAGAGTAGGAAACAAGCCAGATACTTCAGATCTCCATTATTAGAGTTAATGCACTTGTTTGTTGCATTTCTTAGAATTCTAACCCAAAGACTGTTGTGTTATAATAACAGGTTTTTGAAGGTGAAAGGAGTCTTACAAAGGACTGCAGACTGCTTGGAAAGTTTGATCTCACTGGAATTCCACCTGCCCCAAGGTATTAGCACATGCCTCTTAATGAAATGGTAAATTTTTTATTATATCTACAATAGCCGTGCTAAATTTTGTTGTGTCATGATTCGAACAGAGGCACACCTCAAATTGAAGTCACATTTGAAGTTGATGCCAATGGTATCTTGAATGTCAAGGCAGAAGACAAGGGAACTGGTAAATCAGAGAAGATCACCATCACTAACGACAAGGGTCGCTTGAGCCAGGATGAGATTGAGCGAATGGTTCGTGAGGCGGAGGAGTTTGCTGAAGAAGATAAGAAGGTCAAGGAGAGGATTGACGCCCGCAACAGTCTTGAGACATATGTCTATAACATGAAGAACCAGATCCACGACAAGGACAAGCTTGCTGACAAGCTGGAGTCTGATGAGAAGGAGAAGATTGAGACTGCTACAAAGGAGGCACTTGAGTGGTTGGATGACAACCAAAATGGTGAGAAAGAGGACTACGAAGAGAAGCTTAAGGAGGTAGAAGCAGTATGCAATCCTATCATTACAGCAGTGTACCAAAGATCAGGTGGAGCCCCAAGTGGATCATCTGAAGAAGATGAGCATGATGAACTGTAGGTAATTTTTAGAAACTTTAGTTGACTACTGGTGAAAGACGAGTGAGTAAGCCAGGCATCAGGACATAGAATAGGAAAGCTTGAGTTTAGTGTAATTTTTCTTGATGGTCAAACTTTAAGGGGGCACATTCTCCTTCGCCTGTATTTTGTTGCGGTGAAAAGCATTTTCCTTTCTTTGCATTTGTTCTCCCTCTAATTTTTCCCAAATAACTTCTTGATTGTGTTACTACCCACTTAATGTTTTTTAAGTTCCATTCTCTCCAAGAGGCAAGCCATTCTCACGCCCACAAAGATGACTGCAGATATCTGTATGGTGACCTCATGATCGAGAGGGCGGAGAAATGAAGGCTATAGAGTGTATAACATATTAACCATTAGGCTTCATCTGCTAACGGTTTTCCTTAATGGAAATCATCACAATCCCTTCTCGTTAGCCAATTGTGTTTTTCTTAATAGAAATCATGACAACCCCTTCGTGTTAGCCAATGGTGTTGGTGTCACTAAGTAAGATTGGACAAATGCATTTCGGACTAGTTTGTAAGTTTAGGAGAAAAAACAGAAAAGCAGGGAAATTTTGAAAAGATGAGAAAAGAAATTGAAATAATTTATGTCTAATATTATTTGAAAATTTAAGAGAGAAAAGAAAGTGTCTTTTTTATTTGGGAATTTAGCTAAAAAAGAAATATAAAAATAAATTTATTAAAACAATCTTATATATAATTTTTTTCATAATATATTATTTTAAAATAAAATACATAAAATCATCATTTAAAAAACAAATTAAATTGGTAAAAGATTCTTCTCTTTTTCTTTACTTGTGCATAGAAAGGATTATAAGGATTGGAGTAATTTTCCATCACCTCACTCATTTCCCTTTCTTTCTCCTAAAAAACTTACAAATAAGAGAAGAGATTAACTTTCTTTCTAAATTCATTCTTTTCTCTCCATTTTCAAACTCCCAGACTACCCCTTGGTATTTTCCTTAATAGAAATCATCACAATCCCTTCTTGTTAACCAATGGAATTACTAAATCAGACTGGACCAATCCATTTAGTAGGTTTACTTGAAGATTGTGCACACTGGGATTTATTTTTGGCTGGCGATATTGCCAGAGCAGGTTTCCTCCTGCCAGAGCAAATTTTGCCCAAATACCATATCTACCCTTATTGGTTGACAACGCAATCTACCCAAGACCCCATCCTATCTGCATCGGCTTGCAATTCAATCTCTCTTATTCGCAAGTGTGTGCCTGCTTGCAGAAAATGGCTTTAATGAATGCTCCAGCTGCTCAGTTCTTCTACCTTCAAGACTTAACTAAGGCTAAGCTATCCTTCCCCACCTCTAGTAATCTCTCTCTTAGCTTGATTTTCTTATTACACATACATAACTTAAAATTAAAATCTTGAATTTTTAATAATTTATTAAATAAAAAATATATTTTTTAATTACAACTGAATTCTTCATCCTTTGATATTTCAGTTAAATCTGTTAAAGAAATTTTAATAAAATTTGTAACTATATCAGATAATTTCATTTACTAACAATGTTTTTTTTTTTCTCATTGTATTTCTTTGTTTACTTGGTTCCTTGCTATTTGATTGAATAGAAATTCTTTTAGTATTTCGTAAATGGGGATTTTAGAATATACATTATTCAAATGCAGAGTAAATGTGGCATTGTAATATGATTGAAGTATTGTGATGAAAGTTATTAGTTGAGTTGATTCACAATTTATTGATTAGTTTTTGAGATATTATATGGATATTTTTTTTTCAGTCAGAAAATTTCTAAAAAAAATTCATATAAAAAATATGAATTTTTTTTGCCAAAACTTGAACCTAAATAAGAATTATAAAAATAAAGATGACTTCGAAACAATGAGAAAAGAAGAGATTGAAAGATTAGCATATTAGTATTTTTTTTTTGTTAATAAATTATAGTATTACTAGTTAATTAGTACTTCAAAGCTATAATGGTGAAAAAATACATAATTTTCACTATTAATCCATTTAAATCTGAAAAAATTCAACATTATTATCAAGATATCTATCACCTTCATTAAGAACCCGTCGAATTTCAGCTGTTTTTTCTCTCTATAGCCACTGTTCCCACTATTCCTCATCTTCTTGGGCATGTTTTGCACTTCTTTTAACAAATCTGGGCTCCGACCGGCATAGATCTTGGCCAAAAATCCTTTTTTTTTTTCCTATGTTTTTGGAGATCTCACCTTTTTTTTTTGTTCCCAATCCACAAAATTCCTCTGCTTTGACTTTTTTTCTTCAAATCCACATATCTTTGGCATGTTTTTTCTGTCAATTCTTTGTTCTTGTGTTTGTTGTTAACCTGTTACCCAATAATTGTTCTGAGTCCTTCCCCCACTTCTCATTTATTTCTCAGGTAATTTTTAAAATCTTTGATATGTTCAGAATTTTCTAAATTGTTATTCATAGATCTAGATGGATTTGGTATGCACATACCATTGTTATCTCTGGAGGCTGATAAAATAGCTAAGAAGATTTTTTTTTTTTTTTTTGTGTATTTGTCTTCTATATTAATGTAATGTACCTTTGGAGTGAGATTTTTTGTGTTACTAAGATATTGTTATCTATATGTGTAACTTGTTCTTTTTTTTATAAATGACAATCTTATGTAGAGAAAAAAAAAAAAAGAACTATCCAATTTCATATATAGACTTTCCATGAGACCAAGTATATAAATAAATGTTAAGAGAAGAAGTGGAAGACAAAAAGGGAAAAATGTCACTTGCTCCCAAAAGCAACAAGAAGAGAAGAAGAAGAAGTTAGTCATGAAAGGTCAGGAGAACTACGTTTGTATTCTAGTAGTGGTTGTGACTGTTGTTGTTGTCATGCAAGTGTGATACGAATTTTATTTTTAATTAATAAGTAGTAACAGAAGTGAGAGAAAATGCGAAAGAACGGTGACAAGAAGAGCAACAAGGATGAAAAAGTGAATGGATTCGTGGTAAGCGGACAACTGGGAGGAAGGAAGATATTAGAAACAGTGTACCTATGAGTACAGACAGACAACTCAACTGAATTGAACAAGCACCGCCTATACTTGACCAGGACTCCAACAAATGCAATTATCAAATATCAAGAAAGTTGGCAAGGCCAAACAGTCCAAGTGTAAAGTAACTAGACAGAATTCAAATTTAATAGACAAGTCAGTAATGGACTTGAGAGACTTCCTCGTGGTTCCACCAGAATGTACCAGGCGCCGGCACTCCTCTAGATAAGCTGCGATGCAATGGATAGAAGCGTTGACCGAATCACCAGCTCAATACTGGTTTGCTTTCAAGAAATTATTCGCCCTACTTCGGTACGATGGGTACAATGACTCTCCTTGCAGGATAAGACGGTCTTAAATCGCCGTCGACGCACACCTACTGCGATCACCTCGAAAATCTCCTTAGTTCACCGGTCCCGTTCAGTTAGAAAAATATGGGTTGTGATAGGGAAAATGAAAGAGACGATTTTTCTCTCGAGGAAGTAAAAAAAAATTAAAATCTTAGAACCCTAGCGGCGGCTCTGTTATTTGCCTTTTAATCTCACCTCTAAGGAAAAAATCAAAATCCAATCCGAATTAGAAGACCCTAATTCAAATCAAATTTTTATGTTTTATTTTTCTTTGTAAGTTAGAGTTAATTGAGTTAAATAAAAATAGAGGAACGTGAAAATATGGGCCAAGCCCGAGTCAGGCCGGTCGGGCGGCCGCACGTGTGGCATCTCCCATGCATTGGGCTTTTCTATCAAGTCGGGACTCATGTCTAACATAAGTTCCCATATGGTTAATCACCCAACTTTAACAATATTTAATTATAGATTCCACCATGAAAATGGTTTCTACCATAATCAAAACAATCTCTCACATGTCAAGAACAACTCCTATTAATTGTTTTGGGCTAACTAATCAGGAGTTAAAAGTTATTAACTCCCAAAGTTTTCATTTTCAACAATCCCCCACAAATCCATAGTTAAAGACTATCCAGGATTTACATAATTTACTTTCAATAATTATACCTTCCAATTTGAACCACTACCTAAGTTACCCAACTTACACCTCCACAGAAATAGATTATCGGCTATGGAGACAATCTTTAGGGTTGACACATTATGCCTATGTGTCCTGATCCTGTCTCATGAGTGTATTCAGAGAAAACTCAATTCTCTTTAGTTGCGGCCACACAACACCACTCTCATAGTTGGCAATCTCCAATAATGTACTCCTAGTATCCTATCTAAAAGACTTGATCCCATCCATAGTCAAAACTCTTATTAATTATAGTAAACGCACTACAGGCTTTTAGAGAAAGGATCTAGATACAAATGTATCAGAATAGATGCCAGATTCACTCAAACAACTTGTTTATACCATATTGAACTGCCTTGTAGGATTTCACTTGATCAGTTGGGTTGTCATTGCAAGTGAATCATTGCTGAGTTATCAGTTTCATTCCCAATTTAGATTTAAGGAACAAGGATGTTTTCAGTCCCTTAGTTAGGGGGTCTGTAATGTTATTTTTGGATCCAACAAAGTTAACAGACACCACCATTTCAGACAGTAACTCCCTTATAGATTTAAATCTAACTTGGATATGTCTTTTAGTCTTTTGATTATACTTGGTACTCTTTATCTTTGCAATTGTGGTTTTACTATTACAATACACAGATATAACAGTAACGGGCTTGCTGATAATTGGCAAAGAGAACAATAGTCCATACAGCCATTCAATTTCCGTTCCAATAGTATCCAATACACATAACTCAACCTCAAAAGTTGACCGAGTTACCAAAGTCTGTTTACAAAACTTTCAAACGACTGCTCCGTCACTTAATGTAAACACATATCCAATGCAACTATTGCTATCAAAGTTCTTGACTATTCAGCTTGCATCACTTTATCCTTCAAGTACAGTAGGGAATTTCCTATAATACAGCTCAAGGGACACTATTCCCTTTAAGTACCTTAGTACTCTATCTAAGGCTTCCTAATGAGTCCGATTTGGATAACTTGTATATCTTGCCAGCTTAGATATAGAAAATAAAATATCTGGTCTTGAGCCATTTGCAAGATATTGCAAGTTATCAATAATTTGAGAATATCTTAATTGAGATATAGGAACTCTATTTTCATTCTTGAATAAAGTTACAAAATGGTCACTTGGCGTTTTAGCAATTCTACAATTTTAATAATCATATTTCTCAAGAACACTCTCAACATAGTGAATTTGAGAAATTGTTATACTCTTAGTTGAGCGAATCAATTTTAGGCCAAGAATCACATTTGCTACTCCCATATATTTCATTTCAAACTTACTTTTCAAGAATGATTTAGTCTCATTAATTATCTCAACATTGAATCCAAATAACAAAATGTCATCCACATACAGACATAGTACAATACATGCATTACTTTTAACCTTACAGTAAACACACTTGTCATTCTCATTTATGATGAAGCTAAATGTTAAAATAGTTTTGTCAAATTTTTCATACAATTGTTTGAGTGCTTGTTTTAGACCATATAGGGATTTAACAAATTTACAAACTTTTCGTTCATTTCCTTTGGCTATAAATCCCTCAGGCTGATCCATACATATCTCTTCTTCAAGATCACTATGAAAAAAAAGCTGTCTTCACATCTATTTGGTGGATGGTGAAACCATATATAGAAGCCAATGTAATTAGCCCTTGAATTGTAGTCAAACGAGCAACAAGAGAGTATATATCAAAATAGTCTATTTCCTCTTTCTGTCTAAACCATTTGACAAGTAATCTGGCTTTATACTTATCTATGATCCCATCTGGTTTAAGTTTCTTCTTAAATATCTATTTGCATCAAATTGTAATGCACCCAAGATAAGTAATCTGGCTTTATACTTATCTATGATCCCATCTGGTTTAAGTTTCTTCTTAAATATCTATTTGCATCCAATTGTAATGCACCCAAGAGGGAGATCTATCAGTTCCCATGTCCCATTGGAGACAATAGAATCCATCTCACTTTTGACAACTCTTTTCCAATACCCTACTTCTGAGGAAGTCATGGCTGCTTGAAAGGTTAAAGGTTCATCCTCAATATTGTAAGTGACAAAGTCAGTTCCAAAGTTTTTGACTACCTTAGCTCTCTTACTCCTTTTAGGTTCTTTCAATTCCTCAATTTGAGTGTTGAAACTATTTAAACCTACCTCCACATCTTTCACCCTTTTCACATAATCAAGAATGGAATCAGATGTTAAGGCTGAATCTAAAGTAGAAATATCTTGAGACAAACCAGTTTTCATGGGAAACACATCCTCAAAGAATGTAGCATCACAATATTGAATAATAGTGTTAACGTCTATACTAGGTATTTCAGATTTAATTACCAAAAACTTCATAGTATAGCTTGTTTCCACATAACCAATAAAGATGGTATCAACAGTCTTTGGTCCTAACTTCTTCCTCTTATGTTCAAGGATTAGAACTTTTGCAAGACAACCCCACACACATAAGTATTTTAAGTTAGATTTTCTACCTTTCAAGATTTCAAACGGAGTTACCTCTTTATATTTATGAGGGACTTTATTCAGAATATGACAAGCCGTATTCAAAGCCTCACCCTACATATCCTTAGGCAATCCAGAATTTAAAAGTAAACTATTGATCATATCTTTAAACGTTCTATTTTTCCGTTCAGCAATCCCATTAGACTGAGGAGAATAATGGGGTATCTCCTCATGAATTATGCCATTACTTTGGCAATATTCAATAAATGGATTAGACTCATATTCTCCACCTCTATCAAATCTTAACCTTTTAAGTTTCTTACCAATTTGAGTTTCAGCTTCATTTTTAAATATGATAAACTTTTCAAGTGCCTCATCTTTATGTTTAAGTAAATAAACATAGCAATATTTACTGCAATCGTCAATAAAAGTAATGAAGTATTTCTTATGATTCTCAGTCAACAAACTATTGAATTTACAAATGTCTATGTAAATTAAATCAAATATTTCTGGATCTCTTTCAATTGAATGATAGGGTTTCCTGGTTGTTTTAACTTCCACACATTTGACATTTGTTCTTTTTATCAATTGAATGTTTAACAATCAAGTTTAAATTCATCATTCTTTTAACATAATCTAAATTTAAATGTCCAAGTTCACTATGTCAAATATAAGTGGATTCAATAATATGCACCACAAGCTTTATTCAAATTAGAAGTAAATGATTCAACTCTTAATTTAAACAAACCATCTGACAAATAACCTTTACCAACAAAAGAGTTTTAGTGCATAATTACAACTTTATTACATTTGAAAGTGAATTCATAATCCTCTCTAACTAAATATGAACTACTCAAAATATTCCTACAAACTGTTGGAACATGCTGTACCCTATGAAGAGAAAGAATACGCTTTGAAGGAAGCTTCAAGTCCATACGTCCAATCCCCAACACATTGGCTGCAACTGAGTTTTCCATCTTCACAATTTTTTCCTTTAATAGGCTGGTAAGACACAAAACGTAATTTATCAGTACAAACATGCACAATTGCTCCAGTATCAACCAGCCATTCAAGTGGCTCATAAATAGTAAAGACTTTTGGGTTAACAGAAACATACATTTCATCATCATTGGAAGTAGTGATGCCAATCCCAATCTCAATGGTGTAAACCTCAACAAGGTGTGTACTCAAATCAGCTTCCACTTGACTAGTATCCTTCACCACCACATTGATCTGGCCTTCAGAATTGGATCCTTGTTTGACTTTAGATTTTTTAGACGGACGGTCCTTAGCCCAATGTCCAACCTGACCACAATTCCAGTAAGATTTGTTCGCCTTCGATTTCTTCTTGGCCTTGCCTTTTGTCTTTATTAATGTTTTTAGAGTTTGAATTAACCCCTAAATTTCTCTGATTATTGCTCTTCTTCCCAATAGTCACCACATGGACCCTAGCCGCGGCTCTGTTATTTTTCTTTTAATCTCGCCTATAGGGAAAAAATCAAAATCCAATTCGAATTAAGAGACCCTAATTCTAATCAAAATTTTATATTTTCTTTTTCTTTTCAAGTTAGAGTTAATTGGATTAAATAAAAAAAATAAAAGAACGTAAAAACATGGGCCAAGCTCGAATCGGACCGAGCGGGCAGCACGCATGTAGCATCGCCCATACCTTGGACTTTTCTATCAAATTTATAGAAAAACCTTTAAGTATATACAGACTTTTACACTCCTCAATTTTTTCATGTGGGACTCAGTTCTAACAAATTTTAACAACATTTAATTATGAATTCTCACCATGAAAATAACTTCTACCATAATCAAAATAATTTTCAACATGTAAAAAACAACTCCCATTAATTATTTTAAACTAACTAATCATGAGTTAAAAGTTATTAACTCCCAAAATTATTATTTTCAACAGAAGAGACATACAGGTCAGAGTGGATCCCATGCAAAAAAAGAGCAGCATTTAGGAAGGTAGATTTGGCATTTGAGCAAAAATTACTTTGGCTGAAAAAAATTTGCTCTAACAATATCATCAGCCTTTATTTTTACCTTGTATTTCTTTTTTATTTTTGTTGAAATGTTTTGGTGAACAAATACATGAGTAAACAACTTACCATAATAAAAAATGGGTTTGAAACATTGACCTTTATTCTACAATTAAAGAATGGAAATTGCCCAGGAAAAGTTGAACCGGTGAGAAGATCTCTGTAGTTAGAAAACTTGAACAGTTCGGTCTCAGTCGTATCATAACTAAAATCCAGCTCGTGGATCTCCAGATCCGGCGGCCACAATGCCCATGCCACCATCTGTTGTAACGTTGGCTTTTTCCTGGTCAGTTGACTTGGTAATTGCTACTTTATCCCCAGCAAGATCATGCACGAGTTCATCGATCTTGCGGAATTGATAAGGCCATCTTGCGTTATACAGAAATTGACGAAGATCAAAACGGTTGTCCTCTGGTGAATAGCTCTGCACCGGTAAAGGGTATATGGACTCAAGGTAAGGAAAGAGGTGTGAGAAAATATACGGCAAAGATGAACCTCTGAAATTGGCCATGTAAAGGACCAAAATACCTCAGCATGATAGGATGGTGTCAGCACAGTCATTTTGTGCCTATTAATGGAATAGTACTTGAAGAAGTACTTCACTTTATCAGCTACCTCTGCCGGAGTTAGCTTTGTACCCCATTTATAACAGAGATTCTGAAACAAATCCAACAGGAAAGATAACAAAATAAGTTTTTGAGTTTTGACAGCAATCAAGAAAAGACTAAGGAGTTGAGAACATGTCATTTTGATGGCTTTAAACCAGAGACAAACTATCATATGGACCCAGTCTTTGCACTCTCACTATCTCAAATTTGCTCGAATCCACTCTGTGTTAAATAAACAATGATCCAACTTGATAACTTGGTAGCCAATGCTATTGTTCAATTATACAGTGGTATCATTACCTCGCTACCTGCAGTTTTATGCTTGTTTGTTCAACCGTATAATCTCAGCCCACTGCAGTTTTGCTGCCCCTAATTATACATGCTTCTATCCTTGGGTCCTAAAATTCATGCGCAGGTCGACCATGGTGGATTAACAGGGTTTTCCTAAATTAGTATTTTAATTGAACAATTAAGAACAAATTTAGATCTCATGTATGGTATTTTGCAGTTTTCTAGAATGCAAAATATGTTTTTAGAGGACAAACCTTAAACATCGATACAGGACCACAGCGGAAAATCTTGCGCAACCTGCCATAGACTGAGAGTTCATCGTATGTCATTCCCATGTCCACTTCATCAAGCTGATTAACGCAAAAGATAAAAGTCAAACTCCTGCATTTGCTCTTATCAAGTTCACAATGTTTGGGATTGGATAATACTTAAGGGGGGAGAAAGAGAGATACGGAGTTATGATTAGAGGGTCAAGACAGACACCTGAGTGTAATTGGAACGTATAGGTTCCAATTCAGCAGTTGGGGGAGCAGCTTCAACTTCAGCCAGAGATGGATAACCAAGATGGATAGCAGCCCATTTTAGAAATGTTCTAAGATCTGTCTTGCTGATGCTTCCAATTGGATTTATATCTGCTGAACTGCAATCATACTGCACCCAATAGCTTTAGCTTATGTATTACATCAGAAGCTACTAACAATTCCAAAGGCTGACATTGTGTATTTATTTCAGAGTGCAAATCCAACCTATTCAACATTGCTAAGGATTTTAGCCAACCAATTATAGAACAAGAACCATATGGATTAGGACTGACAAAATACATCCATAATACTCATAATTTATGCACTTAGTTTTCAAGGGTAAATTCAGGTAGCTGAAATGAAGGCATGTCAGAATAGATGTTTAAGGTGGCCAACTTCCCAGTATACAAAATAGAATTAGGTTTAACAAGAAGATGACTATCTTTAATCTATCAATGAAAATAATATGACTATAACAACATACCTTAGTAAGGTAACCGCGTAATGCTTCATCCACGTTGGAGCTACCTAAAACAAGATAAAAACCTGGTTTGCTATGAACCCAAGGTAAAAGTGATGCCAACATGAAAGCTAGAACCATTCTGATCCGAGCCTGAATGTTTTGCAGCCCCAAGTTTTCAACGTTTGATCCTCCATCGACCTGGGAACAAAAAACCAAGTAATGCCTTGTATGAATGAATAACTCATCCAACCAGATACATGGATATAGCGCATCACTAAACAAAAAAGGCAAAGCTCCTCACCAATATTCCAAAATTTCAGTTTCAAGTTCCAGAAGAATGGGTTTGGAAAGCAAATAAATTGAAAGATTTTACTTGAAACCTTAATATTTTAGTTTGATGATTGATAAAAAGGACCTCCCTGGAAGAATTTGGACGATTGACACACCAAAAAGAAATTGCACTTTCAGGCGTGCAGTCAGACAAGCTATATTGAGTATTGGCTGCAGATGGTTCAAGAAGAATGAACAAAGTATGCATAAGTTGGTACTATTTTGGCAAAAAGAATGGGGAGAACAGCGATGGCCTGTCACTACACAATGGTGTAGTCATCGACTCATTGATTGTTGGACTTGGTTTTCTTTACTTTTGTATACAGTGGGAGATGGCAAAAGATGTTCAGAGCATGCTGAAGAGCTGATGATATAGAGGGCCAAATTTATGAAGTCATAAGATCTGGGAACTTGCTCCCTTAGCAGCTAGCAGTAACATGGACATTGTAAAACAAAAGAACTGGGAGGGCTTCTGAGAATATTGAGAACCCTGTTTGGAAAATCAAGAGTACTTTGTATCACATTTTCTTTTGGAGTAATCACCACTTGTGTGGACTCTTGGAAGGATTTTTATAGCTTTTGTGTACTATTTATATGGATTTTTTTGAAGTAATAAGCTCTTATCTAACAAATGGAAAGGCAAAGCTCCTTGGCTTCAATTTGTTGGTTGAAGGCATCTAACATATGGAAAAGCAAAGCCCTTAGCTACAAGGGACGCAAGATAAAGATGATAAAATCAACAGCCAGATCTTCTACCTTGTAGCGTGGTCGCTTCCCAGTGAGCGTTTGAAACAAAGACAGAAGTGCAGAGACCACTCCATCTATGGAAACATCAAGGTGCCATGATCCAATTTCATCTGCCAGCACTTTTGCTCTTGTTTTTGTGACTTCAGAACTGAAAGAGGAGATGAAGCCTGTTACTGATAATGATTATTCTGTAAGAATTAGTCTTAAGATTCAAAAAGCAAGCAACACAATAAATGGTTAATCAGTATTGTTTTTCCAGGAAGAGGTAATCCTAACCACAATTTTCGCTTTTTTTTTTCCCCCTGTGTTGGGGGGGGAGGTGTTCTAGGATGAAGTTATTTAATGCTGGCCACAAGTCCAAAATTTGCTAAATTTATATCCAATTTCTTGAGTTCAATATCTAAATAGATTTAAACTTGGAAGTCTCTCACAAACTTCATTTAATGAAGTTCTATTTCTAAAAGAAAGCAAACTCGGTCCCCTTGAATCCTGGACTAGTAGATATGGTTTAGGAAAGCCAAGCAGTAGTGGGGGCATTCTCTCAAAACCTGAATAATAGAAAAGATAGTAGTTACAAACAAAATGCATACAAAATATCCATGAAAAGTTGGTAAAAAGTAATTCCAAGGAGGAAACTGGCTTAACATTTTGTCACGAATTAGGACAACCATCTGATTTTGTGGGCAAACCACAGAGCAACTTGTAAAATTGCTGAATAACAGAATACATTCCATATAACATTTTCTTAATTAGCACACAAGAAATAAACAGGCATAGCCAAGAATTGCAGGTGTGTATAAAGTTGAAAGCCATAGAAGCACAACAGTGTAAGTGAGAAAATCCATACTTCTGATTATTTCCTCACCTATTCTCAGACCCCATGAAAACAGTGTAAAAAATGCGTTTAGCAAATTCTTTGCTGTCAGTTGGAAACTGTCCGTCAGTGTAATTTCCAATTCGTATGGCATCAGCTTTGACCTGCTCATCCCCATTTGCAATTTCTACAAAAACCATTGCATTGTGAACCAACCAAGAATAAATAAAATATGATAGAACCACCAGCAATAGATAATTGCTACTTCTTTCTCTCTTTTTTCTTTATCCTTTTCTCCAGCAGATGGAATTCTTCCAAACAAACTTCCAATCTCATTGCTTGCATACACAAATAACAAATTAGTTGCTCCAAGAAGTGTCATTAAGATGCCAGCGCAATCCTGTTTAGGGGTCAAACAATTCCATATCTCCTACTAGGATGGTTAGTGAGGTCCTTTTCACTTGAGTTCAAATCTTGTAAGATCCAGTTGTATCTATCAAACCAACCAGTCAATGACCCTTAGAACGAAAGCATTTTGGATTCTGACCATGCACTAGGCAACCTTTTAGAAATGAGATCAAGCAGAACCAAGAAGAATACTTGAATTGATTGGCTTTTATACTTCCACAAGTCCTGATTTCTGCCCTATCAAAAGCCTTATCTACATTGCCAAGAAAGAAAATGTAAAGCACTGCACATGCATTACAGAAGCATCAAAATAAATGAGTTTCTAGCCCTTAAAAAAAAAAAAACTAAATGAGCATATTATCTATAGCACATACTTTAAAGCAAATATCTAGGGGGTTCCTAAGAGTAGGTCAGAATCTCCTGTCTCTCAGACAAGTTTCAGTCTGGTTATAAGATCACTAGCATTTTTTTTCCTTCTTTCTCTTGGTTTTTTCATGTTTACAGAAACTTCACTAGTCAACTGTCATAACTTTACCAGGCACCCTATGATGAAATCAGTGCCTTCAGTGCACAGGACTGCTCATGAAACAAAGGAAAGTGCATGGAATTCAGGAACTGACCTTTCACTACCAGTTGGCACATGCAGCCGACAATAGCGGCCACAGAAGAGCTATCAGCACCACCAGAAAGCGGAAGCAAGAAGCCAGATGCACCACTTCTTCTCAAATAATCCCATAACCAGCAACCAGGCCCAAAAGCTATTTCTTCTTCAGGAGAGTGATATCTAATCTGTAAACAATGAAAGTGGAATCAAAAGGTCACAGATTGCAAGGTCCAATAATACAGAACATGAATCAGCTCAGGTCATCATAGTGTCTACTTAACTAGCTTTCAACTTTCTAAGAGTCGCTCAATTAAGATAACTCACTTTTAAGCATATTAATAAACATGATAATCTAAATTGTTAATTTCTTGATACCCAATAAACTTGTATAAATAGCAAATAAACCAGAAAGTTAAGGTGTCAAATTTGCTAAACAAACAGAGAAAATAGTGTGGGTATCATCATTACATTTTTCTGGTTTTTGGAAATCACCGGTAGACAAGAGCTCACCTTTAAGGGACTTGAAAGTGACATTTGGAGGTTGAAAGACTGACAAAGCCTGAAAGATACTGATACTGAGGAAATTTTCTTTTTACAGCTAGCTTGCTCTTGAAAACTACTTATAGATCCTCTGAGACTAGCAACCTGCCAGCAAGAAGTGGAGAAAAATCAACATTACTGCCAATTAGAAAACCAGAATAAAAGAAATATATGGATAATAACTAGCTGTAATTAGACTTAACAGCATGCAGTGCAATTTGAAATCCAGATGCTTAAGTGTTTGGAGTATTACTTATCATCTAACAGGAATTTGTTTAGCTTGATATCTAGAACTGTAGCTCTTGTTGGTCAATTTCTTGCTGCAAGTGCAATACTCCCGCCAATCTGAATTGAATGTCCACATTTCTATTTTTGAAATGTCCTAAAATAAGTATCCACTTTCCTAAAATAAATAACACAAACTTCCACCTTGCCTCACTTGAGAGAAAAACATGGATGTCATCCCACTGCCACAAATGGGTTCCACAATAATTCATTAAGGGTAAGGTGGAAAAGGAAGATGGTCAAAGACTCTCTTCAGTCTTTGTACCAAACCAAATGTAGACATCTAGTTTAGGACAAAGGGAGCACCACTATATGAAGTGGGTTAACCACTACCCAAAGGCCAGGAAAAATGGAGGGATTCAGATACCACAGATATTCTTTTACTAAAACTTTTTTAAAAACTTCATTCCCAGGAAAAAGACCCAGTTAGATCAGTGCTCCATTTTGACATCATACCATATCAATATTCATTCTACATAAGAGAGCAATGTAATGTAAGAAATCAATAAGCATAGAAGAAGCAGAGACAGAGAGAGACTGAAACTAACACTAGAGGGCCAGTTTTGTAATTCAACTAGTCTGACTTGGAGACTATACTTGACAACTTGTTTAGTTGTATCTTATTCTTTTTTACTTTCAGAAAACCTGCAATAAAGTACTTTAGGCATAAAAATGACAAACACCACCAATAACTTGCACAAGATAGAATTTATAACATACCGCATCTAGATCTATTTGAGCAAATACCAGTTCCACATCCTTTAAAGAAAATTGTGAACCTTGCGCAACCACATCTCCATTGACAACAACACAAGAGCATCCATCTGCATATGAGTACTGATTAACCAAAAGATTCTTATATTCAATTCTTTGTATCCGAGAATCAATAAGCTAACAAGAAAATAGGAACAAGGATAGCATTTAAGCATTAATAAGCTAAGTTTACAAGAAAAGTGAAGTGAAGTTAAAGTAAGGAACAAGCAAATAGAGGACTTTTTTGGTAAAAGAAAAGCGCATTATGTACCATAATAAAGACGGCCACCATCACATCCTTGATGATTACTGTACATGTAAACTCCTCCACGGGTGTGAGTAGCACCTATAAATGCACGAAGCCGGATATCAAGTTTTCGTAACTGATGATGACTTCCACTGGCATTCATGAATACTTCAACTCCGTTCAATGCAAGCTCTGCATGAGGGGGCATGGGACTAAAAAGTTCCTCACAAACTTCAGCAGCAACGGCTCTGAGAAGAACGTAACACCAAAGTATTACGAAATCTGTATAAGATATTTTGCGAGTCAACCAGTCCCTGAAATATATAGCTGATAACATGAGAAAGACCCCCCCCCCCCCCCCCCCAAAAAAAAAAAGCAGCTAAATAGTACTGTTGTGGAAAATTGTAATCACGCAAACAGATTCCACTATGCCAAGGCCAAAGAGTTTATTCAACACATGATATATTGACCCAAAAGTAAGATTCATATAGCAAATTGACCAGCAAAACAATAATTTTTAGGTAAAAAGCACATAAAACAAATGAAAAGTAATGTTTGATTAACTCTATAATCAAATTATCCACTTGTGTGTCAAGGACAAGATGGAACCTATGAACCAAAAATGAAAATTTGCAACCGTAAAACTTCTCTGTGTCTGTTCAGGTATGGCTAGCATGTAGTTAGAGAGAAAAATTTGACAATTGTACTCTTTAACTGATTAAATTCTGACTTTAAACAGTTGTCAGGGATAACCAGCACTATATCCACATAAGCGCATAAGTGTTTGTAAATTGATCACATACGTGTCTAGAAACTGAACATAACCATATCCAAAAGGCACTGTTTCCTGTGACAAAGCCTCGGAAATTTCTGGAGGTAGCTGAAAATCCTCAAGGGACTCCTTTTGTTTCCACGCAGTAAACCACCTCAGTTCCCTGTAGTTGCCATCATTTGCTAGCCACATCTTAGGACGTATCATGAGTATTTGCCTGTTCAAACACAAAACCTGGCAGTTGTAACGCTCCGAACCCTTGATAACAGGCATCCCAAAACTGCATAATATGCCATCTGTCCAGTCACCAAGCAGAAGATCTTTTAAGGACTCCCACCTGCAAATTAGTAGCAAAGAAATTCACTAAAAGAATCTTTTCTTTTATTCCCTTAACCAAAAGACTAAAGTATAATAAATAAAGAAAATACTAGAAAATTTCCTGTGCTTATAGCCAAAAGACAATATGTTTGCTTAGAGCCAAAAGGGTAGCTGCACAATCTTTGGACATTAGTACTGAATTATCACTACAAAGCAAACACATCCCGTCATTCTCAATCAATAAACGGAGACAATCGTGATAAAATAAGGCAGCCTGCCATGAAAGATTAAAAAGGCAGCATAGCAGAACGACCATACCAAATGGAGTTCTGCACAAAGCTAATTAAGTACCCTCACTGCCACTTCACTCGTAAAAATAACGACTTTGCTGCCCCAGTTCATCATTTTGAAAAGTCCACTCCAAAATCAACCATTCAAGAAAAAAGCTTTGTCCAAGTAACAAAATTACAGGCGCTTACGCGTGAGTGATGGTGTCAAGTTCCAAGAAATGGTCTTCGCAGCCATAGCCAGTAATTTCGAGCTCAGGCCCAAGCCTAATTACAGCTCCAGCTTCTTTAGCCCTAGCAATGGATTCCTTTATGTTCTTCATATTACAATCAAAATCCATTGCCCATTGATTCAAATTACACGTCGCTACCTTTATCAATCTCATCTTCTTGGCTTCTCAAACAACACCACTCTCAGTTCCTCGCTACTCTTATCAATCCAAATGAGTAGGTCGGAATTATATAGTGAAATGAAGCAGTACCTCTAAGCAGAACAAGACAATAAAGGGGCAATATAGGGCGGAGAATCCAGCCACCGCCGCGGGATCGGAATTGGATTCCAGTGGACGATAATATTCTGCCTTTTTATAGTTACGAGTCCTGGGAGAACCCCTTTGACACGCTTTACGTTCAAGAAATTTGAGTTGAAATGTTGAATTGAGAAACGACTATAACGTTTCAAACCCGTCCGCTTAATAGTCAAGAACTCGCACCAAAACTTACGCTTTTCAGTTTCCATAGACAAACACATTCTAGATTAATTTTTTAATTTTTTATGAAATCTTTTCCTTTTTCTTTTTGCATTCCAAATAATTCGTGTAAGTTTTGATAAACTTATATACAAAATAGTAAAACATTACTCAAGAAAAAAATAATAAAGAAGGTGAAAAAAATAATAAATTTTTATATATTACATAATGTGAATATTTTGTATTTATTTATTAAAATTTTGAAGAACATTGATTTAAACATTGATTTTTCTTTTCTTAAATTTTTTAAATTTTATCTAATATTATTTTATATAATTTATATTTTAAATTTTAAATTCTTAACTCTATTCTTAAATATAAAAATTAAAAAGATTAAATAGGATTTGTAGGGCAAATAAATATAATTTTTGCTTCATATTTATTAGTAGTAATTATTAGAGTAATTTTCAAATTGATCTTAAAAATATATAATTGTTTCAATTAAATTCTTCAAAAATTATTTTATGAGCTAAAAAAATAAAAAATATATCCTCAAAAATAATATATAAATTATTAAAATTATAAAAAAATGTAATTTTTAAATTAATTCCTATAATTATCCCAATTAAATCCCTCAAAGATTATTTTATTTAATTTATTTCTTATAAATAAAAAAGTATAGAACTTAATTAAGTTCAAACTAATTTATACAATTTTCATATTTATAAGATTAAATTAAATAAAAAGTCTTTTGGAAGATTTGAATGAGATAATTACATACTTTTAAATTTTTAATTAATTTGAAAATTACCCTAATTACTACTATTATCTAGGACTGTTCAAACGGTTATCGGTTCGGTTTTCGGTTTTTTAAATCGGTTTAAATCGGTTTTTAAGTTTTTTGGTGTCTAACCGAACCGAACCGGACACAGCATAAAACCGGGACAACCGAACCGAACACATTTCGGTTCGGTTCGGTTCGGTCCGGTCTATAACCGAAATTAAAATCCTGGCCCATTAAACAAAGCCCAACGAGACATCACTAAAATCCAATTCCAAAATAAAGTCCAAAATAATAAAATTAGCCCAATAAACATTATCCAATCCAACCAACAATGAGTCAAATACCATTACATTTACATTACATAGCCATAAAGAAAAATATGACAACATAACAATGGTTTATTGATTCACATCAACGACATTAGTAGCCACTAGCCAGGCCCCTCCAATTTTCCTCAATAGCCATCTTGTCCAAATCTCCGATAGGCTGGAATAGATAATGAAAAAAAATCGGTTATCAAAATTAAGGAGGCAACGACAACATACATCATAAATTTGAGTTTAAATTGGTTGTTTCTAAGATTCTAGGAATGATATTGCTTGCTCTACAGGTGTTAAATACTCACCTATGCATAAAAACAGCCCATCAAAGCTGCAAGAAACACGACCAACATTCCCCCACATTCCCCCAACGACATTCGGAAATCCGACCAACATTCCCCTCGGGCCTCAACGATCAACACTCAACGGCACCACTCGCCTAGTGCCTACCCATTTTCTTTCCCTTGATTCCTCTCCACTGTCCGAATACTGAATGTGTATGTTTACGTGTGTGTGTGTTTTTTTTTCTTATATCGGCCTCTCTTTGAAAACCCTACACAACATATAGCTTTATAGTGGAAGAAAGAGAGAGTTGCGGTGGTACTACGCCCACTATCGGGTGCTATAAAATGTGTTTTACACGAGACACACATACCAATAGACAAAGAGAGATTGACTAACTCTAATTGTGCTTATGATTCGGATGTTGATGCTAAATTAGCTCTGCAAAATGGCATTTTAAGACAACTAAAAACATGTTGCAATAATTAAGAGCAAAAAAAACCAAAAACGAACCCTAAAAAGCTTGGTGTACGTAGCCATACGATAACTCACACAACTCTGAAAGTTACAGCAATACTACTACAACTATCAACTTCTAGCAACATTTAACATTTAACATCCACCAAATAAGTCCAGTAAACCCCCTGAATCTTCCTATTCTCCTTCCTATTGCAAGAGTAATCCATCATAAATCCATCCTTCATCACTAAATGTCTTTACATGTAGCTATACTCCCACAATCAACCAAGCAAATACACTACAAAATACAAATAGACTGCAAAAATACTCAATGACTGCAAATTTCTCAATGACTCCAAATATCCAAACATCCAAACATACTAAAAGAAGGCTGCAAATATGACCAAACATCTAAACATCCACATATTTCTCACTGACTCCACAAACATCCAAACATCATCCAATATCTTCATCCAAACATTTAGAAATAAGACTATTCATCCAAACACCATCCATTATCTTCATCCAAACATCATCCAAACATCTAGAAATGAGGACTTCAAGAGGATTTGAAATTCTAGGACTTCAAGAGTTATGATATGAAAATCTAATTCTAGGACTTTCGCTTTTCATTAAAAGAAGGATAAAAAAATTAATGAAAAATATATGTATTTTAAAAATATATTTTGACATAGGTCAAATGTTAGCAAAAACCAGACCAAAAGAGTTAAATGAGTTTCTGAAAACGGGACAAATTATTGAGGACAGGCCAAAAGAGTAAAAAGAGTTTTTGAAAATGGTTCATATAAGTCAAATGGGAAAAAAAAAACACCTTAGATTAATAAAAATATCTCAAGGATTTAACATTCAAAAAGAATTGATAAAGCTCGAAGACAAGATGCAGCTATTTGAAAGTTTAAAACAAAAACTAAAAGTTTAAAAAGTTTAAAAATTACCCACATTTTTTAGGAACAACACTAAGACGCCTAACTTGGACTTCCCAAAGCATATCATGTCATATGGTAATCATGGTTTTCTTCCTTTCTCCAAACCATATGCATATGTATACGGTCCAATACCGTCCAATTAACAATCGATAATCTAAGCCAAAAATGTAATTGTTGTGCATTTGCAACAAAATTAATACCGCCCAATTATGAGTCTTAGCCAATCGCCTGGCCAGCGCATGTATGCAGTATGCAACATCAGCCCGAGGCCAAACAGCTGATGTGGCAAGCAAAATTTCTGCAAGAAGCACCCAAAACAAATTGATCGATCACTAAATCCCAGAACAAAAATATTAAAATTGGCCCAAAAATTAAAACACCAAGTGATATTTCTCTTTCCCCAAACGCAGGAACTCAAGATTTTCCTCCCAAAACCAGTACCCCAGAGGAAATTTCACATATTTCCCGCAAAAAGGTAAAAACCCGTAAGATATTGCAAGGCTTTTATGTTTGATGTGGGCTTTCAACATTGATCCCCACAAACAACAGTCACATGCAAGAAATGGAAAACAACAACTACCATCAACACCTACACAAAATATGATGAAACCCCCCATCCAAGAACTACCATCAACCAATGACCCCACAAACATAGAAGACTACAAATATAAGTGATCAAACATCCAAACATGATCCAAACATGACCAAACATCCAAACATATTTCTCAATGACTCCAAACATCCAAACATCCACATATTTCTCAATGACCCCACAAACATCCACATATTTCTCAATGACTCCAAAGTCCAAACATCCAAACATCCACATATTTCTCAATGACCCCACAAACATCCACATATTTCTCAATGACTCCAAACATCTAAACATCCACATATTTCTCAATAACTCCACAAACATCAAAACATCATCCAAACATTTAGAAATGAGACCATTCAAATTGCATCATATAAGTGTCAAAGGAAAAGTAAATCATTGAGAAGTAAGACAAATAATTATGTTATCCATTTCACGCCTTGGACGAGTGGACATCAATTTATTTTCTTTACTTGGTTCCTCCCATTCAAAGCGAAGTCCCCCTGAAAAATGCTCAAGTGTGAATTGAAGTTCTCAAGAGACAAATTTAACTAAAAATATGATACTTAGGCATGAATTTAAAGAAAAATAGCTTACTTGAATTCTCAATCGCTTCAATTCTCTTCAAAGATCAAGAATGGTTGATTCATGACCACATTTTGCAAATTCTACAAAAAGGAAATTAAATGAAAAGTTAGAAAACAAATTAAGACATAAATAAATATCTACAAGTATTAAAAAGCTAAAATAGAACATGAAATAGATTACCATGATCCATTTTTTCAAGAATGTCAATGTCTTCTTCAATATTAACTGGTTTTGCTTCATTACGCAACCAATCTTTGGCACACATAAGACATTGCACCATTCTTGGAGTCAAAGAACTTCTAAACGTGTCAAGAACACGACCTCCCATGCTAAAAGCTGACTCGGAAGCAACCGTAGAAGCTGGAGCAGACCAATATGTCACGAGCCATTTGAGCAACAATAGGAAATCTTGGAGCATTAAGCTTCCACCACTTTAGAATATCAAAATCATCTTCATCCTTTTCCCTTTCTTCACTAAGAAACTTATCCAATTCACTTTTTGTATCAACTCCCCCACCCTCATTAAGAAACATATCATACTCACGCCTAGTGTCCACTTCTAAATTTCGCCTTTTTAATGATGGCTTCAATGAATATTGTGAATGCTCGACTTGAAATTGAACTAGAAGATGCACTTGATGATGACGAGTGGCAAGCAATGATCAACTTGAGAAACATTCATCGTCTTATATTCCTCAAAAAGCTCGTGAATACCTTCTTTCACCTTATCCCCAAGAGTAATATTATCTGGATACATCTTTTGAATCACCCACCCAACATAATGCAATTTAAATCGAGGATCAAGAATAACCGCATAAAACATGATGAAATTCATTTTCTCATGATTCCCCCAATACTTATTGTATTTATTTCTCATTCTTTTTGCCATTTGACTCAACTCGCATCATCACTACATTCCCAGGTATTCAACAATTTAACCACATCACTAAGTTCATGAAGCACTTGATTTGAAGTCACATATAATGAACCGAGAAATCCGCAATGTAAGTTCATAGAAGTGACCTAAAAACTTTACAAAACGAGAAATATTATCCCAATCTTCCTCACTAGGTAGCCCACCATGATCAACCGGTAGATCAAATTTAAAATGTGGATCTAAATCTTCAAATCTTTCAAAGGCTTTTGCAAGACTCAAAGCTGTATCTAACATCAAATAAGTCGAGTTCCATCTAGTGGGAACATCCAAACATAATAACCTCTTGCTTTCTATCTTTTCCATTTCAACACACTCCTTAAACTTTTTCAACCTACTCGGAGATTGCCTTATATATCTAATAGCTGCTCGAACACGAGTAATGGAAGGACAAATCTCTTTTAAACCATCGAAACAACAAGATTTATTATGTGTGCTATACACCTCACATGAAGATACTTTCCCCCAAGCAAATTAGTACTCCAATTAGAAAATCTTTTCTTCAAATAACTAACGACAACATCATTAGAACTCGCATTATCAACGAGTAATTGCAAACACATTTTCAATCCCCCAGTCAAGTAAGCATTTTTCCACCCCTTTTCCAATCGCCTCACCTTTATGACTGTCTATTGGACAAAAATTTAGAATCCTTTTATGCAATACCCAATCATCATCTATAAAATGAGCGAGTGAGACACATATAATTAATTTGTCTGTTCGGAAGTCCATGAATCAGTGGTAAGACAAATTCTCTTAGATGAATGTCTCAAAAAACCCTTCAATTTTGTCTTTTCTTCCAAATAGATATCATAACAATCCCTTGTAATGGTAGTTCTAGATGGAATTTGGAAAGATGGGCAAGCAACGGACATGAAATGCCTAAATCCTTCTTTTTCAACAAATGAAAATGGTTGCTCATCCACAATAATCATATATGCACATGCCTTTCTAGTATCAGTTTGATTAAACCTCCAAGTAACAACTGAACCGACCTTACCACCATGTGCAAGTGAGTGTGGTTGTTGTTTTAGTTGGGTTGCATGAGCTTCATTATTGTATGGATTTTTCAAACAGCTTTTCATGTGATTTTTCAATGAAGTAGTACCATTTATGCTAGGATCAGCTGCATAAGAAAGACTGCAATAATTGCACCTTGCTTTTTTTCTCCATCTTCAGTTGTATATTTAGTAAAATGTGACCACACAATTGATCGTGGTGCTATTTCCCTTTTCTTCTTAGAACTCCGTTGGTTGCTTGAAGTATTAGACCCTTCATGACTTGCTGGATTATCTTGTGAATTACTCCTATGGATACTATCTGCTTGATCTGACATTCTACAACTAAAAATGTAAATAAACTTAGAAGCTGTAAGTAAAAAATGTAAATGATAATCACTAGGCAAATTTTTCAAAGGATCAAGTTCACAAGACAACAAGAGATGGGATGCTAAAATAAATAATGATTAACCAATCCTAACTCAAATAATTCAAGGGGATTTGAAATTCTAGGACTTCATCCCACCAATCTCAAGAGTTATGATATGAAAACCTAATACAAATGAAAGATGCAAGCTAAGAATTCGCATAATTAGCCAGCTGAAGAACATTTTAATTTAACCCAGCACTTAATGGTTTAGGCATAATGCAACTCAGCTCCGCAAAATATTTCTCTTGAGTTGATATCAAGTCATAAAAAAAGGACATGTCAAATCTTAAAGCTGCCTAGAAAAGGAGATAAGAACAGTTTATAAACTCAAGATATCAACTTAATTAGAAGGTACGTAACACTTGTTTTAAACTTGTAGAAATTGACTTAAAACCAAGAAAATGAGTAGCACTAAATACTAATATATAATAAGAAGAATAGAATGTTTAAGAAGTTTGTTAGAGAAAAAAGACTTGTTTAGTATCAATATATTTATCCTTGTGTTTGATTAGGCTTAATCAATTAAGTAGCATAGTAATATCTATAGAGAATTATATACTAATTTAACGACTTGTGAGAATGATGATAAGGTTAATACAAAAATCTACATCCCAACTAACTATAATGTGTTAAATTTACCCAAATAAGCATAATAACATCCAGATTTTCCCTAAAAAGAAGTCTGGATTAATCGAGCATGGTTTTTTCCAACTAGGTGCTAATTAGTTGAGGTAATTAATGAAAATATGAGAATAACAAGAAAGTGGATTCTCTCGATGAACGAGACCAAATCATTTGTGAAAAGACTAAAACAAATACGTTTTGTTGGTGGGCCATTTAGATATGGGATGTGAATCTCGAGTTTATGCGAGTGATCACTTTCATAGAAGAAATGAAATGATGCTTGTCCCTTGTTCCTTTTATATGCTAAGAAGAAACCACTATAGATGAGAAATTCATGCTTGGAGATCTAATTTCTGCAAACAAAAGAAATAAAAGATGTTGATTTGGAAGAAAATCTTCTTCACTCTACATCAAATTCTTAATATCATTTTTCTTTGGGGATTTAGCCCTTCATAGCAATCAATAGCTACCAACAAAAGTGATTGATCATACCTAAAGCTACTAATGAAACCACATTGTGGAAATACTGAAATCACATTGCAAGGTGACGAGTAAACCCTTAAAATTTCACTGAAATATCCTTATCTTTTGTTTCTTTGTAGCTAGTTCATACTTCATACTCTGCTATTAACATAATTCTATCCAAAAAACTATCTCAAATTATAAAAATCCTAACCTTCATGTATGTCCACTTCATCCAAACACAACCAAATAAAGCTGCAGACGAACTTGGATATTGAAGGCATTAGTAACCCTACCTAAGACAAACAAGAAGTTCTATTTTAACAAAATCCGATTGTAAAAGTTGAGAGCCCACCAAAAATCTAATGCCTCGAGGCGAGACATTTCATACTGACTCACGACAAACAACACCACAAGTAACCATAACAATTTAGACAATCCTAGCCCATTACGAGATATTTAAGAATATCCAAACCTTGAGCTTAATTAGGAAAGCGGATGCAATATTTATATGACCCTCCCTATAGACACAAAGCACGGCAAAAGCTCAATAGATGGAATTACGAATCCAAGCGACTACTGACATGAAGTGGGAAAGAGAAGGAGGGGGGGGGGGACACACAAAGGAAGCAATTTTGTCCCGAAAACTATCCAAAAAACATAATTCTATCCAAAAAACTATCTCAAATTATAAAAATCCTAACCTTCATGTCTGTCCACTTCATCCAAACACAACCAAATAAAACCAGCCAAAGTGTATTTTTTGTGGGAAAAAAAAAGGTAAACTGGTTTCCTCACTACTCGGAATCTTCACGAGTAAGTAAACTCGCAAGCAAACAGAAATTCACACATGCCTCCCACAAGGGCCACAACCACAATTACACGTTACATTTATATACATATAGCAAGAATAGATAGAAGAGCGATTCTAGAGCTTACCTGATGATCAATCAAAGAATAGAAACATCAGAGTCACCGTTGTGGCCGTGGCGTTGATTGAAGTAATCACCAACATATTAAAGTAAAAGGGGGAAAAAAATCAAGATCCATTGATAACAACAGCTAAGAGTAGAACTTGAACAAACCATAGAATTTGCAAAAATGGTAAACAATCATTGAGAATCCACAAAATAAAATAAAAACAGAGCAAAAATCTCGTGGTGCTGCAAAGCTGTTGAAGAGCAGAGACGAGAAGAGTGGCTTACCCCACCGATTCACCGAACACCGATCGCGCGGCGGCAGCGGCACCGCGGCAGATCCTTACACCGAAAGAAAGGGATGGAGTGGAGGACCAGGAGGTGAAAGGGATATCAAGGAGAGTGAAATGGAGTCGATGGAGGTTAGATTGGACAGTGAAATGGAGTCAATGGAGGTCGTTGGACAGTGAAAGAGGGAAGCAAAGCTCCGAAAGGGAAGGCAGTCGGGAGGAGAGGAGGAGGAGTTGGCGCTTGGCGGGTGGCGCACTGGCGGCACAGACGCACGTCGCGCAGAGACAAAATCGGGACGGCTCGGGAGAGGGAGTGAAATGAAAGAGAGGTGTTTTAGCTTTTAGGGTTTCCATTTCAGATTTCAAATTAAAACAATTTTTTTTTTTTTAAATTCATATTTCGGTTTTTCGGTTCGGTTGAATTAAAATTCAACCGAACCGAAAACCGAACCGAAATAAAAACCCCTCCTCTGCAACCGAACCGAACCGAACCGTTTTCCTCAAAAACCGAACCGAAATCATATATTAGGTTCGGTTCGGTTCGGAAAAACGGTTTGGACCGTATTTTGAACAGCCCTACTATTATCTAGAATTTTAACTTTAATCCAAACAGGCGTTGTACGCCCATATTTAAAGTCCCGCAACGTCGTATGTACATTCGCTTTCGTCTCTTTCATAGCTCAACCTTCCAATATCTCCTGCTACTGCCTCCGCTCAAGTTGCAGAGTGCGGCGGAAGAAGACGAAGATGACGGAAGTAGCCAGCTCTGTAGTTAATGAGGTATTGGGTAGAAGAACTCACGATGTGGACCAGCCAATTGTTGATTATGTTATCAATGTTCTCGCTGACGAAGATTTCGATTTCGGCGTCGATGGTGAAGGCGTTTTTGAAGCTCTTGGCGAACTCCTTGTCGACTCCGGTTGGGTCCCCGATCATTCCGAATGTCGCTTGGTATTTCTCTCTACGCCCCCTTTCTAAAAATTGCTTTTTTGCTAAAACTGTGTTGATTCAATTTTATGTGGTAGTTCTTGATTAATTGTAATTGCATAATTCGCTTGAATTCCACGATTTTTAATGCATAAAGTTGTTGTTTTTATTGTTGGTTTTAGCGTTCGAGTCTGATTTTAGTGTAGGAGAGGACTACTCGAAGTAAAAGGAAGGGACTTTTTGTAGTTTCTCGGGAACTAAAAGGAATTGAAGAGAGCTGCTTTTAACTTTTGATGAAGTGAAATATCTAAGTGCTGAAACGAAATTGATCTCTGAATTAACGGCTTTCTTACCGATCATTGTTTGGTAAGGAATGTTAATTTTTGTAATGCTGGCAGATTTGTAGTAAACTTTCGGAGAAATTTGGGAAGCATGGATTGGTGAAAGCAAAACCAACAGTGAGAAGTCTTAACGCTCCTTTGAGGATGTTTGATGGAATGGACGAAGAGGAAGCTCCAAAGAAGAAGCCTGAGCCTGTAGATGGTCCTCTACTAACTGAACGTGACAAAATGAAACTTGAAAGAAGGAAGAGGAAGGAAGAGCGTCAGAGAGAGGTAAAGATCCACAACAAATTACTAAGAACTTCTACCTGTTCATGGCATGTACTTTTGTGTCATTTTGTTTTATGATTTTTATTTTGAATTGACATGATTTTGTGAATGACCATGCTGAGAACGCGGGTTAAACTGTATGATTTGGTTTAGTCCATAGTCTTGTATAGCTTGTGGCACCATTAATTCCACTGCCTTCTTTCTAGTAAACCATGTTCTTTGATGTTTGTTGGAGACTGCACGGCTTCCGCTAGCACTTTTTCTCATAGTTGTTGAACATGCATGAGGAAAAAGGCAAAAAGCAGTTTTTTTTTTCCTTTTTTTCTTTTTTAACTTTTTTCAACTGGTTGGTTATCCACTTTTGTAGGCCCAATATCAAATGCACTTGCAAGAGATGGAAGCAGTCAAAGCTGGAATGCCTGTTGTATGTGTAAATCATGATCAGGTTGATGGAGCAGCTGTCAAAGATATCCATATGGAGAACTTCAATGTATCTGTTGGTGGCCGAGATCTCATCGTTGACGGTTCTGTGACGCTTTCTTTTGGAAGGCACTATGGTCAGTTTGACTTGTTAACTTTGCCATTGTCCTCCGTTCCCAGTTTTCCAAAATTCATTTATTTTTCTTCTGCGAACAGGTCTTGTTGGGAGAAATGGTACAGGAAAAACTACTTTCCTGAGGTACATGGCTCTGCATGCCATTGAAGGCATTCCAAGAAATTGTCAGATATTACATGTGGAGCAAGAAGTGGCTGGTGATGACACATCAGTCCTGCAATGTGTTCTTAACTCTGATATTGAAAGGACCCAACTTTTGGAGGAAGAGTCCCGTCTCCTTGAATTACAGGTTAATCATACTCCATCTATTTAAGAAAGGGGTTTCTTTTATATGATTCTTTCTTTTGGTAATATGAAATGCACCACCACCATGTTCATGTTAGTCCCATTGGTGAATCTTTTGTCATGTAGAGAGAATTGGACTTTGAAGGTGAAGCTGGAAAGACTAACAGGGAGTTGAATGGTGGAATGGACAAAAGTGCTGTTGCCCGGAGGCTGGAAGAGATATACAAAAGACTTGAGTTTATTGATGCTTATGCAGCAGAGGCTCGTGCAGCGACTATTCTTGCTGTTAGTCCTCGAACTTGCTTGTTGTGGCTGTAAAATCTGATGATCAATTGTAAATTTTGTCACCATTCTCCTCACTCTCAAATTCTGAGAATTGTTTTCCATGCTAGAAACCCCGAGAAACACTAGTCTCAAGGTAGTCGTATTAAGTCTTGGAATGGATAATTATAAAAATTTCCCTGTGCATTTCTCCAATAATCTGGGAAAAATCTCCATTTCTGATTGGAGGTGGGACCTAATTTTTTAACAGTGCTAGAACAAGTTTGAAGTTTTTGTCTTAGTGACTGAGACACTAACACTATTGACTGATATTTCCTTAGAACTTCAAAGACCATGTACTTGTGAATAATTTTTTGACTTTATTTATGCTTCAGTCTGAGGATTTCCTTAAATGACGGGCTTTATGTCGGCTAAGTATTTCTTGTATGCTAATTTAAAATGAGATCTTATAGATATGAATGTTATCCAGGGTCTCAGTTTCTCCCCAGAGATGCAGAAAAGGGCCACAAAGACCTTTTCAGGAGGATGGAGGATGAGAATCGCTCTTGCACGTGCATTGTTCATTGAGCCTGATCTATTGCTACTTGATGAACCAACAGTAGGATATTTGTGATTTACCTATTTGAGATACATATATCTTGAATGCAGTTCTTACATTTTCTCTCTCTGGTAGAATCATCTTGATCTACATGCTGTCCTGTGGCTGGAATCTTACTTGGTGAAATGGCCAAAGACATTTATAGTTGTCTCTCATGCCAGAGAGTTCTTAAATACTGTATGTATTTCTCTCTGTATACCTCCCAAGTTTGTAATCAATGGGTGCACTCTGTTGAGTTGCTTGTTCTGTTGTCCTTGATTTATATGATGGATTCTCCCCTATCCTCCTTTCAGGTTGTCACAGATATTATTCATTTGCATGGGCAAAAACTAATAACTTACAAAGGGGATTATGATACTTTTGAAAGAACACGAGAAGAACAGCTCAAGAATCAGCAGAAAGCATTTGTGGCAAATGAACGTGCAAGGGCTCATATGCAGGTGCACTTCTCTCCTTCAATGCATGTGTTTGTGTATCTATTTCAATCATAGTTACCTGAAGATATGTTTGTTTCCAATTGTGCGTTGCAGTCATTCATTGATAAGTTCCGCTACAATGCAAAACGTGCCTCTCTTGTCCAGTCAAGGATCAAGGTAGTTTTCTCCCTTGTTGATGTCATCTTGCTGTGTTTTGGTAGCTGTTTTAAGCCTCTGGTCATATTTTTCATGTTTATTTTTAGTATACTTTAGTGAGTGGGTTTGGTGCACATAATTGCCAAATGTCCTTTAGTTTAGTGACTTTAGTGTTGCTTATCATTAAACTACTTTTTTTTTAGCAAATTGAACATGAGGACACTATAAATGGAATCAACTTTATTGTGCCTCTATGAAACCTATGCTGGATTTTTCTCACTATTTGATGGGGCAGCAGCTGGTTGTGGCCCAGCTTTTGTATGGTTAGCTAATCTATAAAATGTGTATAGTAGCTCTCTCATTGGCTTTCTTTGTTGTTAAATATATCATTTTTCCTCCCTCTGATGAATTGATCTTTGACCTTCATTCTTACTTTGTTCGAGTTTACCAGGCACTGGAACGGATGGGTCTTGTGGATGAAGTTGTGAATGACCCTGAGTATGATTGCTTTTATTTAATATATTTCTTTTTTGGTTTATCTAGATCCATTTGTGAGGTTTCTTTGATCTCAGCTATTGATGTTTGTTTTCTAGTAAGAAGATATCTTTTGACATTACGGATTATGGTTGTGTTGTGTGCAGCTACAAGTTTGAATTTCCTTCTCCTGATGATAGACCAGGCCCACCAATTATAAGCTTCAGGTTGGCATTTGATATTCTAAAATATTTCAATGTGTTGTATGTTGGTGTTTCCATTTGAGTTCCTGAAGCATGAAGCTTTCATTTTTGTCTCAATATGTGGTGAAGGACACATTTCTAACTTTTCTTCAATGGATTTGCTAATGCACTGTAATGCTTGCAGCGATGCATCATTTGGATATCTAGGGGGGCCATTACTATTTAAGAATTTGAATTTTGGAATAGATCTGGATAGCCGCATAGCAAGTAAGATCTTTTTCATCCTGGCTAAATTATCTGTCTTGTTGTGATATGCTAGAAAGTTCATTGCACTTCATGATGTCACTTTATCTGTAATGACACCAATTTTAATTGCTAGATGTTATTGTCCTGTGCTGTTGAATTGTAGCTGATTACCTTTAATAATTTTAATATTGTTTCACTGAACAATCTGTTACCATTGGGATTATTACTTGGTCTAGAATTTCCTCCAAGGAAACAAATAAAAGTTGCATCTTTAACGATTTTTAGCCCCTCTTCCCAACCTCCTCCACACCTCCTCCCCACACCCCCCCGTGGCCCCCCAAAAAAAGAACGGTGAAGGATAGGGAGATACTTGGGAGAGCTGCTTTTGTTACTGTACCCATTACTCTTGGAAGTTTTTCCCCTCCTTATCTTGTTTAAGAATTGTCGTGCAGTGGTTGGACCAAATGGCATTGGAAAGTCGACAATCCTTAAATTAATTGCAGGGGAGCTTCAACCAACCTCTGGGACAGTTTTTCGTTCAGGGAAGGTTTGTGTCTTTACTCAATTTTTGGTATTGGAAGTCATTAGCTTTTCTATTTGATTTGTCCTTGGGGCGATTTGATAATTGGACTAGCAATCTAACCATTTGGAATATATGTGTTATAAAATAAAAGTTTGAATTGCCTGTTTACTCAGGTTTAACCTGTCAAATCTCTTTCTAGAATTGACATCTTGTACTCTGTTCCTTCTATTGTTGCTGTGAAATCTACGAGGATATATTAAGCAGTCATTTTTTTTCCCTATTTGTTTCTAAATAAGTTCCCTTGTCTACCAGTTATAGTAGGTGACCTAATTGCCCCCAGTCTATGCAGATGCTGCATTTCTGTTAATTGTTGTAATATGTTTATCTTTTAAACTTTTTTCTCTGGCATTATGATTTAGTAATGATGCTCTGAAATTGTTTTCTCTAGGTTCGGATTGCTGTCTTCAGTCAGCACCATGTTGATGGGCTGGACCTTTCTTCAAATCCTCTTCTTTATATGATGCGCTGCTTTCCAGTAAGTTCCAGCAGGCATAAATTTCTCTCTTCAGTCAGTTTCATTAGCTCATTAGGTGGAATCCTCATCTATCTATTGGGTTGTATGGATGAAAAGATATCATATGACCCTAGATGATCAATTATGCAAAATACAATTTCTTCAGTTAAAGGCTTACACTTTTCACTGTGTTCAGAGGTCTTTACTGCCAATTTATTTATTTATTTATTTATTTTTTTGGTTGGGGGGGGGGGTGGGTTTATAATTTGTTATTTTATTGCATGATCCCGATATTGTATGGTAAGATAGATGGCATTCAATTATTTTGTATCAGTAATTGCTTACTGAAGAAGTGCCTGATTCTGGTGCAATCAAATGCACTCTGCATTTTGCCTTAGCTTTCTGCTATGAGCTAGCAGTCAGGAATCAGAACTTGAGAATCCTGACTTCTGCATGTCATCTGTTCAACTATGCTAGGACAGCTGTTGCGTTCTTGGATGCTGTTTTAAAGACGGGTCACTTCTACTCTTCCTTTACATCAACAAAATTTCCTCTTTTATCCAAATAAAAAGTGTTTATCCACTCTGTACCAATCTATACTGTAGTTTGCATGCTATATCCTACATAATATTTATTGTTTCCTTAATATCATAATTAGCCAAAGCTTCTTAATGTTTGTTTTGCAGATTAAATTGGTTCAATGTTGGAGATTAAGACACGCTTCAATAAATAATGACCTTCTTGGCTATGATTACTCACTATTGCCTTTAATAACTGAGTTGGATTTGAACATTCCTTCCCCCCCTCCCTCAACAATTAGATATGTAATCTAACTATGACTGATGACTGCACAATGATAATTTGGCACTTATTAAAAAAAAAAGAAAAAATAATAATGGAATTGATCTACAAAAGACACTATGCAAACCTGCTTGAAGACATTCTTTAAATTCCTTGCAGAAAATAATTTAAGTTTCAGTGTTATTTAAGTTTCAGTCATAATTGTCATGTTTGGCAATGTTGTCCTACGCTTCTAACAGGGGGTGCCAGAACAGAAGTTGCGAGCTCATTTGGGTTCTTTTGGTATAACTGGGAACCTTGCTCTTCAGCCAATGTACACTTTGTCTGGTAAGTATCTTTGCTTATCTTGGTGTATCTGGAAATGATCTTTCATTTCACTCTTCTACCCTCAAGTATTTGCTGATGAATGATTCAGGAATTGTTTTGTGTATCTCCAATGATTAAACTACTGAAATTAAAAGCCATTAACATTGTGGTCATTTGCAAATCTTTTGAATTGCTTTGAATGACATCTCAGGTGGTCAGAAAAGCAGGGTTGCATTTTCCAAGATAACTTTCAAGAAGCCTCATATCTTGTTACTCGATGAGCCATCCAACCATCTTGTGAGTTATATGGTTATTTTACCAGAAATGGACTGCTAGATGGAATGACATTTTATATGTCAGTGATTCGAATAACTTCAATTGCATCTTGCAATTTTATGATTTCCTCGTGTGTTGGTTTGATTGTGAAGGCAAAAAAAATGCTCCTTCAACCCAAATTGAATTTCCACATTTGACTAGGTACAAAAATTTACAAGAGTATTTGACCATGTATAAGTTGCCACTTTACCCTTAACAGTTAAGAATGGGACCTATGTTTATGTGCAACTCGTATCCCTTAAGCTAAAGAAGTTAGTTTTGGAAGTTTAGATGGGAAATAAGTTTAGGAAAGGGAACATTCATTCTAGGACAATCAAAAATAGAAGTGCGGACATTCAATTTGAGCTGGGGGGAAAATGTATGTTTTCAAAAAAGTTGTTTCTCTGAATACATTTTGAACACTCTCTGTTTTTGATCCTTGCAATCCTTTCCCTTTCATCTGGCCTTTTTTGTTTTCGTTACCTTCTTTAAGCATCAGGGTGTGATGTGGGGATATGTGGTTTTTTTCATACGAAGGGCGAGGTTTTGGTTGGATTGGAAAGGTTCATGGAGCTCAAAAATATTTGTCACAGCTTTCTGAGGGCATATGATGCCTGCTGAAAATGAAAGATTTTAATGTTTTTTGGTTTACAACAGTGAAGGTTTATCCCAGCCACATGATTCTTCAAGAACAGGGATACCATACTTGAATGAAGATTGAGATTTGAGCATCTTTCCATTAATAAACTGGGTTAATTCCGAATAAAATAATTTCAATTATTTATTTGGAGGTGATGCTTTTGAGAGAAGCTCAGCCTAACCGGTCAACAAAGTAATGGTGGATTACCAAGCATAATTAGACCTACCTTGTTTACGTTCTGAAAATATCCATTTTTGCAGTTGTTATTGTTTATTTGACTGACATCCTGTTAAAGAATTGTTTTTGACATGGATGTGCCTCTCCTGCCTAGTTCTTTTGGAAGTAAAAATTTGCTGTTTACTTGACAATACAGGATCTGGATGCTGTTGAGGCTTTAATTCAGGGTCTCGTTCTGTTCCAAGGAGGTGTCTTAATGGTATTTGAAACTCCTTATGAAATTCTTTCTGGTAGTTGGACCTAATTTGAAAATAAACCTATCGGCTATGGTTTTAACCGTGCTGTTTTTCAATCACTTGCAGGTCAGCCACGACGAGCACTTGATTTCTGGCAGTGTAGATCAGCTCTGGGTTGTATCTGAAGGTAAAGTGAACCCTTTCAGTGGGACATTCCAGGATTACAAGAAACTACTACAATCATGATAGCAAAATTGTGAACAGCTCTTACCAGTTAATCAACACTTGGAGATTACAAAGGCATAGTAGCTTTGGTGGAATTTTGATTTGAGGGTGTTGAAAACAGTGAGTCTTGTATTCTTCTTGTAAACTTTGATGAGGAAGTTTATATCTATTTATACATTTGTATAATCAGTTTTGGTTAAATGGCAATGATATCCTTTCATGTGTTTCTCCATCGGGGTAGTAGTACAACTATTATATATTTATTTTTTGTTCTACATTAATCTTACATATTATTTTAATTTTTATTTAATTTAAACAAATTCTTTTAAAAGAGATACAATTTAATTATATATCAGTCAAATATTCAAATTTTCCATTTTGATTGGCATTGTACATCTACAAGGACAATTTTGTCTTTTTACTTACACATGTTGTCACCTATGATTTCAAAAGTCTACGTAAGATTTTCTCCAACCAAAACTGTGTTCCAAAAGGATACAACCCCTCCTATTTGATATCTTGACTTAGAGGTGTGTAAGGGGGGGAAAAAAGAAAAAAATTTAATAATTAAAAAAGAACTTCAAATGCGCATCCGGGGAATCGAACCCCGGTCAGTACCGTGGGAGGGTACTATGATACCACTACACCAGATGCGCTGTTTGGGTGTGGGGTTCTTAAAAAAATTAAAATAATTGTGGCTGAGCTCTGTTCTCCAAATCGTATAAACCTTGGGCTTCGCCTGAACTTCCATCGCTACGTGATAAATTGAAGTTCTCCACCTTCCCCAGGCCGACTGGCTAAAGTGCTGCAGGAATTTATGATTCCAAATATGGCATCGCCTACCCCTTCTTGAATTACTGTCTTGCATTGTGTTTGATTTTCCAGATTTTGCTTTTCTTTTCATGAATTATCTACTTTTGTTTGTGGAAGAAGGTGTGAGGGTGGCCGTAAGGGCTTTAGGTGCTGTAGAAAGTGATGATAGAGTAGCGTTATTTACTGCTTCAATGTTTTCGCACTTCTAGTTTTTTTCTGGTTATTGTTAGGTGTGCGCTGCTTTTGTCCTTGTGCTGCCAGAAAAGGTAGGAAGCTTTGAATTTCATGATGTGGCAAAGCAAGCTTGGTTTCCAGCTCAAAGCTTGGATCTTTGAGTGAATAGTTACATTATTCATTGCTTGATTGAATCTGTTGCTCAGTGCGTCCAAGAAAGGAAATTTAAGATGGTGGTTATCAGAAATAACCCTTAGCAGAATAGCTAATGCTGGAAAAATAGATGCTTGGATTGTTGATTTCTTTTTCAATATCTGCTTCAATTTGTTAAATACCGTTTAACTCTTCTACACGGTCAATGGAGCTGGAAGTAAATCTTGTACAAATCCCTTCTATTACATGGAAATCCTAACCTGTCTTCCTCATGTTGGAAGCTTTTGGAGTGAGTGAAAGCATAAGCTATCTTCTCTCCTAGGCTTCAGTGTGCTTTTAGTAGCCTACACTTAGGGAACAATGGATGCATTGTTGTTATCACATTACCTGTACGGCTCTATTCTTGTTCTCTCCAGCAAATTAGCATGTAGACACATTGGCGTATAATGTATAGCCTTGCTCTTTTCTCTTTGAAAGTTTTGTATCCTGCTGCCCTGATGCTCCCCTGCCTTTGCTGGGAAGAAGTAAAATCTGCCATGAATATGTTTTCCTTCCTTTGCTTTATTGCCCTCCGCTTACCTCTTCAGGGGGACTGTAATTTCTTACAAGCTTCTTCCAAAGTTACACCAGTCTGTTTCAGTTTCCTTCATATTTGTGTATTGTGGGAATTTTTGAAAATTCTTTTCTTCTGGACTTTTTACAGTGAACCGGGGACCAGGTTTCCTGCTTCTTACTGTTCATCATACTGGCTGGGACTACAGTCCTGATTTTCAGGTTGATTGCCTCCTGATGTCCGGTGTTTGGGTTCCAGAATTAATTAGCAAAATGACAAGGGTAACGCACAACGGTCTATCATTCTGACAACATTTGCATCGCATAGCTCATGCTTGACTTGAGACTTGGGAGGACCATGTCCCAGTCATACTTCAGTCAATAACTGTCAAACAGAGATGTAAGCTTTTTAATATTGGTTGCTTTCTTTGCTGGATGCATGGACTAATTTCCAGAAATTTTTATTTCCTGAATAAACATAGCTATCAATTTGTAATTGGGTCATTGTTTCGACGAGCCAATTGTGGTGACTATATTTGTAATTGCTTCTGAGCTTTGGGATAAGGGGGAAGTTCAGGGTGAAGTTCAGGGTTGGCTCAGTAACTTTTCTGTGTTCAAAGCTCCGATGATGTAAGTATATTTGAGCCAGATATCGTTCCAATTTCTGAAGCTCTGTTTGGTTTTCGGAGCTATATGTGGAACTGAAGGGACAACTGAGGAGCTTGCTAACATTTTTTTTGTTGGTTTCAAGTGAATATTGAATATCAGGCAGTGGAACACGAAATCTTGTACTCTGTACTGATCTCAATTCTGTATTTAAAAGTGGTTCCGCTACCATTTCTGTTGGATGGATAATAATAATAATCATAATCTCTGCCAGCAGAACAGAATGATTTGCATGTGTGTGGGAGAGAGAGAGAGAGGTCTGAAGACTGTTTTGGGGGGTGCTGTAACTGATAGTTCACAGAATCAAAATTGAAACATAGTGAAATGTTAAAACGTAGCATGTTGAAGTAAATCTCTTGAGTGCAATAGAGCTGTTACTTTGTCACACTCGATGCCTCCTGCTTCTTGTGTTGATTCTTGGATGCATATAGAAGAAAATCATTGACGATGTCTTATTATCTTGAGGAGGAGCCACTGGGGGGTAATTCACAAGACCCGATTCCTCTTCTTTGGTGTGTTTTAGCTTTTTTGGTTAGCGAAGTCAATATGAGAAAAAGATGCTAAAGGCCAATGATTGGGGGTCATAGTTCTGCCAAAGAAAATGTGGTCAAGTCTTGATTCCACCATTTCAGCCTGGTCTAACATCCCTGTAAAGGTGAAATTGAAATGTGAAGCTTCCTCAAGCATATGTCTCTTGCGTGGTTGGAAGCATGAGTGAGTGACACGGTAGTCCTGCTGAAAAAAAAAAGAAGTAGAAACTCAGTCAAGGATGCTGCGGAGTGAAATTTAGATAGAAATTATTTTGAGATAAATTTATTTGAATATAATAAAAAATTAAATATGTAAGGTTAAAATAGAGTTTAAGACTGTATGTGGATAAGAATTGGATTGAGATGAGTTTATTAAAATTTAATAAAATATTATTAAATAAGAGGTAAATGTAAATTTTAATTATTGATGAGAGAGAAAAAATATGATGAGTTGTGAGTATATAATAGTTTTCGAAAAACGAAAATTATTTAAATTAAAATTATTTTTTATTGAAGTTTTAATTTGGATTGGAAACAATTACTACAGCTTAAGTGAGGTCAAAGTGAGAAAATATGATGGGTTGTATTGTGAGTATATGATAAATTTTTTAAAAAAAATTTAGTTAAATTATAGTAATTATTTAAATTAAGATGAAATTTGAAAAAAAATTCAATCTAATTACAGGGGTTGATAAAGTGGAGATATGTGACAATGGTATCTTAATTGAGGACGAGAACATTTAATTGCATAATAGTATTCTTTTCGTTTCAAAATACTTGTTTATGAAACTTTTTGTACACAGATTAAGGGTGTTGAAAATAATACAATAATTTAGATAAAGTTCATATTCTACCCATATTAAAAATACTATAGTTATTAGTTAGTGAAAATTCCTAAGAAGCAATAAGAAAGAAGAGTTTTGGAAAATGGTGTAGTTACTTGATATGTACATGAACAAGTATTTTGAAACAAAATAAAAAAATTTTATGAATAAATATTTTGAGACGGAGGGAGTAACTCAGTTGAGGATAGAGAGCATGAAATCTAGGGACAATGGTAGCTCAGCTAATGATATTCACCGATTAACCCATCTAGTTTTGTATATAATATTATTATATTATAATTTTATTTTTTAAAATCATATTAAATTTAATAAATTTAAAAGAAAATTTTAGTAACGATATTATAATATTAATATTTGTATAAAATGTCGCATCAAACTTTTTTTGTGTTATTAATATACTTAATACTATTTGGAGTAGGTCTATGGATAGATAACTTTTTTGGTATAAATTAAGGGTGTAAGTTTAATTTAAAGTAATTATAATTTAAATATTTTTTTATTTTTTAAAAAGATGATATATTTATAATATTCTGTTTTTAGTTTTATTTAAAATTACGAAAATTATTATATATTTATAATATATTTTATTATTTCTTTCTCATCCCATTTGAATTCCACCATTTCTGTCGGCTGTGAATTCAATTTGCCATGGAACACATGTAGGTGGGGTTGGAAAGTAATGATTGATACAAAGAAAATGGATGTTTTCATCAAGGAAAAAGAAGGCCAAACAAAAGAGGTTTGTGTACCGCTAGTTGGAAATGAGAATCCTCAGTTTTTATATGGAAATTCTAATATGGATTTGATTGTGAGCTAATAGTTTTAAAAAGTTATATTATATATAATGTAAATTATTTTTTTTGTTCTATAATATAAATTGTTTGACTTAACTTCATGCATATTAAGATTTTTACAAAATAATGCGACTCTATATTTTTTTTTCTTAAAACACTTCTATTTAAATGTCTTAAAAATAAGAGAGGGGAAGAAAGAGAAAGAAAGTAAAAGAGAACAATAAATAAGGATAAAAATATAAAAATAACTTAAAAATCTTTTTGAAAAATCACTAACGACTTATAATTTAGAATAGTAAAAATAATTTTTAACGACTTATATTATGGTATAATTCTTGATCCATGTAAAGTTGGTCCATGTTTTCTCAGGGCAATGTTGTATGACCGACCAAAACACGGTTTAAGAGAAAGCATTGATCTTAATTGACCGGTAAGTGCTGCTAAGTAAATTTGAAAATTCAATAGAATTATTAATAATGTTATATATTTTAATAATTTTTTATTATATATAAATAAATTCATATTAAGATAGTAAGTATGAAGGATTTTTTTTATCTCAAATCAAAATTCAAACTTAAGATAATATTAATTTAAATAAAATTTTTTTTATGAAATTTATTAATTCATAACACGTCGTATTTTTTATTTTTAATTTCATTTGAGTTTTATTTAATTATAAATTTTTAATAATATTTTATTACATTTAATTGTTGTTATCTCAAATAAAAATTTTCCAAATTTTTTCCCTTGCGCTTATCGAAAACGATGGCCACCCAAGACAATTCATGAATTGACGAGTTATTCCAATTCACGGCTGTTTCCCCCGTCTCCTTCTCCTCCATATTCAAACAGAGTCAGGTAATATATACCCAGCAAAAGGTCTACTGTGGCGACGGTTAATCCTTCATTTGTGATTCCATGGCTTACGCCAAACGCGTAAACCTTAAGAAATTCTTCTTTGTCATCTTTGCGTTGTTCTTGTCATTCTTGATCATGGAAGACTGTTTTGCAGCTCGGAATTTGAGTACGTGCATGCCAACAGACTTTGGCCCTGTTGTACCCACAACCCCATTAGTTACTTTTCTTGAACTTGTTCAAGAAACTGCGCTCAAAACCTATGGGCACAAAGGTTTTGACCCAAAACTTTATGTTGACATGTCTCTGAAACAGAGTCTTTCGACAACGGTAGAGGCTTTCAATAAGATTCTGAGAACTGAGAATGGTTCGGTATCGGCTAGCGACTTGGATGGGTTTATAAAGGAGTATTTGGAGGGTGTTGATCAGGATTTAGTGTATGCTGAGCCAGTGGACTTTGTTCCCGAACCTGAAGGATTCTTGCCCAATGTGGATAATCCTGAGATGAGGGCTTGGGCATTGCAGGTTCATTCGCTTTGGAAGAATTTGAGCAGGAAAGTGTCTGACAGGGTATTGGAGAGCCCGAACATGCATACTTTGTTGCCACTGAAGAAGCCTGTTATGATTCCAGGATCACGGTTCCGGGAGGTGTATTACTGGGATTCTTTTTGGGTAATAAGGTCAGTTTATGGTTTCTGCTCCTCTCTGTACCCTATTTCTATTTATTCTTTCTGCTATCGCGGCTTATTCTGTGGTTAGGAAGATTGCTTCCCCGGAGTTATGAATTTTTTTGAATACCTATACATTTTTAAATGCTGCTTGCCTTGGCATTCTAGCTCCTTAGTCCAAGCTTGGCCTAACAAACTGGATATTGTTGTGATTACTTTGTATTTCTTATCACAGTTCTTTCGTTATTGTTGATAGTAATACATCCTGTGCAACTTTCTTCTTTAAATGTTTTAAAACATATGTTTGTTGTGCAGGGGCTTGTTAGCCAGTAAAATGTACGAAACTGCAAAAGGGGTTGTCGATAACCTTATTTCACTAATTGATCAATTTGGTTATGTTCTCAACGGTGCAAGGGCATATTATACTAATAGGAGGTACTCATGTCTGAATCTGTATTATATTGCCATAAAGAAAGGCTTGAAAAGATGATTTTATTTGATTGTCAAGTGTTTCCTCCTCCCTCTCTGCGTGCTGACCAGGAGAGCATTTTTACCTTTACAACCTAAAATTTGCAAAGATAGGTTTCCCTTTGGGTTGACAATAGCGGTTCATCTTTCGTTCCCAATTCTATCTTGATTTACAGCCATTTGTTCACTCTTGTCATGTCACTATGCATATGCTCATGGTGAATAAACCTAATTGGTTCTGTTGAATGATAGTATGGCAGATTAGAGCGCAATTCTCAATAACTCTTAATCAAGTCAGAGACAGACATTACTTTATCTTTCAAGTCCGCACACCACATTTTAAAACTTGATGACTGTATACTTAATACATGATGTAAATATGGTATGTTATGTAAAGATTTTCCTTTTCTTATAAATAAAACTGGACGTGAGCTTTATCAAAAGATCTGCTAAGTTGAAACAGGATCAGCTATGAGTAGAATTGGTGCTAATTGTATTTTTTTCAACTGTGATATTGTAAACTATGACACTTTAGTCAATCTTACATTTTCTCTGATTTTTCAATAAATGTTAGTTTGTCCTCAATCATCATGCTATATTATGTCTCTCACTGCAGCATATTCTGTTTATTGCCAATTAATGTAAAAGATGAAGTAAAAGAAATGACTTTTGCAGCCAGCCTCCACTCCTGAGTTCTATGGTTTTTGACATATATGATCGAACTGGAGATATGGATTTCGTAAAAAAATCTCTGCCTGCATTGCTCAAGGAGTATGAGTTTTGGAATTCAGGTATTTATTATGATTATTGAAAAAGTATATTTGCTGAATGAATAATTGATCACAGTTGTTACAATTTATAGCTGTACAAGGGTCTAAGAATGGTAAGAATCCTAGGCAATCTTAGTCTGATTGACAGCCTAATTAACAGTTGCTAATCAGCTACTAATTTACAGCTAATCAGTCAATTTATAGGATACAACTAATCTACTCTATAAGGAAAGAGTACAATTAATTTACAGCTAATCTACACCCTATTAGAAAGACGGAATCTCGCAACACTCCCCCTCAAGCTGGCTTGAAGATGTCTTCCATAGCGAGCTTGTCAACCAAGAGCTCAAATTGACCTTTGTGGAGTCCTTTGGTGAGAACATATGCTAACTGGTTCGTGGTTGGGACATAGGAGAGACAGATTAACCCACTTTCAATCTTTTCTTTAATAAAATGCTTGTCTACCTTGATATGCTTCGTTCTATATGTAACATTGGATTGTGAGCAATCGAAATTGTTGCCTTGTTGTCACAGTAAACTTTCATAGGACACGATAATGGTATCTTCAAGTCTTCAAACATTCTTTTCAACCATATTGCCTTACTTATCCCTTGAGCAGGGGACCTAAATTCAGCCTTGGCGCTACTCCGAGCCACAATAGTTTACTTCATGCTCCGCCATGTAACAAAATTACATCTAACGAAAGTAGAATAGCCAAAAGTACACGATAATGGTATCTTCAAGTCTTCAAACATTCTTTTCAACCATATTGCCTTACTTATCCCTTGAGAAGGGGACCTAAATTCAGCCTTGGCGCTACTCCGAGCCACAATAGTTTACTTCATGCTCCGCCATGTAACAAGATTACCTCTAACGAAAGTAGAATAGCCAAAAGTAGACTATCTGTCAGTAGTACAACTAGCCTAATCTGCATCTGTGTAGACTTCTACCTGTCACGCCCCGTGCCCGCGGACCCGGAAGTGCAACTATGGGCTTGGTAGCACCCACGGTCAATTACTTGGCCGCCGTCCTCTCTGGGCCAAAATGGATATCCCAAGTTAACAATGGGTACTTAGGCCCATTCTTATATACCATACACACTTCTCATCCCAATCCCATGTGGGATTGGGGTATCACACTACCTGTAGGTGGTTGTTCGTTCAAAACATTAGTCTCTTTCCAGGAGTTCCTTTAAGGTATCTCTGTATTCTATAAGCTGCATCGAAATGTTCTTGTCTTGGTTACTTTGCTCACTGCAAAGGCAATATTAGGACGAGTGTGTGATAGATATAGATTAGTTTTCTCACAAGCCTTTGGAACCTCTCCTTGTCAATCACCTCTTCAGCTTTAGCAAGATTCAGTTTCATATTTGCATCAAGTAGAGTATTAGCAGCTTTACAACCTACTAATCCTATCTCACTAAGGAGATCAAGAATGTACTTTCTTTGGTTCACAAATATACCCCTCCTTGATCTGGCAAATTCCATACCAAGAAAATATTTTAATAATCTTGGATCTTTGATTTCAAAGTTTCATTCAAACTTCTTCTTTAACTCTGCTATTTCTTCAAGATCATCACGTGTTAATATTATATCATCTACATAGACAATCAAGATTGAGATCTTACCTCTCTCCGTTCGCTTGACAAATATTGTGTGATCAACTTGGCTTTGATGATAGCCATGACTTTTCACCACCTTTCCAAAGCGTTCAAACCAAGTTCTTAGAGATTGTTTAAGACTATGCAAGGATTTCTAGAGTTTACAAACTTTATCTTTTCCTATTCTCTCCTTAAATCCTGGAGGCAAGGCTATGAATACTTCTTCCGATAGATTCCCATTCAGAAATGCATTCTTGACGTCTAACTGGTATAGTGGCCAATTATAATTAGCAACTTATGATAGTAGAACCTGTATGGAGTTGATCTTTGCAACATGAGCGAAGGTCTCCTAATAATCAATTCCGTATGTCTGGGTGAAACCTTGAGCTACTAACCTTGCCTTATATCTTTCAATGCTCCCATTTGCCTTACATTTCACTGTGAACACCCATTTATAGTCAACTGTCTTCTGTCCCTTAGGCAAATCAACAACTTCCCAGTCCCACTTCTCCTCAAAGCATTCATCTCCTCCATGACGGCTGCTAACCTCCAATTAGGTTCGCCTAGTACTTCTTGTATGTTTTTGGGGACCAATAAATTAGATATCTTAGATACAAAGGCATTATGTGTCTTTGATAGATTTCCATAGGTCAGGTAACACGATGTAGGACGTGAAGTACATGAACGTTTTGGTTTCTTGATAGCTATTGATTCATCATTAGGTACAAATTGAGAAATAGAGTTAATATTGGAATTCTCAAGAGAACATGGTATATTGGCAAGAGGGCTATTGTGAATAGCTAAGGCAGTTTCATGTTCTGTCATCGAAGTAGACAATTTAGTTGGCTTTAAGAGAATCATGGTCGTCTTTATTTTTGGACAACCCTTCCTCCTTGAATAAACGAGAGGCTCTTTATGTTTATCATTAACTCTCAGTAGTATCTCTCCCCTTATAGAAGACTCAGGTATGCTTGGCAAAGTGTACTCAAGAGTTTCCTTATCATTGTTATTTCCTATTTCGTTTAGAGTTCATCACCATTTGTGGAATCAGTGATAGTTCCATTATCATGGGTATTTTTTAAGAGTTCATCACTATCTTTTGAAAAAATAACTACTCTATTAGTTAGAGTAACAAATCCATTAGTTATAAAATCGATGGTATCAACAAATTTGGGTAAAGTAAGAGTATCCCAAAAATTTCCTTCGTCTTTTACGTTCTCTCCCTAAAGTGAAATTTTTTGAAAGAAAGGTTGAAGCTCAAGGAATGAACGTTCATTGAAACAAGAACCTTTTTTGTTTGTGGATTAAAATACTTATACCCTTTTTTATTTGGGACGTACCAAATAAAAACACATTTTTCTGCTCTAGGATCAAGTTTTGATCTCCCTTGATTAATGTGGACATATGTTGTAGAACCAAATATTTTGAGCGGAAGGTTGGATGGAATACATGTCTTAGGAATTTTTTTTTGTTTTTTTTTTAAGGCAATCAAGAGGTGTTATATAGTTTAAAACACATGTAGGCATCCTATTAATAAGATATGATGTAGTTAAGACCACTTCTCCCTGTAAGTACTTAGGGATATTCATAGAAAACAAAATTGTATGAGCAACTTCAAGATGATGCTTATTTTTTCATTCAGCAATGACATTTTGCTATGGTGTATCAACACAAGTAGTTTGATGGTGAATCCCTTTTTCAGTGAAAAAATTACCAAGGACACCTTGTAAACATTCTGTTCCGTTGTTAGAGTAGAAAATTCCAATTTTGGTCCCAAAAAGGGTTTCAATCATAGAGTAGAACATTTTAAATAATTTTTCAATCTCAGATTTTTCTAACATTAGATAAACCCAACACAGACAAGTATGATCATCGATTAAAGTCACAAACCATTTTTTATTTGAAAGTGAATTAATCCTTGACAGACCCCAAATATCACTATGAATTAAGTAAAAAAAGTTTTGAGGGTTGATACCTGTTAGGAGGATAAAGAAGTTCTATGACTCTTCAATAAAATATAATTTTCACACTAAAACTTAGAACAATCCAAACCCTTAAATAAAGTATGAAATAGTTTTTTAAGATAAGGAAAACTAGGATGACATAGTCTATAATGCCAAAGCATAATCTTATCTCTAACAGAGAAAGAACTCATACTACTTAAACCACGAGCATCTTTACTCTTGGATTCTTGATCTCCAAAGAAGTAGAGACCATTGATTAACTTAGTACTGCCAATCGTCTTCCCCAAATTCAGTTCTTGAAAGACACAATAGGAATCGAAGAAAATGACACAACAATTAGAATTTTTGGATAATTTGCTAATTGATAGTAGATTATAGGTTAATTTAGGAACATGTAAGACATTCCGTAAGGAAAAAATTTGTGAAAGGTTAACCACACCTTTGCCGACTATTGGTGAATAGGATCCATCTGCCATACAATTTTTTTTTTATGGCCAGAACAAGGATAATAAGAATGAAACAAACTAGTTAAGGTAGTCATATGATCTAAAGCGCCTGAATCTATGATCCAAGGAGTGGAATGATTAAATGAATGACATGATAAAGCCTTAAAATCATTACCTGCTTGTGCCACAGAAGCATTAGGAGCGCTAAATGAACCTGAACTAGACTTCAACAATTTCAGAGTCAACTCATATACCTGAGATTGATTTCCCAAGTCCGAGTACATTTGGTTGACATTGCCCAAAGCTCCTTCACTGTGTGGTAGCACATGAAGTCAAAATTGATGTCCTCCTCCGTCGAATTCACCAATCAAGTTATTACCATTAAGTTTTTTGTGTCCCAAGTTGAGTAAGTAACATCACTGGATGTAGGCGCCTTCTTTTCTCCTGTTAAATAGCTGATTTTGTCTTGCCTCGGATGTACATGCGCACGGACTAAGACCAGTGCAGGAAGTTCTCTCCATTCAACTTTATAGTAGTGATTTGAATGGAATGAGACTTTGAAGAAGGGATTGTAGTGGTGGGATTTGAATGCCGAGTAGCAACGGGTGTAGGCAGGCTTGTAGGAATATTCTCCGCACTTAGAGATGTCTCACATGTTTTGGTGAGGTAGAAAAAAATGAAAGAGGTTCGGGTAGGATAGATTGGGTTTGAGTAACTTAAGATGCCTAGGTTTACCAAGAAAGATATTTTAGCTCTGATACCATGAAAAAGTATATTAGCTAAATGAATAATTGACCAGAATTGTTACAATTTATAGCTGTACAAAGGTCTAAGAATGGTAAGAATCCTAGGTAATCTTAGTCTGATTGACTGCCTAATTGACAACTGCTAATAGTCAATTTACAAGATACAACTAATCTACTCTATAAGGAAACAACAACAAGAATAACTAAGTCTTAGTTCTAAGAAATTTGGAGTCGACTACATAAACTAATACAAGATTATGTGTGGTTATTCATGTGAATCCTCTCCTTTCACTTTTTTCTATTCCCTGTCATACTCTTATCCAAATGCAACATATCTCTTCTAATCACCTTCATCCATATCTTCTTAGGTCTATCTTTACCCTTGTACAATCCATCATGCCTCCATTCCTCAATTCTCCTAATAGGGGCATCCCTCGGTCTTCTTTGTATATATCTAAACTAACACAAGCAGTTTTTTCTCATCTTGCATTCCCTATCATTTCTAGTATACCCGCACATTCAATGTAATATATGCATCTTAGCTACTTTTATTTTTTGAATATTAAGACTTTCCAGATCTCCAACATTCTGTACCATATAGCAAAGCTGGTGTTATGGCTGTTCTCTAGAACTTTTCTTTTAGGCTCAAAGGCATGTTTCAATCACATAAAATACCAGTCGCACTCTTCCATTTCAACCAACCAGTCTTAACTCGGTGCACAGCGTTACCATTCATTGGAATACCTTTGCCATCCAAAATTACATTCTAATCTATATTTTTGCTAATACTAAACTTGCATTCCATATACTCAGTTTTACTTTCACTGATTCTGAAGCTTTTAGATTCCAACGTCTATCACCACAGTTCCAATTTAGCATTTAAACCGACTTTAGTCTCATCAATCAAAACAGTATTATCCGCAAACAACATAGACCATGACACATCCTCCTATATAGCATAAGTTAACTTGTCCATAATGGTCGTGAAGAGGAAAAGACTAAGTACTGATCCTTAATGCACTCCTATAGTAATAAGAAACTCTACGACACTCCAACACAGTTTCTTACATTTGTACATGCTCATCTACATATTTTTAATGAGGGTAATATATTTCTACGATACACTGTTCTTTACCAGGACCTACTAAAGTACTTCTCTAGGCACCTTATCATAAGTTTTTCCTAGATTAATAAATACCATATGCAAATTCTTCTTCTTTTTTTCCCTATAATATTCAATCATTTGTGTAATAAATGAATTGCCTTCGTAGTGGAATACTCGGACATAAAGCCAATCTGATTATCTGAAATCTTTACAATGCCCCTTAACCTGTTTTCAACTTCAATCATTCTCTCCCAAACCTTCATAGTATGACTCATAAGTTTAATCATGTGGTAATTGACACGGTCTTGAATATCCCTTTTATTCTTGTATAAAGGAATCAAAGTATTTTTCCTCCACTCTATAGACATCTTATTAATTCTATATATCTTATTAAACAGACTTGTCAACCATGCAACACCTATCTATTCTGAACCCTTCCAAACCTCAATTGGTATACCATCCGGTCCCACTGCCTTCTTCAGTCTCATCCTTTTAAGATCTTCTTGAGGTTCATGCTTCTGAATTCGAGTAAAAAAATAACGATTAACCTCTTCATTTAGAATTGCAAAGTCACCCACATCCTGAACTTGATTTAACCTGTCAAAATAGGACTTCCATCTCTCCTTGATTTCTTCGTCTTTAACAAGAAGTCTATGGTCATTGTCCTTCACACATTTCACCATGCTAATATCTCTAGTCTTCTTTTCCCTTAAACGAGCAAGTCTATATGTATTCTTCTCCCTATTTTTAGTATCCAACTTTTCGTATAAATCTTTGAAATCTATTGATCTTACTTTTTCAAACAACTTCTTTTGCTTTTCTTGCGACCTTCTACTTTTCAAAATTTTCAGCACTCTTGCACTTTCCCAAGTTTTTATAGCACTTTCTTTTGTTCCTTACGGCTTCTTTTATTTCGTTGTTCCACCGCTACGTGTCCTTGTTTAGTGGTACTCTTCCTTTAGTTCACCAAGCACTTCCTTAGTCGTTGTCCTAATACCTTAAGTCATCTTTCTCCACATAGAATTTGGATCTAGATCCATAACGGAAGACCAGTCATCTGCCTGCACTGCCTTATCGACAAAGGTTGTTCTTTTGTCCCCCTTTAGCTTCCAGCACTTGATCCTAGGGTCAACCCGATGATTCCTTTGCTTACCTTGTTTCCTAAAATAAAAATCGAGAACTAGGAGCACGTGTTGTGTAACCACACTCTCGCCTAGAATAACCCTACAATCCATATAACCACTTTGAAACCTGCTCCTCATAATAAAGAAGTCTATCTAACTGACATTTAACCTACTTTTGAAAGTCACAAAGTGAGAATCCCTCTTCTTGAACCAAGTGTTTGTTATAGCTAAATCATAGGTCAAGGTAAAGTCAAGAATATCTGTTCTTGTCTCATTTCTATCTCCAAAATCCTAACCTCCATGGAGATTCTCAAACCCTTTCCTATCATAACCTACATGTCCATTTAGATCACCACAAATGAAAAGCTTCTCTGCACATGGTATACTCTGTACCAGCTCGTCTAAATCTTCGCAACACTGTTGCTTAACTAAATCATCAAGTCCTACTTGTGGAACATATGCACTGATAATCGTAGTGATCTTGCCGCTAATAATGATTTTGGTACTTAAAATCCTGTCATTTTTCATCCGCACTTTAACTACATTGTCAATGAATTTACGGTCAATAATTATCCCAACTCCATTTCTATTCTTAACGCTACCTAAATACTAAATCTTATAACCCCAAGGTGCTACCATGCTTGCTTTCTCACCCACCTATTTAGTTTTTGAAAGACACAAATGTTAGTCTTTCTTCTCTCCATAACCTCAACTAATTATGTCAATCTGCTAGTCAAAGATCCCATATTCTAAGAAGCTAAATGGATCCCATCACTATGGACTAGCTTTCTTACCTTACACTCTTGCATCTTTGACACCATATTCGGGAACCAACATGGCACGTTGCTTCCAGGCAACGACCTAGCAACCCTTGCACATTTATCACTACACTTGGGTCTAGGAAGTGCAACGCGTTGCTGAGTAAGGAACGTCTCCAAGAAGTTAATAGATTGGTTCATGTCATGAATGTGACTGTGTTTTATGCTAGCCGTCACAAGCCTTACCACAACTTTTCTCCTTTATCCGGGCTTGAGACTGCCAATAAGCTCCACAAACAAAGTTTGTGCATCTCACAGGCAGAGTTCTACTCTATAAGGAAAGAGTGCAATTAATTTAGAGCTAATCTACACCAAATCAGAAAGAGGAAATCTCGCAACAATTATAGTTTTTCTTTTTTTTATTCTCTCTAAAACAGTGGTGCTAAGAAATTGAGAGAGAATAATCACTTTTCACATTTCTCTTAAAGATTATAATGAGTTGATTATATACAAGCTGACTAAGGCACAAATATGGCAACTTCTCTAATAAATTGATTCACAAAATCTCCTAATCAATCCCTCCCACAAAATCTCCTAATCACTGATTACAAAATTCCCTAATTTTAAGGTCAAACTTCCCTAATTCCAGTGTTACAATATTTACAGCATTACTTTCCTAAAATACACCATTTAGCCATATTTTCCCACACTCCCCCTCAAGCTGGTGAATAGATATTCTCCATTCCCAGCTTAGATACAATATTTTCAAACACTGGACCACTTAACCATTTGGTTAACACATTAGCAAGTTGATCATTTGTAGACACATAACGTGTGCAGATCAATCCACTCTTCAATTTTTCCTTGATAAAATGTCTATCAATTTCGATATGCTTTGTTCGATCATTTTGCATAGGATTGTAAGCTATGCTAATTGCAGACTTATTATCGTAGTAAAGTTTCATTGGGCCCTCCAACTTGATCTTTATGTCTTGTAGAATGATCTTTAACTAAAGTAACTCATATACTCCTTGAGCCATCGCTTGAAACTCAGCCTTTGCACTAGACTGGGCTATTATATTTTGTTTTTTACTCCTCCATGTCACAAGATTTCCACCAAGGAGCGTACAATATCCAATGGTCGATTTTCTATCAATCAATGACCCTGCATAATCAACATCTGTATAAGCTTCAAGCATTAGGCCCCCAGTTCTCCTAAAAAGAAGTCCTCTTCCTGGTGTACCTTTAAAATACTGCAACACCATGTGTGCTGCTCGAAGATGGACCTCTTTTGGACTATGAATAAATTTACTAATCACACTTATAACATAAGCTATATCTGGTTGTGTGTGGGACAAATAAATGAGCTTTCCTACCAAACGTTGATATACCCTTTTGTCCACCATAGCATCTTCCTCTGCTAGTCCAATCTTTATATTTGGATCTATTGGAGTACTCACTGGTTTGCATGCTATTTTTCCTGTCTCCTTGAGTAGATCAGTTACATACTTCTGTTGAGAGAGAAAAATACCATTCTCTGAATGTGTCACTTCAATTTCGAGAAAATACTTTAGCTTCCCAAGTGTCTTAATCTCGACTTCTTTTGCCAAGCAGTCACTCAAATAACGTCTCTCCTCATCATCACTTCCTGTAACAATTATGTCATCCACATAAATTAAGAGAACCGTGACTCCCCCTGAAGACGAATGCTTGATGAACAAAGTATGATCTCCTTAACTTTACGTGTATCTTAACATCACCATAACTTTGGCAAACCTGTCGAACCATGCTCGAGGAGATTGTTTAAGCCCATACAATACCTTCTTTAACCTACAGATTGTATGATCAGCAACTCCTTTCCCATAACTTGGAGGTATCTCCATATATATCTCCTCCTAGAGATCTCCATGCAAGAAAGCATTTTTGACATCAAACTGCTGTAAATCCCATCCAAAGTTGGCTGCCAAAGACAATAGGACTCTAACAGTATTCAATTTTGCAATTGGGGCAAAAGTCTCTAGATAGTCCACTCCATACATCTGAGTATAACACTTGGCAACCAGCCTTGCCTTGTATCTTTTCCCTGAACCATCAGCTCTATATTTCACTATGTACACCTATTTACACTCCGCTGGTTTCTTCCCTGCTGGTAACTCCACAAGCTTCCATGTTTTGTTCTTTTCCAATGCTTCCATTTCTATATTTATAGCTTGTTTCCATTTTGCATTAGACAGAGCTTCGGATAGATTGGAAGGAATGGTAATATTTTCTAAGTTATTGAGGAAGGCTCTGTGTGACGGAGAAAAACGCTGAAAGGAGAGGAAGTGTGCAAGGGGGTATAAATGTCTTTTAGTGCAATCTCTTGCACTTTTTCTCAATGCAATGGGCAAGTCTATGTTATTACTATCCCTATGGATCTCACTCTCTAGCTTAGGTTCTGTTGCAATATGTAATGTGGGTTCAGAAGTTATTACCTGATTAGACTTTTGGACTTGCGTAGGGTTGGGGGCAGCCGTCTTCTTCCTTGTATGCATCTTGCCTTCGCCATATCTAACATCCATGGGAACAGACTCAGTGTCAGATTCAGCAAATATAGGTTCAGAGGAGACTGTGACAGACTTAGATAGCTCATTGTGAATTGGGACAGGATCACTAGTGGATGAGGAAGTAGGTTGATTTGAAGTTGAAAGATCCAATAACAAGTCAAAACTCAAACTCTCATCTTCTCTCACAAACTTCCCCCCCTGAAGATAAGAGTTTGGAAAGTAAGATTCACATTAATTGAAAGTAACATTCATGGAAACAAAGAATTTTCGGGAGGGTGGATGATAGTACTTGTATCTTTTTTGGGTTGACGAATATCCCACAAATACACAGTTTATAGCTCTAGGATCCAATTTCACTCGGTTGTGATTGTGAACATGTACAAAGGATGTACATTCAAACACTCTAGGAACAAGATTATTTGTGGTGTGGAAGTTAGGATAGAAAGTGGACAATACATCCATTGGACTCTGAAATCTTAGGACTCTAAATGGCAATCGCTTTATGAGATGTGTTGCTGTAAGAACAGCCTCCCCCAAAAGGTTTTAGGTACATGATGTTCAAATAACAATGCTTGAGTTTTTCTAAGGAGATCACCATTTTTCCTCTCTGCAACTCCATTTTGGTGCGGGGTATTCACATAAGATGACTTATGGATTATCCTTTTCTTTTAAAAATATAAACTTAGAGTTTGATTGAAATAGTCTCATACATTATCATGGAGTAGAAATTTGGAAAAATAATACTGACATCAAATTTTTAATCATGGAGCAGAAATTTGGAAAAACAATACTGACATCAGATTTTTGTTTAAAAAGAAAGACCTAGCAAATGCGAGTGTAGTCATTAATAAAGAAAAAAAATCATAGAGCCCCAGAAATATTAACAATAGTAGATGGACTCCAGACATCACTATGGATTAAATGAAAAGGAATGGAACTTCTGTTATTGTTCACTGGAAAGGGTACACGTTTGTGTTTGGCAAGTTCACATTTTTCATAATGAAAAGACTCAATATCTAAATGTTGAAATGAAGATGGAAACAAGAGTTTTATAATTCGAAATGATGGATGTCCAACTCGACGATGATAGAGCCAAATTTTTTCTTTATTGGATGACAAAGACTAAGAAACAAATGACACTAACTGTTTACCCTTAGGGATGGTTGGTTGACTTGCTTCAAGGAAGTAGAGGCCACCCCGTTCTCTAGCATGTCCAATCATCGTCCTCGAACTCTTTTCCTGAAATATACAACCATTATGATAAAAAACCACCATACATTGTAAGTTATGGACAAGTTTTTGGATGGATATCAGATTGGTAGCTAGCTTAGGGACGTGAAGAACATTTTTCAAAGCTAATAATAGGTTAATTTGGACACTTCCAATTCGTGCCACAATGGTCAAAGAACCATCTGCAGTGGCTATTTTCTTACTGCTCGGACACGGGGAATAGATGATGAAAATATTTGGTGAATGGGTCATATGGTCGGTAACTCCTGAATTCATGATCCAAGAGGTGAAAAAGGTTTGTATCCGAAACATTTAATCCAATGGAAAGTGAAAACTTACCTGAATATGTCATAAAACAAGTACTTGAGGGCTTTTCTAGACTGTTGATGAGTGCTCTCACCCTTTCCAATTCATCTTGGTTGAGGCCAGCAATTTCTGACTTTTGTGGCTCAGTAATTCGGCCAGCTGCTACATTGGCTTGTCCACTTTTGAATTGTCTCCCATTTTGTTCCCATTCTCGGCTGGGTGGCTTCCCATGATGCTTCCAGCATTTTGCTCTTACAACTCGTGTTTGGGAGGTTGAAATGGTGAAACAAAAATATTTGCAGCGATTAAGGCTGCCTGAACAGGAAAAATAAAGAAAAAATAACAACAATAAAGGCTGCTCGAAAGAGAAGACTGCAGTAATGAAGGTTGCTTGAAAGCGAAGAGAAAATAACAGCAATGAAGGCTGCTCAGTACAAATCAGTATCAAAACAATTGAAAACAACACCAGGAATAAAGGCCGGCTATATAACACCTACGTGGAAGAAAAATAGAGGAGAAATACCAGCAACTAAGGCTAGCTGGTCGTAGGAATTAGAATGAAAAAAACACTACAATTAAGGCCGGCCGGTAGAAGAACAAGAAGCAAAGGATAGGCGCAAGCAGAAAAGTCAGAAGCAATCTAGGATGAACAGCTCTGATACCATGCTAAGAAATTGAGAGAGAATAATCACTTTTCATATATCTCTTAAAGATTACAATGAGCTGATTATATACAAGTTGCCTAAGGCACAAATATGGCAACTACCCTGATAAATTGATTCACAAAATCTCCTAATCAATTTCCTAATTACTGCCCACAAAATCTCCTAATCACTGATTACAAAATTTCCTAATTTAAGGGTTAAACTTCCCTAATTCTAGTGTTACAATATTTACAACATTACTTTCTTAAAATATACCATTTAGCCATATTTTTCCACAAGTGGCTTTGTTATTAATCTACTTTTCATTTTCCCAAAACATTGTCTTTGTGTTTTGAATTGTTTAGGCTCTCTATTGATCAAAATATTCTCATGCTTTTGTGGTTGCTCCTTTCTTCCGAAGGAATACATAAGGTGACGATTCAGGATGCTCAAGGGTCTAGTCATAATTTAAGCCGGTATTATGCAATGTGGAATAAACCGAGGCCAGAATCTTCAACAACTGTATGAGCTATCAAATTATTTTTGTCCAACAGTTGTAGCCTAAATATTTGATTTTTGAGCTTAGTATTTTATCCTGTATTTTAAACTCTCAGGACAGAGAAACAGCTGCAAAACTCTCAAATGCTTGTGAGAAAGCACAGTTTTACCGTGAACTGGCATCAGCTGCTGAATCCGGGTGGGATTTCAGTACAAGATGGATGAGGTAGTGTATTTACCTTGTGATCGTTGATGCCTCACAATTGTTCTTTTTTAATAGAACACTGATGGTCAATTGCCAAATTTTTATATAAAAAAATGAGCATACAGAAGCCATATCAAGGAATGATGCAGGATAGTGAAAACTGAATAAGATGCCCTGCCTGTTTGAGTTGGTTTTATGAATTTTTACTTTCTGGAAATCTGATAGGTCACTAATTTTTTTTTCTACTTGTTTCAGGAATGCTTCTGATCTCACGACAGTGTCGACAACACATGTTCTTCCTGTGGATTTGAATGCCTTCATTTTGAAGGTAAGATTTGGGGCATCCCTTTCAATACTGACAACTCGACTATGTGAATTATGCTATTTTGCAAAGACAAGTGATGATGTTGTGCTCTGGGTTTCAGATGGAACTTGATATAGCCTTTTTGGCAAATGTTACTGGAGATAGCAACGTGGCCCTGAGGTTTACAGAAGCTTCTCAAGCTAGGCAAAAGGCAATTAATTCAATATTTTGGAATACAGAGATGGGACAGTGGCTTGATTACTTGCTTAGCAAGAGCAATACATCCAAGGTGATTTATTTATGCACAATCTCAGGCTCATCTCCAGAATATCAATCTGTATAAGATATTCATATATTTTTTTATATGCAGGATGCTTATACATGGGAAGCTTCTAGCCAAAATCAGAACTTATTTGCTTCGAACTTTGTCCCATTGTGGGTCAACTTGTTTCATTCAGGTTTGATACAATACTTTCTCTCACTTTTGGTTTGCTACATGCTCTGTATATTTTAGAATCTTTCTTTTATTTTAAGTTAAGGACACTGTTTGATTGCATATTTAAGTTTGATCTCCACGTTATCTCTATGTTTTTTCCTATAAAAAAGATGTTTCATTTTTTCTAGCTTTGTTTTTCACATGTTACTTCCAGTCTCCTGATTACTGATATCCATGTGTCTAATGCAAAATCAAACAGGAAGAAACGAGATGATCCACTCCTTTATTAGACCAAAAGTGATTACTTAGCACTACTTAGCATTGAATTTTTACCCAACAGTTAGCAATACTTTGTACTGAAGAGGACCTTAATGGTTGCAAGATTGATGTTTATTCTGCCCAAACTAGACGTCTTTTAATGAATGATTAGTACAGGAGTCAGCTACTTGAAGTTCTTTTGGCACTACGAATGATTATCTTGAAGTTCTTTGTTGGATATGTAGTCAGCTACTTTGACTTATTGTTAGCTTTAATACCTTATGAGTTGCAATAACACTATTATTCTCACGTACATAACTGAAGATGGTGCAATGGTGGAGAAGGTCATCGAAAGTTTCAAAACTTCAGGATTGCTTTGTCCTGCTGGGATTGCAACTTCTCTAACAAATTCAGGACAACAATGGTAAAAGATGATTTCTTCTTATGGTTGCCTTGGTGATCATTTGATTTTTCTCTACAAGGGGGAGAAATAAGAACATCATAACTATATTGCTTATAATCTAGTATGAATTATGAAACAGGGACTTTCCCAATGGTTGGGCTCCTCTACAGAACATGATTGTTGAAGGTCTGGCAAGGTGCGGATCAGAGGAAGCTAGAGCATTGGCCAAAGACATTGCTATAAGGTGGATCAGAACAAATTATGTAGCTTACAAGAAAACAGGTACAATGCATGAGAAGTATGACGTCAAGAAGTGTGGAGAATATGGAGGTGGCGGTGAATATAAGCCTCAAGTAAGTGAAACATCATATTCTTCTCTTGATCATGGTATTATTGAATATGATGAGGAATATAAGCTGATTAATTGATTCTGCACTATTTCTTAGTTGATTGATCAGAAGTCAAATAAGTATTCTTATATCTCACGTATGCTTTTAAGACTTGTGCCTGATGCATGAAAATTTTTAGATGTACACAACCATTTTTTTCATGATCAAGAACTGAGACTTACGGAATGGTAAGCCTGATTTGGTATGTTTTATTGCAGACGGGTTTTGGCTGGTCAAATGGAGTTGTATTGGCATTTTTGGAGGAATTTGGATGGTCTCAAGACTTGAAGGTGGGCTGTCAGTGAGCAGGAAACATCCTTTTTCTTGATGTCACATTAAGAGAAGTTGTAACATAACCGCATACTTGTTTTGAAATAAGCCAGCCTACTTTAAGCAGCCACAAAGAAGCAGATGTCGTACCACATACATTTGTTTGTAGCATTTCTAAGCATTCTTGGTTGTGGAGAGTCCGACTGCAATATCTTCTCTTCTCTCCCTCAATCCTTGACAGAGGGGCTAAAGTATGTAACATCATTGTAAATCATGTTGCTTGATAAAGTGAATCAATTCATTTATCTTTTGATCACATTTAACTTTCCTTAAAAGTCAGAAGTGCCATTATTCTCTGATTAACCTTGAGATTATGCATTATTTGCAACTAACTGATGAGATTTTTGCTAATAATTCAGCATCTTGCCTATGGAATTTTCTCCTTTATCAATAATAGCAGTGTCACATTGATAAGATGCATAGTCCCTGTATAGGTTGACGTGATCTCAGGATGGGAATTCTGTGAATGTATCCAAGATATTTGTCACACCCCACCATGCAAGCCCAGGTACAGAATTACAAATGTACTGGGAATTTTTGATTGCCAGCCACCAACCTCTTTCTTGATTTGACCCTGCACAAATTGAGTGACAACTCAAGCCTCATAAAACCTCTCTCTCATTATTCAAAATTAAGTTAATTGAATGTGAATCAAAGGGCACAGACCTACAATTGTTGGTATAATTTGGTGTTGTGGATTGTGGTTGATGACAAAAGTTCTGGATTTGCTCAAAGCTTTGGGTGAAGGCAATGATCAGAGAATCATGTTCCAGAGGCAGTGGAGTTGGTTGGAACATATAACTTAAATTCCCTTTTGCCAACTGACAAAAGGTTAACCACCATCACCACAATAATGCAAATTTTCCTTGATACACGGCGCGGTGGCCACTGGCGCGGGGGTGGGGGGGAGCCGGGGCATGCATCAAATTAAGAATTTTTGTCTTTTTTTTTTTTTTGCTATAAGAATTTTTGTCTAATATATAATGCATTTTAACTAATTGAATTATTTCCTCCATCCCTATCTGTTAATTTTAACTGATTCATTAATTTTAAGAAAAATAAAAAATTTTGATTAATTAATTAACATTTTCTATTTTACTTTTAAAAAATCTCTCTCTTTATTAAAGAGTAATTAAATTCCAAAACTTTATGTGTTGTAAGTATATTTAATTTATTTCAATTTCCCACTATAAGCACACAATACTCATTGAATTAAAAAGGAGTATTTGTGAAAAATAGTAATTAATATAGTTTTGATTTATTAATAAGATAAAAGAATTGAGATAAAAATTTTAATTAAAATTAATAAATAAAATGGGATGAATAGAGTACTATTTTACCACAACACAATAATACAATACTACAACCTATAATGGTACTGAATCACGAGCTAATCTCATAACTCAATCTAGCTTTGTGAAAGGATTACATACGAGAAAATCAGCAATATATGATTTTATTTAGGGCCTACTTAGTTGGGGTGGTAGTGAGTGGTGGGTCATGATTGATGAGTTTCTTTAATCAAAGGCAATCATAATCTAATCAAAAAGCCTAATTTGTTGGAGATTAACATGAAAAAATGTGTTTGTTTACACTCATACGAACCCTATAATGGACAGAGTACATTAACTATTTTGAACTTCTAACCAATGACCACAGAAAGGGATAAAGGCTGATTCCCTGAGCATCCCCTTGATTCTGACTTTTAATGCTACACATTTTGCTTAATCTGCTAGTGACTTCCTGACTTGGTTTCTGTTTTCTTTTTTTAATTTGTGAAGAAGATAAGTAAGACAATTTAAAATCCTTAAGAGTGAGCAGACATTCGATAGCTAGATTATAGTAACAGCGACCGACTCCTTAACTTGTGAATCAGCAACAGCAACCTCCAACTCCTCATATAGCAATTCCATCAAGACCAATACACTAGTACTATCATGATCATCATATCCTAACCAAGTTTGGCTTTGGTTGGCTGATAAATTATGTGTTATCCAGCACTTTGGACCTGTACATATGTCATTAAAATGAAATCGTATTTAACAAGATCATATCTATATGTTATTTCAAAAGAAGAAAGTGAAGAAATTGTGGATGTGATCTAATAAAGTATCCTACTTAATGTTAAGGGCAGGTCCCTGAAAGATTCTGGCCTCCCACAGAAAGAGTGGCAATGATTGAAGAATGGCAGTATACAAATGGGATATGAAGGTGCACTTGCATAGAAAATTTGAAGCTTTAATCAAAGATGGATTAGTGGAAAGAAATGACCAGTGCACAAATGCCTATAGTTTAGTCCATATACATTATTTGCACTTCTCAATGCATCTTATTATTATTATTATTAGTCAAATAGAGTTGGCTAACAAATCGTGCAATCTCATATATTAGTCTTTAGACAATTAGTGAATAATAATAATAACAACAACAGGGGTTATTCATAGTACACATATAAGCATACAATATATCCCCTGGCCTTCATGTAGTGGTTTGCATCCAAAAACCAGACAAATCTAAAAGAAAGTCACTTTGGAAGAGGTGTGTCTTGGCAAATCTTATTCTTTATTAGCACATTATACTTTTTATTCAATATTATATACATGTTATTTTGGTATTATACATTTGAATAAAACAATATAATCTTTTAATGTATGATCAAAGATCGAGTTGATAATAGAATTTCCAACGCCTTGAAAAATAAGGGTGGGTACCCAAGGGAGGAGTGCACAGCACATATCATCTAAGAAGAATGACCTTTTAGTTCTGATTACGTAGCAGTAGTACATTGCATACCTTCCAATTCAAGTCAAGGGCAAAAGGAGAGACTAATAGTGTCTATGATGAAGGCCTTCTCTTTTTGTCATGCATTTCACCATAGTCAAATCCATGATTAGTTAGGTATTAATGTATTATTGGAGCTAAATAAATATGATTACAACAATTGTTAACTAATGAAAAGCAAACTTTGGGGATCTAAATCCAAAAGGTATCGGAATGAACCACGAGGATAAGAAGCAAGGAATTCCTTTTCCCCTACATTTCAGCCTTATTCAAGACTAGTCCATAAAATAAGACTATATAAATCACTGATACTGCAATGATATGGAAGGGAAAAGCCCTTTTGAAGTTGGAATACACAAAGTGGAGTTATGGAAGGAAGGGAGGAAAAAAATTGTGTGTGGGGGTGGCGGAGGAGAGATTAGGTGGTGGGGGCAATAGTCATAGAGTTAGTCCAATGATGCTTTGGAAATGCAAGGTTCAGCGTCCTCACGTACTGCATCGAGCATTTCGTTGTTCGGAATCTGAGTTCCAGTCAAAATCTACTGCATGTGCTTTAGCTATTAGAAAATTCAATGGAACATCTCCATTTTTCCAAAGTTGTTGTTATTATTATTATTTCTTTGGGGGGATGATGTAAAATGCTTAATTTGATCAGCCAACTTCTCTTTGCAGCATGATTCGAAGGCAGTATTATTGAGGTCTTCTAATTGTCTATATTTTCGACCAAGAATAGAATTTTCTTTCATTCCATCAAACCCATAACGGAACTATTCTATAGATAGGATGGAAGACATCCTCTTATTATGAGAAATATAAGATACTTTCCACTCAAGAAATGAAAATTTTATTCATAGAAAAGCAAAGGTATATATATATCACAAAGAATGCAAAATGGGGAAGAGGGAAGAATGAAAATACATAAACAAATGAAACGGTCCCGGCATGATGGAGGCACGGGAGCTGAACAAATTTTGATAAAGCTGAATTTTTTTTCCTCTAGAAGCCCTTTTTACTCTTCTCCTCTCCTCCCAAAGGCTTTATTGCTATCCCTTTCCCCATGGCTGGCTAACTCACAAAGGACAGTCTTGAACCTGTGCCTCTTCAAGTAATCATATTTTCTTCTTTCTTCCTCCCATCTTCTCATAATAATACTTATCATTTCATTTGCCAATGGCCAATGGCGAATTTATTATCAACTACCAAAGCTTTATGGTCATAATCAATATCAAGTACTTGTATAATACAAAGTTCACCATATTTGAACATAACATAGTTTACTATAGATTACAAACCATTATGTGCAATGCAAGAAGAATCGTTAGATTCTTGATTGGAAAGTGATCAATATTTTAATCAAGATCAAAGTCAGTACATGCACACATATATGCTTTAGTTTCATAGATTATCAATCAATATAATAACTCTAAGAAATGCATGAATCAATATTTTTTAGTTTATGGTAAAAGATAGTCTCCCCGTTCTTATTTATCTGTCACAACTAAAAAATTTTGACGTCCCTTTTTATTTGTCACATTGAAAAAATTTAAGTGCCATTAATGTTAATTTTACTATTATACCCTTGTATTAAATAGTTTTGAAAAATAAAAATGTAATAATTTTAGAGAGAGAGTTGAGCAAACAAAATAAGAAAATAGTTGTGGAGAACATTAAATCTAATGATACTTTTGGAATATATAAACAAAGTTGTATGAATTCAAGAGACTAACTAATTTTTCTTAAATCACGTGAAGTAATTAATTGTGACAGATAAATAGGGAATGATGGAGTAATAAAAATTAAAAGATGTCGTAGAAGTGAAAAGAATAAGATCATTTTATCATTAATAAGTGGACTTTCTATCATAATACTATACATAATTATTTTTATTTACTTTCTAGATTCAAAACTTTTTTAATTCTTGACCAAATAAGTAATTTAGGCCAATCATATATAGTTTATTATAATTCTGAACGTCTAATTTAATTCTTAATAAATAATAAATAATTTTAAATAGTATTTTCTTCGTCTTATTTTATCTGTCTGTTAAAATTAAAATATTTATTCCATTTATCTATCATATTATCAAATCAAGACTATATTAATTGTTATTTTTTTTACAAAAACTCCTCTTTAATACAGTGAGTATTTCTACACTTGTAGTAGAAAATGAAAGTAAATTAATGCTTACAACACATAAAATTTTGGAATTTGATTACTTTTTAATAAAAAGAGAGATTCTTTAAGGATAAAATAAGAAATGTTAATTAATAAAAAACTTAATTTTTCTTAAAATTTGTAAATCAGTTAAAATGGATAAATAAAAGGAGACGAATGGAGTAATATATAATTTCAAGACATGTACTCCCCCATTTCAAAATAGATATCCATTTATTTTTTTTATTTTATTTCAAAATAGATATTCGTTTTTATATTTTTTTAATGTATTAATCATTAATAGTTTCTTACCTTACCTCTCATTTAATATAATACAGGTGAGAGACAAAGAGAGAGATAGAAATAAGAGTAATTAATTTAAAAAGAAAAAAAGAATATTAATTAGAGTTGTAGTTGGAATTTTAAAACATATTATTATTTTCAACACTCTTAATTTGTATGTAAATAATTAAATGAATCTATTTTGAAATCGAAGAATAATACTATTCCATTTCATAATATAAGTTGTTTTAGATTTGAAATTTTTTTCACAATATAAGTCGTTTCACAAAATTCTATGAATATTTTTTTTTTCTATTTTACTCTTCTCTGCAAATTCTTTTTTTTTCACTAATTATGACCTAACTTTTTTCAATTATTAAAATAGATAAAGATTTAATTAAGGATGTTTTGTAAATTTAATTTTAAAATTATTAAATCTTATATATAAATCTAAAACGATTTATATTGTGAAATGAAGATAATATCAATAAATAAAGTCGAAAAGTAATGCTATGTTAATGAATCTATTCGATATGATCTTGTCGATGAGCAGTAGCAACAAAGTGGTGGGAGACGGTGGTGCAGTGGTGGTGGCAGCGGCCGTTGTTAAGGCGGGGAATGATTGGCCCGCAGCTTTGCCATCCCAAGGGAGGAAGTGAGGGAATCGAGGTAGGAGATTGTCTGACTATCTTCCACCCGCACGTGCGATTAATCCATGAAGATGCATTCATTATTTTGCAGGAGAGAAAATGAAAAGAAAGCGGACTCTAGTCACTCGTCTCTACCGTTAACATAGCATTAGGGAGGGAGCAAAGTCGTCCTTAACATCCGTGCCCGCTTTCTTGAATTAATCGCCGACTGTTGCTCTAACCAATCACGATTTTAAGTCAAACCCACTCCCGCGTCGCATTTTCTTTTTCTACTAAGTACAGTATTTAAAAAAATTTTCACATTCCCGATGGACTATGAATCTCTCACCAGTTTTTTTTTTTTTTTAGGTCAAAATATAAATTTGAATATATATTCTTACCATACATTGCCTGGATTCTGCTGTTGTTAGTTGTTGAGGATGATTTATAATTAAGAAATAAATTGTCCCATCGACTTTTAAAATTAATTATAACTAGTACTTATTCCATTCTCTTTTATTTGTTTTTTTTAATTAAAATTTTTGTTTTAATTTATCTGTTTCATTAACAAATCAATACGATATTAATTGTTAATATTTTTTTACAAATATCCTTCTTTAATACAATAAGTATCGTGCAATTGTAACAGAAAATGAAAGCAAATTAAATATGCTTATCACATATAAAATTTTAGAATTTGATTATTTCTTAATAAAAAGATAAATTCTTTGAAGATAAAATAAGAAATATTAATTAATTAATTTAAAATTTTTATTTTTTTAATTTATAAATCGGTTAAAATTGATAAATAAAATGGGATGGAAAGACTAGAAAAATATAGAGTTTTAAGAATATAGTTTGGAAATTCTTGATATGAGATGAGGAATTAATATAGAGTGCTGTGATTTTTATTGAAAAGTAGGAGCGTAAACGAATCGAGTTTTTTATTGAATATATTTTGACTCGACTCGATAAGGATTCGGTTCGAATTCGAAATATCGAGTTCGAGCTTGAATATAAACTTTATGTTTAGGCTCGAATTTTAAAGAGAGTCGAATTCAAATATCTAAGTATTAGACTCAAAGACTCGCGAATATATTCGATTAATTAATAAATTAGTATAAAATTTATATTATTTATAAGCATATTATATTATAAATTATTTATTTAAATTCAAACTTAAATTCGAACTTTAGAGTTTAGTATAATCAAACTTTGAATCGAGCTCGAATTTTAAACTATTTTAAACGAATTGAGTTCAAACCAAAATTTGATATTCGAATTGAACTCAAGTTCGAATTTGGGCCTTATATAAAAATAATAAAATTCGATTTGATTATCTTAGAATTCGATTCGAGTACAGCACACCCCTACTGAGAGATGTGTGTTGCAACCTCAATGGACTTAGTCAACACAAATTAAGGTTTGTAATCATCCAAATGTATCTTGTAAGCATGTGCTTTAAGCTTCTTGGAAAATCACAAAATGTATTGTTTTATGAATAACCCCCATCATTACCATAAGAAAACTCTAATTATAGATTTTTTTTTTTTTTTTTGGTTGGTGGGAGGTGGGTAGGGGAGAAGGTGATATCTGGTTTTCTCCTTCCCTGTATTTGCAGAAACACAGCTCCCTAGTCATAGGCTCCACGTTTCCTTCTTGTTTATACACTTAGGCCAATAGTAGCTTTGACCATTGTAATGCCACCCTTGACCATTTCATTTCATATTACATGGAAGGAATTCCTTTTTAAATAGTTATTTAATAATCAAATGAATATATATGATAGATGCCAATAACTATAAAGAGTAATTGCACGACCTTAAATTAAAAGAAGGAGACGCACTTTGTTTTATTAATTTAATAAAAACTACTCTATCAGTCTCAAATTATCTGTCATATTTTTAATTTAATTTTTATTATAAATTATCTATTTTTTTAAGAAATTAAAATTTATTAACATTCTAAATTTGTTTCTCATTTAATAGCATTCCATTTTCTAAATATATTAAATACTCTATCCGTTTCAAAATATTTGTTTATGAAACGTTTACACACAAATTAAGAGTGTTGAAAACAAGAATACAATTAAATAAAGTTTCTATTCTGCCCATATTAAAAACATAATAGTTATTAGTTGGTAAAAATTTTTAAAAAGTAAGAAGAAAAAAGAATTTTAGAAAGTTGTGTAGTTGACTTAGAATAATAGAGGTAAAATCAGAAGAAACTAATCATTAATTTTAAAAATATGTATATGAATATCTATTTTGAAATAAAGTAAAAAAGTTTTATAAACAAGTATTTTGAAATAAAGAGAGTAATCTCTTTCTCAACTAATACGAGAGATAAGTAATTTGGAGCATTTTAAAGTTTTAGAATTTGAATACTATCTCCAATTCACAATATAAGTTGTTTTAGATTTGAAATTTTTTTTCACAATATAAGTCGTTTTACAATTTGTTTTTTTTTCTTATTCTATCTCTCACAGCAATCTCTCTTTTACCATTAACTATGACCCAATTCTTTTCAATTACCAAAAAAGACAAAAATTTAATTAGAAATATTTTTAAAAGTTTAGTTTTAAAATTATTTAGAATTTAGGATTCTTAATTCTTGTGTATAAGTCTAAAATGACTTATATTGTGAAACGAAAGTATTACCTCTTAATAAAGAGAGAGTGAATAAATTGAATTTTAAGAGTAAAAATAGAAGAAAGTGTTTAATTAATTAAAAAAATTCACTTATTTTAATATTTACGTAATCAATTACATGTGACAGATAATTTAAAACGGATAAAATACTATGCATCAAGAGCTTATATTTAAGAATTCGTTTAGGAGAGAGAAAAAAAATAATAAATCGACGTAGAAAAGGGATAGAACATTTTCCCAATTACAAATGTAAGAATCATGACTATAATATTTTTCTATTAATATAAAGAACTTGGAAATTAAATAATGTTTAAAAGTACCAAAAAACCGGAACAGAGTAGATAAAGAAGCCGAAGTACAGACCCGCGCGAGGGTTGTTTAAGAATTAATTAAATATCAATAAATTAATTAGTAAAACAGCGAAAGCAATCATATAATGTAGTATTAAGTTATTACCATTAACAAATTTGAAGTTGATTCATTTATATAATATTTTATTATTTCTGTCATAAAAGAATTAACGATGCTTAACTTGATACAAGATTTTATATAAAAATAATAATAATATAGTATAATAAAAATAAAAAATATATAAAATTTGAAATATTTTATGTTAAAATTAAATATATAAAAATAATATATGAGATATATTAAATAATTTTTTTTATGAAAAGAGTAATTTTTTAAACAGTACAATTGATAAATAAGTCAATTTCTTTGTAATAGTGGGAGTATTATTTTGTAAAAAATTTTGCCAATTACATGTAGTTTTATGTACAATGTATAAAACCTATTTATAAAATGATTTTTTAAAAAAAAAAAAAAATTGTTACTTATGAACATATCTTGATTCTGCCTTCTATTTCTAGAAAAGGAGAATCCTAATTATACCATAAACAAAAATGAGGGTGCATTTCCTTGAGATTTTGTCTATCTCATTGCATAAGTTTTTTTTCCCCTTACAATCTTGGTTTTATTAAAATTCATGATTCAATGGTTGAAAATTGACATATACTTTTTTCGGCCCAAATTATTTGACTTATTTTTAATTTAATTTTTATTTCAACTGATCTGTCTTATTAAGAAATTAAAATTTAACATTCTAAATTTATTCATTTTTAATAACACTCTATTCCCTAAATATATTAAATAATTTATTTCTCAACAAGCTGATCTGATTTAAATAACAAAAGAGATAAGTAATTTGGAGTATATCAAAGTTTTGAAATTTGAATATTTCTTAATAAATAGATAGAAAATAAATTAAATTTTAAGAGTAAAAATAAAAATAAAAATTTAATTAATTAAAAACTATTCATTTTAATATCTACATAATCGGTTAAATATGATAGATAATTTATTTGGGATGGAAGGAAGGAGTAACTTATTTCTAAATGAAATAAAAGAAAATTTTTTACCTTAAATAAAAAAATTGACTTAATTATTATTATTTAAATTATCTAAAAAAATCAACATTTGCTTTAAAAAGAAAGTATTTAATTTATTATATCACTATTATAAATATTTATAAACAGTTAAACACTGATAATTTTGAGCGAAAAGAGTAATACTACCAATCAATGACAAAGAAGCAATGCTATCCATTTTATATTCTCTCTCATAATTGATTCACTTAATCCCCCACCATTATCATTATAAAAACCCCTTCACTTTTTCTTCCCCCTTCCCCCTTCCCCGTCTCTACTCAACTCCTCCGTCGGCCCCTTCCTCTCCATCAAATCATCGGCCAAAGTAATCAGGAACCAACCTTTCCTTCCTTTCTCCATTTGTCTGGAACAAAGGTACACTGCCATTTCTCCATTTCTCTGTGCTTAGAGTCTCTGCAGAACCGAAAAGAGAAGCAAAAGCCCAAACCCACAGCAACTGAGCAGCATACAAAGTGCATGTATGTGCTTTTGCTTTCAATCAGCAACAGTCCTCAGAGTTAATTATGGAGCCAAAGGGATGGTAGGTAAGAGCTTTTAAGTGCTGCTACAATTACCACTGTGTTTTGTAGTTTGTACTTTTGAAGGCTACTAGTCTGTACTCTTCTTCGCCTACAAAAAACACAGACAATTACTGCAGCAAGATTTAGTAGGCGAAACCAAATTCTGGAAGCTGAAAGTACCAAGACTCTTTTACCAAAAGCAAGAAAATGCTGGGAACTGTCAAGTACCTTCTTGGCTCCGTCGGTCCTAGCGGCTATGGCTCTAAGTCCACCGCCGAACAAGTTACGGACTACTGCCCGGATCTTCGCTCCATCACTGCCATCATCACAGGTAAAACTGTTTTGGAGAAAAAGACACCATAACTATGAACCTTTTCTTTATATTTTCTGTTTTTGGGGAGAAGGATGGGAATTTACATGCTCAAGTTTGTTTATCACATAGGTGCAACGTCGGGGATCGGGGCTGAGACGGCCAGGGTGTTGGCTAAACGCGGTGCCAGACTGATTCTCCCCGCTCGAAGCCTGAAAACGGCGGAGGACGTCGGAGCTTGTATTCTGTCAGAAGTTCCCGACGCTGAGATTATTGTCATGGCTCTCGATCTTAGCTCTCTCAATTCTGTACGGAAATTTGTGGCCGAATTCGAGTCTCTTGGTTTGCCCCTTAATCTTCTCGTGTAAGTTCTCATGATGATCAGAAGCCAAAACCTAATTTGCTGCTTATGTAATCTGTGTGCACACATTCTTTTTTGAAGATGTTGATTAATTCTCTTTACAAATACATGCAATGTTTTTCTTCATCATATTTTTAATTAATTCTCACACCAAATCTTCTTGCCCGCCGCAGAAACAACGCTGGAAAATTCACACATGAACATGCCATTTCTGAAGATGGAATTGAGATGACTTTTGCTACAAATTATTTAGGTAAATTCTTCTCTCTTTTTCATGGAGAAAAAGAACCCTTCAAAGTTCATAGCAGTTGCGAAGTACATAAACCAATTATGGCATCGTCTTCTGAAAAATCAGGTCATTTTCTGTTGACGAAGTTGTTGCTGAAGAAGATGATTGAGACTGCAAAAGCCACCGGAGTTCAAGGAAGAATAGTGAACGTATCATCGAGCATCCATAGCTGGTTCTCCGGCGATGCCGTCAGTTATCTCGATTTCATAACCAGGAATAAAAGGTGAGAGGTTGCTACTACTACTTCGTAGTTTAATGCCAATTGCAAAGCATAATAACGTCGCTCAAGAGTCGAGATACTCTGAGACATGTCTGATACTGAAATAAATGCACGATTGCACACTGCAAACAAAGAGCACAAGAAGAAAGAAAGGAATAAAGAAAAAGAAACGATGGTTTTAGTCTTTGGAAGTTTGACTTTATGCTGAAGTATTTGTCTCGGTCTTCGACAGTCATTACGATGCAACACGTGCGTACTCTCTCTCGAAGCTCGCCAACGTTTTGCATACCAAGGAGCTGGCTCAGAGACTCAAAGTAACTTCTTTTTCTAGTTTCTTGAATCAAACAAAGGAAAAAGCGAACTCTGTTGGTTTCATGAAGTCTTTTTCTAGTCTTTATTTTGGGGGCACATATGAATTAATTGCATTGTCTATGTGTTTGGTGAATGTTGCAGGAAATGGAGGCAAATGTGACAGTGAATTGTGTGCATCCTGGGATTGTAAGAACTCGACTTACCAGAGAACGAGAAGGCATCATTACTGGTTAGTTTGCTTACTTAGCACATTATAATTTGTCCAAGATTGACTCGGTCTCTTGAATTTCCATTCGTGTGTGTCTATTTATTCTTGCCTTTAATTACAAGATCTGGTTCTGAACACAAATTATAAATGGCTTTGCAGATCTGGTGTTCTTTTTGGCTTCCAAACTCCTCAAGACCATACCTCAGGTACTTCCTACACTAAGTCTGGTCATATATTTAGGTCAGGATACAAGTTCTTATCCTACTATTAACACAAACTCATCACATCAGGCTGCAGCAACAACTTGCTACGTTGCTACTCATCCAAGACTTGAGGACGTGAGCGGAAAATATTTTGCGGACTGCAATGAAGCTCCAACATCAAAACTGGGTTCCAACTCAACAGATGCTGCAAGGATGTGGTCTGCCTCAGAAGTAATGGTTTCGAAGATCCCATTTGTCAAGCAAGTTTTTGAGGGGACTCGCAGTCAGTAAAACAAGTCTTTTTGCTGCTAGAAAGTACAGGAGAATATAGATAAAATCATAAAGAAAAAGCACATAGATATGTACACACATATATATAGCTAGCATATATGCATGAATTTAGTTTATACTTAAGGAAGGATGGTTAATGATCATGGATATATTTATATGTAGTTTTCACAATACTATCACAAGAACTCTAATGTAGTTTTACTTTTTAAATCGTGAATATAGAAATATATGTTCAAACTTTTAGTTGTGACTTTCCAACATTTAATATGTCAAAATTTGAACCTAATGTAACATTGGCAGTATTAGAAACTGCACACAAAGTTTGAATTGAATAATCAATTGAACAACAAGGTAACATATACCATCGAACAGAGGATGCAATTAAGATTGGTTATTAGTATTGTAGTTTATATATTCAATCTGGCGAGAACAAATGTTTTCTTGATCTTGAGAAGGAAAAATATTAGACGGATAACATGGCTTGACTTTTCTTTTACTACCACCATGTGAATGTTTCATTTTTTGGGAGTATCTTTGGGTGTTGAACTGGGTCCTACTAACATGCATGCCGGGGGAGGCAGGGAGAGGAGGGGGGTTGGAAGATCAATGGCAGCTTCATTTTCCTCTGTATGGAGGCCGCTTCATTTCTTTTCTATGCATTTCTTGATTTTGCTAGTAAGTAACAAGCTGGAACGATGTCAAATTCTTCTGGCCATCAGCCAATCTCTTTTGGGTTTTCAATTAAAAAACCGAATAGGGAATTGACTAATTACGTGGTGGGTTTCTCCAAAGCAAGAGCTTTTAACTCTACCTAAAAGAATCAAATGAGGTATTGTCAATTCATTATAGAAAGGAGTTATAGTTAGGCTTGGCCAAGTCTCAAACCCAATGCAGAAAGGAAATCACATTTACTGATGATTTTATTGCATAATGTCTATACTTCGACATATTCTTAGATTCCATGGAGTTCTTGAATACTATGACAAGGGTGCATAACAGTTGTGTGATAGTCCTGCGGATAAAACCCTGATTTTTTTAAAAAAAATTATGAGTCAAATGTTCAATTATTTTTTACTCTTAGGGATAAAACCTTGAATTTTCTAAATCTGTGAGTATGCTGGTAAACCCTGCTTCTGTGCGTTGACCTGCTAATTACACGGAAATGGTAAGCCTCACCAGATAAACTCTGTACAATAGGCTCATGTTTTCTAAGCAAATTTTGCTTCCGTACAATAGTCTACAAACCACACAAAAATAGTAAACCATATTAGGCAAGTTCTTTGCGATGAATTCATATTCCATGAGAGATTCAAACCCTAATTAGTAGTATGAGACTTACCCCACTAACCAACCAAACGAACTCCAAGGACGTGTCAAATACTCAATTACTTGACTATTTTTCTTGAAAACACATATGCTAGGATGCACTTAACCTTGTAATTCTCCATATCCAAGTAAACCGGGGATGATCTTGACTTGTTCCAATCCTTTTTCAGAGGAATGCAGTCCATGGAATATGGTGGACCAAAGCACAAAGTTTTGGGCCAGTAAGCATGACAAAAGGAAGCAGCTCACGGTCACAGTACAACATAAAGTGTTTGATTTACACATTGCTGCCCATACACCATATGTATTTGTATCACTTTATAGTTGTTCCACCATCATAGGCTGTCTGCACTTCACCGGACGTCAATTTCCAACTCGAGATGGATTTGCCATCTCTCTAGAGTCTCTATTACTTTTCTAAACCTCTTTTAGATTTCACTATATGTTCTAGAACACCTGAAAAGCAAGCTTCAAATAACAGGGAATCAAAGACAGTTATCACTATCTAGTTCCTGGTTTCTTTTACCTCTTATTATGATCGTGTTACATCCGCATGCTTCTGTGAAGAGTGGGCGTCCATCACAAGAAGCTACTTGTCTTGGGAGTTCCACTTCTATTCATATCTTCTATGAGACATAGTAAAGCATTCAACTATGCCCAGTCAACATATACTACTACTTTCAGGAGTCACTATCTGTATTCTGCCAACAGATATTGGATTTCCACCTCTGCACTCCACTCTAAAATCCATTAACGAAATGAACGTCCATTTGAATCTGAATTTTTGAACCTCCTCTGCAGCTATACCCCACCCAAGAAATGAAAAACGAAAACCTAAGGTTCCTTTTGCTGGAATGTTGCACATACTTGAGGTGCAGCACCCAAGTCCATTAGAAATCCTTGACTTGCTCGGGGGTTATAGTTTACACCTCTAGAGTATAGTGTAAGCCTGCATACAACTAAACCAAGCAAAGCCCTCAACCAAAGGCCCGCCACCCAAAATGCCTCAAGAACCACCAGAAATTTTGCACCCACACATTGTGCAAGAGAAGTATTCAGCTTTCAAACATACAACTTGTAACAGTATCAAAAACTTTGATATGCCGTGTAGTCAATCAGTAAATTTCAATCTTCGACGCATACAACAAATTTACTCCAATCAACCAATACCTGTTTTACCAGACGTTTGAAACTTTGCCATTCAAACAAAATCAAAATCACATCCAATCTACCAAAAGCTAAATCTAAGTTGGCAATAGATGGATGGCTACTGATTAAAGCTGCAAACTCCAGTAATTCAACTAGTTTCCGTTTTCTCTCTGTTCGCATCAATAATCTGCCATCCATAAAGCAGATGAACAACTTTACTGCAATATGCTGAAATTTTCACACCAGTGTCAGGTTCACAGTAATCACACAAATAGAAGAGACTTAGATAGAAACTTAAGCATAGAAAATGAAGAAATTGCTTGGGTAGAAAGGATCTGGATATATCAATTCACGAATTGTATGATGTGAATAAAGTAGATATTAGCACAGACCTGGAAGTTGAAGGTCCAAATTGGTTAACTTTTTAGCAAAACTTTGTCCAATGAGAGAATTAATAAAACCCACGAAGTTATTCTGATTTTATTTTGCAACGCCAACAGTTTCCAAATGATGACAGATAAGAAATATAAGAGCAAGAATAGATTGTTTACCTTACTTGTAACTCCATAATTGAAAAGTCCAAAAAGGTTTATCATATCCAAAATTTGTCAAATCTATACAAGTTTCAAATGCTCAACTCTACATTGAACTTCACAGTATCTGCAAATAAGACAAGCAGAAAGGTAAGATCAATGCTCTTTTGATTCTATCCCTCTTCTGCGTACCCTTTTATGTACACATTAATCGGACCATTATCATGTTTGCAGAATGAACTGCAAACAATTTCCATTGAAATTTTGCATCAGGGAGAAATAAATCATGGAAATTAGGAAAACATACAAATTTTTACCTGTTCAAGGTCATAAGCATCTTTCCTACACGATCCGAATTACATGAGGAGCAAAACTAATCTTGAGTGGACATAAGTGCCTGCACCATCTTATCAGTCAAAGCTCACCTCCATGAATCATGAACACAATCTCCTCTGCTAAATGCAGCTTCAGAAGCATTTATATATACAGGCACCATTAACATATCAACATATGCCAGTTGTGAGAGAGCAGGAAATGTAGAACTTTGAGTGTTCCACCACTTCAAAACATCAAAGCTATTATATTGTTCCTTTTCATTAACCTCTGCTAGATAACTATCTGACTCTGATTTGTCATCCATACCTCTAGTTTCAAACTTAAGCTTCTTAAACTCTTGCACGAGTTTTATTAGATCCTTGTTTTAGCTTCTTTCCCACTTGCGTCTCTAATATTTTTGCTTCAGGATGGAGATTGAGACATATGCTTACTAAACAACATGTACGCATCCTCCCTCATAACTTTTCCTGTATCTGTAGATAAATGCAATCTCAGAAGCAACAACTAGACAATTTTAACTTTTACCAAGGATCAAGAGTAACAGAAGAGTATATTATCTTTGATTTTCTTCTATTTTCCCCTCATTTTCCTTGCAATTGAATTCAAATCAATTTCTTCACATTGGCTCAAGAGACCAATAACTTCAGCCATTTCAAGGAAACCCAAGTAGATACACCCTGTAATGGACCTGAAATACATAATTTTAGCTCATAAAAGAGCTCAAGAACTTGATAAGGTACTAGGATTTTGCCAATCATTTTTACTAGGCATCTTGTCATCCTCTCTAGGGCCCTTTATAATGAACGAGGCTCTAGCCCCTGGAGCCTTTGGATAGCTTTTATATACTCAAAGCTGTATCTAACATCAAGTGGGTAGAGTCCCACCTAGTGGAGACACCTAAGAATAGCAATCTATCGAAGTACATCAAGGACCAACACTGAGTTCTTTCCTCTTTGCGACTGTTATATATGAGTTGACTTGTACTATACAAGAGGCTATGTCATGGTATATGTTGTTTGCTGATGATATTGTTCTGATTGATGAGACTAGAGTTGGTATGAATACGAAATTGGAGCTGTGGTGACAGACGCTGGAATCTAAGAGCTTCAGAATCAGAAAAAGTAAAACTGAGTATATGGAATACAAGTTCAATACTGACAAAAATACAAATCAAAGTGTAATTTTGGATTGCAAAGATATTTCAGTGGATGACTGCTTTCGATATTTGAGATCTATTATTCAGAAAGATAGAGAGCTTGATGGTGACGTTGCGTTCTAAGTTAAGGCTGGTTGGTTGATATGGAGGAGTGCAACTGGTATACTGCGTGATCATAATATACCTTTAAGTCTAAAGGGAAAGTTCTATAAAACGGCTGTAAGACTTGCTTCGCTATATGGTACGGAATGTTAGGTAGTTAAAAGGTGTCATGTTTAGAAAATGTAGGTAGTTGAGATGCGTATGTTAAGGTGAATGTGCGGGCATACTAGCAAGTACAAACTAAGGAACGAGATTATTCAGGAAAAAATGAAAGTGGCATCTATTAAATACAAGATAAGAGAAAACCGAGTGTGTTGGTTTTGACATATATAGAGAAGACCGAGGGATGCAACTCTTAGGAGAATTGAAGAATGGAGGAAGGATAGGTTAGGTAGAGGTAAAAACAGACCTAAGAAGATATGGATAGAGGTGATTAGAAGAGATATGTTTGTGTTGGATTTGGATGAGAGTATGACAGTGCTAGAAAGAAGTGGAATGAGAAGATTCATGTGGATGACCACCTGTATTGGTTTATGTAACTAATCCCAAATACCTCAGGACCAAGGCTTTTTTTTTTTTGGTTGTATGAATCCTTTAAATTTCTTCAACCTAGCCGAAAATTTTCCAGCATATCAAACTGCTGCCCAAACATGGGCAACTGAACCACCTATCTATTTCAAGTATCTGACGCCATAAGATCAACAACATGAGTAATGCGCCTCATGTGAAGACACTAATGCCAAGCAAAATAGTCTCACAATTAGAAAATATGTTCCTCAGTTAATCACCGACAACATCATTAAACTTGATTCTAAGACAAAAATCCCTCACTCAAGTAAAATTTTTTTAACCATCTTACCAATGGCCCCATCACTGTGATTAGATACCGAGCATAAGCTTATTACCTCTATCTTTATCTCCCAATCAGTTTGTATGGAGTGTGCAGTAAGACACAAACAATTAACATACACAATAAGGCCAACCCTTGTTAAATTTACCTTCTCTTCTTTGTAAAGTTCAGACCTATTCCTTGTATTCACCAACCATGGTGGTGTCCGGAAGGAAGGGCATGACCTTGAAGTCTACTTATGAGAAAGAAAAAAATAAATAAATAAAGAAACCCCCTCCCCACAAAAAAAAACAAAAACAAAAACCAAATCCTGCCTGCTATCATTTTGATCAAGTGTCCAATTTGTCAGCAGCCTACTGTTATCTCTTTGAGCTTTCAAATTTGATTACTATCTTAATGGATAGTTCTCATCCTCCCTGATATAAGGGGTTCTTTGCATAGAAGTGTTCATATACTTGTTCATCGACAAAAAAAACTGAATCAGCCTCTCTCAGGTAGGGGGTGAGGTCTCTGCTTGGTGCAACATCCTTCAAGAATAAACGTAGCCAGTTATTAACTAAAAGTAAGATCTTCTCAATTAGTGACGCAAAATGAATGACAATTAGCAGTGACTGAGGTTGAAAACTGTGGCTACTGAAATGTCAGGACAAATCGAGAAATTAAGTTGGAGAAAGCATGAATTTGATTAGTTAGTGAAAGGGTACTCAAAAGAAGACTCCAGCACATAACTTCTTTCTTTTCTGAGGAAACGAGTGAAGCACAAATGAAATTAGAAAGTATCCTATCCATCCTTAAACTAGCACAGGGATACTTCGTAATCTGCAACAAAAGAATGAGCAGAAGAAATCAAGTTAAAAGCATATGAAAACAGCATTGCCATTGCTCAACAGAAGATTGAGCAAAAGAACAGGAACCAAAAATATAGAATCAGCAGACCAGACTAGGTTAGAATAAACAGTATAAAGTTCGAATCTTTGCAGTCACTGAAAGCCATTTTTGTAAGTTCAAGCTGACAGATTAGGTATTGCAATAAAATCAAGAAATGTAAAGCAGAAAAAACAGAACCAACTACTTGCGGGAGAGGATGCAAGGGAGAAGGGGGACCACATTTCCCGGCACGCCAGGCGGCTTCACCGGAGATTGCCGTCGCCGACAACACACCCGAGTCGCTCAAGATGGCAAGAAGCTAAGACGTAATGCTTGACTATATATGCGTTTCGGTCAGGTACCCTGTCAAAAATGACCCGACCCATTATCCACCCACAACACAACTTACAAACGATTAAGGTACAGACTGCCGGACCCCGACCCATTTTTAAAACCCTACTCCAGTCTAAACGTTAAACCCCTGAATCATTTGTCTTGCTCCTTCAAGAACTACCAGTCCTGCCATTAATCCACCATCAAATGGCGTCTTTACTCTCCGAAATCATCCCCAGATTCACAGCGGAGACCCTCCGCTCCGCCGCCAAACAATCTGAACGCTGCCACATCGTCCCCGTCCGCCTCCGTCGTGCCATAAAGAAGTACCTTCGAGGTATACTTATGTCTATGTATCTATGCATCTGTATAGTTTGTGTAGATTCCGTAGTGATTTTTGTTGTTCTATTGTCGTCTTAGAGCAAGAGGATCCGCATATGAAAAGAAAAGTATTAAGATTGTCGGAGTCCTTCAACGAAATTAAGGAAGTGAATCTTCTGCTGCCGACATCGACTTCAAAAGAGCTGGTTGAAGATCCTCTGAGCTTGGAACGCTCCAAACGATGGAAAATTAAGAGTGCTTATGGCGATATTGGCCTCAAGTACAGTGACGACGAGACTATTGCCTATGTTGGCTCTCGGATGCCTGCTGTCTATTGTGCTTGCTATAGAGTTTTAAGTGAGGTACAAAATGAGTTGAAAGTTAGTCACTTGGGTTGAGGAAATGGAATTGAATTTTTTCTTTAATTTTATTTTCTCTTCTTCTTCTTCTTCAATCTGAAGGTGAGAAGGAGACTTCCAGATTTTTCGCCGGCTAAGGTTTTGGATTTTGGGGCAGGGACTGGTTCTGCTTTTTGGTGAGGAGATCATTCTTCACAGTGTGTTTGTTCGTTGAATCTTCTTTTTCCTTTTCATATGGTTTTTGGGTAGCATTGTTATTGTTCATTTTTGTAATTATGAAGGGCATTAAGAGAGGTCTGGCCACAGTCAATGGAGAAAGTTAATTTGGTAGAGCCATCACAGTCAATGCAGCGAGCAGGGCAGATGCTTATAAAAGGTGAAACTTGAGGCATTGCTTGGGTTTTTCAGGGCAAACTATCTTGCAGAGTTTATTACTCTTCCTCCAGGCCAAGCTCGAATTTTTAGATTGGCATGCCTGCTAAGAGCTCGGTAGTACGAGTAAATTGGGTGGATGACTATCTCTTACTGTCCAAACTTGAGACACGTTAGTATAACGTGCATGTTCATACAACCATACTCTGTCTTCTGCTAATTACATCTGGAATATCCGTAACGCTCAATAGTTTCTATGGTAGGTAAAAGGGGTCCAAAATGACACTGATACCACTGTCACTCTTATGGTTTTGCTGTGTTTTGAAATATTGTGTTCTTTTTTCTAATGTGAAGTGTTTTCTTTCTTCACTTAGCAAAAAAATAAACAAAGGTCATTTCTTTCTTATTCCAAATATATGTGCCTGATTTTTTTTTTTAAAACCATGCTCAAACTTATTATCATGGAGTCGAATTTATTGAGGAGATATTTGTGGTTATCTATGGAATAAATACGATATAATGTTCTTATGTTGTAGATCTGAAAAACTTGCCCCTAATTCAAAGCTACGGTAGCATACAATCACTGTCTCAGCATATTAACAAGTCTGACAGACAGCATGACCTGGTAATTGCTGTAAGTATCTTTCCTGCCTTTAGTATGCTTTTATCTTGACAGCATTTATTTTCTTTCTGAGCATTCAGTAGCTGATATAAAATTGAAATTTTAGAGGCAAAGGCCCTGCTTGAAAAGTCTGTCACTTACTGTGCTATGGTAGATAGATATGGATTGAGTTAATCCTGATCAATGCTTACAGTTCTTTACGATATTGTGCAGTCGTACGTGCTTGGCGAGATACCATCTTTAAAAGACAGAATCACTCTAGTGCGTCAGCTGTGGGATCTTACTGGAGATATCCTGGTATAATTTACAACCCTTTTGTCTTGTTCACTATTAGTGGCAGCAACTGTAGTAAAGGTATATAGCGAAGTTACAGATGGTTGGTTACTCTTATAATGTCGTGTATAGACATACCATTAACTCTTACATGTTTCATGTTTGCATGCCCTTTTAGCTTAAGATACTATGACAGTGGAAACAATACAACCTTTTCATGTTTAGTTGCTAATTCATGCCATTATTAAAATAGAGTTTGTACAACTTGAAATTTGCCTTGGGTTCCGCATACATTTGTTTGGATATAACCTAGAAGTGGTGACAAAGACAGCACAAAGCTTGTACGATTTAGCAATTCTTGAAATAACTGTCACCAAAATTTTTAAGTTTAAAAGTTATCCCTGGGTTATTCTCTACAATCCAAATAGGGATAAATTATGAAGGCCATTAATCTTGTTGCAGTTTATTCTTGTTCTATTGTGCTCATTCTTTCTTTCACAAATTTCCACTGGAGCAGATTTTAATTGAACCTGGAACTCCAGAAGGATCAAATATCATATCCCAAATGCGATCCCACATTCTGTGGATGGAGAAAAGGGTTAGTCTTTTCTAATGGCTTTTGGATTATGCTTATTAATGATATATTTCATCAGCATGACAATTTTATCATAACTTACATGTTTGCGATTGATGACTTTGTAGAAGAGCCGCAAATTCGAAGATTCAGCTGATAAAGCATCTAAGAGCTTAATAACATTGAAAAGTGGTGCATTTATAGTAGCTCCCGTGAGTTAGGCATTTCTATCCTCTTCCCATTATTGCTTTGTTTTTTGTTATTATTTTCAGTCTGTGTGATTCTTTACTGCAGTGTCCCCATGATGGAGCTTGTCCATTAGCTAATGCAGGAAAATATTGTCATTTTGTTCAACGTTTACAGAGAACAACATCACAACGCACATGCAAGGTTTGCTCTATATCTATTTACTGGAATTTTGCGTTCTGTCAAATACTCTTTTAACCAAATTTTTAGCTTAGTTAAGCTAGGAATTGCATATTTATAAATGAAACAAGTGGCTTTTATGCCTCTTTTTGTCTCCTTTATTCAGTCTTGACAAAGATCTTTTCTTTGTTAGCAACACAAAGGTGATTTATTCTCTTATCTTTCCTGTGCCTGGTCTTGTAGCGATCGAAGGGTGGCAAGCCTCTGCGTGGTTTTGAAGATGAAAAGTTCTCTTATGTTGCTTTTAGGCGAGGAAAAAGACCAAGGCAAGCACTTCTTTTTGACTTCCTTATCCACAATCAAATTTAAGGAACTACAGAAAATAAAGAAACAGGAAATGCGAGCGAGACCAAACGAATTAAAAGAACCTGGATGCTTTCTTGAATAAATTGGATCTTACAGCAGGATGCTGGAGATTCTGTCAAATTTCTAGCTTCTAATCATATGCCTTTTTCTTCCTGTCGCTTACTGTATAGATTCCCTAGTTCTTTGTATATTTTCATTTCGGACTTCTTATGATTCATTTTTATCTTCTCAAGGCATGATATTTTCATTATTGCTTATACTAGAGAACCTTGGCCACTTGATGGTATGAAGTTCGAGACATTGAAGGAGCAGCATGCCAAAAGAAATCCCGAGGATTTAGAGATTGATTATGGTACATAGCTCTTCGAAGTTTTTCAATGGTTTTGCCATTCAAGAGCCTTTTGGAATCATCCTTGACAAAAGAGGGAAACATAATAGATGACAAAAGATCATAAACCTGTTAGTTATTTTGGGCTTGTATTTCTCTTCTTTGTAAATCCTAAGCAATTTCTTTTTACCATCATGGCAGAGGACCAATTCGAGTCAGAGATTGACAGTGATCGGCAGGAAGAGGACATCGTTCCTTATCATTCTGACGTTACAGAAACAGATGCCATTACAGATTATGACGACGGAGGGGAAGGAGAAGAAGCGGAAACAGCTAGTGCAGATCTTGGTAGCGGTTGGGGAAGAATCATTTATTCCCCACTTCGGAGGGGCAGACGGGTTGAAATGGATGTCTGCCGAGCAACTAACCAAGATGCTTCTGAGGGTTCCTTTGATCGAATTGTTGTCACACAAAGCAAAAACCCCACATTGCATCATCAGGCACGAAGATCTCTCTGGGGGGATTTGTGGCCTTTTTGAAGCAATAATGAACTCTCTTGATTTGTTTTTTTTCTTTTCTTGAATGTAAAAAAAGTCGATTCTGATTCTCACATTGGTGACTAGCCTCTTAGATGATGCGAAATGTATCGTATGTCTCTCCGAGGGAGAAAACAAGATGTAAGGCATGTGAATGACGAGTGAAAATTGTAGGTGGCACCTCAAAAGGAAAATGATACCATGAGAGATTTCTCCTTACACGACATCTTCCATTCTCTCTCTTCTCTCATTTTTCAATAGCAGGGGCTCCGGGAAAGGCCAAATTGGATAACAGTTATTGTAAACAACGGAATTTCCGAAAAATGGATTTCTTTTCTGTTAGAATTCTGACAGTGGGTTACTTTACGGGATTTTTCGTTTATAGTGAGGTTGTATTTGAATGCTATCATAACCCGTTTTTTCTCTTATTGTAAAAAAAAAAAAAAAATGACATGCAACCTTGATGTCGCATTACAGACTTTGGAGGTTGCATTCAAAAATGTGACCTTGAGGTTGCATTAATACAGTTTCATAGCTTTGCTTCCACAGTTTCTTCCTCATTTCTCCAAGTTGCATCCCGGGGGACGCAGATGTCCCTTTCACCACAATAGCGCCGCATCATCTCCTTCTTTCTTCATCGATTCCACCGCCATTTCCATAGCTGAGTTGGTTCATCTACAATACTTTTTTCTAATTGTCATTAACTGCTTTTTCTCTCCCGATTTTGCTAAACAAATGCTACTGTGATACCTGAAACTCTCCATGGCATACATTGTTGTATTAATGCACAATAGATTGATAGTTAGATCTATTGGAGAGTTGATTGCAGTGGAATCTATGGAGGACATTTAGATCCTTAGGAGAGAACTAAAGAATAAACCAATTCAGACATGCATTTTCATGCTATCTTCAGCAAGCCTTTAATCTAGATTAAAGTGAATTCTGTAAAGAGCAAAGGGGGAAAAAGTATGTTTGAAATCTCAATCTCCAGTACATTTACATGGGAATAATCTAGATTAACATGGGGAAAAATCATGAATTTTTTTTAACTCATCTACTTGACACAATAATTTGAAGTCCTGAATTTTGGAGTCTCCTAGTTGAAAACAAGCAGAAATAGCACTAGCCAAGGTCATTTTATTCGGACGGGTATTGAGATTGGGCTATAAGCATCCCATCAAATAGATGAAGTGCCTCTTTTGGACACCCATTTTGAGCATAACAAGCTATCATGGCATTGAACAAGAGTTGATCTTTCTCTTGCACCTGATAAAATATCTCTTTAGCAGACCCAACTTCACCATATTTTGAATACCCTAATATCATAGTGATATAAGAAACACTACTTCTTTCAGGCATTGCCTCAAAGAAACCACGGGCTAATTCTATCTTCGCACAATCTATGTATCCACCAAGCATGGTATTCCAAGAAGCAGAATTTCTTTCAGTCATCTGTTGGAATAAAGCATATGCCTGCTCCATATCCCCTGCCTTCCCATATCCTGAAACCATTGAATTCCATGATATTATGTCTTTCTCCGGCATCTCATCAAACACACTTTGAGCCATTGCCAAGTTCCCAGATTTTATATAACTAGACAGTATAGAATTCCATGAGACAACATTTTTCCCAGTCATCTCATCAAAGACTTTATGCGCTGTCTTGATATCACCCAATTTCGAGTAAAAATCCATAAGAGTTGTTTGCACATAAACAACCTTAGAGAAACCATATTTGTGAACTTGAGCATGAACTGAAATCCTAATTGCTCTACAATGAATTTTTCCACAAGATTTCAGAGTAGATGATATAGCAAAAGTATTGGGAAATAGTCCCACATGCTGCAATTCAACATAGAGATTGGCAGCATCTTGAAAATGACCATGCTGGGAAAGAAACCTTATGGTGTATGCCAGGGGCGAAACATCTAGATGTTGCATATGGTGGATGATTAATCTAACATATTGATTAGTACCACGGTAATTACCAGCAAACATAATGATTTGCCGAACCAGTACAGGCTCAAGGTGATTCAAACCACTAACAAAAAGTACTGCATGGATTTGCTTTGCTTGGTTAGTGGCCAAAAAGAACAGTTAACTCAAAAAGAACAGTCAACTGATTAACTGATAATGGGGAAAAAAAATTATCCACAATCGCAGTCCCATTAACCAAGAGTTTAGTAAGATGATACTGCACATAAGCAGGAGGAGAATACAGACTAGCACATTTTACATAGACCAGAAACCATACTAGATATAGTAGACATGAAATTGTTCTATCAAAAGTTAAAAGTAGACAACTTCAAAATTTTGGTTATTTTTTTTCTCTCGTTTTTCCTTGCATAGAATAAGCTGTAACAAACATTGATTGCATACCTTGTTCACAGGGCCTATACAAAGATATCGAGTATTTTCATCTTCATAATGTATGTGTTCCATCACAGTGCGAAGAGCTTTTTCTCTAAGTCTTTTCCCAGCCAATGCATCATAACAGGTTCCACAAGCTTATCAAGTAAGGCCCAAAGTATATCCTGTAGAAGAAGATGCGGGTAGTAGAGATCTTCCTGCAAAGCCACATAGATAAAGATGGATTAAAACTAGTATAGCCATCTTTTCAAGGAAAGGAGACTAAGAACCCAAAATGTACTAAAATGTAGGTTTCTAAGCTCAATTTGACTCAAAGGAAATCCACAGACCACAAAAATATGAATATCAAGAAGATGAAAAACAACTCCTCACACCAATCAACATCGAAGTTAAAATTGCCAAGAAGAAATTATTGTGGGACCACTATATTGGCTCTTTAACCAAACAGATGATGCTCACAGATGCTATCATATGTTTCTCCCATCTTCTAATTGAAATGCATGTTTAGCCTATGACTGAGAATACTTTAAAGGAAATAGTTTAGTTATCTATCCTGTTATTATTATTATTATTATTATTATTATTATTATTATTATTATTATTATTATTATTATTATTATTATTATTATTATTATTATTATTATTATTATTATTATTATTATTATTATTATTATTATTATTATTATTATTATTATTATTATTATTATTATTATTATTATTATTATTATTATTATTATTATTATTATTATTATTATTATTATTATTATTATTATTATTATTATTATTATTATTATTATTATTATTATTATTATTATTATTATTATTATTATTATTATTATTATTATTATTATTATTATTATTATTATTATTGTTATTATTATTAGTGATAGTAGAAGTTTTTACTGGATTAGGTTGTGTGATTTTTTTCATCTTCGGTTTTTTAATGTTAAAAAATCTAGTGTCTTTTGTTGTTTATTTTTATACTTTCCATTACTCACTGCTTTGGTGTCGTTGGTTTGTTCCTACTTTTTTATTACCACTTGAGAAATACTTTTGATCTTGGGGTATATTTGTGATTTGTGCAGAGCTTTGTTTTTTGGTCTCTATATTTTTTTGATCAGGGATTGATAAACTAAGTAACTTCATTGAAACTGTAGCATAGCATGAAGCACAAACAACTCAAGATCTTTAACCTTTGACTGCTAATCATGCGCATAGATACAATTGTAGTTTAATTGTGTGATCCTAATTTAAATAGGTACAATGGATCACATGCACATAGATATCCATCTAAGGCCTCTCGTCGACGGTTTACTATCTTTTCAGTCGAGTCATCATTCATCTTTGGTATGGTCTGGTAATTAGCGTGCTTGTGAGATACCATTGATGTATAGACGATACGATTCTGTATTTTAGGAGCATACGCCCTTTTCCTGTAGAGTTGCGGAGTTAGTGGATAGGGTTAGTTTTGGTAGAGTTTGGCGAGCTGGACATATCTAGGTTGATCATGCTCTTGTTACTGCACTAGTAGAGCGATGGTGTCAGGAGACCCATACATTTCATTTCCCTTTAGGAGAGGCTACGGTAACACTGGAGGATGTTGCGATATTATGGGGCTTTAGAGTAGATGGGGATGCAGTGATAGGGCCTCCTTATCACCATAGTAAAGGTAACTGGATTAACCTTTGCTATAGACTGCTTGGTATTAGGCCACAGGTCGAGGACATACGAGGAAATAGGATTAGGAAGGGTCCAATTGAGGAGGCCTTGGATTTTCCTTTGACCGATAATGCGATTGATGACATCGTCAGGCAACGTGCTCATTATCTTATCTTTCTATTGATTAGGGGCCTAATTTTTTCTGATAAGTCAGGCAACCTGCTTCACTTAAGATACTTACCTCTTCTCGAGGATTTGAAGGCATGTGGGACGCTTAGCTGGGATAGTGCTGTTCTAACATTCCTGTATAGATGTCTGTGTCATGCTTCTATCAGGTCGGCATGGGAGATTTGTGGATCGATGGTCTTACTCCATATACGAATTCAAATATATTTTATATTTTGCTTTTATCTTATAAACATGTGTGCTATGAGTCTAACACATTTGTGACTACGTTGTAGCTATGGGCATGGGAGCATGTTCGGGTTGTACGGCTAGAGCGGAGTACACCTCACGATGATCTCCCACCGCTTGCACCCTACGGTGCTCAATGGGATGTACTAGTATAGCTTTATCAGACGTCTACACATATTCTCATGATATATCGCTCCCAACTAAATGCCCTCTCAGACGAGGATGTGAGTATATATAAATATTTTATTTAGAACTCTTTATTTGTTTAACACTAACATTCCCGAACAATGGTATGATAGTTTGTCTGGCGACCTTATCAGACTGATGTGGTTAGTCTCCTTCCTCCTACTTATTTAGAAGGACATGATATCTGGAGGTCACGCACAACGCTAATTAGTTGGAAGGTTGTCGAGCTATATTTTTTAGACCGAGTGATGCGGCAGTTTAGGATACTTCAGTCTATTCCGATGAATTGCAATATGAGGACTGACCTGCAGTAGGTTGATAGGCGAAGCAATCCCTCTAGAGATTACAGAATATATCATGGGTCGTATCTTCAAATGTGGGCCAATTGAGCAGACCTTATCCAGACTAATATGATGGACGTTTCGGTCACAGTGGATTATATACAATGGTATAGGGACCGTACCCGTCTTTGGATCGGGAACCCCATTAGTTGTGCTTCTTTGTCCTCGAGGTATCATCCTACCGGGTCTAGTATAGTTGTCATGGTGTGTAATTTATCTGGTGATGTAGGAGTTAATAACTTGAGAAGGTCTTTAATTATTCACTAATTTTTTTAAATGATGATTTCAAGCTGATATTATGCGACGAGCTATGACAGTGGCTGAACGTCACATTCACAGTGCCGACTCGGTGTCCCAAAGGGCATTTATTGACATTTGAAATATGTGTGCTCGAGGACTTGCAGCATGTCATCAGGAACACGATTGGTATATTGGACCAATACCGGTCGATTCAGGCGAGCCGACCATTGCAGTGACTCAGCTTACGTCGAGGCCCCAGGATCCTATTGATGGACATATGCACAAGAGTAAAGTATAGAGGCAGGAGACCCCGAGTTCGAGCGCATCCTCCACCTCACGATCCTGTTCTGAAGGTGCACCAGGAGCTTGAGATTCAAGAAGAAACGAGATGTGCACGTAGATCGAGATTAGGATAGATGATTTCAGCATTCGGGGGATGATTTTCACACTAATATTGCATAAGATGATTTGATTGGTCACGACTTCGTTGTCATTCTGGTTTACTCTCCGTGTATGACAGTGGGCGTGTTCGAGGACAGGGATAAGGGGCCATTGTTCCAAGACCAGGTGACAGGCATTACTCGCATTGAAGAGCTTCCAGTACGTCCTTTTTGTGGTATAGTTTATCACCGGCGACGCAGACCGGGTGTAGTTGTAGTAGGCCAGATTCCCGATCCCTAGCTAGCTCCTGTGCCAATAGCAGACTAGTTTCCAGATCCCATGCCAGCTCCACCGCAGCTTCTAGATCCCGCACTAGCTCCACACCAGCTTCCAAATCCCGCACCAGTAGGCTAGCAGGTCCAGGATCCGGATATGCACATGATGGCGATGAGTTTATAGGTGGTGGGAGACCAAGGCGGAAGTTTAAACTTCGCCGTCCTTGTGTACTCTCACCACATTAGGTATCCTTGATGCTACTGTGATACTCTATACTTCATATACCATTTGCGAGCTGTCTTTGTTGATTTTGGATGATTGAAATGCCATCTTCATTTGTTTTTTGTATTGTTACTTTTGAACTTTGTTTAAATTTGTATACAGGTTATGGATATTGTTATGTGTCTGTTTTTCTAAAAAAAAAAAAAAATTCCTTTAAGGTCGCATGAGGTCGCATTTAAGAATGCGACCTTCACGGGCCAATTCCTATAAAGACCGGCTCCAGCTTCCAGATCTGCAAATGTATTTCATTTCAGGGCAGATTTAAAAAATTCTAATACTGTTGCGAAATGAGTGTTTGATGAATAGCTCAGATTGTGCCTATTGATTTTGGACTTCGATCTACTTAGAAAGGTAACATCAATGCATTCCAATTGATTTTATTTATAATTTTTCAAGTCATTCTCTCAGCTTCTGTGCACATTTTCATTATTTCCTCATATTTCTCAGATTGTGCCCATATTGTAACCATGAATGCATTGGATCCCCCTATTGTGCTCTGTTTTTTTTGGGATTGTCAAATTCAACGGGATTATTGAGGATCTATATGGTTTGATGGGACTATTAAAAAAACTTGGATACTCCGACATCAGATATCATACTCTGAACTACTTGAAAAGGTCCAGAACTATCTTGGATTGGGAGGGAGAAACATGACATTCAAGATTACATTCTGACATCCATTCTTGTACAAATTTAATCAATAATATGCGGCGAATGAGTTGAGCGATGATGATGATATGGAGGTTTTATGGATGCTACCAAATGAATTTAAGTCACAGAGCATCTAACTTCATGTTAGCTATTCTGACTTGACATCTCAACACACAGGTCACTTGGCAGGGTTGTCTCCACCAACGGGTTCATTCGTAGCAATGTTTAACCAGGTTACGGGTTTGGGTTACTCGATAAATTCATTATCCCAACTCCCCACGGGTATAAGGATGGAAGATTTGAACAACATACGCCCCCAATCATTTTACCAACCGATGGGAAATATAAGTGCAACATTGAACGTTACAGAAACTAGATATATTAGTTCAACTGGCAGTAATGTAAAACCCCAACTAAACGTAACAGTAGAAGCATATCAACACCAAGTGTTGCCCCGTCCAATTACCTAAATAAGTTTATAACGAAAAATCTAACAGAGCATTATCCAAAAGGGAAACGTCCGGACCTATTCTACTGTCACTGTGATATCGTCCTCTATCCGTAGGTCCTTCCAACTCCAGATCTTACAAAAATGTAAGATAAAAGACACGTGTGTGTGAAAAATCACTCAGTGAGTCCCGTGTGTGCTAGTGTTTTATCGAAGAGGCAGAGTATACAAAACTTTTATGGAATAACATATCATTTGTTCATTAGAAATGAATCCAAAACTCTTTAATGGAGAGTGTATTCAAAACTCAATCATTTTTGAAAAAACTGTATTTCATTTTTCAAATCATTGCCCTAGTTTTCGAAATACAGGCACTTCTCCAACAGAAGGTCGGCCTGTATGCAAGTTCCGCAGTCCTTGCCTTCGGCTACACTATTTCTTGTGCTAGGGACTGCACCTTACAACACGTCACCCATGTCAGTCGGAACGGTGAGCGTAAAAATATACCTCACCTTGCACTTAGGGATCTTTTACTTGCCACCATAAACCAGGGGTCCCAATTCTGACGTCAATCACCATCGAGGTGGCAAAGGATTGAACACACCGAGTGTACCTGCCCGGTATCATGTGAACAATCCACCATCATAATCAATAGGCAATTGTCAGGCTCAAAACGGCTAGTTAGGACAACTCATCTCAATGTCCTGTCGCCCTGTTTGGAGTAAGACAATCCCCAGAACTGATCAGGTTACTTGGGATCGTCTATCTCTAACATGGGCTAGTGTAAAGATCAAAGTCCTTACTGAGTACTTAACGTCACCAACCGCGTCTGGCTGATCAGGCTAGAGGGTTATCTGATCTCACATAATTTTCATATCAAAACAGTTTTTGGGGTAAAACAACATTTTTTCAAAATTATGATGAAACCAGATAAAGGGTTCAATTTACACATCAAAACGTGTTTCTAAGAGTAACTAGGTCATTTTCCCCGTACTCGATCATAAAATTCATTTCCAAGGGTATTCAGGTCATTTTACCGATACCCGATTTCCAAAAGGCTTTCCGAGGGTATTCGAGTCATTTTACTCTTACCCGATTTGAAAAATATTTACAAGAGTTCCAATAAGGATATTTCAGTCATTTACCGAATACTCGAATTCCAAAGGTTTTCATAAAATGTTCTAGTAAGGACATTTGGAACATTTTCTAAATACCCGATTCCAAAAAGAAACTCATTTAAAGAAATCCATAATTCTAATTCTAAAAGAGGATTAAATTCAATGTTTCCAAACATATTTCCATAAAATGTTCCATATGGTATATAATATAGCATTCCATGGAAAAACAATGCACACTAACTTTAGAAAGAGTTTTAGAAATCTAAGGGACTCACTTCGTGTCCTAAGCAACTCTTTTCGTTCACGGTCATTTAACCTCCGATCCTATTATTTTTTACATTTCGTTAGCCGTTTGTCGCTAAACCTACACCAAACATCGTTTTCGGGTCAATTCGCGTTTGGCCTAAAAATAGCCGACGTCCGGCTAACGTGCCTGACGGTTAGCCGACGTTCAACCATCGTTTAGCCGATGGTTAGCCGACGAGACCGATGGTTAGCCGTTGGTTAAGGAAAACGTTTAACTTTCATTCGCATCATTTTTCCGTCGTTTGATCAATTCTTTCGTTTTCCTTTTTCCACATCTTTCCTCCCTTCATAAACAAGGGATTCACTTCATGTTTCCCTAATTATTTTATCCAAAATTACATAATTAATCACCCTTAAGTCTATTCATTTTCGGGCTACTTACTGAAATTTCACTGGTTTGACACACCATTTTGTTTTGCACATAACTTTCAATTTACAACTCCAATTTGGCTCCATGATATACCAAAATGACCGTAGGACTTTTAAATTTAATTCTGTATAGGCTATTTTTAGGTTTCTGGTTTAAGTACTATGATACTGGGCAAAAACAACCTCAGTAGTTTTGCCTTAGTTTCACTATTCATGCTTTCCTTAACATTCTGCAATATTCCAGTTTGACACCATAATTTGTTTTGCCCATAACTTTTAATCTACAAATCCAAATGATGCCAAACCAATTGTAAAATACCCTTAAGAATTCCTTTACAAGTTCCAATTCATGGAGTACCAATTATGCTGTCCATTTTGTTCAATTTTGAACACAAAGATCCAGTAATAAAATTCCATTACTGATTTGGCACATTTTACTATTTTCACCATAGCTTTTGATCTGTAAATCCGATTAACCTCAAACTTGCTCCAAAATTCCTCTATGATCCTTAGCTACAAGGATATATACCTTCTTTGTTCAAATCTGAAAATGTTACAGATTTACTGGACATAAAACCTTCCATAACTTTCTGGAATTAAACCCATCGTCTAGCAAAACACATTATATCTTCATTCCTGGTTTATTATATTAATTTATTCAATTCAATCTCCCTTTTATCACCCTTAAAGCTATTGATTTCCAGTCATACATAATACAGAAAATTTCACCATAGTACAACAAGAAAACCGGCAGCCTCAATCATAACATATTTTCACACAACTTCACCTTGCTAGTTTCTACACTTCATACATAACCTTTCATAATATGTATACCAAAATGATCTCCATACTGTATATAATAACTTTACTTTAAGCAAGGTAAATCCTTACATTTTCTTTGCTACGTTTGGAAACTAAAGAGCCCAAGCATCTTCTTGTTTTTCCTTCTCTCTCTTTCTCCTCTCTATTTTCTTTTTCCTTTCTCTTCTCTTTTCCTTCCTTGTTTGCTGCGAAATTCTGGCTGTCTAAAGCCATTTCAGTCGGCCTTCATGGCCTATATATAGAGAAATATGGTCTTCAAGTCAAAGGTTCATTAAATGGTCTCAAACATTTGGAAGCTCTTGATTGGTCCACCTAGCTACTTAGGTGCCATTTAGAATATTCAAGAATTCTATGGTAATTTGGAAACTCTAGAAGCCCTTAGATCTTTATAAAATTCAAAAGAAAATTATAGAATATCCTAGAAGGTCTTGGATTTACTTAGAACCTACAAGAGCATTGGTGAAGCTTGTAGAAATCCCTAAAATTCTCAAGACTAATAGATATTTTCTAACCTTGCATGGTTAACTTGCTCTAATCAAGTTTAGCTTAATTAAGCTTGGTCAAATGAAGTCAAAAGGTGATCCAACTTGGTCAAGATTGTCATGCTTGTGGGCTATCCTTATTTATTTCTTGTGGGCCCTCTAAATTATCTCAATTTATTACAACCAATCAAATAGAAACACTTGGCCTCATTAACCAATCAAATAGAAGCACTTGTCTTCATTAACCAATCACTAAACAACACTTATTTTCATCCACCAATCATAAGAAGCCACACATCGCATTTCCGACCGTAATTTTTTATTTTCTTCAGAAATGACCAAAATCGGGTCCGTAATAGAAAAATATTTTATTTCACTATCCAACTCCAAAAATTCCACTAAATCCATTGGTAACACTTAAATTCTTCAATTCCCTCTCTACTTGATCAAATTCGCGGTCGAAGTCATGAACGCGGTTAAAGTGACGAAAATGCCCTCGATACCCCGTGTAGCACGTTTTGCACCAAAATGTACGTCTCATGGTGCAAAACATGCGCTTCATTGTACTATTCAATTTCTTTTTCTAAAGTACACTAAAATTCTTATTTTGATAATCTTAATAGTCTTCCAAAAATTTAGGGTATGGGTAGAACAAATCCAATAATTACATCTAGATCCTGACAAAAATTTATTTTACCAAAGTATTCGTCTCATTATATCGATCAACTTTTGTTCTGGCCATTGATATAAATTCTCATTCCCACTACATGTAGTAGAAAATCGAAAGTAAAAAGGTGGGGTGTTACAAGTAATGTTGAGACAATCGATGTTGGTCATACATCTGAAGGTTTGGGAAGAAGGAATAACTTGATCATCCCCGAGCAACTACTAGTTCAAACACAAAGTCGACAGAAGATGGATACATATCCAGCACACGGCAATCGACTGCATGCTAACACTACCCCGATAGATATACCATCCCAATCGTATGTGGTCACAGGTGCAGTAAATGTTGATTCAATGTTGCATACATCTGACGGTGACTGTTTCATTGACTCGGAGGGACCAATAAATTGGTATGAAACAGATGAGAGTGAAGAAAGTGACATTCCAGCAAACATTCCCACATCTGAAGTGCAAGATGACATGAATGACATAACAGTGCCTTCTAATAACATTTCTCAATCAGCAAGATTTTCAATATTTGATGATGTAGGGTCTGGTGCATGTGCTAATGAATCGCTCAACAGGCACTCAGTTGATGTTACAAGAAGTTGGTCTGACACTGACACTGATTTGCATCTAAACATGAGATTTCAGAATAAGAAGGAGGCTATATATGCAATAAGAAAGTGGTTTATTCAAGCAGGTCAGGAATTCAAAGTCTTAGAGAGTAAGAAAGACTACTGGTATGCTAAGTATAAACATTTAAGTGTCGGCAATCCTTATTCTTGGCATATTCGCATTATACATAAGAAGACTCATGGATAGTGGCAGATAACAGTTTTGGACAAAGAATACACATGCGTCATTATAGTTGTGAATAATGTGCATAGGAACATGGATCATCGGTTCATAGCGTGTAATGTGACATATTTAGTATTAAATGACCTTAAATGCCATGTGAGTGATGTTATTGCTGAAGTTCAGAAACTGTGGAGGATGGGTTGTTTTTATAAGAAAGTTTGGAAAGCCCAAAAGGTTGCTATGGAACTTGTATATGATGATTGACCCTCAACGTGGATTGCCCTACCAAAATACATACTTGCCTTGTAGGATTCCAATCCTGAGACTATTTTGAGGTGGAGACACCATTACACTAGTGTGGGTGATTTGAAAGCTTTTGGTTTCCTTTTCTGGTCATTCAAACCTTCAATTGTTAGTTTCAAATATTGTCGTCTAGTGGTATCAATTGATGGAACCCATTTAAGGGGACTTTATCAAGGCAAACTATTGGTAACGTCCACTTGGGATGCGAATAATCACCTCTTCCCTCTTGAATTTACCATCGTGGATGAGGAATTATCAGAGAGTTGGAGTTTGTTCTTAAAACTCCTACGTCAACATGTCATTTTGGACAGACATATATATCTTATTTCTGATAAATATAAATGCATTATCAATGTTGTATGCCATATGAATAAGTGGCAAAAATCTTTGCTTTTCATCGATATTGCCTCAAGCACATAAAGGGAAATTTTCATGCCAAGTTTAACGACACTAATTTGACAAGTTCGATGTACATTGCTAGTTTAGAGCGCAAAAAACCAAGTGTCAATCATATTTAGATAAAATCAGGATCCGAAAAAAAGATGCATTTAAGTATTTAATGGATATTGATTTGGAGGAATAGACTTTGTCATATGATGAAGGGCACATATATGGTTTAATGACTACTAATTTATCTGAATGCATGAATAGTGTGCTAAAAAAAGTAAGATCTCTTCCACTGAAAGTTTTAGTTGAAACTTCATTTAAGAAGTTAGTTAAATATTTTAATGAACATAGAGATGAGGCATCTAATTTGAGACACCCTTTACCATTTGAAATGTAGACGTTGTATTCTTATTTTGAGGACAAATCTAGAGGGCATGTTGTAATTGAATTTAATGCACAGGCCGGTATATATGAGATCAAATCATCTGTTCAACAAGGGGGTAGAAGTCCAAATGTTTACGGTGTCAATTTGATGGAGAGATCATGCACGTGCAAAAAATAGAATATATATGGTATTTCTTGTTCACATGGGTTTGCAGCATGTCGTCACAGAGGTTGGGACCCCATTGACTTTGTTTTGAAATTCTATACTAGAAGAAATTATAAGTTGATATATGAGGGTCTGTTTTTTCTTGTGGGGGATGAACAATATTAGAGGCCTTCTAATTTTACGCTTGCACTAGTGGAAGAAATGATGCGAAATGAAGTTCCTGGTCATCCGCGAACATCGATGATACATTGTGATATGGATTATCGAACACCCAACTCTCCTCCAAGATACAACAATTGTTATAGGAGTGGACATATTAGAAAGAATTATAATAATAATTTTACTATTTCGAGAGATTAGCCATTGTCATCATCTATTCTTTCGTTTTTTGTTTAATTGTATTTTCAATATAGTTTATCTATATACTTGCGATATTATTCTTGTTATTTTGAATGCTTCAATAGACAATATATACTGTTATATTGAATATTATTTATGTGAAAAATATTGACTTAAATCGCTTTGAAGGATGTGAGTTTTTTGAATTTTATTGATAATTAAGTTGTATCGCTTGAAAGGATAAGTGTTTTAGATTGCATAATTGAGGTCACATTGGTGAAATGCTACCTACGACCTCCTATTTTGCCTTTACTTCGGTATCAGCGTTGGAAAATTTAAAAAAGCAATGGAGGTCGCGTTCGGTTCATGCAACCTTATTTTATTGGCTCGCATTCGCATTACATTCAAAATTTCGACTGAGATAGTCTTATTGTCGAAATTCCAACAGAAAAGAGACTCATTTTCCGGAAATTTCGTGCAAACAACGTTGCAACATTGGTACTGCTGATTGATCCCGACGTTGTTATTTATTTCCCAGTCTTATTGACAAAACAGCCAATGGTACAACATCGTACATATTCTGTGTGTTTTCGAGGACAAAAACTAAAGATAAAAAAATCTAGGGCAGTAGAGTGTCAAGACAAGGTAACGAGAGGACGGTGAAAATACTTGTGATGGGAGATTACTTGAAAAAATTTGAAAAAAACTCCCAAAAGAAAACAAGAAAAACGCTAGCTAGAAAGAAGCCGTAGATATTCATCGTAAACCTGCTCCAACAGAGTATCGTCTGGGAGAGAAAGATAGCAGTCATCAAGAAGAAGAGTATCAACTCCATCGTCGCCAAGATGAATACTCTGATCAGAAACATAACTTACAGCATCTCCAAGCTGAGACAAAGAGCGGGGAATGTACGACACCTTGGTTTTGGCTTCCTTATCAGCCACCTGTTGCTTTTGACTTGATGAACCAACACTCCCTCCGTTGTCGGTGCCAGGGCTACGAACACTGTTACAGCCAGCTATAAATCCGGACGAAACCCTGATGGGTTTTGGGAGATGCACTTTGCCCATTGTTACCTCTTCTTTCTGTGAACCATCTGAGTCAATATTTTTCTTCTTCGGTTTCTCTGGCTGTTTCCCTCCTTTCTGCTCTCTGATGGCTTTGTTGGTCTTTCTTTCTGGCTCTTTCAAGCGTTTTGAAATATGCTTGCGTGATTTTGGCTCAATCCCTTCCTCTTTAAGTCGCTTAAGTAGATGAGTGTTCCAGTGGTTCTTTATCTCGTTGTCTGTTCGACCTGGTAATCTTGCTGCAATAAGTGACCAGCGGTTGCCTAGGAGGGACTGAAGCCGGATAATGAGGTCCTCCTCCTCCGGGGTGATGTTTCCTCTCTTAATACCAGGCCGGAGATAGTTCAGCCATCTCAGTCGGCAGCTCTTGCCACATCTCAGCAGCCCTTCACTCCATAAAAAACATGCCAAGCTTAGTTATCTTCAACACATTATTAGATTTAAACATTAACCTAGCCAAATGAGGTGCCAAATAATCAACAAAATTATGCTGAAAATGTGGTAATAAAGAGGCAATTTCTTCCATCCAGTTGGCAAACACGCATTCGAGGGATATAAGAAATTCCCGAACATATTGTATGTACTACGAATTTACCAGCTCTCTGTGGCAAAGTTCTCCACTGGCCTTCACCGTGAGCCTGAATAAAATTGGTGAGCAACGTGTCTTCTTTAGTAGACCAAGAACCTCGATGCAATCCCCCTTTAGAACAACAAGGGGCCCTTCCCATTTCTCCTGTTGCTCCTGTACTGAGCTCAACTGCTCAAGTAGACAAGACAGCCACAGTAACGCAGCCTGTGATCTCCTCGAGGGATTGAACCTTTACTGGGATCATTCAATCTAGGCATATTCATAATAAATAAACAATACAAACGCACGTTTCTTGGCTTAATTCCACATTTAGTCCTTGAACTTTTTCTATTATCATGGTTAATCCTTAAATTTTATTTTTAACTTTTTAAGTTCTCAATCATTCTTCGTTTAACATGTTTAATCTTTTCAAAATTTTCATTAGTCAACTTAATGATTTGACTTTCACTACATTCATAAGGGTATTTTTTATATACATATATATATATATATATATATATATTCTGTCATAATTAGTCTTTATATTTTATTTTTAATTTTTTAAATTCTCTATTATTTTTGGACTATAATGTTTGGCTCCTATATTTTATTTTTTTAACTTTTTAGATCCTTTATTTTTTTTTCAAACAACATACTTGGTCCTTTCATTCAATTTACATTGGTTTCGTATAGCTAAAGTTCTAGAGAGAAATGTACAGCTTTTGGTGAAATGTAGAAAGAGAAAGACTAGAGAGGGAGGAAATATAAGATGCTCCACTGACACACAGAGAATGACTGAAGATTTTGTTTGTTTGCTTTCAGTTAGTTGATAAATGATTTGACAATGTTTGGACTCATAAATTCTAAGGGACAAGTCGCGCAGGCGACTCCGCTGTTATTATTTTCACATCAAAATTTAGCAAAATTACATCATTGGTATTAGTATACCATAATGGATATTCCCCTCCCCCCCCCCTCCTTTTTTCTCTCTCATTTCTATCTTTGAGAAGATCTACTGGCTTAAAGATCTAGCGGTACAAATGAAATATGTTGTTAATTCTTGGTAAGACTTTTTTGTGGAAACAACTCCATCCACTCTTCAAGTAAGTTTTAAATAATAAAAATATCTCACATAGATTTAATGGTCATAAATTATATAATTTAATTTTTTTTTAAAATGTAGTAAAATGTAATATCTAGGGTGTAGTTTTACTGCAATGACTCATAAATATCATCTGTGTAGAAATATTTATTTTTAAATAATAGATATTTACTATTTCTAGTAGAACTTTTAATGCAGTAAATTATAAATATTGCGAGATTTTCTCTTTTGTGAGAAAATAATATTAATAAATCACATATTTCATTTTTTAATACAAGTTTTAACAAAATAAACTTTTTAAATACATTAGGAGAGAAAAATGTATAAATAAAATTTATAACAACTCAATTGATGAGAAATATTTTTATCGACTAAACTAATACATATAAAAATTTTCAAAAGGTGAAGGAAATAATCAAATAATTTTTTATTTCCTTATAATTTTGTTAATACCAATGACCAAATTCTTGTGACTGACACGAAATTGAATGGAAAAATTAAGTATGTCACTCAAAAAATCATAAAGAACTTAACAAGTTGAAAAAAATAAAATATAGAGATCAAATATGTCAGTCGAAAAATGATAGAGAACATAAAAAGTTAAATATAAAGTATAAAGATCAACTATAACCGTCGAAAAAATTTATATACTAAAAATACCCTTATGAATATGGTAAAAGTGAAATTAGTTACGTTGACTTAGTGTTGACTAACGAAATTTTGACGGAATGACCAAGTATATTAAATGAAAAATGATTAAGAATTTAAAAAATAAAAATAAAGTTTACAACTAACTATGATAATAAATAAAAAAAAGTTCAGAAATTAAATGTGAAATGAAGTACACGTTTCTTACATGGTAGAGAATCCTTACATGGTAGATAATCAAAAGACGAGAGAATAATCAACGACAATTTCATTCAGCAACAGTAAGTGCTGGGACCAAGTGTCCATGTGATTCCCTTGTTCATGTACTATGTACGATAAGTTGTTTCACAAAATTAAGCCAGACTGATCGACGTCCTGAATGGGAGAATGTGATTTTGTATTCTTCCCCTGAAAATTATAACTCTTATGAACCTATTTAGAATCTGCGTGAAAATGAAATAAACTTTGTATTAGACTTGAATTCTTTGTATTTGAATACGAACGAATCGAGTATCACATTTTCGAGATCGAGTTCGAATATAATCGAACGCTGTTTGAGTTCGTTCGTTTATTATTCGAGTTCGAGTTCGTGTTCGTTCGATTATTGTTTGATAATGTTCGAATTCGTTTAAGTTCGAGTTCGAAAAACTCGATTAACGTTCGAGTTCGAATTATTCGAGTTCGTTTATTTTATATTTTTATTTTAAAATTTATAAAAATAATAATTCAAATTTTAATTAAAAATAATTGAATATTATAATATTAAATAAATATATAATAATATTATTAATATTAATATTATAATTATAATATAAGATTTATTAAGAATAAATCTTAATATTATAAAATATAAATAAAATAATTAATATAATATAATTAATTTAAAAATATATATAATATGTTCATGAACATGTTCGAGTTCGTTCGTTTATTATTCGAAATCGAGTTCGTGTTCGAGTTCGTTCGTTTATTAAATAAACGAGCCTTATTCGAATACGAACGAACTTGAACGAGCTTTTGTTCCCGAACGTTCGGTTCGTTGCAAACCAAATTTTAGAATCAATTAAGCAGTTGATTGCTGGCGGCCTCATTCAAGTAAATTCTCCTGTAGTTTTGTTAGCTCGCAAGGAACCAAATATCATGTCTAGTGAGGACGAATTGGCATTCTTTCATCAAGAAACGAGCCAAACGTTTTGTGTGTGTGAAGATTTCTTTAGGAACGACGGCTAATAGTGTTTTCAACATTCAATCATTGGAAGGTTCTATACATAGCATCGGTTCAATTTTTGTCAAAGTGTCGGTACGAAATTATTTTATTTATTTTTTATTAATAAAAAAGTTCGTAATCATTATTTAAATATATATACAAGATTCATGTCTTAAGAAAAATTTAAATTCGAGATGTTGAAGTAGAATTTTCAATACCAACTATCTCGATTAACTTAATAAAAATAAAAATTATTTTATTATATTTGTTCTAACAAATTAACAATTAATTAAATAACTAACTCAGATATATATTTTTTTAAAAATAAGGAAATCCATATAAGCTATGTAAGTCTGTTTTGATCTCTATACAAGTGTCCTATTAAATTGACAATTAAATAATTATAACTCATGAACATTTTTTTTTTCATTTAAAAAAAAAAAGAGAATCCATATCAGTAATCTAAAAATGTTCACATTTGTAACTTTCTATTGATAGACATCCAAGAATATATAGGAACGGAAGATTAAGTAATCAAAAGTCATCAACAACTCAATACTCTTTCTTAGTTCAATATCAACCCAATCACGCGGTAATACAACTCCATTAGCAGCCGTGAGCAAATGCACAAACTTGTCCTTGTAGAGAAAGAGGAAGATGATCAATATGTGATTGGCCAGGTGGTCGAATTTGAATATGTGGAATAACCCTAACTTTTATGCCACGTATTGACAAATCCATGAGGATCCCAATGGGACAATTGCAGGTTAGTGCTGTTGCAGCCTCCCATAAGCTTCACAATGCTTTGACCTGTTGCCAATACATCGAATCAACGACAAGATGCTGCTCGTCGTGTGCCACATGGATGGCTCCCAGCATACGTTATTGAAGTCCGCGGGACTTGGGCAACTGGTGGAGTTGCTCTTTGGAGTTATCATGATCGTCAAGTCAATTCAATTCCCGGCGTGAGTAGCTGAGGGATTTACATGGCGACCCGTAGAAATTAGTTAAGTCGAAGGTTCGAAACCCTAAAAAAAAAAGCATACGTTATTGAAGGATTGTCCCTTATTGAAGTAATTCGAACCGCCATGAAACCTAATCTCGTCATGTGCCACATTGATAGATCCCACCATATATTATTGAAGTTATTCGAATCATTAGGAAGACTTCTTTATAAGTGGCCTATTTCTCTCCTAGAGGGCTGATAGGAATCTAAATATGAAAATCACTCATAAAAAGGGAGAATACTCATTTAACTAAGCATTCAATTGTTAATGACCAAAGTGAGGATCAAGAAGTTTAAAAAAAGACTCCAATGCTTTATGAAGGCTAATTTAAGATTGGATGTCCCTTATTCGACATTTGAAGACTTCAAAGAGCATGCTTTGTTGGTTATACAAGTCAAAAAATTAAGGGAACAAACTAAAAGAGTAAAGTTGGAAACAAGGGAAGCAACTATTGAGAGTGAGCGGCACTACCCGGATTGAAGGGAGCAGCATCGCCGGGTGTTGCTAGAGGGAGTTGTCGAACAATTGAGGGCTTGCGACGCTGCCTGCTTCCATCCAAGCGACGTCGTCAAGTGTCGTGCCAATGATGAAGATTTGCTATGTTTTGTTTTTTCATTTCGTTCCAATTACTTTTTTTTTTATTCCCATGACTTTTCTTATATTTTAAGCCTTCAAAAAACATGTAATTTGGTTTCTAATAGTTGAAATTACATCTCCATTTGTTAGGACAAGATGCCTATAAGTACTTCATTATTACATTGTTAATACAATTTTGGACATCAATTATGAGATCAAAACTCTTTTTTTGTGAGGTGATTCCTCTTAGGTTCTTTCTAACAAAAATCAAGACCTTTCTTAGGGAATTAGTCCTACCCTTAAAACAAATCTTTAAATCTTTTACGATAGATCTATTGAGCTCTTACTCCAGTCTTAGTTTTCTTTGCTATTCCAAGATTCATGTTAGGCTATATTTGATTGCATAATCTTCTCTATCTCATTGGCTACTAAATCCTTGTTGAACTAAAGGTTTGTGGGTGTTGACTTAGAAGGCCAAAATCCAATAGATCGGGTTCTAAATGCTTTACTAGCCTAAGGTTCTATATATACTTTGAGTTGGGCGTGTGTTTGGGCAATAAGCTTCCCTAATTTACACTACAAAAAAAAAAAAAAAAGCAATTTGGCGAAGGATTTTTCACCGTTCCTAATTTACGACAGAATAGCGATAGCATAAGAATCCGTCGCTAATTTGCGATGAAAAACCAAAATTTGAAAATAAAAGTATTTTTTTATTTTCCAATTATCCATCGCTAATTAGCGACAGATTTACAACGAATTAATCTAATCATAAATTAAAACTAAAGGTAATTAAAATCGGTCTCTAATTAGTGATAGATTTGCGACGGCTAGTTAGCGACGGATTCATGTAATCATAAATTAAAACTAAAAAAATTAAAATCCATCACAAATTCGTCGCTAATTAGTGAAGGATTTGCGACGGTCTCACGAATCCGTCGCTAATTAGCAACAAATTTGCGACAAATTCATCTAATCATAAATTAAAACTAAAATAAATTCAAATATGTCACAAATCTGTCGCTAATTAGATATGGATTTGTCACTACAAGAAAAAATCAAATTCGCGACGGATTATGTCCTGTCGCTAAAAAGGGCGTCGCAACTTGTGACGGAATGAAAATCCGTCGCTGTTCGGTCATTTAATTTATGACATTATAATTAAGTTTATAATTAAGATAGTGACAGATTTGCGACAGCTAAAATTTTTATTTTTTAAAAAAATTAATTAATTTAACAATGGATTTGTGACGACGAAATTTTTATTTTTAAAAATATTAATTAATTTAGAAACGAATTTGCGATGGCAAAAATATTTTTTAATTACAAAAAAATAATTAATTTAGCAACGGATTTGCGACAGCCAAACATTTTTATTTAAAAAATTAATTAATTTAGCGACAGATTTACGGCGGTAAAAAAAATTTATTTACAAAAATTAATTAATTTAGAAACAAATTTGCGACAGGAAAATTTTTTTATTAAAAAAATTAATTAATTAGCTCATCGGCCCACCCGCCCATCGGCCCAACCCGGCCCGCCAAGAACCTGACTCGATCCGACCCGCGAAGAATATTATGAGATTATGTTGGACTCGGGGCTTGAACCCGCGTCCTTGTTGTGGGAGAACACGTATTCCACTACTAAACTATTGATATTCTTGTGATTTGTTGTGTTATATATTAATTATATAATAATTTTTTTGGGAATTAGTGACAGATTTGTAAGGGCTTTGAGACAAATCTGTGACGACCTAATTTTTCATTACAAATCCATTGCTAATTAGCCACGGATTTGCGACGGCTAATTTTTCAAGATTTAAAAAATAAATTTTTAAATTTTGGATGGCCGTCGCAAATCCCACGCTAATTGTGATGAATTTGTGAGGGCTTATTTTTAATTTAAAAAAAATGATTTTTAAATTTTAAATTGTTGTCACAAATCCCTCGCTAATGGCGACAAATTTGCGAGGATTTAATTTTTTTAATTTAAAAAAATTAATCTATGTATGTATTTATTTATATAAATACATACTAAAATAAATAAATATGTACATGTTTGAGCTTGGCTTCCAAAGGCATAGGCATGGGCTTGTAGTAAAGCATAGCAAAGCGTTCAAGAATAGTGAGTGCATAGTGGGACTGTGACAAATGGAGCCCATTTGCTGTGGCGGAGACCTCCACACTAAGAAAGTAATGCAGCGGTCCTAAATCTTTCATAGAGAACTCATAACTTAAAATGTGAATAAAAGAGGTAACCAGTTCCATAGATGACCCTGTAAGAATTATATCATCAACGTACAGAAGTAAGACACGCAAACTACGAGTAGAATGAAAAATAAAAAGAGAAGGATAAGCCAAACTACAAAAGAAACCATATGATATAAGAAAATCACTGAATCTATCAAACCAAGCACGAGAGGCTTGTTTGAGTCCATACAGAGCACGTTGGAACTTACACACATGCGTAGGTTTGTGGAGATCAACCATACCTGGTGGTTGTTCCATATATATATCCTTAACAATGTGGCCATGTAAAAAAGCATTCTTGACATCGAGTTGGCGAATGGACTAATGTTTCACAAGAGCAGTAGTCAAGATAAGGCGAATTGTACCTGGTTTTATTACAGGAGCTATTTTGCTTTACAACTTAAAATCGGATTGATTTTTTTTGCAGAAACAAAAAATTTCAGTTGCTACAAAGATATGACCGATATATCACACCTTGACTGCTTCTTTAGATCGAGATAATGCGAAGTGATGAGTTGGTTATTAGTTCTAGAGTTATTAGTTCATACTATGGCGTTGGGCTGATCGTTTTAATCCTAACCCAAAAAAACCAACGAGTCGCACACTAAGCATAGCAATTTTCTCAAATTGTCAATCAAATTTTTATTCAACCCTATAGAATTAAGAATTAATTGATAGTTTTGAGCAAAAGAATAAAAGAATCTGTGTAGTCAATACCATCAATCTGATCACTACAGGAAAAATCGCGATTTGCGACGAATTTTTTGCGACGGCTTCAATACCGTCGCTAATAGCGACCAATTTGCGACGATTTTCAAACAAGTAGCAAGTTGACCAAAACCGTCGCAATTTGCGACGGCCAAAATACCCGTCGCAATTCGTAGCAAAATCATCGCTATTTGCGACGGTATTTATGCCCTCGCAAATTGCGAGGGTTTTGCGACGGCGAGTTATTTTTAAAAAAATATTTTTAAATAAATTTTCGTACGTCCGTCGCAAAACCCTCGCAATTTGCGACGGCCAATAAACCCTCGCAAAATTGCGAGGGTCTTGCGACGGCAAGTTAATTTTTAAAATAATATTTTTTAAAAAATTTTTTGAACGTCCATCGCAAAACCCTCGCAAATTGCGAGGGTTTTACGACGACAATTTATTTTTTTAAAAAATATTTTTAAAATTTTTGAACGTCCATCGCAAAGTCCTCGCAATTTGCGAGGGTTTTGCGACGGTAATTTATTTTTTTAAAAATATTTTTTTAAAAAAAAATTGAACGTCCATCGCAAAACCCTCGCAATTTGCGAGGGTTTTGCGACGGATATTTAATTCTAAAAAATATTTTTAAAAAAAATTTGAACGTCCATCGCAAAACCCTCGCAATTTGCGAGGGTTTTGCGACGTGCAATTTATTTTTTAAAAAAATATTTTTAAAAATTTTTTTGAACTTCCATCGCAAAACCCTCGCAATTTGCGATGGTTTTGCGACGACAAATTGTTTTTTATAAAATTTTTTTAAAATTTTTGAACATCCATCGCAAAGTCCTCGCAAATTGCGAGGGTATTGCGATGGTAATTCAGCCCTCGCAAATTGCGAGGGTTTTGCGACGACTATTTATTTTTTAAAAAAATTGAACGTCCATCGCAAAACCCTCGCAAATTGCGAGGATTTTGCGACGGCAATAACCCTCGCAATTTGCGAGGGCTTTGCGACAATCGATTATTTTTTAAAAAAATATTTTAAAAATTTTTGAACATCCGTCGCAAAGTTCTCGCAATTTGCGAGGGTTTTGAGACGAATTTTCGGCTCTCGCAATTTGCGAGGGTTTTGCGACGGTAAATATTTTTAATTAAAAAATAAATAAATGGCAAAATGTATAGAAAATCTCAAAACCCCAATTCGTCGCAAATACGTCACTAATTGCGACGAATTTACGAGGGTTTTACAACAAAATAGGGTTTTAATATTTTTTTTTAAATTTCTTTATGTGTTTATGTGATGGTGTATTTTGACAATTTACTGAAATATTTTTAATAACATGTCTCAATTAGTGCATTTTATTATAATTTTGTATATGTAATTATGTCATGTTATACACCTAATGTATTGCATAAGTAAATGTATATAATTAATTATGTTATGTTATATACTTATTCTAATATATAAGTATATGTATATAATGTATATAAGTATCTGTTTAGTTTAATATATATATATATATATATATATATATATATATATATATATATACTATAACATGTAGGTATATATATACATATGTCTAATTTTTTAATCTATCACTTTGATTAAGTAGTGTATAAAGAAAAATAATTCAAATACTGTTATTATTATTGATATCACTAAAAAAATTATGAAATTTATAATGTAGAGATCAATTTGTAATGTTATTCGTCTCCTACATGTTAATATATATTATACTAATTTAGCTATGTATATACATATGTCCAATTTTTTAATATATCTATTTTGTTAAGTAGTGTATAAAATAAAATATGTAAAGAAAAACAATTCAAATACTGTTATTATTGTTGAGATTACTAAAAAAAATATTGAAAATTATAATGTAGAGATCGATTTGTAATGTTATTCACCTCGAACATATTAATATATATTATACTATATAGTTATATATATACATATATCTAATTTTTTTTATCTATTTATTTGATTAAGTGGTGTATAAATTAAAATATATAAAGAAAAATAACTTACATAATAATATTATTATTAGAATCACTAAAAAATAATAAAAATTATAATGTATAGATCGATTTATAATATTATTCGTATTAATTTATGAGAAATTAGTGAGGGTTTTATTTTTTCGTCACAAATTGCGACGAAATAGCTAGAAATTTAAAAAAAATTAAAATTTTCCAAAATTTTTCACTCCCTCTTTTTTTTTTTTTCCCTCCTTCTTCCCCCTCTTCACCCCGCACCCCCTCCCGCTCCCCCCTCTCCCCGCCGGCGACCTCCCCCAACTCCCCCCCTCCCGCTCCCCCCTCCCTCATCCCGCGGCCCCCTCCCTTAACTCCCCCCATCCCGCACCGCCCCCCCCCCCCTCAACTCCCCTCCCTCAACTCCCCCACACCCCCGCGGCCCCCTCCCTCAACTCCCCCATCCCGCAACGCCCCCCCCTCAACTCCCCCCGCTCTTCCTACCCCCTTCAGCCCGCCCCTCGATCGGCGCTTGCCATTCCTATGCTATCGTCATGTCGTTGTTCTTGAAGCTGATTCGTTTGGGTAAGTAGTTAGAATTTATCTCTTGAGCTACTTCATTATCTTATAAACTTTGGGCATATTTGCATTTCCCCTAAAGCTTTGAAATTTGGGTGATTATTTGTGAATGAGCAGAGTTTGAATTGATGTATAAAAGTTGTATTGATGTTGGGGTTGAGTTTGAGGAGATTGTGAGTGACATGATGGTGGTTTGATGTGAGATTATTGATTTAAATTTGGAATTGTGAACTGGAATTGCTAAATTGTTAGTTGGAATTGTTGTCCTTTTTAAACATTCAATGTGTTTTGATCTATACTTATAGTGCACTCTTTTTTACCCTGTTATAAAAAAATTACTACTTTGATCAAATTATATGGGAACTATGTTTTAGCTATATAAACCCTTATAAATTAATTTGATTGGTTATGATGCCATAATAGGAAGGTTGATTTCTGATTAGTTTAGTAATCTTATTACTTGATTATAATAATATATTAGTGTCTCTAGTGGAAGATTTAACTCTAGTAGAATGCTTTGAAGGCTCTTTTATGTGAGAAATCCGTTTCCTTAGATTATGAAGATGTAGGAGGTGCGTGTTGTTCATATAAATTGCCTTTTTGTTGAATTCAAATGTTGGATTCCCCGTGAGTAATGGGTGATTACTCCTCCTGGGTAATGGGTGATTACCCCTAGTTATCCTTTTATTTATTTATTTATTTTTTGTATAAATGAATGATCTGTCTTTGTTGTTTGCAATTGCATTTTGATTGTATAATTTTGAGGTGGCCCTGTGCCTGGAAAATGTCCAATTACAGGGGAGACTCGTCAAAATTTTTTTCAAAATCAGCCGCTACTTAATGTGGAATAGAATAACTACCCTTATCTTGGAGTGTATTATTCGATTGAGCATGAGTATATATCCCATAATAGCATTATTATTAAAAATAATATTGCTAATAAGAATAAGAATAGGAGTAATGAAATGAGTAATAATAATAATAATTTCATATATAGGTCGATGTTAATAATAGCATGAATAATATACGTTATAGAGAGAGTTTAAACAAATATAAACATTGGAATGAAAATAAATAAAATGTTATTATTTAACCATTGGAATGTGTAAAATAAGAATATAATTAGCTTTAATAGTATTTAATCTTAATCAAATTCCTCAATTAAGATTAAATACTTGGTTAAAACGTATATATTGAAGGTGTAATCGTATCCAAAGATAGCAATTGTAAATTCTATGTTTTGGACCTCTTTTTGTTAGATAATAGAAAGGAAAATGTAATTATACTTCTCTTCCTTTTGTTTAAGGGGTGATTTTAATTATTGAGTTGATTGTTCTTTTCTCTCATTTAGACGTCATGGAGGATCGTAGTTGGATGTATAGAAGGCACGCTTCAGGTGTAAAAGGGATCACTATTGAATTTGAGGAAGGGGTTAAGGCTTTTTTGACATTTGCCTTATCAAATGCAATGTCAAGCGTAATTAGATGCCCGTGTGCAAAATGTAAGAATAAAAAGTACCTGGATCCGAAGACAAGTTAAGCTCCACCTGTGGAAGTCCTGGATTTGTGCCTAGGTATTACCGGTGGACATATCATGGTGAGCCATTCGAGTGTCCCTCAAGTGTGTCTACCTCAATCCCGTAATCCGATTCACATCAAGAAAATCTGTCTCGCGAAATGGTCTTAGACGTAGCAGGACCCGACTTTCCCCCTGAAGCTCCATCAGCAGTTCATTTTGAAGAGCCACCTAATGTGGAGGCACAAAGGTTTTACGATATGTTAAAGGTGGCAGAGACTCCTATATGGGATGGATGCACACAACATTCGCAGCCTTTCACCGGCTTCAAGGTTATTAAACATTAAGTCCGAAAATAACCTCTCGCGTAAAGCCTTTAACGATGTTGTGCAATTGATGAAAGAGGTTGTGCCTAGCAAGAATACGATTCCCGATGATTTCTATCGATGAAAAAATTAGTGGTCGGGTTGGGTTTGCCGGTACAAAAAATAGATGTATGCAATAATGGATGCATGCTTTATCGGAAAGATGACATGAATCGTAGAGAGTATAAATTTTGTGGCCATCCTCGATATGCACAGAAAAAGGTTGGGAAGAACACAAGTAGAAGGGAAATTTCATTCAAGAAGATGTATTACTTCCCGATAACACCGAGGCTACAAAGATTGTACACTTCCAAAACAACAAGTGAACACATGAGATGGCATGGAGAGAGCAGATCGGAGAAAGGCACAATGAGTCACCCTCGTGATATCGAAGCATGTCAACACTTTGATCGAATATATCCTGAGTTTGCAAAAGAAGTACGGAATGTCAAACTTGGTTTATGTACAGATGAATTCTCACCATTTGGGATGTCGGTTAAGCAATATTCATCCTGGCCGGTCATTCTCACACCGTATAATCTCCCCCCGTGGATGTGTATGAAGGATCCAGTCATGTTTTTAACAATCATTATCTCGGGCCCCAAGAATCCAAAGCACCAGGTGGATGTTTATTTACAACCCTTGATAGACGAATTAACCAAATTGTGGTTTGAAGGTGTCACCACTTATGACATATCGAAGAAACAAAACTTCCAACTACGGGCGGCACTTTTGTGGACTATTAATGATTTTCCCGCATATGGTATGTTGAGTGGCCGGAGCACTCGTCTGGAGATCGGCTTGTCCATATTGTATGGGCAATACAAAGTCTTTTCATCTACAAAATGGTGGGAAACAATCATGGTTTGACTGTCACCGTCGTTTCTTACCATCGGATCATCCTTACGGGAGGGATACGAGATCTTTTAGGAATGATAGAGGTTCCGAGACATCACAGACTGTGCAATACCCTACTCGGTGAAGAAATCGGGATAGTTTGTCTAATTATGAAAAAATTACAGAAACATGCAAAGAAATTGGAAGGAGTAATGGCAGGGGAATGTCTCATAATTGGGCAAAAAGGAGTATTTTTTGGGATTTGCCGTATTGGCGTACTAATTTGGTCCGACATAATATTGATGTAATGCACAATGAGAAGAATGTATTTGACAATGTCATGAATACGCTTCTTGAGGTAAAGGGTAAATCAAAAGACAATTTAAAGGCTAGACGTGACTTAGAAATTTATTGCCATAGGCCCGAGCTACATGCCTTGAATGTGGGAGGAGGAAAAGTGGCTATACCTAAAGCTGTTTACTCGTTGACATCAGAACAAAAGAAACTTTTGCTAGAATGGTTGAGGGGATTGCAACTCCCAGATGGATACGCTTCAAACATTGGAAGATGTGCTGATTTGAATGAGTAGAAGTTATCCGGTATGAAATCACATTACTGTCACGTATTCATGGAGAGACTACTTCTAATTGCATTGAAGGAATTTCTTCCTTCTAATGTATGGGGTGTTTTGACGGAGTTGAGTCTTTTTTATCGTGATCTATGCTCTCCTAAGTTGAATGTAGCTCATATGGCCAAATTGGAGTCCGACATTCCTTTATTGTTATGTAAGTTGGAGAAGATATTTCCACCTGCATTTTTTGATGTAATGGAACACCTATTAATTCATTTGCCTTACGAAGCAAGAGTTTGTGGCCCTGTTCAATATAGGTGGATGTACCCGTTTGAACGGTAATCGAATCATTCAATCTAATTCTTTTCATAGCAGGTTCGATATAAGCGTGTGTGACTGAAGTCGTATTTTTTTTTTAAATGACAGGTATTTGCATCAATTGAAAATCAAGGTGAAAAATAAGGCTAGAGTTGAAGGGTCAATCTGCAATGCTTATCTAGTTGAGGAAGCATCCACTTTCTTCTCTTATTATTTTGAGCCACATGTACAAATAAAACGTACAATTCCAGCGCGTAATGAAGAAGGAGAACGATTAGAGAGGGTGCAAGAACCTGGACTGTCAATCTGCAATGTTCAAGTACGGGTGATAGGACGAATTCGAACTCGGTTCCTTACTTCTGAAGAATTTGTTGCAGCAAGAATTTATATGTTGCTTAATTGTGGTGAAGTGCAGTCATACATTGAGTACGAGCTACTACTTCATACATTTTATACGATAAACGATACCTCATAATGATTTTGACTCATTCCATCTAATTCTAATGCATTACAGGGCATTCACGGCACACTTACGAAGTCTGGCTCCGACTATATCAGAGATAGAAATCAATAGAAGTATCAGCCTTGAATTTGCAGAATGGTTTAGTGGATATGTAAGTCTCATAAGATAATAACTTGCATTTGGAACTCCATTGGGGATTTAATGGAGTTTCATAATGCTATAACTTTCATAATTACGAGGTTAACTTGTCTAATGTTTTTTAGGTACAAGATTCAGAAAATATGGTTAAAAATGAATGCTTGAGGAACTTTGCTTGGGGTCCGTCAAGGCTAGTGAAATCATATAGTGGGTACATAATTAATGGTTACCGATTTCACACTCATGATTATGCGGAGGGAAAGAAAACAGTTAATAGTGGTGTTTGCGTGAAAGGGATTGGAAATGACGCATCAGGACCTGATTACTATGGAGTGTTAAATGAGATTATTGAAGTGCAATTTCCTGGTAATCCACAGCAAAGCATTGTTCTTTTTAAATGTCACTGGTTTGATCAAATATTGAATCATGGTACGAGGGTACATCCGCAATATAATCTTGTAGAAATTAACCACAAAAGGAGCTATGCTAACTATGATCCATTTGTTCTAGCTCAACAAGCTATCCAAGTGTATTATGCATCATATCCAGGGAGTAAGAGGCCAAGATCTGATTGGTTGGCAGTTTGCAAAACCAAAGCTCGACATATAATAGATGCACCCATAGTTGATAGAGCTTATCAGGAAGAAGTAGATGCTACTGACGAAGTCAGCATATCGTTATTTGTTGATCTTGGTATTCTGACGCATGAGAATGGTATGAGTGAAATGTTGGATGTTCATGATGAGGCTATAACAGATAAGGGATAGTTCTCCTATAAATGAAGAGGAAGAAGATGAATGGGAAACGAGTAGCGATACCTCAGTAGATGATGATGAGTCTCAGTATCGGAGAATGATTCTAGTGAATAGGCTCGATTTCAATTCATTTACAAATAATATAGTTAATGGTGAGGGAATCCTGAGATCTATTGCATCATTACTATCCCATGTCAAATTTTAACTTACAATTTATTTGTTACTTGAATCTACATGCCTTGAATCTTTTAATTTTTATTATTTTAAATTCCATCACATACAATTTTGTTTCACAATTTTGTCTAATTGTCGGAATCTCATCTCCTTCTTTTTTTTGCAGGAATCTTTCGTTTAGACTTGTACAGCCTGGAGGATTTTTGTTATTCCTTATTATATTCTTTTGTGGTGTAAACAACAAGGTAGTTTATATATTGTATTGTTGCTTGTATTGATAGACAATTCACAAGGACGAGAGGCATTTATAATTTTTAGCTTGATTTTAACTATATCTAACATTTTAATTGGAACCCCGTGAGTGATGGGTGATCATTCCCCGTGAGTGATGGGTGATCATTCCTCTTGGGTAATGGGTGATTACCCCTAGTTATCTTTTGAATTTTTCTATAGTTAAAAGATCTGTCTTTGTTGTTTGTAACAGCGTTTTGGTTGTCAAATCTTGAGGTGGCCTTGTGCCTGGGAAATGTCCAATTATAGGGGAGACTCTGTCAAAATTTTTTTAAAATTCAATTTACAAGTACAATGTTTATTTTGACATATCCATCATCAGCAAAGCATTATTATTGTATTACTTTAAACTAGCGAATAGATATAACGTTTCAATGTTATTATTCTTTTATCATTTTTATTCACGGTTATTTACATCCTTCTTTTGGAGTGGGCTTCGTCTTTATTGGTTACTTATTTTTCTTTTTTCATCTCTTTTAGCAATGTCTTCTAATGAAGGATCATTGAGGGAGGGGAGTCAGGAGGGTCAGGAGCCTTATACTCCATCCCCTACTCAGCTACAAAGGCTTTCAGTGCCTCATTCATTATATGGCTCTATTGGAGATGAGGGAGTACCATCCCCGGCTTTTCAATCATCCGCTGCTTCAGCTTCGCATTCTGTTGGGTTGCAAGTGACGGACTCCCGACCTTGGATTGTTCCACGGGGAAACGGGTAAGTAACATATTCATACTTTGTAAGATGTTGATTATTAGTTCAATTATTATTATTATTTTTGAGATTAACATAACTATATTGTACATTGTCATTGCACCAAAAATAGGTTCGCCGGCTCGGACAAATGTGTCCGAGAAATTTCAAATATAATACAGCAATACTTCACTGGTTCGTATCCGACATACACGCACGTCCCGATAACCGTGCGAGACTTATGATTTCAAGAATTTGGGGTAAGTAATTTTTGAGTATTTTTTATCGTTTAAGTACTATGTTATATGTTAATCAGAAATCTTAATCATGATCATGCAGAAATATTTTCGGTGGAGGGAAGAGTATGCTTCGCTAATTCAATCAACTTGGGAAAAGAAGTGTCGAACGCGATTTTCGGACATAATGTCTAGGCTGAGGAGGAGGGATGATTGGGTATGTCCTCATTGGATAGAGGCACAGTATTGGAATGACATTTGCGAGTACTGGAGATCAGAGAAGTATCAGAAGCTCTCATCCACCAACAAAAAGAATCGTGGGAGTAGCTGCACCCATACTGGAGGGTCTATTTCATTCACAGAACACGAGGACCGATTGGTAATTCACCTACATGCCTTAATTAATTATTAATCTAAATTGTTTTATTACAAATTTATGTAAGATTGTAATGATTACATTGTGTTAACATAAATGTAACGGGCCAAGGAGGGGAGTTCTTTTAGCTACACAGACATGTTTGAGACATTACATGTCTTTCAGAGCGGGTCACAAAAGGGTCAGTTTGTCAGTGAGCGATCTCGCCAGACATTGGTACTATATAAATTAAATATGTTGAAATTCTTTATACTGTGTGGAATTTGTATTTTATTTTGATAATTACTATTGACAATTCTTTTTTTTTTTTAGGATGAGGTGCGAAATCTCATACAGAGCACTCCTCAGTCCGAGTCTAGTGACTCTGTAAACTCTGTTGTTCCTCTTGATGAAAAAGCCATGTTTGTAAAGGCACAAGACGGGTTCAAAAGGGGACGAGTTTTTGGGTTAGGCTCAGAGGCGACACATGTTCGAACTAGACTGTCTCAAAGTGGATCGCATGCATCTTCTCCTACACAAGTTGATATTGGACATCTAGTAGAGCAAAGGGTTCAACGAGCTGAGCGGAGATTCAATCGACAAATAGACTTGTACGGGACTTCATGAGGCAACAACGATCTACATTTGGTGGTTGGATGGCAGCTATGTCGGACAAAATGGGTATTCCTGCACCATCTATGCCATCCATAGAGGAGATAGAAGCGCGCATTGCGGCTGCTAATGTCGAAGATGAAGATCCAAATGTTGACGATGGATTTGATCCAGTGATGAGCACCGGGCCCACGTAGGGGCTCTCGTTCCCCTCCTCCACCCCTTCTGTAATTGCTCCTTCATTGCTTACATAGACTTGTTATATTTATTTTTATACTCTTTATACACTATTACTTATTTTTGTGAATTATTTTACTTTTTTAGATACTTATTATGTATTTTATATTATATTTTAATATTTAATTATATTTATTTGGGTTTATTTTTAATTTTTTATAGTATTTTTTTGGATTATGAACATAGTGTTGATATTTATTTGTATAATATTTCAGAGTTGATTTATAGGGAATTAATAATTTAAAATAAATATAATAAAAAAAAATTATTGCAAAACCCTCGCAAATTGCGAGGGTATTGCGACGGTCAAAACCGCGGGTTTGCTTGGGCCCTCGCAAAACCCTCGCAATTTGCGACGGTTTTGCGAGGGTCATGACTTGGGGTTAATTCTTCCCTCGCAAAACCGTCGCAATTTGCGAGGGTTTTGCGAGGGCACAAGGTTGTGCCCTCGCAAAACCCTCGCAAATTGCGACGGTTTTGCGAGGGTCACGACTTGGGGTTAATTCTCCCCTCGCAAAACCGTCGCAATTTGCGAGGTTTTTGCGAGGGCACAAATTGGGGTTAATTCTCCCCTCGCAAAACCCTCGCAATTTGCGACGGTTTTGCGAGGGTCACGACTTGGGGTTAATTCTCCCCTCGCAAAACCGTCGCAATTTGCGAGGGTTTTGCGAAGGCCACAATTGCGACGGTTTTGCGAGGGTCCATGCGAGGGCACAAAGTCGACCCTCGCAAAACCGTCGCAATTTGCGACGGTTTTGCCAGGGTCACTGTTTTTCGTCGCAAAATCGTCGCAAAAATTGTTCCTCTGGTGAAGTTTGACCAAAAAATATTCGTCGCAAAACCGTCGCAATTTGCGACGGTTTCCCATGACCGTCGCAAATTGCGACGTCGTTTTTTGCGACGGCTAAAACCGTCGCAAAAACGGTCAGCGACGGTTTTGCGACGGTTTTTTGCCGTCGCAAATGGTGATTTTTCCTGTTGTGGATAATATATATCCATTAGCAACTAACCGTGCTTTAACACAATCCAGTGTTCCATCAGGTTTGAGCTTGGACTTAAAAAACCATTTGGAGCCAATGACATGTCTATCAGAAGTATGGGGAACTAATTGCCATGTTTCATTGTGATGTAGGGCAATAAGTTCACCAAACATAGCAGCTTTCCAACCAGGATGTGATAGGGCTGATTTAAGGGACTGTGGTTCAAGAGGTATGGAAGCACATGACTGTACGGACAAGGCATATTTAGGATTTGGCTTAACAATTCCAAGTTTGGACTGAGTCAGCATTGGATGAGTACTTTGTGCTTCAGGGAATTGTGTGGTGAATGGTGTTGTGGTGCTGGAAGGAAGGGACACTGAGGCAGCCTTTTGCGCAGGATTGAGATCAGGGATGAATGTAGGCATTAGAGACGACGGACTAGCAAATGCAACCCCAACATTGTCCATCATAAGTGGTAAAGGAATGGAAGTGAGAGACGTTGTTATTGGTGAAGACTGACCTGAGGTAAGAACTATGTTAGAAGAAGGTTACTAAGAATCAAATATATGAAGAACATGTGATATAGGAGGAGAAGATGATAAAGGTTTAAATGGGAAAATAGACATGACAAGAAATGAAAAACTTGAGGCCAGGCGGATGAAAGCACTTGTATCACTTATGCTTGTCATTGTATCCTACAAAAACATACAATAGAGTTTTAGGGTCAAATTTATGACATCGTGTATCCTATGTCTATGAGAAATAATTAGAACCAAAAAAAGCAAAGCAATGTATAGTCCGGATGAGTTCCATGTAATAGGAAATAAGGAGTATTAAAATGAAGAGATGAAGACGGTAACTGATTGATAAGAAAGACGGCTTTGGTAAAGGCTTCCACCCATAAGAATAGAGGTGCATGGCTATGGAACAACATTGTCATACCGAGTTCACATATAATTCTGTGCCTTCGTTCAACCATACCTATTTGCTCCGGAGTATAGGGGCATGAAATCTAATGAATAACCCCTATAGCAAGAAAGCCTTAGGACAGTCTAGAGTTAACAAATTCTCCTCCACCATCGGAGTGGAAGATTTTAATTTTTTAATGGAATTGTCGTTCAACATACTGTTCAAATGCTAAATAGGTAGCAAAAAAAACTGATTTGTGTTTCAACAGAATAATCCAAGTATTAAATGGAAAAATCATCCACTAAACACGCATAAAACTAAAACTTGCCAATAGATAAAACAGGAGCATGTCCCCACAAATCACAGTGAATCTTATCAAAAATACTTGAATTGGTATGTTCCGACAGAGCAAAAGGTCATAACTGTTGAGATCGTAAAGAACCCGTAACATCAATTAATCCTTTATTGCGTAACAATTGAACAACTAAAGCTTGAGGGTGTTCTAAGAGTTGTTGCTAAATATTTGCAGTGCTAGATTTGAAACGATGAGAGAAATATGCTTGTTATTAACAGATGTCCTGTCATCCGTTCCTTTATACAAAAATCAACATAAGAAATTCATAATTAACATGAAACTGGGAGGTTAATTGACTTATAGAAAGCAATTTTTTTTTTATATCAAATTTGGCACTAAAAGGACATCATGACTCTTTGTTTAACATACAAGACACCAATACCTGCTATAGGAATAGAAGAGCCATCTCCAATCATGATTGAATCAGATCTAGAATATTTATGAATATTAGTTAGCATATCTTGCTTTCCTATCATATGATTTGAAGCTCCTGTATCAGAAGTCCATTATGTTTTGACAATAAAGTTATCTAACATGAGGGCTGCAAGAGCTTGTGGGATCATAGAATTTTGAGATGTTTTTTTGGGTATCCACCAACAAATCTTGGCAATATGACCTGGTTTCTCATAATATTTACAGGTTTCATTCTAATACAGATCTCGCTCTGCTGTTGTCATACGACGTTCTCCTGGAGGTGGTGGTGGTCATCATCATGGTTGTGTAGTTGGTGTTGAGTTTTTTGAATGACTTTGATTCTGATTTCGAAACTGTTGTGCTTGAAAGCTACGTCCTGAGGAAGTAAAGTTACTATTGCAGATCCTTGAAGGGGGGACTGTGAGAATGTTTCTGTTGCTGGCTATAGAAGGCTAAATGTGGAGTATATTGAGGAATAGACACATTTGATTGATTTAAAAACCAACTACGACACTGATCAAGATTTTGTAGCTGCGAAATCGGCTCAAAATAGAATGGCCTTGGAGGTTTCAACATTTTTGTTGTAAAAGTTTCATATTGTGGACTAAGATTTGTGAAAAGGCAAAAAACTTTTTCTCTATCGGGTATAGGTTTCCCAATAGCAACAAGATTGTCACACAAACCTTTAAAGATGCGTATGTGATCTCCAACAGTCTTGTTATCATCCTTATGAAGGTAGGTCAGTTGTTGTCAAAGTGTGAATTTTCGCTCTTGAGAGTTTTGTGCGTAAGCATCTTTCAATGCTTCCCAAACTGCATATGCTGTGTCTAAGCCAATGACAAGTCCAAGAGCTTCTTCCGAGAGAGTTTTGATGATCCAACCTCAAAGAATACGATCAGACCTTTGCCATGTAATGAATTTTGGTGCTAATTGTAGGGCATGGTTTTCTGTATCTGTGATGTTTGAACCAGAAGTAGTATATTTTGTTGGAATTCGTGTTTCATTGGTGAGATAACTGGCCAAATCTTTGCTCTATGCTAATCCTAAAACTTATTCTCTCCACAATGGAAAGTTGGACTGTGTGAGCTTAAGGGTGACAAAGTTTCCAATATTCAAAGATAAAGAAGTCATGGTAACTAAGCAAGGGATAGGACCAACAACCTGTCTCTGATACCAAGAGAAAACACAGAATTGCATCAAAGGAAAAATACAGTGAAAGGACAAAAAAACTAGTGTTTGTTTATTCACGATTTGGAACCTTGCACACTCATTACATCACTAAGGAAATCTATATATAGACTATTATGTACATAAGATAGAGACAAAATATTGATAGATATCAGTAGCTACCAAGTTCAAATAGATATCAGTAGCTATCAAGTAGAGTAGTTGTGTTTGCTTCCACTGAATAACGATTTACGTGGGTGTTTACTCTTAGAAGTCCTTGTCACCAACCATGTTTCCTTTGATACATCTATGAGTTTGCTATCTTCCTTATCACTCCATGATTTGTTTGACTCCTTATCACTCTGCAAACTCACACTGTTAATATGTGGGTGTTGACTTAGAAGGCCAAAATCCAATAGATCATAGGGTTCTAAATGCTTTACTGGCTTAGGGTTCTATATACTTTAAGCTGGGCGTGTGTTTGGGTAATAAGTTTCCCTAATTGACACTACAAAAAAAAAAAGCAATTTGGCAACGGATTTTTTGCCATTCCTAATTTATGATAGAATAGCGACAACATAAGAATCCGTTGCAAATTTGCGATAGAAAACCAAAATTTGAATATAAAATTATTTTTTTATTTTCCAATGATTCATCACTAATTAGAGGCAGATTTACAACAGATTAATCTAATCATAAATTAAAAATAAAAGTAATTAAAATCCATCGCTAATTAGCGATAGATTTGTGACGGCCATGAATCCATCACTAGTTAGTAATGGATTCATCTAATCATAAATTAAAACTAAAGAAAATTAAAATTCGTCACTAATTAGTGAAGGATTCGCAACGGTCATGAATCTGTCACTAATTAACAACGGTTGTACGACGAACTCATCTATTCATAAATTAAAACTAAAATAAATTCAAATCCGTAGCAAATCTGTCACTAATTAGCTGTGGATTTGTGACGGTCATGAATTTGTTACTAATTAGCAACAGATTTATTTAATCATAAAATAAAAATTCGTCATAAATTTGTAGCTAATTAGCGACAGATTAAAATGGATTTATCTAATTATAAATTAAAATTAAAAAAAATTCAAATTCGTCGCTAAATTCCTCGCTAATTAGCGACGAATTTGTGACAGTCTCACGTAATTATAAATTAACGGAAAAAAAAATTGCAAGTCATTGCAAATTCGTCCCTAATTAGCGACGACTTTGTGATGGAATTTCAAAAATTCTAAAATTAATTTATTTTTTACGTGAGCCTTCGCTAATTCGTCTCTAATTTCCAATGGATTTACGATAGAAAATTAGGTCGTCGCTGATCCATTGCAAATCCCTTATAAATCTATCGCTAATCTACAATAATTAATATATAGCACAAAAAATAACCAAAACATCAATAGTCTAGTGGTGGAGTATGTGCTCCCGCACAATATGAATACATGTTCGAGCCTCGTGTCCAATATAATCTCATAATATTCTTGTCGAGTCGGGTTGGTCTGGTTAGCCTGGGTTGGGGAAGCTAATTATAATGTTTTAAATATTTTTTTTTTGTCGTCGCTAAATTAATTATTTTTTAAATAAATTTTTTTGTCATTTTTAAAATAAAATTTTTTACCATCACAAAACCATATTTAATTACAATATCATCAATTAAATGATCATAGCAAATATGTCGCTAACAGCGATGGATTTTCATTTCATCACTAATTGTAACACCCATTTTAGAGACGGTCATAATCCGTCGCTAAATTGCTTGTCTCTTGTAGTGTGATCCCTGTTTTGGAATACTAAATTGATATTGCTTTCTTTGTCCCAAAAAGTTATATCAAATTTGGTATCAGAGTCTGAAAAAGTTTTGGTTCTTATCAAAACTTGTTCAGAAAGAAAAAGACATGCAAAATGACGCAAAAATAGAGCATTCTCGAGTCTAAGAAAATTGCCTACAAAAAGTCATTAAAAACTTTAATTTTCTTGAAGTTTTGTTGGAAAAATTACTCTATGATGTGTGTGTGTGTGTGTGTGTGTGTGTAATCTTGAGGAATGAAAATTTCATGTGATTTGTGGACAATTCTGGCTCAATTTGGTTGAAATTTTTGGGATATATTGAACGCCAAATATTGGGATACCATGTGTTTGATGAATGTAGGTTTCATTATTTTTGGTTATTGTAGGTTTCATTATTCTTAGGATCTACTTAATGATGAATTTTAACATGCAAACAAACTTCATGGATGGATTACATATTTAATTGAATCATCATAATTGAACTCTATTGCTATTGTTAATTGTAACCAAGATTATCCGGTGCCTTAGTTCTTGATAATCTTGTTTACTTTGAACTCTTGTCTTTTCTTGTCTAATTTATACTTATTTGAATTCTTGTAACTCTCTTTACTTGTTGATTTGTATTGATGAACTCTATTTCCTTGAAATTTTTACTTGATTGCTTGACTTTGTTACCTTACTCATATTTGTTAAACTCTAACCAAGATCGCCAATTAATTGTCTTGGAGGATTAGCTAATTTGACTACTTAGACCATCTTTCAAAGTACGTGGACCATTTAGTCCTTTTGTCACACGATATCCAGATTAAGCATAAGGCACGGAGTATGTCATCCTTATTAAGCTTAATCAATTATTTCTTAATTTCATAGTAGACTGTTCAAACAAATGATATCAATATCTTAGATTGATATATTTGAGCACGACCATGCATTTTTTAACAGTCTAACTTATCAAGGGGTCCATGGATATCTCTCTCATAATTGAGATGGACAAATTCATTCACAATCAATCATATTCCTCTCCTTGATTTATTCTATATCCAACAGTAGTCTAATTTATTATCTGGTTAAAGACAACTTTAGACAATGTCAAAATATAAAATTTATCAAGTAGGAAACTATGATGAATATAGGTCGAAGGACTTTCAATATTATTATGGCTAGAAAGTACTTATGACATATTCCATGAAATACTCTCACAGTGGGTCATGTCCAATACAATGTTCTCTAACATTTATTTATGTCTTGACTCGAAATCACAAATATCCATTGCCAGTAAAATATAACCATCAAGTCACAAACATACTAATTTTAATTTATTATTATTCCAATAATAATAATCGATCAGGGACAGTTTTAAAATAGTCATTGTATTCATTGTAGGGTTTTACTATCAAGTCATGTACTTGATGACCACAAAACAAAACTCACTATTCATGGAAAGGAAAGCCTCATATTATTATATAAAACATAATGACAACAGTATAAGTACAATACAGTAAGTATCATTAGTCGATATTTTGGAAGATTTTCTATACAGTAAAAATTTAATAATCAACAAAACCTTATTTTGATAGGTTCATGATCATTGAAATGATGTAGAAAATTAAGGCTTGAAAAATCCTTTTTGGAAACCCTCAAGACGTGTTCATTCATTCAATGACTACATTATAAGTGGATCTTGATTTCCTACTGGCAAGTGTTGCAAGGAAAATAAGACGGTGAATAGTGGAGTATGTGTGAAAGCAAGTGATGTTAGTGTCTTGGGTGGTGAATATTACGGTGTGTTAAAAGAAATCATCGAAGTACAATTTCTTAAATTTTCCAAATCAAAGAACCATCTTAACGCCTACTCGAGGGGTTAAGATGCATCCTCAATATAAGCTTATTGAAATCAACCATAAGAAGAGGTACATATCTAAGTTTTTATCCTTTTATTTTATCTTCTCAGGCTAATCAAGTGTAATACACTCCCTATCTGATTTGTAAAAGACTAAAGAGCGATTGGTGGGTAGTATGTAAATCTAGGGCACGTCATGTTGTAGATGTTCCAGTAGTTGATAATGCTTACCAACAAGATATGGATAAAATAGATGCCATCACTATATCTGAGGCATTTGAAGATATATGGGTCTATTAGTAGATGAATATGGTGTAGTCAAGATTGTAGACTTCAAAGTTGAGGAACAAAGTTTGAGTGAAGAAGAAGATACGTCAAGATTGTAGACTTATAAGTTTAGGAACAAAGTTCGAGTGAAGAAGAAGATAATCATGAGTTCGATTGATACATTGAAGATTATCATAATGAGGATGTTGTTAAATCTAAAATTGGAGATGCATTAGATGATTAAGTTGTAATTTTTCTATTTCTAACACAATCATTTGGAAAATTTACCAATTTCGTCCCCAAACTATTTTAGTTTGGCCATTTTGTTCTTTAATATTTTTTTTCTCAATTTTTTCATCCCCAAACTAATTTTATTTTACTAACTTGGTCCTTTCGAGTAGTTTTGCTGCTAATTTCTATCGACTTTCATAAATTTTAGGGATAAAAGTGGAAATCTACTTATTTCCCTCCAAAACACATATGGTCACATGAAGGGGTTTCATGTTTTCATTTTTCTCCATTCACCAACTAACTACAAGCCAAAAAAATTTGTTGAAAAACAACAGATTACAAAGGCTGGGAGGAAATTTGACACAAATCAAGAAATGACTTAATCTTTTTGGATCTCCATGGACAAAAAAGCAAGGTTCAGTCTAAGCTCAAAAATCACCATCTCATTCAGCTTGGTTAGCCTAAGCTTCAGTTTAGATTTTTTTTTTTTCTCCATGAGATTATACTAGTATATCTTTAGATGACCAAGCATTTTCTATTTTTACTTGCTGATAAAAGAAACCTATTATGCTAATTTGAAATTTGGTTAAGCATTTTATTATAATCACTGGCTAATTCAATACTGTGTTGGTTAGGCTTTTATGAGTTTGAACTGTTTGTAAATTAAATATCTACTCCATTATCTGTCAAACAGATCACAAAAGTGAAAGGAAACTAGCTTTCAGTTGTAATATCAATTGTTGGATTTAGCAACTCTTGTTGCAGGAATAAAAGAAAAGTTAGGCATTCTAATAGCCCACAAATAAATAAACAAAATATATTGGACCCTGTGTTGCTGATAGTACCTCATTCAACAATAGTTCTGATATAAAGTGGGAGAGCAGAATTTGGCTCTTACTTTTACAAGGTAAGAGAAAGAGGTTAGATGGTTCAGAAGGGGGTGTTAGGGAAAGGGAGGAGCTAAGGCTAGTCAACAGTAGGATGATGCTGTAGTAGTGACATTTTAGAATTTTGATAGTTTTGATATCTCAGATACAAGAAGTCTAATAGTGTTTTTGATGGAGCACAAATCCAGTATTAAAAAAAAAAAAAAAAGCAACTATGAAGGGCTTAGAAAACTATGATATTCTCTCTTTAGCATATTTGAAATTTCATGTATTATGGTGACGGTCATGAAACATGAGTAGCAGTAACTAATCTAAAACTTCTTCCCCTGAGATACAAACTAAAGATTATGTGCCTTTGTTGTAACTTTAGTCCTAGTCCATGTTAATATTTCCTTTGGAAATATGCTTTTACAAACCCTATTCATTCTCTATGCCGTTTCTTTTTTCCTTTTTGCATTACATTGGCCAAGACCTAATTATCTCTGAAGGCAAATTCTAGTACATCTTGTAGTAGATAATTTTTCCATGCTTCGATGATGATATTATTATTATTATTATTATTATTATTATTATTATTATTATTATTATTATTATTATTATTATTCTTCTTCTTCTTCTTCTTCTTCTTCTTCTTCTTCTTCTTCTTCTTCTTCTTCTTCTTCTAAGCAAGTTTTAATTTAATTAAATGGCACAAAGTTTTATTGCTTGTTTCATCAAATTGCTAACAAAGTCGGTATTTGATGTTTAGGTCAAGTATGGGAACAATAATACTCGTATATTTGATGCTGAGAGTGAGACAGATTACTGAAGCATCTGTGAATATGTGAAACCCTTGTTTTAGGTTTCTTCTTTCCTAAATTTTTCTAGAAATAGATTTTTCTATTATTGTACTTAAGTTCAAATAGATTCCGTTTGTATACAAACCACCATTTTGATGCCAATTACTATTTCAATGTTCAATAGATAGTTGCTTTAATTGGTGCAAAATTCTCCGCACTTTTTTTAGTTAGTATGCAGAATTCATTTTAAATTGCAATTGCTTTTTAATTATTGGAATTATGCAACCTTTTGAAATATCTTGTGAGAGTGATTTTTTATGTTATAATCAATTCACTTATTGATTATGTCAATTAAAATAATTAAATAAGCAATATCTTGCAGAAATTTTATATCTAAGGGGCCAGTTATTGAGGTAATCTCTATGTATTCATACATTTGTTTTGATACAACCACAAGAATATTAAAAAATTGGAGAAATAGTAGTAACAATATCAAATATCTCCCTAATTGACCTAACTAGACTAGAAAATGAACTTGTCAATGTCCTCCATCTTTAAGCTTAACTCATCACTGCAGTGTAATAAGAAAACTTCTGAACATGCTCTAACCTCTCCCATCTATGAGGACTAGGCACCTAAAGCAATAACAACCAATTTTTGTAATAAATGAGATTTTTCATCCTTTCCTGGCTACAACTACTTTTTAAGTACAAAATCTAGCAAGAACAACCTCCGCCTTGTTGCCCTGTCTGTGAAGAATGTGTTATGGTTTTCAAGTTCACATTAACCATGTCTTCCTATTTGGTGGAAGAAAGGGTTTCCATTCCTAGCAAGGTGGCAGCAATTTTTCGAAACAATGGCTGCAAAAATATTTCTCATTTCAAACTAGGTTAAGATTTCTAAGAAATATGGGACAAAGAAGTTGGGAGGCAAGAGAAAAGCACAGAGATTTCGGGAAAATGTAACAATTCAAAATGAGATGCATCAAAAGATTAGCTGGAGTAGTATCTATACCTTAATGTTGAACCTTATTTTAGCATTGGTCTCTATGAACATAACCCCAACCTCATGAGCCTTTGCATCTCCCTCTTTTAGTAAAACTTGCCTAAGTAGACCTTGCTTTTCTGCCCATGGAGATCTAAGAAGATGAAATCATTTCTTGATTTGCATCAAATTTCCTCCCAGCTTTTGTAATCCCTTCTTTTTTAGCGAATTTTTTTGGCTTGTAGTTAGTTAGTGAATATAGAAAAATGAAAATATAAAGCCCCTCTCACATGACCATATGTGTTTTGGAGAAAAAGAAGTGGATTTCTATTTTTACCCCTAAAAAATATGAAGGTCGATGGAAATCAGTCAAAAAACTACTCGGAAGGACTAAGTTGGCAAAACAAAATTACTTTGGGATGAAAAAAATCGGCAAACAAACATTAAGGACCAAAATGGCCAAACTAAAGTAGTTTGAGGATGAAATAGGCAAATTTTCCCAATGTTTTTCTTTATGTTACGCTTTTATATTTTATTATAAATTTTCAACATGTTCTTTATTGTGAGTTAATTTTTATTATGTGTTCACTGTTATTTTTTATTATATTCTAATTATATTTGTATATGCTATCTCAGAGATGCTGTGGAGACTTATATAGTGCATTAGGTTCTAGACATAGAGGGGGTGATAATGGAGCTTCTAGTAGTAATCAACCACCTTCGGTATCTACATTATGATCATCTACAGTGCCACACTCAATATAGGTACCACCTTCTATACCCCCTCATTTGTACCATCATTATCTACTTCTATTGTCTGAGATCATCTATTAAACAAGATATTATATATTACTCCATATAGTAACTCATAAGTACTCTTTTAATAAGATTACATAAACTATATATCACTATTTATGCGAAAGATATATGTTATAAATTCCAATTATATATCATAGCTTCACGCATCAGTTAGCCTGTGCCCATGTTATTGCTAGTGCATTTAGGAAGCGATTTTGTGGTGCATATTGCTCTATCCAAGAAATCCTACTTAAGGTGTTGATATATGGTTTGTGGATATTTCTGTAAGTAATTAAATATAAAGTATCATTTAGATTTGTTTTAACTTTTAAGTCTATCCTATGTTGTATTTATTCACATTCAACTTGATTTTTTATGTTAAAAATCATAGAGATATTTTAGATGGGATTCACAGAACGATGGCATCATTCGGAGAGCATAGGAGTCCAGTTGTACCAAACAACTGACAGACACTCTGTTTAATATTCGAAAAAGTGGGAAAAGGCCAATTTGGATGCTGAGGTAGTCTATGACTAGCTTATGTAGCATTGTAGATCTAAAAGTTCCTGAAACAATCTAAACATGCTAAGGAGAATTGTGGCAGTTCTCATGATGGCTTGAGCCAATCACACTCTATTGGAGGATCGATTTCATTTTTGGAGCATGAGGCTAAGATGGTAAATGGCTTCTCAATTCATACATATGTCAAAATTGATATATTATTTTTCCCTATATGATTTCTATTAAACTATACACTTACGTACAATGCCAGAAGTTGAGACGAATTTTCTCATCCTAAAGTTTGGAGTCGGTGTCATAAGTACTAGCAGTCTGGGCCTAAACATGGCCAAATCGTAGACCCTAGAGCCTGGCACATTTGGGCATGTCCTAAATATTAATTTAATCTATTCATATTAATCTTTTATATGCATTTTCTTTAACATATATATAAAAAAAATTTCATGAGCAATTTAACAAATTATTATTACAAGCTTCACAACATAACTCTACTAGTAGGAGGGGTGCTATAGGATGAGAGGCCATTATTTGTGCAGGCTGCTAGAGGCTTCAAGAAGGGCCGGGTATATTGGATCACAGTGAAGGATCACAGGTATAATCATCTTCTCCATTTTTATTAACTACCATGCTCCCTATATTGATAAAAAACCAGTGGCTCTGATACCACATTGAGGGAACGAGAAACAGAGGGAACATGCTCTGTACGTTAAAAAATTTTGGAGAAAAATAAAACCAAGCCTTAAAGGCCATGCGGAAGCGTAAAGATCATACATTTGCGCTCCTTAACCCTTCTAGGTTAAGTATGAGCGGATTGAACGACTGGAATCGCCTCGCTTTGTCCACTTGAAGAAGCTTCCGGTTGAACACCCGCTAGCCTTTTACTCTGCCTTGTTTGCATGAACGCCTAGCTTTCCAACTCTCGAGATATTCCTCAGCCTAACCTCTAGTCGGTGAACACTATGGTAAAGAGGAACGGTCTCAATTCTCCTTGGTTCACTCGCTATTGATTAGCAAAGAACAAGGAGAAAACAAGAGAAAAGATACGTGAGAAAGAGCAGAGAGAGAGACGTTCAATGAGAGAGCTTCACGTGAGTCTCTTTCTTGTGTTTTGAAGATTAGGGTTTTTTTCTACCAAAGAGTAGTTTATTAGTTAGCCAAAGCTGGGTCTCTCATTATCTGATAAACATATCCCCGGGATATCATATTTCAAACACCCGGATGTTATCATAAGAATCTGTTTGACCTAACCCTAAACTCCTCTTAACCGTATCTAGAAAAAACCCTAAGGTTCAAGCTATTGGGCCAGAAAAATATTTATTATTTCCTTGGACCCAAAAGGCCCAAAATAATAAAAATTATTTATTTATTTTCTGGGCTTATATAAACAACCTAATAAATAATTAAGAAGCCCAAATGAACCATAATAATTAATCTTTAATTATTTATTTCTTGGGCCTATATAAATAACACAATAAATAATTAAATATTAATTATTTCCTCTAGTTTAAGCCCAGGTTAATTTCTTAATTATTCATACTGGACCTAGGCCCTGAATAATTAATTAACCAATTAAACTAGATAATTAATTTCTCTCAACTCCTATTTTAATTTATTTATTTATTTTATTCCAGTCTAATAATAAATTAGACTTCCTGAATAAAATAAAATAAAATCCTTTTCATGCGAGACCAATTCCTCAACCCAAAAGTAGTTAGGACTTACGGGTTATCCCGATGACCAAAAAGACACATCGTACTGGCTGCTAAAATTACCAAAATACCCATGTTATATAAATAGCTGTATTTTTTATTTTAAATATTTCATAATATCACCATAAGGAAATATTGACCCCAAGGACAATGCTGCATTCGCAAAGTCTCCGACCTACAAGTGAAATGACTAAAATACCCCTCTACACATCGCCGTATATTTAGAGAGGAAGAAGTGTACTAACACCCCTCTAAAAGACATCTACCATCCTTAGGCTTCTAGTCCAATGATCCACGACTTCCTGGAGTGTTTCCGCTTTCCAAGGGAGCTACCCTAAAGCAAACATCCAAGTCGTGTTTCCCAGGGCCCTGGACATTTTAGACCATTCGGACAACCACAAGTGGCGATATAGTGCAGAAACTATCTTGTATAAGTCTGTCTTAACTAACTAGTCACACATACGCAACATGCAAGTATATTGGCCCTACGATAGAACCTCAACTATAGCGAATCAAAGTATATGCTTCCAGCTTCGCCAGACCACCAACTCATACTCTAGTCGTAGAGTACTAGTCCACGTTGTAGCGGTAGTAGTCTAGGTTTCTATCATATAGTACTTTTAGAAACCACTACTATAGGTCATGTCCTATGTATTCGAAATACGCTTATGTCATGAAGTGAGTGGACTACTCACTGGCTAAAGGTAAGCCATTCCCCATTTGGAATTCATAACATAATAACCTAAATATGATGAGGTTCCCAGTCTCATCAATATGTTAAGAACAAGTGTTTATGTGTTAAATAACCCGTGATCCATACCTTACTGTGAAAGACCACCATTTACATGGATTACTTATTTAAACACAATGGGTCTGTTCCAAACGAAAATCGTGCATAAACAAAAAGTAAATTCACAAAAAATTTCTGAAAATAAATTCTTTTATTAAAATATTCGATTTTACATCAGAAACCTAGTCTAAAAGGGCATACAATCCAACAATCTCCCACTTGCACTCTAAAACTAGGTAAGTCCATAGGTACCCACCCCTATAGCGTCTAAGTGTCTCTTGAAGACTCTCTCAACTAAAGACTTGGTGAATGGATCTGCTGGATTGTTTTCCGAGGCAATATGCTCCACCACGACTTCCCGTCTCTGGATGAAATCCCGGATCAGGTGGTACTTCCTCTCGATTTGTTTCCCTTTCTTGTGGTTCCGAGGTTCCTTAGATTGCGATACTGCTCCAGTGTTGTCGCAATACATCACAACTGGCCTATCCATATGTGGTACGACTCCAAGTTCTGAAAGAAACTTTCGGAGCCAGACTGCTTCCTTGGATGCCTCCGAAGCAGCCACATACTCAACTTCCATGGTTGAATCAATAATACAAGATTGCTTGATACTCCTCCATGAAATTGCTCCTCCAGATAAGGTGAAGACATATCCACTAGTAGATTTTCTCTCATCCTTATCCGCCTGGAAGTCTAAGTCCGTGTATCCTGTAGGAACCAAATCATCAGCCCTGTAAACTAGCATATAATCTCCCGTTCTCTTGAGGTACTTGAGAATATGCTTTATAGCTTGCCAATGAACCTCCCCTGGGTTTGACTGATATCTGCTAACTAAGCCCACGGCAAAGCAGATATCTGGCCTAGTACACAGCATGGCGTACATGAGACTTCCCACAGCCGAAGCGTAGGGAATCCTACTCATTCTGTCCTTTTCTTCTTGAGACTTAGGACAATCCGTCGAAGAAAATGACAACCCATGTCTGCAAGGGATTTGAGCTCTCTTGCATGAATCCATGCTGTACTTGGCCAACATCTTGTCAATGTATGTCGCTTGGGATAACCCTAACATTCTCTGCTTCCTATTTCTAAGAAGCCTAATCCCGAGAATGTAGCTGGCTTCTCCCAAGTCCTTCATACTGAATTGACTAGACAGCCAAACCTTTGTAGATGACAATGTCCCTACATCATTCCCAATGAGTAGAATGTCATCCACATACAGAACAAGAAAAACCACATTAATGCCTTCAAGTTTCCTGTACACGCATGGTTCATCTTCGTTTTGAATAAAACCATAAGACTTTACAGTCTCATCAAAACGAATGTTTCATACTCTCGATGCCTACTTAAGTCCATAAATGGACTTCTTAAGCTTGCAAACCATATGTTCCTGACCTTCAGCAATGAAGCCTTCCGGTTGGGACATATAGATGTCTTCACTAAGATGGCTATTTAAAAATGCCGTCTTGACATCCATTTGCCATATCTCGTAGTCATAGTGACATGCGATGGCAAGGAGGATGCGGATGGATTTAAGCATGGCTACCAGGGAAAAGGTTTCCTCATAGTCGATTCCCTCTTTTTGAGTATACCCTTTCGCCACAAGCCTAGCTTTGAAGGTTTCCACCTTCCCATCTGCTCCTCTCTTTCTCTTGTATACCCACTTGCTCCCAATGGGTTTTATCCCTTCAGGTGAAGCTACAAGATCCCAAACCTGATTGAGGTACATAGACTCGATCTCGGCTTTCATTGCTTCATACCACAGATTTGCATCGGCATCAGCAATAGCCTCCTCGTATCTAGTGGGGTCTTATTCTCGATGGTCGGAGACCAGCTCAAAGGCTTCTCCAGTCCATCTATTCGGAACCCTATGTTAGAATTCGTGGACTCCTAAACGCGAAAAACATCCACGAATCCCTCCCGAGGACCCAAGTAAACGATTAAGATGATCTAAGGTTTAAGAATTACCTCTGGTTGCTGTAATCGAAATCCTTCGATTCTGGTTGCGCTATTGTACGTTCAACCTGAACAATCACCAAACGCTGCAGTATGCGAACGTCCTCTATCGGATACACACCGCGAACTCACTCGATACCCGAGGAGTGCTAGCGCCTAGGGTTTGAGAGGGTTTTTTTTTTCCTTTTCTGGTAGAGAATGACACGAATGTTCTTAACTGAAAATTTTGGACTTTTGAAAAGACGGCTAGGGTTTTCTTAAAAAACCCTCGAACCTCTTAGAGTCCAACTCTAATAATATCTTATCATATTCTAATTTAAATTCAAATTAAATTAAAACTGATATGATAAGATTCTTCCATTATCTCGGCAATTTAACTAATTAATTTACCGAGTCAGATTCTTATAATCTAGATATCATCCAGATTCATCGAACCTGGTCACTAGAAAAATAACCTAATAAGTTCGCTTATTGTGTGACCCTATAGGTTCATTTAACACTGGCAGTGTGCCTAAATCATATTTAAATGGCCCACAAGTTATAAGCGGTTTCTAGCAAAACATTATAACTATCCAGGTTAAATGAAGATCGGTGATCTCTTTGAACCAAACCATAATTTTATATTTAGTCCTTTTGTCACACGATATCCAGATTAAGCATAAGGCACGGAGCATGTCATCCTTATTAAGCTTAATCAATTATTTCTTGATTTCATAGTAGACTGTTCAAACAAATGATATCAATATCTTAGATTGATATATTTGAGCACGGCCATGCATTTTTAACAGTCTAACTTATCAAGGGGCCCATGGATATCTCTCCCATAAGCGAGAGGGACAAATTCCTTCACAATCAATCATATTCCTCTCCTTGATTTATTCTATATCCAACGAGTAGTCTAATTTATTATCTCGGTTAAAGACAACTTTAGACAATGTCAAAATATAGAATTTATCAAGTAGGAAACTATGATGAATTTAGGTCGAAGGACTTTCAATATTATTATGGCTAGAAAGTACTTATGACATATTCCATTAAGTACTCTCACAGTGGGTCATGTCCAATACAATGTTCTCTAACATTTATTTATGTCTTGACTCGATATCACAAATATCCATGGCCAGTAAAACATAGCCATCAAGTCACAAACATACTAATCTTAATTTATTATTATTCCAATAATAATAATCGATCAGGGACAGTTTTAGAATAGTCATTGTATTCATTGTAGGGTTTTACTATCAAGTCACATACTTGATGACCAACAAAACAAAACTTACTATTCATGGAAAGGAAAGCCTCATATTATTATATAAAACATAATGACAATTGTATAAGTACAAATTGACTCTAGGGCATATCCCCAACAGTATCCCACTTGCACTAAGACCAATTTGGCATAAGCCGTAATCCCATTAATCTGGTATGACTATCATGTTTAAATAATGGGAGAGGCTTTGTCAGTGGATCTGCAACATTGTCATCAGTTGGCACATTGCATACATTGACATCTCCTCTATCAACAATTTCTCGAATGAGATGAAAACATCTAAGTATATGTTTGGATCGCTGATATGATCTTGGTTCCTTAGCTTGTGCAATGGCTCCATTGTTGTCACAATAGAGATCCACTGGGTTCACAATACTAGGAACTACATCTAGTTCTGTAATGAACTTTTTAATCCAAACTGCTTCTTTAGCTGCAGCTGAGTCAGCTACATACTCAGCTTCTATAGTAGAATCGGCCACGGTGTCTTGCTTTGAACTTTTCCAGCTTACAGCACCTCCATTCAAACAAAATAGAAAACCTGATTGCGATCTATAATCATCTATGTCGGACTGAAAACTAGCATCAGTGTAACCATTTACAACTAGCTCGCCTTCTTGTCCTCCATAAACTAAGAACATATCTTTAGTTCTTCTTAAGTACTTTAGTATGTTCTTGACGACGATCCGAGTGTGCCTCTCCGGGATTTGATTGGAACACTGCTTGTCATGCTCAATGCATATGATACATCGGGTCGAGTACATAACATGGCATACATGATAGACCCTATAGCGGAAGCGTATGGTATCTTGTTCATGTGCTCTTCTTCATCCTTCGTAGAAGGACTTTGAGTTTTGCTGAGCTTAATGCCATGTGACATTGGCAAGAATCCTCTCTTAGAGTCTTGCATACTTGAACCTTTTCGAGTACCTTGTCAACGTATGCACTTTGACTTAGTCCAATTAGCTTTCTAGATCTATCTCTATAGATCCTTATACCTAGAATATAGGCAGCTTCACCTAAGTCTTTCATTGAGAAACAATTTCCCAACCATGTCTTTACACTTTGTAGAGTTGGGATGTCGTTTCCAATGAGTAAGATATCATCAACATAAAGTACCAAAAAGACTATTGCATTCCCACTTGTTTTCTTATAGACACAAGGCTCATCTTCATTTTTGATAAAGTTAAATTCTTTAATTGCTTCATCAAAACGAAGATTCCAGCTTCGAGATGCTTGCTTCAATCTATAAATGGATCTTTGAAGCTTGCACACTTTATTAGAATTCAAAGGATCATCAAAACCCTCGGGTTGTGTCATGTACACATCTTCGAGTAAGTTTCCATTAAGAAACGCGGTTTTGACATCCATTTGCCAAATTTCATAGTCATAATATGCTTGCTATGGCAAGAAGAATTCGATAGATTTAAGCATTACAAGCTGGTGAAAAGGTTTCATCATAGTTTATACCATGAGTTTGTCTATAACCTTTTGCTACCAGTCGTGCTTTGTAAGTATGCACATTTCCCTCTATGTCTGTTTTCTTTTTGAAAACCCACTTACACCCAATGGTTTTTGAACCTTTAGGTGGGTTAACCAAAGTCCAAACTTGGTTATCATACATGGATTGCATCTCAGACTTCATAGCCTCTAACCATTTTCCAGAGTCGGAACTCTTAATGGCTTCTTGATAGGAAGTGGGCTCATCATTAACCATAAGCTCCACATTGTGATCGTCGGTGATGAGAAATCCATATCTCTCGGGTTGTTGACGAACCCTATCGGATCTTCGAGGTCCTTGTTCTATAGATGTAGGCTCATCTTGGACTTGTGAGCCATCTAATCGAGATTCATTATTTGGTTCGGGCACTAATTGTGGCTCTTGAATCTCATCTTGATGAGGTTCGAGGCACTAATTGTGGTCCTTGAATCTCATCAAGATGTATTTTACTCCCACTGATTCTTTTGGAAATAAATTCCTTTTCAAGAAAGAATCCATTCCGAGCAACAATTACTCTATTTTCTTTTGGGAGATAAAATTGATATCCTTTAGTTTCTTTAGGATACCCCACAAATATGCATTTATCCGATTTAGGTGCAAGTTTATCAGATAATAAACTCTTTACATAAACTTCACAACCCCAAATCTTCAGAAATAACAAACTAGGTTGTCTCCCAGTCCATATCTCATATGGCGTTTTCTGAACCGATTTAGATGGAACTAGATTTAGTATGAATGCAGCAGTCTCCAAGGCATAACCCCAAAAGGAGATTGGAAGATCAGTTTGACTCATCATTGATCGAACCATATCTAATAAAGTCCGATTTCTCCGTTCAGATACACCATTACATTGAGGTGTTCCTGGTGGAGTTAATTGGGAAATAATTCCACAATTTTTAAGATGCTCGTCAAACTCGTGACTTAAGTATTCACCACCTCGATCCGATCGATGTGTTTTGATACTTTTGCCAAGTTGATTTTGTACTTCATTTTGAAATTCTTTGAATTTCTGGAACGATTCAGATTTGTGTTTCATCAGATATAGGTAGCCATATCTGCTGAAATCATCTGTAAATGTAATGAAGTACTGAAATCCTTCTCTAGCGAGTGAATTCATTGGTCCACATACATCAGTATGTATTAGGCCCAATAAATCAGTTGCCTTTTCATTTTGTCTCTTGAAAGGCGCTTTAGTCATTTTGCCTAATAAACAAGAATCACATGTTTTGTAAGATTCTAAATCAAACGATTTTAGAAGCCCATCATTATGAAGCTTTGTTATGCGTTTCTCATTTATATGGCCCAAACGACAATGCCAGAAGTAAGTCTGATTTAAATCATTGGATTTCAATCTCTTAGTATTTATATTATAAATAGACATATCTGAAGATCCACGAAGATTTAGAATATAAAGCCCATTCGATAATGAAGCATCTCCATAAAAAATGCCGTTTTTATTAATGGAGCAAATGTTATTCCTAATAACAAATTCAAAACCTTCTAAATCCAAACAAAAAACTGAAATAATATTCCTACTCATAGCAGGAACATAAAAACAATTGTTCAGTTCTAAAATAAGCCCACTGGGCAAAATTAATTCAAAAGTTCCTACAGCTATTGCAGCAACTTTTGCTCCATTCGCAACTCGTAGGTCCACCTCGCCTTTTGCCAAGGCTCTACTCCTTTTTAGACCCTACACATTTACACAAATGTGATATCCACAACCGGTATCCAATACCCATGAATCAGAAGTAGATAAATTAATTTCAATAACATAAATACCGAGCGGCGGTCTCACTTGTCCTTCTTTTTCTTTGCTTCCAAATAGAGCTTACAATTTCTTAACCAATGTCCTTGTTCTCCACAATGGTGGCAAGCTCCCTCCTTTGGTGTCTTGGCCTTAGGTTTGCGCTTGAACTTGGACTTTGCCTTGTCCTTACCCTTACTAGCCATGACCTTACCCTTTTGGTTGTTCTTTTTGCCTTTCCCCTTTTGAACCATTAGAACACTAGGAGTTTTCTTCTTAATGTTCAGTTCAGCTTGTTTTAGCATCCCATGCAATTCAGTAATGGATTTCTCCATATTATGCATGTTAAAATTCATGACAAACTGGTCATACTCAGTAGGCAAAGAGCCCAAGATCAAATCCGTGGCCATGTCATGATTAACAGGAGCACCAAGCTTATCAAGATGATCTAGATAGCCCTTCATTTTAAGGACATGAGCACTTACCGAGGTGCCAAAAACCATCTTACATGCATTTAACGCCTTGTGAGTTTCAAATCTCTCTTGTCGTGCTTGCTCTTGGAACATTTCCTTGAGATGCACAATCATGTCATATGCCTCTGCTTCTTCAAACTGTTTTTGAAGTTCGGAGTTCATGGTTGCTAGCATAAGGCAAGTAACATCGTTGGAGTCATCTTTGTGCTTACTATAAGCATCTTTTTCAGCTTTTGAGGCGTTATTTGCTGGAGCAGGGGGAATAGGATTTTCAAGAACATAGAGCATTTTTTCTTGCTTAAGAACAATTCTCAAGTTTCGTGCCCAATCAAGAAAGTTAGTCCCACTAAGCTTGTCTTTCTCAAGCATAGATCGCAATGAATTATTCCAATTGTTTGTTGCCATTATCTACATACAAAAATATGCAAAGTAATTAATTTTTGAGACTCTAATGAAAAACTCCCACTAAAAGCATTTAAACTTTTTGAAACTTCAACATTTTGATGTTTCATAGTGGGGAAAAATATTTTGTTTTAGTCATAAGTAAGCTTTAGCTTTAATCTTATAATTAAATAAAACTCTAATTTTAAATGAGATAGACATCAAATGTCTCGGCTAAAAATATCTCATAAAATGCCCTAGGCCCAAAACCATTTTGATAGCCCAGTTAAGTCAAACCATATCAAATATATGGAAAACCATTTTCCATCTTATCTCACTCAGATAATCAAAAGCATCCTACTTTGGTAGGAATGACCATATGATGATCCAAGTAATAACAAGTGTTTGATTTTGGAAGGCATTTAACACTTAAATTTTTTCTTTAAAAAAAAATTGATTGGATTGTAGTAAGCAGGAAATAAACATATCAAATATACATGCAAGACATAAATAAAAGTGACATAGCATGGCCCATAACCTATGTTGATCATCACGAGCAAAGTGAAGATCAAGGTGGTCAATCTAGGTATATGAACTCCTTAAGCATTCTCTAATGCCTTGAGCATACTCCTCATTAGTTGTAAATGTCGGTTGCTGTCTTCTTTTACATTGGATAGTAAAATTAAAATAATTCCTATTCTAGGAAAGAAGTACAATTTTACAACAATGAATAACGACATGCAGGCCGTATTTAAAAATTACAACTTAAAACAATCATAATGTAACCAGCCAATCACATTGGGATGAAACGGGCCATGCTATGCACTATTCAAAATAATCCACAACTACAATAAAAAACATTGACGAATAACACACAACGAACAGTTAGTTGGGGTTCCAATGGGCAACGCCCTGCGAGGTTAAGGGCGGCGCCCTCTGCGAGAGTCTCCGGGGCAGCGCCCTAAGGAAAAAAGATTTTTCCTACTCTCATTGAATGAGATTTTGCCTTCCGATTTCCGAAAATTAATCAAATTAACGTTCGGACCCCTTAGTAACCATCGCCGTGAAAATTCATATTACAGATAATATGCGTTCTTTTAATCATATTTATACAGATAACATATTATCATGGCCGATTAATAAAAGCAATTCGCAAATATAGAACGACGGATAGCATGCTTACAATACCATATCATATTAAAACAGACCAATTTACAGACAATCTACAACTAATCTGGTCTGATCAGGCGACTAAGATACACACATTAAACCTAATTCAGGCAGTCTGCATGCTAAGTATTCTAAAATCATAATCATGCGAACATGCTGATACATACCAGTTAAATTCATATATACATATTATACATGTATTTAACAATACGATTAATACAGATGAATCAACCTAATCGTTTAGTAAGTTCTCTGATACCACTGTTAGAATTCGTGGACTCCTAAACGCGAAAAACATCCACGAATCCCTCCCGAGGACCCAAGTAAACGATTAAGATGATCTAAGGTTTAAGAATTACCTCTGGTTGTTGTAATCGAAATCCTTCGATTCTGGTTGCACTGTTGTACGTTCAACCCGAACAATCACCAGACGCTGCAGTATGCGAACGTCCTCTATCGGATACACACCGCGAACTCACTCGATACCCGAGGAGTGCTAGCGCCTAGGGTTTGAGAGGGTTTTTTTTTTTCTTTTCTGGTAGAGAATGACACGAATGTTCTCAACCGAAAAATTTGGACTTTTGAAAAGACGGCTAGGGTTTTCTTAAAAAACCCCCGAACATCTTAGAGTCTAACTCTAATAATATCTTATCATATTCTAATTTAAATTCAAATTAAATTAAAACTGATATGATAAGATTCTGCCATTATCTCGGTAATTTAACTAATTAATTTACCGAGTCAGATTCTTATAATCTAGATATCATCCAGATTCATCGAACCTGGTCACCAGAAAAATAACCTAATAAGTTCGCTTATTGTGTGACCCTATAAGTTCATTTAACACTGGCAGTGTGCCTAAATCATATTTAAATGGTCCACAAGTTATAAGCGGTTTCTAGCAAAACATTATAACTATCCAGGTTAAATGAAGATCAGTGATCTCTTTGAACCAAACCATAATTTTATATTTAGTCCTTTTGTCACACGATATTCAGATTAATCATAAGGCACGGAGCATGTCATCCTTATTAAGCTTAATCAATTATTTCTTGATTTCATAGTAGACTGTTCAAACAAATGATATCAATATCTTAGATTGATATATTTGAGCACGACCATGCATTTTTAACAGTCTAACTTATCAAGGGGCCCATGGATATCTCTCCCATAACTGAGAGGGACAAATTCCTTCACAATCAATCATATTCCTCTCCTTGATTTATTCTATATCCAACAGTAGTCTAATTTATTATCTGGTTAAAAACAACTTTAGACAATGTCAAAATATAGAATTTATCAAGTATGAAACTATGATGAATTTAGGTCGAAAGACTTTCAATATTATTATGGCTAGAAAGTACTTATGACATATTCCATTAAGTACTCTCACAGTGGGTCATGTCCAATACAATGTTCTCTAACATTTATTTATGTCTTGACTCGATATCACAAATATCCATGGCCAGTAAAACATAGCCATCAAGTCACAAACATACTAATCTTAATTTATTATTATTCCAATAATAATAATCGATCAGGGACAGTTTTAGAATAGTCATTGTATTCATTGTAGGGTTTTACTATCAAGTCACATACTTGATGACCAACAAAACAAAACTCACTATTCATGGAAAGGAAAGCCTCATATTATTATATAAAACATAATGACAATTGTATAAGTACAAATTGACTCTAGAGCATATCCCCAACACCCTAGACACTCTTCCACTACGACGAGGCTCCATTTGCACAGGCTCTTGAGGTTGTGCCTCTTCTTGTTCCACAATCGGGTCAGAAGAAGTTAATTCCGTAGATAACTTCTCCTCAAGTTCCAACCTCGTTGAACCTTTAGTGGAAGTACTTTGATCATCTTCCAAGTATCTAGCATTGGTACTGACTAGTACCTTCTGCTCCTTAGGATGATAAAAGTAGCCTCCTTTTGTCCCTTTTGGATGCCCAACAAGATAGCATAATTTTGATCTTGGTTCCAACTTGTCTCCCTTGATCAGTACATAAGCTGGACAACCCCAAATCCTGAGATGATTCAGACTTGGCTTACGCCCAGTCCACATCTCATAGGGAGTCCTAGGTACTGACTTGGAAGACACCAAGTTCAGAATATATGCCGCTGTCTCCAGGGCATATCCCCAAAAGGACACTGGAAGAGTAGCATGAGCCATCATGCTTCGGACCATTTCCATCAATGTCTTGTTCCTTCTCTCAGCTACTCCGTTCTACTGGGGTGTTCCCGGCGCAGAGAGTTGAGATACTATCCCATGATGTACCATGTAGTCATTGAATTCACCTATGAGGTACTCTCCATCACGATCTGATTGTAAGGTTTTGATTAATTTACCTGTCCGACGCTCCACTTCAGCCTTAAACTCTTTGAACTTGTCAAAAGAGTCAGACTTGCGTCTCATCAGGTAAATGTAACCATACCTCGTACAATCATCCGTGAACGTGATGAAGTACTCAAAACCTCCCCTAGCTGGTGTAGACAATGGACCACACACATCAATGTGAACAAGACTCAACACCTCCTTGGCTCTATCTGCCTTTGGTGTTAAAGACCTTTTGGTCATTTTTCCCATCAGGCAGGATTCACACTGAGGCCAACTTTCCAATCTCAATGAGCCCAAAGGCCCATCATGGATTAGCCTCTGAATCCTGGTTGAGTTAATATGACACAACCTTAGATGCCAAAGGTATGAATCATTGATATTGGTCTTTCTCTTCTTAGTTAAAGGTTCAGACTGAGCGTTATTTGATTGGTTATTAATAGGGTTTAAAAAGAACAGATTTCCATACATGTGCCTAGTACATAAAATTTCTCCATCTCTACTGATAGAAATACCAGAATGGAAAGATATAGAATATCCTTGATTAATAAGTTTTGCAACTGAAATCAAATTCTGACGAAAACCAGGTACATATAAAATGTCTTTTAAAACCATTATCTTATTACAATAAAAAATAAGATCCAGCTCTCCCACTGCAAGGGCCCAGACTTGTGCTACATTACCCACTCGAAGCCCATGTTCGCCCTTCTTGAGTCTTCTTATCTTCCTAAACCCCTGCAAGGAGTTACAGATATGATCAGTGGCTCCTGAATCAACAATCCAAGTGGAAGTTGATCCTACCATTGATATGGACTCTAGATAGTAAACATTACCTGTGGGGTTTTTCTTGGCCTGAAAATCTGGACACTCTTTTTTCCAGTGTCCCTTCTTCCCACACTTGAAGCACTTGCCTTTTAGTTTGTCCTTGGGCTGGGCTGCTGCATTCCCCTTCTTCCTCTTGAACTTTCTGGGTTTAGGCCCAGTTCTTGAAGAAAAAGCCCTAGCAATCATGGCCTTAGACAGCGGCTTCATAACCTTCTCCGCCATCTGGAGCCCCTTCATCAGTTTAGTTAAACTCATGTTCAACTTATTCATGTTATAGTTTAACTTGAACTGAGTGAAAGAGCCCGGTAGAGATTCGAGAACCATGTCCACTTGGCTCTCGGGGTCAATGACAGCCCCTAAGATTTTCGCCTCCTCGAAAGCAGCAATCATCTTGAGCATATGCTCTCGGACTGATGCTCCCTCAGCCATCTTAGTGTTCACAATAGTTCGAAGAGCCTCCTGCCTTGCGGGCTGGCTCTTGTCTGCGAACATCGTAGCCAATGATTGACTAATGTCATATGCAGAAGCCATGTGCTCATGTTTTGACTGGAGCACATTAGACATGGAAGCTAACATATAGCAACGTGCCATTTCGTCAGCTTTCTTCCATGCCTTTTTAGCCTCTCGCTCTTCAACGGTGGAACCTTCCCCGATAACAGAGCAGGTCTCATAAAGGACATACTTAAACTCCTCAGCTGTGAGTATTTTGTCCAGGTTCATTTTTCAGTCCACATAGTTTGGACCCGTTAACATATTCTCCCTGAGAATAACGGCCAATGGATTAAAAGAACCTCCCACCATTTCTGAAAATCGAAAATAAAAGAAAGAATTTAGTTTGTGAAAACAAAATAAAATTTGTGCACTGAAAATAATTTGGCTCTTAGGAAAACTGACATAGCTTCTTGGGAAGATTAACAGTTTCCTAAGCTAAGTGTATTAACCACCACAAATTAATTTCCCTTCTAGGTAATGGTCTAGAGGATAACTCTATCGTGGGATGGCCGTTTCCTCTCATTTCCTATGGACATACCTCGCACTATAACCTCCAACGTAGGCTGGCCGATCATAGTACATGCCCCGAGTTATTAATTACATCCTTCCATTAGATCTAGATCATTGTGGTATCCCCATCTTATACGGGTTCACTCCCAGGGTGACGCGAGGGGATCCACGATCTCTAATGAGGACCGTGATGGAAGCCGTGGGGCCGTTGGAACCCCTCTCCCACTTAGTCTTTTAGAATAAAGGTTTTCTGAAAAAATATCCTTTTGAAATTTCCATTAAGTTTTTCTTAACTCAAAAATAAAATATCTAAGTCCAATAAAATCTCTATGTCAAGGCTTATATCCTTTGAGAGATTTCCTCCATGGACTAATTTTATTTAAGTTAAAACTTAATGATTTCAAAAATTTTCCAATTAAAACTTTCTAGAGACTTTGGTCTCAAGCTTATTTGACAAAATCATTTTTCTAGTCCAAAACAAAACAAAATGGCTCTCCATTTTAATTTACAAAAATATCTAAATCTAATATATTTTCGATGTCAAGGGTTAAATCCTTTGAGAAAATATTCAAGGATTAATTTTTGTACCAATTAAAATAACCATTTAGTTTTTTGAAGAAAAATATTTTTCTTGTAAAAAATATTCCCAAAGACTTTGGTCTTTGAGAAAAAGCACACATAGGTACATAAAAAAAAATAGCATGCTAGAAAACAATAAACGTTTTCATACTTTTCTATTTTTTAAATCTAAGTGCCCAAATAATAGAATTAAACACATTAATTAATTAATTAATTATCTTGTTTAATCCTAAAATCCCTTACTAATATTTTTCATGCAAATATATTCCAAGAATATAAATATTGAAAAAATATTAACTCCGTCTGGTATGGGACCCAAAATGAAAAAGAAAAAAAAAATTGCAAAAATCGCTGGAGGTCCACTGCACCGGATGCACATGATCCGCACCAGCATGCCTGAGGTCCACCGCGCCCTCCGGTGCACCAGCTGCACCAGATCAGACGCTGCCTCAGCCCGTGGAGCGCCCGCCCGCCCGAGAACCAGCTCCCCCTTCCCGCCCGCGTGTGCGCCCTCATCCACGCGTCCGGAGCCCCGTTGACCCGCGCGCCAATTGAAGAAATTTGCAATTGCAAATTCGCAGGAATCGGCTCGAATTCACTGGCAATTGGATTGGTTCGCGGCTCCAGCAGCACGGCTCCACTCACAGAACAGAAGCGGTTCGGCTCCAACGCGGCGGCTTATGAACAATTTTCTTCTTCGTTTTTCTTCTGTTCGAGCGCGAAAAATTGCAGAGGCCATTCTTTTCATATTTTGCTCATTTCTTTGGCTTCTTTGGACATATTTACTTAAAAAAAATATCCAAAACAAAACCACAACCGCCTATACCCATTTAAATTAGGTTTACACGATTAAAATACCAAAGCCAAAAAATTACAGAGGGATCCTATGCTTCAACAATGAAGCTCACATAAAGCCTATCCCACACCAAAACAGCGAAGGATCATAGGTATAATCATCTTCTCCATTTTTATTAACTACCATGCTCCCTATATTGATAAAAAACCAGTGGCTCTGATACCACATTGAGGGAACGAGAAACAGAGGGAACATGCTCTGTACATTAAAAAATTTCGGAGAAAAATAAAACCAAGCCTTAAAGGCCATGCGGAAGAGTAAAGATCATACATTTGCCCTCCTTAACCCTTCTAGGTTGAGTATGAGCGGATTGAACGACTAGAGTCACCTCGCTTTGTCCACTTGAAGAAGCTTTCGGTTGAACACCCGCTAGCCTTCTACTCCGCCTTGTTTGCATGAACGCCTAGCTTTCCAGCTCTCGGGATATTCCTCAACCTAACCTCTAGTCGGTGAACACTACAGTAAAGAGGAACGGTCTCAATTCTCCTTGGTTCACTCGCTATTGAATAGCAAAGAACAAGGAGAAAACAAGAGGAAAGATACGTGAGCAAGAGCAGAGAGAGAGACGTTCAGTGAGAGAGCTTCACGTGAATCTCTTTCTTGTGTTTTGAAGATTAGGATTTTTTTCTACCAGAGAGTAGTTTATTAGTTTGCCAAAACTGGATCTCTCATTATCTGATAAACATATCCCCGGGATATCATATTTCAAACACTCGGATGTTATCATAAGAATCTGTTTGGCCGAACCCTAAACTCCTCTTAACCGTATCTGAAAAAAACCCTAAGGTCCAAGCTATTGAGTCAAAAAAATATTTATTATTTCTTTGGATCCAAAAGGCCCAAAATAATAAAAATTAATTATTTATTTCCTGGGCTTATATAAACAATCCAATAAATAATTAAGAAGCCCAAATGAACCATAATAATTAATCTTTAATTATTTATTTCTTGGGGCTATATAAATAACCCAATAAATAATTAAGTATTAATTATTTCCCCTAATTTAAGCCCAGGTTAATTTCTTAATTATTCATACTGGACCTAGGCCCTGAATAATTAATTAACCAATTAAACTAGATAATTAATTTCTCTCAACTCCTATTTTAATTTATTTATTTATTTTATTCCAATCCAATAATAAATTAGACTTCCTAAATAAAATAAAATAAAATAAAATAAAATCATCTTCATGCGAGACCAATTCCTCAACCCAAAAGTAGTTAGGACTTACGGGCTATCCCGATGACCAAAAAGACACATCGTCTTGGCTGCTAAAATTACTAAAATACCCCTATTATATAAATAGCTGTATTTTGTATTTTAAATATTTCCTAATATCACCATAAGGAAATATTGACCCCAAGGACAATGCTGCATTCGCAAAGTCTCCGACCTACAGGTGAAATGACTAAAATACCCCTCTACACATCGCCGTATATTTAGAGAGGAAGAAGTGTACTAACACCCCTCTAAAAGACATCTACCATCCTTAGGCTTCTAGTCCAATGATCCACGACTTCCTGGAGTGTTTCCGCTTTCCAAGGGAGCTACCCTAAAGCAAACATCCAAGTCGTGTTTCCCAAGGCCCTGGACATTTTAGACCATTCGGACAACCACAAGGGGCGATATAGAGCAGAAACTATCTTGTATAAGTCTGTCTTAACTAACTAGTTACACACACCCAACATGCAAGTATATTGGCCCTACGATAGAACCTCAACTATAGCAAATCAAAGTATATGCTTCCAGCTTCGCCAGACCACCAACTCATACTCAAGTCATAGAGTACTAGTCCACGTTGTAGCGGTAGTAGTCTAGGTTTCTATCATATAGTACTTTTAGAAACCACTACTATAGGTCCTGTCCTACGTATTCGAAATACGCTTATGTCATGAAGTGAGTGGACTACTCACTGGCTAAAGGTAATCCATTCCCCATTTGGAATTCATAACATAATAACTTAAACATGATGAGGTTCCCAGTCTAATCAATAGGTTAAGAACAAATGTTTATGTGTTAAATAACCCGTGATCTATACCTTACTGTGAAAGACCACCATTCACATGGATCACTTATTTAAACACAATGGGTCTGTTCCAAACGAAAATTGTGTACAAACAAAAAGTAAATTCACAAACAATTTCTGAAAATAAATTCTTTTATTAAAATATTCGATTTTACATCAGAAACCTAGTCTAAGAGGGTATACAATCCAACACATACCATGTCTAGAAGGGTTCAATTCCTTCTCTCAGATACACCGTTATGTTAGGGTGTATGCGGTGGAGTCCATTAAGATAATATCTCATTATCTCTAAGATAACTCAGAAACTCTTGGCTCAAGTATTCCCCTCCTTGATCAGATCTTAGAGTCTTAATCTTTTGCCAAGTTGTCTCTCTATTTCATTCTTAAATTCTTTGAACATTTCAAAGGCCTCAGATTTATATTTCATTAAATACACATACTCGTATCGTGAGAAGTCCTCGATAAAGGTTATGAAATAGTTGTAACCTCCTCTTGGTTGTATTGACATTGGGCCACATACATCAGAATGTATAAGTTCTAATAACTCTTTGACCCGTTCTCCTTTTCCTAGAAAAGGAGTTTTAGTCATTTTACCTAATAAACAAGACTCGCATATGCCATATGATTCATAATCAAATGGCCCTAAGTCACCAAGCTTGTGCAACTTAGTAACACGATTTTCGTTTACATGGCCCAAACGACAATGCCATAAGTAAGAAGTGTTAGAGTTATCTATCTTAGGTTTCTTATTGTTTATATTGAGAACTGGATTATCCAAGTCTAGAACATATAAACCATTAACCAAAGTTGCTGAACCATAGTGAATATCATTCAATGAAAAAGAACAACACTTATTCTTAAATATCAAATGAAATCCATATAAGTCTAAACACACAACTGAGATAATATTTTTCATTAAAACTGGTACAAAATAACAGTTTTGCAGTTCTAGAATTAATCCCGAAGGCAGGTTCAGCTCATATGTCCCCACAGCAAGTGCAGCAACCTTTGCCCCATTTGCAGTACGTAGGTCCACATCGCCTTTCTCTAGCATTCTACTGCTTTTTAGCCCCTACAAGTTATTGCACAAATGAGATCCACATCCGATATCTAATACCCATATCTCATTTCTAAAGACAGTATTTATCTCAATCATAAACATACCTAGAGAAGAAGTAGAAGTACTTGTAAGCTTCTCCTTCTGCTTCTTGTCCTTAATGGTCTCCAAGTAGGCTTTGCAGTTGCGTCTCTAGTGGCCCATCTTCCCACAATAATGGCATGGGCCCTTGGTAGCTGCGTCCTTCTTGTTCACACCATCTTTAGGCTTTATGGGAGTCTTCTTCTTCTTCTTTTGAACTTTCTTCTTAGAAGAGGAAGATTCTACCATTAAAACTGTATTGGAATCCTTCTTCATAGAGGACTCCGCAGTTTTGAGAAGATTGATCAATTCAGGAGTGGTGGACTCAATCTTGTTCATCTGATAGTTAATCACAAATTGTGAGAAACTATTAAGTAAAGATTGTAGAGTTAAGTCGTCACTTAAGTCATGATTCATTGCAAACCCGAGAGATCCAAGCTTCTCGATCAAGCCCAGCATCTTCAGCTCATGAGTGGCCATAGAAAAACCCTCTGCCATTTTGCAACGAAATAGTTGCTTCGAGATCTCATATCTCTCAGTTCTGGCTTGGGCATCAAACAGCTCTCGAAGATGTAAAATGATCGATTGAGCATCTATATGCTCGTGCTGTTTTTGCAACTCAGGAGTCATGGATGCCAGTATAATACATAATGTTGTATCACTATCCTCCTTGTGCCTTCTATGGACAGCATGCTCATCAGCATGAGCATCTTGGGCTGGTGGTAGTAGAATATGAGCATCATCACGTAGAGCAACTTTTTCAATTTGAGAACGATTCTCAAATTTCTATACCAGTCGAGATAGTTTGATTCGGTTAACTTGTTGGTTTCCAAGATGCTACGTAAGTTCAAGTTCGTTGACATGATGCAAGTAACCTAAATGTAAAGATAGAGAACATTTGCTACTTGTATATACACATAATATGCAAATAATTAGGACTTTAATTAAATGCATTTTTACTCCAGTATTTTACTCAAACCAATAGCCCCCACTATTGATTTGGGAAAGCTCGTTGGAAGCTTTCCTAGTGGACCGGTTTCCAAATTCCTTAAGAATAACCTTGGGTTTGCCCAACAAGCCATTCTTAAGTTCATTGGTAGGTATCTAATACCAATTATATCGTATGTAACTACTGAATCATTAGGTGATTAACAACTTTTAATCTTAAAACCTTTTGGGCTACCCCAACTTTTCCTCTAAATTTCTTTATGCTTAAGTTTGCCCAACTGGGATAAAGAATTTAGTTAAACCCGACCCATTAATCAGGAATTTAATTCCATAGCTTGAACATGCCCAATGTCAAGTAGGTTTGGATTTGCCCAACAACCTGGTCTCGAAAAAGGACTTTCATTCTTTCTATATTAATGGAAGGAATTATGTTTAATATTAATTGAAGGATTTTTTCCTTTTAGTGATTTTGTTGAATGACATGCATAAGAATCAATAAATCACATAATTGATAATCATGGTAATAAAGCGATTACGTGGTATGGTTATGGACTTTTACCCTAAATTAATTTCTTTGAGCCATAAAAGAAATTAATATAGTTAACCCTATGTGTTCATGCATGATTTAAGTAGAAGGTCTTACCTCCTCGCCTTATTTTAGTTGCCATCTCTAGAATGGAATAATTTTACTCCTATCTAATCTATATAAACTAATTACATAATTTTATAAAGAGAGAAAACCTCGAGTTACATTCGAGGGGAGTTAGATGAGAAGAGAATTACACAAGAATTCTAGAGAAGGCAGGACACGCAGGCCCTATTTCATAAAACCAAAACTGTAAAATGCATGAACAGATATAATTGGTTTTAGTCCATAACCATCCACCATGCCATTGACTATGCTTAAACAAAATAAACATATACTTTTATCATTCCAAAATCACTATTTTGGAAAGACAAAACAGAATTCTAAAATCACCATTTTAGAAAGATACACTAATTTTAGATTTTCAAAATCATTATTTTGAAAAATAAAATTGTTTATCTCAAAACTAAGTTTGAGAAAATACTTTTGGGTCCCGTTTCTCATCAAATGAGATTTTCCCTTCCAAAATTCTGTTCTAAAAAAAAAATTAAAATACCTGGAGGTTGCAAACAGAGCAGAACCGGCGCCGGTTTGGAAGCCGGCGCCGGTTCTATTCTGGTTTCCAAAAATGATTTTCGGACATCGCGAACAAAATGGAACTGGAGCCGGCTTGGAAGCCAGAGCCGGCACCGCCTGTGTTCTGCAACAATGGCGGCGATTTTTCAAAAACTTCCAGAAACAATTTCTGGTGCTTTCTTCTTCTGCAAATTTTCAGTGAGAACAATTCTTAGCTATATTTTCTGTTTTGAAACTATAAACAACAACCAATTTATTAGTTTAAACAAAATCAAAATAGAAAATTAATATGAAACGGAGGACAACATCCATGTTGCAAAAAAACGTTTTTCCTGCAGAAATTTTTAGTACAAAAGAAAGCATCTTTTCAAAATACGCTGTGACTTTTACACAATCATATTGTGCTACAGACCCAACTCATAAAGATCGAAACAATTTCTACTCGAGTAAAAACGATTTTCATAGCAAACAAAGACAAACATGAAAATAGTTTTTCATTCCAAAACAATGTCCGTAGACCACACATAGTAGGGCTCTGATACCACTTTTGGGTATCTCAGGCTCGTATCGTATACGGAACAGCGAAAAATAAAACAAGATACCCTCTCAGGACCCGTCTATATGTGGAAAACAAGACATAAAAAGAGTAAAGGTAATAGTTTTTTACCTTTGGATGATTGTCCGAAGAACAAAAATTTCTTCTTCAAGTCGAGGCGCGATCCAACAATCCTCTTATGCAAACTCCATGAGAATTGGACGTTTAACTACTATAATCACAGCGTGTGATTATCTCTAACAGTGATCTACACAAAGGATACACTCAAGAACCAAAATTTTTTGTGCTAGCAGAAACAATAATGGCGGCTAGAGTTCTCTTGTTTTCAGCAAAACGAGAGGGAGAAAGAAGAAAAGAGAGTGTCAAGTATTGCTGGGATTTTCCTGTGTCTCAACATCAGCTAGGGTTTTCGATTATATCATACATATATACCTAAAACCCTGCTAAAACTGAGAATTCTAATCCTATTAGAATTCCCTAATTGTAATTGGAAACATTAAGTTCTCACAATTACCACTTCGACCACAAATTATAACTAATTATAATTTATCCACAACAACTTTTCTTTCTCTCAACCAGCCTCACTATGTTATCAAATAACATCTTGAGTATATAATCCTCTATTGTGTGTGCCTATTAGGTTTCCCAGTCAATTGGTAGAGAACATGAATTAATCCAAACGTCTTTGAAATTAATAATCCATAATTAATTAGAATTAATCCTATTAATTCTAATCAGGATTGGTTTATGAATTCATCAATTAATAAACCCATATTCTCAAATCATGAGCGGTATCTAGCAACACATCATGACCACCCAAGAGTCCAGGAAGTCAAGTGGCTTGACATGAACCCTTCAATAACAAACTTCAGTATAATTAACTCATTTCACTATATAATATCTCATTCGGTTTGGAGTACGGAATTAGTGCCAATTCCCTTCAGAAATAATTCTGAACCGAATACAATTGTACTTGTACCAGGAACCCACTACTCTAGATGTGTATCAATTGGAATTGTTTCCAATACACAATCGCCTTGGCCAAGGACTTTTCGAGTAGTAATTCCTACAAGTGGCCGTGAGATATTCGTCCATACTATTAGGAGTGGTGAATCTTTTATTGACTCTCTCAACTACTTTTGTTTATCTCAAAATGTACCCAATATCCATCCTATAGGCGGCCATCGATCGAGCTCCGGAGATTGGAATCAAAGTACAATGAACAGCAAACAAAGTACCTTGGAGATCTCAAATCTAAGGATACCTGCACGTTTGCTATATTGAGATTATATCACTGACACTGAATAGTTATCCATGTGATTATCTCAAAGCTAGATCATCCAATGAACTTGTTCCGTTAACAAGCATCCATGTGTTAACTTTGAGTATCTCAATACTCACGGATATGAGAACCACCGCCTGATCAAATCAGGAAGTCTAACACATGTTAGTCTTAACGCATTAATAATGTTCTGTCTCATTAATACTATGACTAGGGACTATTTAAGTACTAACACTATCTAATGTAGTAGGAATCTCATATCATGATCTCTATCATGATTTCCTTAACACAGTGTTGTATTAGGGACTTTATCGAACAATTATATTACTTAAAGTAAACAAAAGAAACTGTAAGATAAATAATGCATTTTTATTAAAATAAAATATGTCATATACAATGTACAAGTGATTGCCTCTAAGGCACAACACTAACAACACAAGCCTCATTTGCTCTTTTATCAATGTATAATAGGTTTTTGGTTTTGATTCATTTCCTTAATCGATGAGATCAATGAATAATCCTAAATGATTATAGTATCTAGGTACATCATATCTAGCTTTTATGTTATCCTTCATCTTGCCATTTACATCCATCAATGTGTTAAACACATTATCAAGTATATTTTTCATATTGCACCGCACTTCACATTTGATCCTCAGTCAGCGTGGAGGAGATAATGATTGTTCAACACTTTTGTCTGTTCTAAAAGACTTACGATCCCTTCTGAAATGATGTCTAGGTGGCAGGAGCTGTCGAAGGTAGCCGAACCATGATGGTTTACCTCCAAAATATAACTGGAATGATTTTATTCATTCTATACAATATAGATATTCCAAAATCCCTAATATACTACACCTGCTTAGCATGCCGTATGTAGAGAAGTCACTAATAGTCTATTGGAGTACATCCCATAAATTAAAATTTTATTTCTTAGAAATATCATATATAAAGACACCCTACGTCCACAATGTCTTAAGCTCATTTATAAGTAGCTATAAATAGACATCTAACTTTTGTTTTGAATTCTTTATATAGGATATTATAATCGTCAAGAACATCACAACATTTTTTGTGCATATCCAGGGTAGTAGATTATATGGAGTAATTACAACTAGCCAAGAAGAATATTGCTTCCCTAATATCCCAAATGGCAAGAAACCATCTCTACATAAACCAAGTCTAATATTTTGTGACTGCTATGAAATTAGGATATGTTCTATCGAAATGCTACCATTCATCACCATCCCATGGATAATTCATTATCCCATCTTCGACTTGACTCTTTACATGTTATTTGATGTGCTCGATTGTTATATTGGATATATAAAGCCTCTACAACCTTGAAATGAGTGAAAAATAGTACATCTTCTTCAAAACCATCTCCTTATGTTGTTTATTTTTTCGTATTTTATTTTTAGGAGCATACCAAGTATGACCAAAAAACTTATATTCTCTACCACCACTATCCTCCTTCAAATAAAGCATGCAACCATTAACACATACATTTATCTTTTGTACTAGTAACCCAAGTATAGCAACTAACTTTTTCGTTCTATAAAAATCATCTAACATCTTGTTACCAACTGGCATGATCTTTTTTATTAGTTGTGCTATTTCATTAAAGCATTTTTTTTTTACATGTTATTTTCAAACTTCATGTTTAACAATCGAGCCACCATAGACAATTCTGAGTGATTTGTACATCTATCCCACAAAGAAGTATTTGCAACTATTAATAGATTACAAAATCTCTTGGCATTGAGATTAGGTGGTTTATCAATATTTGGTGGGTTTGGCAACTCTGACCCATCCTCCTGGTACTAAATACTAGTGTCAAATGTGTAGTTAGAATAAACAGTTCACTATGACAAGTCCAATTATAATAACATTTCACAAACCTTTTACTATATAACTAAACTCTCACCATATCTGAAACTTGAAACTTCTTGTTCTTACACTTAGAACAAGAACATCAAATATGATCAGTGGCCATTCGGAATGTACAAGCACCTACTCAACAAAACGTTCAACACTATTAATGAATTCTTCAGAAAGCCCCCTTATCCCTAAAACATACATTCTATACATCCAAATACGATCTTCCATCTAGATTTTTTTAATGTAATTTAAAGAAATATCATAAAAATAATGCAAAAGTTATATAAAATAAAACTAACTTAAGGATAACCACCTGTTATCCACGAGGACCAATCACTCACGCGGAATGATCACCTATCACTTACAGAGATCCAAACATGCAAAATAAACAAAGAACTAGATCATAAAAGTAGAAACCCATTTACCTTGTTGGACGAGCAAAGCACCAATAACACCTTGGTAATATGCACTTGTAATTACACGGTACATTAAGGCAAAGAAAAAAAAAATCTTCAATTAAGTCATAATATAGACATATTCAATTACCATATCTTCTCTTCGTATCATAATGTCCATTATCTTGAAGATCAATGAAAGAAATATAGAACTATATTCACATACTTCTCAATTTCAAGCCACTCATATAAATATAAAATTCTTCAATAGCACAAACAAATAAGTACCATAATTGATCAGCAAATGCTATCCCTAAACAAATCACACCAAGATAGGAATTTTACATGCAAAAATACAACTAGGTTTCAACATTGTGTATTTGGATGTGTATATGGATAGGAATCTATAGAGAAAGAATTCTGAGAACTTGAATTCTACTCTGATTAATGCTATACCAAGCAAACTTTTGAATGTTCAACTATAAAAGGACCTGGATTAAAAAAAGCCCATTTCAAGGCTCATATATATATAAACCAACTTCTGGAAAATGAAATATTACTTTGTTATGCATTAAGCAGAACACTCCTCTTGTGTTAAATGAGTGAATCAATGATGAAAAACCTTAGAGGGGGGTGAATAAGGTTTTTGACATACTAAAATTTTTAAGTTGTCTGATAGTTTTTGACAAACCAAAATTTTTAAGTCGTCTGATATACAGAATATTAATGATCTTCAAGTTTCATGAACCAATTTCATGGCAACAAAGAAAGCTATCCAAGGAAATTTTGAGAAATATCCAGATTCAAACTAAAGTAAGAAATACAATGCAGTTAATGTTGTATGCAGAGAAATGAGGCGCATAATGTATAGTGATTCGATCTACCAAGATCTACATCCATTCAACCAAATTTCATTTACCCAATTTAATGAAATCAAACTGCACCAAATATAAGAGAGGATCACCATATTTAGTTTTCCAAAACCTCTCAACCAAACAATCAAATCAAGATTCGCCCCAATTGGATTTTACACCATAACCTTGTAATACAAAAGAGATTAAATATCAATAGAATAGTAAAAGCTCACTTGTTTGAGCAGATGTGCACCAGGAAAAAAGCACAAACACTTTTACCTTTTAAACACAATTTGAATTCATTTTGAAATACTTTAATAAAGGAGATTGTTATTTTCTATAGAGCAAGAGTGTTTCTTAGAAGGATACTAGAAAAATCTTATGTCAAATCATATTTAGAGGCTTTATATAGAACCATAAAGTGAAGTACCAACGGCTATAATTTTTTTGTTAAATTTACTCGTATTTTAGACTCATGTTTCGAACGATAATGTATCCAAAATGTAAGTTCAAAATGATACTTTTCAGGCAGAAATAATTTGACACTATTTACAGGATTTTGGACGAATCTTTTGGATGAAGAATCATCCAAACTACTCAATCCAAAATTCTGATATTTAAAACGTTGAAATCTTTTTCTTTGTGTGCTTCAAGGTAGAAATCAATTAAATCATAAGGTAAAAAGACATAGGAATTAACAAGAAATACCTTAATAACAATTCGTAGTATAAAGTTCTTCCAAAAGGACTTCTTGGTATGCAATCTTATAAGCTTGAACTTTATCTTGATCACCCATTCTTGAATTCCATACTCAAGATATGCTTAACAATCTTATTTGAATACCTTAGAAGAATTGAGGTCAAACATATCCTATCACATATAGATCATACACGTTAGTCTATATCAATGTTTGTCATAAGTCAAAACATAGGAGAAAGCCCTTAGGGCTAACAATATCCCCCTTTTTGTGTGATAACAAAACTTGATGGGATTGTGAAATAAATAACTGTATAAACATGTTAGACCGAGAGAAATAAGAATATTTTTCATTGAAATACAATCTCTCATTATAGAACTTAAAGAGTGCTTATGAGATTAAGATATAATATATATAAGCTTCACAAGTATGGCTCAATGAGCCTATGGCCCAACCTACTTTCATATCCTTCATCCTTCCATCAAACGATTATTCCATAAAGAAATAATGATAATAAAGGAGATATAGTAGGCAAGTTATATAATAAGATACTCCCCCTAAATATTTGCAAATAAGAGAGAAACTAAAGTCAATTTTGTACGATCAAAATGTACGTCCAAAACATTAGTGAAAATGAATATGAAACCTTTTTGAATATGAGTTTTGGATGTCCAAAAGGTGTATATGAATATGAATTTGGACAAGATTTTGAATGTGAATTTTTTTAAGACAACATTTTTGGATTAAGAAAATATGAGTCCAAAACTCCTCCTGACATAATGCATAAGATAATGGATTTTTCAGAAATTTGATTTTTCTTAGTTTCTCAACGAGTTTTGATCATAAAGGAAATAATCCATCTGACTGAAGTTTTTATCAATAAAATTGTCGCAGAATTATATCAATAACTTAAAACATCTTATCAATCTAATCTCAAAGATACCTTAATTATGAAAAGAATACTTTTGGATGAAATTCAGGATACCAAACTGGTGTCCAATTTGGATATCAACAAACTGATATCACAGATGATCAATATTCATATCAATCAGTTCATCCAAGAATATCAAATTAAAGCACAAAATTTTCTTTCAAGTAAATTTACTGTACAATGACTGTCAGGCAGACTGTCAATCAAATATGCATTATTAACAATTAGGAATAAGGAGCATAGCATACTATCACATAGATAGTAATCAAATAAATTAGTAGAATAATCACAGCCCAATCTACAGAGTCAATTGTAACGCTCACAATCAATAGAATAATCAATTATAACACTCACAATTATTAGCAGAATCATATGCAGAAAACTAACCCAACATTTTCCAATTATAACTAAATATATCTAGTAACTATCCTAACATTTCCCAACATAAAAGTATATCCAGTCAGTTTCATATCCAGTAACTATCCAATTTCATATCCAATTAGTTTCATATTTTCTCCCCCTTTGTCATCAATCAAAAAGAGTAATAACAGAAAAGAAGAAGAAGAAATAGAATATAAATAGATAGGAAGTATTCAGAATTTAAGCAGATAGGCTTGTGCATAAGTAAAGACAGAAAAGTAAATTGTTCGACTGCAAAAAATAAATTATTCATGATAGTAGAGAGAATTGAGGGCAATCGGGTTAGAGGTCAACTAAAGAGCATTCTGCCAAATTGGTCTTCTTAGGAAATGTGAATTGTTTCAGTTTTTTATCCTGTACCCTTTCGAAAGTGTTGGCCAACAATCATACTGGATTTTCTTTTAACCACAACATGCTTCTGTCTCTTTCCAGATGAGACATGTGGTTTGGAGGAGGTAGAGAGTGCTACAGCTTCTTGAATCGGGGACTTTTCCTTGGTTTGCATAGTCACAGGCACTTCTTCCTCTGTAGGCTGTTCTTGTTCAGTCTCTTCCTCAATGATTGGTTCTTCTTCTATTACCTTTGCTTGAGCAAATACTGTAAGTGCAGACACCAGGTCTATTTTTGCTTTCTTTTCCACTGTTGTCAGTCTATTGCCAAGATTTTGAAGTTCTGAACTGAGGCTATCTAGTTTGACAGCCAATAAGTTGATAGCCTCCAAATACTTTCAGATAGTCCCTTGTCCTTGTCATTTCTTTTAGCAGAGGATTCTTCTTGAGGATCTTCCTCAATTTTTCTTTTTGCCCCAACAAAAAGGCTATCTTTCCTTCTACTTTTATTTTCATCAGTCTTTCCTTTTCCTCATATTCAGTATCTCGAAGCAACTTTTATTCATTGCCCACTCTTACATATCCTATTCTCTCAAAAGAATCAAAACTATAAACATTCATTTTTGACGGGTCACAGGAAACTGAATTTAAATCAACATTAAAATATCTGAAGATCTTAGTTAACATATTTCCAAATGGCAAGGCTTTGCTAGAGGTATTTCTCGATTGCAGCATCAATTTGGTAGCTAAAAACCCAAAACTAATTTGCCTTCCCTCTGCCAAAGTAACATAATTACCATCTGTAAAATATTTATGGAGGTTTAATAACCAAAACTCGGCACCACCATGATAAAAACCATATGGTGCAAGATCTTCCCTACTCCATTCAGCCATTTAGTATTTCTATTACTTGAATTCTCAAAACTCCTTCCTCCAGCAAAAATTTCCTCAAATTTATTTAACTCAAACATGTCATTTCCCTTTGAAAATTTATTTAATTCAAAATATTGAACCCCTCCGTCCCTTACTTCACAGATTCTATTCAACAAACGATGATCAAACTCAATGTCCTTACCTCTAACTCTAGAAACATACCAACGAATCATAAATCCTCTCCATGTCTCCTCAAGACGTCCTTTTCTCAGATTGACATAAAATTCCCAAACAAGTGGGGTATATAATTTTGCATCAACAGATAGTAAACTACCCCAACCACTATGCTCAAACATATCCAACACATTTGAGAGATTCAGAAAGGACGATGGATTAACACGATATCTAGAAATAACGGTTCTATTTCTAGAAACACAGTCATTATAATTAGGTTCACTCCTAGAGTCAATAAATCGAAGCACCTGATTTTCGAAACTCTCTTGTTCTGGTGAAGATTTTGAAAAGTCATAATGTGATGTCGAGAAGTCTGGTTCTGGTTAAACTTCTTTTCTTTTTACTTTGTTCAATGTTGAACCCTTCTTCTTTGTCTTTGGAGACATTTTTGTACCTTCTTGAGTTTTGGTGTAGATGATTTTGTTTTTTCCATTGAAAAGATTAGGGCTTTTGGACTGTCAGTTGTTTGGAGAAGAAGAACTCAGAGAGTTTTTGGAAGATGGAGTGTGTCAGTTATAGAGATTTGGAGGAGACAAGAAACAAAGTCCTTTGAATGTCTAGAGAGTTGTGATAGAAAGCACATTGAAAAGACAAATTAACACAAAGATTTAGAGAAACTATTTTGAGAAAAGCGCAAACCCTTTTTGAAATTCAAATATTAAAATATGGAAGCAGTTATTTTTTAAAGAGGGAAATATGGAGTATTAAAAACAATTTTGTTTTAGATTTCAACCCAAACCAAAATATGGAACCTTTTTTAGGAATGAGTTTTGGAGGTGGGTTTTGGGCTCAAATACTGCGTCCAAAAACTTTGTTTGTGCGTTTTGGATACAAACACTATGTCTAAAAATATCGTCTTCACTAATCCTGCAAAATAAAATAAAAAAAATTGTGCAATCAGGTTAGTTATGTAATTTTTGTAATTCTCAAACATCTTCTCAGATTGTTGAATCTTTCTTCGACCAGAGGTTTTGTAAAGATATCAGCAAGTTGTTCATCAGTTGAAATATATTCAATACACACATCGCCTTTAAGCACATGATCACGGATAAAATGATATATAATTTCTATATGCTTTGTCCTAGAATGTGGAATAGGATTTTTTGTTAGATTGATAGCGATTGTGTTGTCACATAATATAGGTACGCAATTAAAGTTAAGACCAAAATCAAGTAATGTATTTTTCATCCACAAAATTTGTGCGCACCAACTGTCTACTGCAATATATTCGGCCTCGGTTGTGGATAAGGATACACAAGCTTGCTTTTTGTTGTGCCATGACACTAGAGAGTGTCCAAGAAGTTGACAATGGCCACTTGTACTTTTTCTTTCCACTTTACATCCCATATAATCTGCATCAGTGTATCCTATAAGATCAATTGTGTTAGTGCAAGGATACCATAAGCCATAATCATATGTGCTGATTACATATCGAATGATGCATTTTACTGCACATAGGTGTGATTCATTTGGATATGATTGAAAACGGGCACAAAAACATACTAAAAACATAATGTTAGGTCGGCTAGCAGTAAGATAGAGTAAGCTTCCAATCATACCTCGATACTTATGTTCATCTACCTTCTTACCCTTTTCATCTTGGTCAAGTTTTATAGAAGTACTCATAGGTGTGCAATTTGTTTGGTTTCGTTCATACCAAGCCCTTTGAGCAACTCTTTGGCATACTTAGCTTGATTTATAAAGATTCCATCCTTAGTTTGCTTAATTTACAGCCCGAGAAAGAAGTTTAGTTCTCTTATCATACTCATTTCAAATCATTATTGTATTGTCTTAGCAAATATCTTGCACAAAGAGTCATTAGTAGCACAAAAAATGATATCATCTACATAAATTTGAACAATAAGTAGATCATCGTATTTATTAGATTTAATGAACAAAATGGTATCGATTAATCCACTTAAAAAATCTTTTGAAATCAAGAATCTACTAAGCCTCTCATACCAAGCTCGGGAAACTTGTTTTAACCCATAAAGAGCCTTAGAAAGTTTGAAAACATGATTTGGAAAGTATTCATGAATAAAACTAGGAGGTTGTTCAATATATACTTTCTCCTTAATAAAACCATTTAGGAATGCACTCTTAATATGCATTTAATAGAGCATGAAATTTTTTAAGGATACAAAAGCAAGAAGCATTCTTATAGATTCCAGTCTAGCAACGAGAGTATATGTCTCATCATAATCAATGCCCTATTCTTGATTGAATCCTTGGGCAACCAATCTAGCTTTATTTCTAATCACAGCTCCATTGTCATCAAGTTTATTTTTAAATACCCACTTGGTACTAATAACCAGACGATCAAATGGTCTAGGAACAACTTTCCAAACTTAATTTCTTTCAAATTGGTTTAATTATTTTTACATAGCAATAATCCAAAATTCATCATGCAGTGCTACATTAATACAGTTAGATTTTATATTTGAGAGAAGAGCAAAGTTATTTATGAAATACGGTCTAGTTTTAACTCCATAGTTTGGATCACCAATGATTTATTCTTTAGGATGACCTGTTTTGTATTTCCAATCCTTTGGTAATTGTTGCTCCGTAGAATCTTCAGTTTGTTCCTTTCCTTCTTCAGCTTGTTATTTTTCAATTTCCTCTTCTTTTACATGAGTATCTAGCGGTGGAGCTTTGAGTTGGTCTTTTCTTACTTCCTTTGAACCTTCTACATCATCATCATCTTTCATTAGAGTATAAATGTTAGATTCATCAAACACAATATGTACAGATTCTTTCACACATGGAGTTCTTTTATTGTACACTCTATATGCCTTTTTATTGGAAGAGTATCCAAGAAATATGGCCTCATTGGATTTACTATCAAATTTTCCAAGATTCTCTCGGGTATTAAGGACAAAACATTTGCAACCAAACACTTTAAAATAAGAGATTGATGGAGTTTTGTCAAATATAAGTTCAAAAGGTGTTTTTCTCAAAAACAATCTCAGCATAACTCGATTTACTATATAGCAAGCTATATTAACAGCTTCAGCACAAATATTTGGAAGGGCATTTTCACAAAGCATAGATCTAGCAATTTCTTACAAAGTTTGATTTTTCCTCTCAACAATACCATTTTGTTGAGGTGTTTTGGCTGCTGAAAAATTGTGAAAGACTCCATTTTCATCACAAAAGTGTGTAAATTCATTGTTGCAAAATTCTTTACCATTATCACTTCTAATAGAAATCAATTTGCATCTAATAGAGTTTTGGACGCATTTGATCAGTTTCGAAAATTCAGAAAAGGCTTCATCCTTTTGTCCAAGAAATAAAGTCCACGTAAATTTAGAGAAATTATCAACTAGCACATATGCATACTTTTTACCGCCAAGACTAACAATCCTCATTGGTCCAAACAAATCCATATGAATTAATTCAAGAGGTTTTGAGGTTGAAATTATTTTCTTGGGTTTAAAGGAAGTTTTGATTTGTTTTCCAAATTGGCATGCATCACAAATTTTACTTTTATCAAACTTCATTTTGGGCAGTCCCCTAACAAGCTCTTTTGAGGACAGTTTATTTAGCAGATCAAAAGATACATGACCTAATCTTCTATGCCAAAGATAACCATCATTGTCATGTACGGGGAGGCATCTAATACCATGAGTTATAAAGTCATTTAGATAGAATACATACATATTTCCAACAAAGTTGGCAACAAAGATTATTTCAAGATTTGAGCTATCCATGATAGAACAAGAATCCTTTTCAAAAATAACTTTGCAGCCATTATCACATAGTTGGCTAATACTAAGCAAATTATATTTCAAATCATCAATTAGTAATATTTATTTTATAACAGTTGAGGAATCTTTACCAGTGTTACTAATGCCAAGAATCTTTCCTTTCTTTTTGTCTCAAAAAATAACGAATCCTTCATTTGTGGTCTATACATCTTCTAACAAGGCTGCGTCTCCAGTCATGTGTCTTGAACAACTGCTGTCGAAGAATCACTTGGTGAAGCTCAAAGAATGTGCCTATACATGAGAAGAATGAGTGATTTTTTGTTCCCACACTTTCTTGGGTCCATGGAGAATAGTAGCATTTCTTTTGATTTTTCAAAAAATTATTCCACCGGATTCTACTTTTCTTTTAATAAGACATCTCGATGCTATATGTCCCAATTTTTCACAATTTGTGCATACTTTGTGTGTCATGTAACATGAGACAGGTTTAACAAATTTAGACTTGTGAATTTTGTCCTTATTCTCATGTTAATATCCTAAGCCATTTCGATTTCCAGCTTGATGTTGAGTCTCAAGTAATTTTTTCAGGTTACTTTTTTCATTTGTGAATTTTTCAATACATATGGTACTATCATTGACTCTATTTTTCATGTCATCAAAAATGCTAACCATACTTTCAAGAGTTTGAATTCTATCACACAAACTTCTATTTTCTAGAGATACATATTGTAAAGTAGTCATGATCACATCTTTTTCAATAATAGCACTTATATGTGACTTAAGAGACATTTTGTTCTCACTTAACAACTTTTTGTTCTCATTTATCAAACAATTAATCTTCAATTTCATTTCTTTATTTTTTCTGGACAGTTTTTTTAGTTCATGGAACATATCAATTAACAACTCATTTGAATCATCATACTTTTCAGCCATAGATATAAGCGAATTAGACATGAAAGTAGCTGTAGTAGAGTTTACCTTGTTTTTCATGGCCATGAAGTATATGTTGGCAGATTCATTCTCAGAATCTTCTTCTTCAGACTAAATCCCATTTAGGTCCCAAGTCCCCATCAATCATTTGCCTTTCTTTGCCTTCAGGTCTTTCTTCTTTTTAAGCATTCTACCTTCATTTCTTTTTGCAATCGGACAATCAATAATAAAGTGTTCAGTGCTTTTACATTCATAATATTGAGGCTTGAAAGTTGAGGATTGCCCTTTCCTTTTTGTGAACTTCTTTCCTCTTTTGAAGTTTCCTTTGTTGAACATTCTTCTAAATTTCTTTGCTATCATTTCCAGATTTTCATTGTCTACTTCCGTTTCATTACTAGTATCAGACTGACTAGTTTCTTCATCCTCTTTTTCAACTTTCAATGTTATTCCCTTTTTACCTTTATCATGATCATCGGATTCTTGAAACCTTTTGAATATCATTTCATACGTTAGAAGAGAGTCGATTAGCTCTTCAGTTGGTAAGGATTTTAAATCCTTGGATTCTTCCACTGCAAGAGCTTTAGGCTGCTAGCTTTTAGATAAGGCATCCAGAATTTTTTGATTTTGTTCTCCAAGGGAATAAACCTTCCCATAGACTTTGAAATCATTTGCGATATTTGTGAATCTAGTAAACATATCAGTAATGCTTTCATTCGACTTCATTATGAATAATTCATAATCATGAATTAGAAACCCCAATTTTGATTCTTTAACTTGATTTGTCCCCTCATGAGTAACCTCAAATAATTTTCACATGTCATGGGTTGAATCACAACTACTAACTCGATTGTATTCAGTCGCATCTAGTGCACAGTATAAGATATTTATAGCTTAAAAATTCAATGCCATCTTAGCATTGTCTTCAACATTAAACTCGTCATTTTGTTTAGGCATTTTTACGCCATCAACAACTTTTAACAGAATAAAATGACCTTTTCTATCCACAACTCAAAGTTGATTAAACATATATAGATTTTCATTTTGTTTTTCCAAAATGAGTAGTTGTTTCCATTGAACAAAGGAGGTCAATTTGTTGAAGATCCTTCAACATATGGAAGAAATGATGAGCTTGCCATGAGGATCTTTTCTACAAGGTTGTTAAACTAAGAATATGTAGACCAAGCTCTGATACTAAATGAAAAACTTTAGAAGGAGGGTGAATAAGGTTTTTGGTAAACTAAAATTCTCAAGTCATCTGATGTACAGAATATTGATGATCTTCAAGTTTCTTGGACCAATTTCATAGCAACAAAGAAAGCTATCCAAGGAAACTTTGAGAAATATCCAGATTCAGACTAAAGTAAGAAATACAATACAACTAATGTTGTATGCAGAGAAATAAGACACAGAATGTATAGTGGTTCGATCTACTAAGATCTAAATCCACTACCTTAAACTCACACTTAAAGATTTTCAACCAGATTTTATTTATTCAACTTAATGAAATCAAATTGCACCAAATACAGGAGAAGATCACCACACTTGGTTTTCCAAAACCTCTCAACCAAATAATCAAATCAAGATTCACCCCAAATGAATTTTATACCATAACTTTGTAATACAAAAGAGATTGAATATCAATGGAACAGTAAAAGCTCACTTATTTGAGCAGACGTGCACCAATGAAAGAGTACAAACACTTTTACTTTTTAAACACAATTTGAATTCACTTTAAAGTACTTTGATAGAGGAGATTTTTATTTTTTAGAGAGCAAGAGTATTTTTTAGAAGGATACCACAAAAATCTTATGTCAAATCATGTTTAGAGGCTTTATATAGAACCATAAAGTGAAGTACTAACGGTTATAATTTTTTTGTTAAATTTACTCGTATTTTGGACTCATGTTTTGGATGATGATGCATCTAAAAAGTAAGTCTAAAATGGCACTTTTTCAGGTACAAATGATTTGACACTTTTTACAGGATTTTAGACGAATCTTTTGGATGCAGAATCATCCAAATTACTTAATCCAAAATTCTGAGATTTAAAAATTTGAAATCTTTTTCTTTGTGTGCTTCAAGATAGAAATCAATTGAATCATAAAGTGAAGAGACATAGGAATTAACAAGAAATACCTTAATAACAATTTGTAGTCTAAAGTTCTTTCACAAGGACTTCTTGATATGCAATCTCATAAGCTTGAACTTCATCTTGATTACCCATTCTTGAATTCCATTGCTCAAGAGATACTTAACAATCTTATTTGAATACTTTAGAAGAATTGAAGTCAAACATGTCCTATGACGTATAGATCACATACGTTAGTCTACATCAATATTTGTCATAAGCCAAAATATAGGAGAAAGTCCTTAGGGCTAACAAGTGAATTTTCTGTGTGTGTATATGTCTGTGGGAGAGAAAGAGAGAGATTCATTCGAAAAACTACCTTATTTCCTCCAATATTTTTTTTCTTGACAATTGTACAAAATCATAACATTGCCTCTCTCTCAAAGTACATATCCCCATATTATTTGCATCAAAATATTCATTTCTGGTTCTTTCCTAATTGTGGTGTAGACTAAATTCTTGTTGAAACCATTATTTAAATCATTATTCCCTTCGAGAATGCATACGTTTCATGAATGTGGTTTAAGAGCTCAATGAAAGGAGGTAATCTATACCGAACCTCTCCAATATCAGGATTTTCCATTAAGAATGCAAACAGTAACATTATAGAAGTTCCAAATCACAACATATTGTTAAAGAACTATCTTCAAAAGTGAACTCTAAAATCAAAGTGCAAGCAGCCTACACAACATCATAGAATTCATTTTTTGATCTATTGTTTGAGTAAATTCAAAGAGTCAAATGAATTTATTCAATTTCTAACAGATTAGCTAGTAAAAAAACTAAGGTCAAGGATTCATATAATTCCTTTAGAAAGGATATAACTTTTGGAGAAATATCATAAAAATAATGCAAAAAATGTATAGTATTAAACTAACTTAAGGGTAATCACTCATTACCCACGAGAAGTGATCACCGATCACTCATGGGGATCTAGGTATGCAAAATAAAAGAACTAGACTATGAAAGTAGAAACCCATTTACCTTTCTAAACGAGCAAGGCACCAACAGTACCTTGCTAGAACTTGACCATGAGTGATCACTCATGGGGATCCAGGTATGCAAAATAAACAAAGAACTAGACCATGAAAGTAGAAACCCATTTACCTTTCTAAACGAGCAAGGCACCAATAGTACCTTGGTAGTATGCACTTGTAATTACACAGTACCTAAGGTAAAGAAATGAAATAGGAGAGAAATGAAAGAATTGAGTTTAGTTAAAAAGTTAACTTGGTTTTCATCTACTTCTTAATGAATTTTTTTCTAGTGACTAAAGTATCATTATCATATGATGCTTTTACAATGCCAAATGAGGAGAAATATATGAATTAGTATTTTATCCCTCTCATTCTATCTATGAACAATCTAAATAGGATCGCTCAATCTTTTTTATCTCCTCCTCTCCTTTCTTTTTTCTCTAACTACTCTCCTTTCTTCTCTCTATCCCAACATATCTAGAACTTGGAGAGGGAAGATTGCAATGTTCAAAAACAAATATGCTATTAGTGCTGAATGTGTGAAAATGCCTCCCTCTCATTGTTTGGTAAAAGGAGAGAATGTTGTAAAATAAATAAAAATACGTTTTCCTCCCTGATTAGAGCATTAGGAAGGAGAGGGTAAAAAATAACAAATATAACCATAAGTTGTATTTTGAAATTAGGATTTAAAAAATAAATACTCCTATTTTATCTAAATAATAGTTACATTTGGAGATTATACAAGTATTAAGAAAATTATTAGATAATGATTAGTTTAAGGGCAAAGAACTATATTAGCGTTCATAAAATCTATCACAGTTGCTAGGGTAATAATATCTCTTTTATTAAACTTTCTTTGTACTTTTCTTCTCTCTCTTTTATTTAATTTATAAGATAACTTAAAGTAAATAAGATTAAGATTAAAAATAATAATACTAGTACTTTTATAATTTTCTAAGATAACTTACATTTTAGAGAAAAAAATTTGAAAGATAATTAGTTTTACATTTTCACCTCGTTTTCATTTTCCTTCCTTTTTGAATACCAAACAACATAAAATAAAATATATTTCAAGGTAAAATGTGTCTCTTCCTTCCCCTCCTATTTAACCAAGTTCATTAAAACAAGATCATCACAATGAGATAGTAGATCAATTAAATAGAAATATTATTTGCCAAATTCACACTACACAAGGGGGAACATTCCTATCATTTGAATCATGTAGGCCATCAAATGGGAAAATTTTCATTAAGGTCTACAAATTTACACGAGGTGCTAATTAAGCAATTATTATCACAAGCATATGACATACATCTATCATACAAAATAATATTGATAAACATCCATCATAAGAAGGAAAAGAAAAGGAACATCTCACATAATTGCTTTATCATCTTTCTAGGAAATGAAACCATTGTTATTACTTTTTTTTAAGCGTTAGTTAAAATATAAATTTTTTATGCGACTTTATCTATTAAATTTAAAAAATTATTATAAATTAATGTTTGTGGTGTAAATAATAATTGAAAGACAAAGAAGTGCTTTTTATATTCATAGTTTAAAAAAGTAAAGAAAAAACTATTCACTCTTATCTAAGTAATGAGATAAAAATAAAAACAACACTAGTTAACATTAATTTTAAGATGGAATTTATATATATATATATATATATATATATATATATATATATATATAAACTGAATTACAAATATACCTTTTTATAATGATTATATTCAAAGTATTTGAAGATTTATATTCAAACTTGGTTTACAATTTAAATATTTAAAATTGGAGGTTTAAAAAATGTGAGCACAACTCTGAAGAATATTTCACTAGGCCATAGGATGTCTTTATGAATTGAATTAGCATTTTTATGTTAAAATCCCTAGAAATAACTTCGAATATACTTTTATTGTTCTTCATAAGGTTTTTGCAAAAACCACTACAGTGCCCAAGTAATAGGCTTTGCCCATCTTCTGTGAAAACGCAAAAATGAGAGCATAGTCACTAAAATTACATCAATGCCAAGAATTTAAAATCGCAAATGCTACCAAAGCTTTTCAAACATATACTACACACAGCAGCAACAAAGTCGTGTAGAGAAATTTAGAGGCCTTAGGCAAAAAAAAAAAAAAATTTAGGAGCTTTGTTAGAGTTATTAATTTTTTAGATTTTTAAAATATGTTAGACTAAAAAATGGGACTTATCTTTTAAAAAAAATTATTAATGGATACTAGAAATATAGTGGGCCTAAAAAAATCTAATAAATGGACTTTTTCATAATTAATTAAGTTGTAAACAAATGAAATTTTCTTATTAATTTCCATTCATTTTTTAGATTATATAAGGCTTTATTATATGTGTGTGTGCGTGTGTGTGTGTGTGAGAGAGAGAGAGAGAGAGATTCGGGACCTCTAATACAAGCGGGGCCTTAGGCGGGCATCTCGTTTGCCTAAGGCTCTACACGCCTCTAAGTAGCACACACTAGAAATGAAAACGCTAATTCAAAGAAATGAAAAGAGACATACAATTTTACCAAAAATCAATGCATTTCTGCTATCTAAATACACAAAAAAAAAAATCTAAAAATCCCAAACACTAAGCACTTACTTATAATTGAACAGAAGTTGGTAAGGGCATCCTTCAAAGTTTAGAGGAAGAGAAGAAAGATCTGGGATGGAGCAAATCTGGCAAGCTCCCTCTGCAGCGGCAGTTGGGTTGACCGGGACGGATAGTGATGGACAAAAGTGGTTTCACAGTGATAGAGTGATTGGCAGGGTAGAAGTACATAATGGAAGAAAAGGATGTGTTTGCACCAGGGAAGAAGACTATTGATGTTGTTTAATCTTTTTTTACGACCGATTCTAATTTTGGTCACTAATCAGTAACTAATTAGCGACTGATTAGTGACTGTGAAAAAAAAAAGTTATTTTTTAGATTAGCAACCAATATATTGCAAAAAATTAAAAATATAATTTTTCAATAAACTAGCGATTGAGTGGCGATGGTACAAATTCAATCACTATTTAGTGACTGAATTGCTACTGAAAAAAGTTAAAAATTAAAAGTGAATTAAACATTCATTTACAAACTAGTCATTGTTTCGTCACTATTAATTGTAGGAAAAATGACTGCAAAATTTACTATTTGATTTACGACCGATTAGCAATTACAATGTCCAACAATTGCAAATTGGTGCTAAAGTCACATCGGTCGCTAATCACTATTTCTTGTAGTGAATATAATCTATCATGTCAATCTTTTACATGTACTTGCGTTAACATATATATAAAAAATAATTTCAGGAGCGATTTAGTGAATTAATGTCACAAGCTACACAATAAAGCTCCACTAGTGGAGGGGTGGTAGCGATTTAGTGAATTAATGTCACAAGCTACACAGTAAAGCTCCACTAGTGGAGGGGTGGTACAGGATGAGATGAGTTTACTTGTGCGGGCTATTGAAGTCTTCAATTAAAAGGTCAAATTTATGGGTTAGGTGCTGAGTTTTCTCATCTCATGCCAGAGTTCACTCAGAATGAATATTATCATGGTGAGCCTTCGGGTACGCTAACACATACACAAATGTAGAAGCAGATGCACGACATGCAAAAGAAATTTGATGACAAAATGCAAGGAAAAGAACAATATATTAATTATCCAATTGTGTGATTACTTTTTAGATATTTCTCAGTATTTAGGATTACTTCCACTTCCACCACCACTTCCACCACTGCTATAAAATCCGTCCTTTTTGGAAGTCTCTTATTTTAGGATGTATTGTAGATTTTATTAAAATTTCAAAAGTAGAATCCTAACAAATAAGAATTAAAATTCTTTTTAGTTAATATTTTAATTAAACAGGGGTTTAGTGAAGTTACTTAAGAGTTGGGAAAACTTTATGATTTATTTAAATACGGAAGTCTGTGAAAAATATTTGTTTTTTTGTAGCCATCACTAACATAGAAAGAGAGGGGGAATTCAATTAAAGTTACCATAATCTATTACAATCGTCAAACATCGATATCAAGGGGTAAGTAGGAATGTATATCTTCTATTTTCTTATACAAGTAGTACGATGAAAACATTATTTTTTTGTTAAAAATTCCTAAATAAAGTGTAATATCTTATCAAAGTATATATTTTAATGATTGATTAACACATTATATGTATTTTGGCATTTGTATTCTATACATTATATATGAATATATTCGATTGATTTTGTGCATGATGAATATGTTGATGTTTGTTTGAATCTGATGCATATAAGATGCGCTAAACCTTTTTGGAATAATACTAAGATTGAACTCGTCTTTTTAGAATTTGTGCAAGATGAAATTTTAATTTTTTTGGACCACAAAGGTTATGTTGAGCCTTTTTAGATTGCCCTAACTGAATAAGTTATTCATAAGGATGTAATAGTTATATGAATTTGTGTAAAAGAATGTTTCCATATATTTTGTATTCATGATTGTTTGTTGTATTGCATTGTATGAATGCACCATCTTTTTTTGGTTTGATGAAAGGATTTTCGAGGAAAAAAAGAAAAAGAAAAAAAAGGCTTTCTGGAAATCGAGTGGGAATGGAACACAAGTCACTTCGTGGCCATAGATCCTTTTCAAGCATATTGAGGTTTTATTTTTGGGGAAAAAAATCCATGTTTGCTTTTCAGTGTTAGAGGTTTAGGTGTTTGTGGCCAAGGCATGATTTCATGCTATTCTGATGCTTTGTTTACTATTAAAAAAAAAAAGATAAGTTTTACAAAATCCATAGGCTAAATGGAATTGAAAAAAAAAATGTCACAAAAGGATAGAAGAATTTTTTGACTACTTAGAATGTCTTCATCGAGTTTAGAGTAATTTGAAATTTATTAAGTTTTTATGTAAACAAAAACATTTATACTTCTTATTGTGTTCTAAGAATATTTTAGAATCAAATATTCGATAATGGTTAGTATTTTTTTTGTAAATATGATTGTTAATATTGTATATATGTAGGTATATTATATAAAGTTTTAATAAACTTTATTTATGAGAAGTGATTCTTTGTAACTTACTAGCATATGGTTGACTCACCCTTCAATATTTCATCCTTTTAAATTCTAATGATAATCGGTGATACGAAATTCCTTTCTATTAGAAATGTGTTTTGAGGTATATTATATAGTCGAAACTCAAAATTTTGATTATTGATTTATTTTATTTATTTATAGATTTTCCACCCATGCTATTTAAGTATTTGATGAGAAAGTGTAAGATTGGATTTTCATTCTTTTCAATGTAATAAGTTGTATAAATTGTATTTGGGTTTTGATTAGACTTCTCATTGGGAGATTTAGTTATAATATTTTTTGGTTTATTGTATTTGAAAATTTGTTTGGGTATTTAAGTTTTTTATGTAAGACTTCGTATTACTAAGAAAATACTTTAGTGATACGGTCGTACCATGCTCTACGGGCATAGGACGTGGAGCTCGAAGGCCCAAAAGTGCGACTATGGGCCAGGCAGCACCCACAGTCAACTATTTAGTCGCTGTCCTCTTTGGGTTAAAATGGATATCCTAAATTGATAATGGGTATTTAAGTCTATCTTTATATACCATTCAAACTTATTATTAGAATCTTATATGGAATCAGGATGTCATATTAACGTCCTCATTGGGCCCAAATTTACAGAGCAAACCTAAGATCAACTAAGTGGCATAGAATTCTAGAAGTGGCTCCCACAATGTACAATATAGAACTTAGTTCTTATACTGGAGGTTGGTTACCTGTTCTGATACCAAATGTCATGTCCCATGCCCATAGGCCTAGGAGCTCGACAATAGGCCTAATAGTACCGACGGTCAACTACTTAATCGTCGTCCTTACTAAGCCAAAATAGATATTCTAAATTGACAATAGATATCTAAGTCCATCCTTATATACCATTCAGACTTATCATTAGAATTCCATGTGAGATCAAAGTGTTACAAATTGGGGTGTAACCTTCACCACCTTTTAGACCTAAGGGTCCTTGTTAGGCCCAAACTTACAGACCAAACTCAGGACCAACTAGGAGGTATGGTATTTTAGAGGTGGCTCCCTGTAATACCCCGTATAAGACCACCTTTAGTATGTAGGGAAAAATCATGCATGTCACATTGTTTTATACAACACTTGATGATTTAAACTATTTTCATAAAAAATATCAGTTTGTTGTTGCATGAATTAATTTGTTCTTGAAGTGGTTGCATTATTTGAGTTAGTTAAGTTTTTATTTTATTGAGGATAATTTATTAGAAAGAGGATGAAGCAAGTGAGTAGGAATTAAGAAAATTTATTAGGAAGATATTTATCAAGAATTAATGTGGCTTAGTGGATAAAGCTTGGTATTTAATTTTTGATGGGCTTGACTTCAAATCCTAGCTACTTCAAATCCTTTCCTTTCTTATATTTTCTCCTTCCCTAATTTTTTTTAGCCTTGGCCGAAACTCCCTAGGGTTGCCACCACCTTGGAACCAATTTCTTAAAAATTAAGAGTGTGATTTATCTCAAGAATTATTTTATAAAATATTTGAGAATAAATTATATTTTTACTTCTAATATCTTATCATAATCTTTTAGAGAATTTTAAATATTATTAATCTAGATTTTTAAAATCTATATCTAAGTGATATATTAGGAGATAAAATATATGAAAATCTATATGTATTGTGTTAATGTAGTAGCCGCCACTTTTCAAGGGATATGTCTCCATATTTTAATTTTCTCCAAATAATTTTTTTTAAAAATAAAAGGATAAAAGATGGATTTTAAATGAAGTATTTATCTCATGAATTAAAATAAAGATTTTCAAAAATTTGGGGGAAATGAAGGAGAATTTTGGGTAGCTTCAAAGAAAATAGGAAACCAAAATTTTTCTCACAAAATAATTATTTATTAGCTATTTAAAATTACTCAAAATAATATAGGAAATTAATTAAATTATTTCTTAACTAGATAACCTAATTTCTTTCCATATTTTTCTAGAAAATCTCCTCAAACCTGCCGCCACACACATAGAGCAAATATAACTTAACTAAAACTCTCCAAAACCTAGCTAGGGTTAACCAAGAAAACCTTAACCAATTATAACTTTGTTTAGCCAAAAAAAACACCAGAATTCCCTTTCCAATACCTTTAGAATTTCGGCCACAACCAGCACCATTCTGCACGTAACTTTCAGCTAAAAACCTACACCAAAAACCTCTCTAGTTATCGAGCAAAAACAGCTATACAAAGACTCCTTTTTCTTCTCTTATTTTTGCCATCTTGGAGACCAAAAACCAACTAGATTTCCTCCCACTTTCTGTCTAGATTTTCGGCCATCCTAAGCTGCAAAAATACAGTAGCAATCAGCCCTAAACTACTGTCCAGTTTCGGCTCCCAAAGAAGGACCAAAGCTGTCTAACTTTTCTCTTGTAATCAAGAAACCATAGCAAGATAGAACTCCTCCAAACATCTAAACCCCAAACCCTAGACTTCCCTATCCAGCAAACCATGAAATTCCTACTCTCTCAGCCCCTCAAACTCATAAAACATACAGCCTGCAACCTGCACAAATATTCGGACAGCCTTCCCCAAAAACAAAGCCAAAATCGAAACTCTCTCCAAGGCAATTGATCTTCAACTCTTCTATTCATCTCTTACTTCATTCTTTTCCTTTCTTCTCCCTTAAATCATGTCCATAAGGGACTAATTTTATCCCTTTCTTGGTTAGTCTCGATCAAGGTCATCTAAACGAACCGATCTCTTCAACTATCGATTGAACTCAAGCTAGTCAACAAGCAGTTGCCATGTTTTAATCTAGATCGCTAAGTGGTAATCAAGATCCTATCTTTACTGATTTAAATAGTCTTAATCTTTAAAATATTGGCTTAAGAATGCTTATAGAGTCTAGCATGAAAGCATGAATGAACTATATTGATGAATATGTTGATGTAAGCCATAGACAAAGCATGTTGAGATAGGACATTGATGTATCATGCCATGATGAATCTAGATCTATGCTAAATAGGCAAAGATGATACCTTTTAATGTTTATGGGGTTATTTATGATGATTTTATACTAGTTGGATATAGAAGTTGTCATATGGGGAATTGATTTAAATCAATGTATGGTTATGATCAATAGAATGGTAAAGGGAAGTTATATATGTGATTTAATGAATTAAAGCACTGAGATACCATAGATGAATTAAGTGATTAATGAGATCATTGAGAGCCATATTGTATGAAATAATAAATGGAATGAATAAATCTTAATTATGAAATTATTTGCTCTAGATAAGAAAGGAGTGGAAATAAGAGCAATCGATTGAGTTAGGTCTAGCTATTGATTTATCCAGGTAAGTCGTTGCATAATCATTTTGATAAATGTTACTCATTTGCAAGTAATTTTTGCAATGTTATTTTAAATTGATGGCAATATGATGTTTTGATAAGAGGATTGAAACGTTGGCTAAACATGATGAGTTACACTTGTTTTGATGCATGGGTTGGAAACGTGGATGTTTTACTTTCTAAATGAGTTTATCAAATTTCAACTATTCAAACCCAAAAGCAATTTCTTAAACGATTTGGAAAACGCTATTACGAAAAATCACGTTTTGCAATTAAGCTAATCAAAGACTTTTGAAAAAGAAAAAAATGATTATATCCCTAAATGGGGAGCGTTGAATACTCAGTAAGAATAGGCTAGTGGTACCAGTCTCGAAGAGCAAGAGTGAGTCTTCTGGCAGGAGGCCACCTCCAGAAGATGAACTCAATTTGGAGAAACAATAGTACTACATAGTCTGGCCATCCGAGCTAGCATATTAGTCCATATGGACATTATTGATCCGGATTGAACAATCGGAGTATTGAGTGTAGAGATGGAGGAGTATCTCACATAGTGGGTGGATCTCCCACTGTCCATTATTGAAAGAATATATTGGAAAGCTATCATGGTGGTAACCATGATATGGATTGTGTTACTATATTGTTGAATCATTTGTTAATCCCTACTTAATAAATTATGAATGTGATGAAACGATGATTAATTATGAACTATTTTAGATTTATTGAGTAAGGCTCCTTTGTATAACTGTTATTGATGAAATTTACTTGCAAACACGATTTTGTAATTTTGATAAACCTGCATGCACTAAATGGTTGCAATTGACACTTGCACACACGAGACTTACTGATATGTCAATCTTACACTTTTTATATCTTGATTTCAGGGGATTGCTTATCCTGAGTAGGGTGAAGCGTTAGGAGATGAACTCCAGTTTATTTATTTACTTATGTTTTGAATTTATTTTAAGAAACGTTTGTTAGTTTTGATTTTTCAGACTTGTATAAATTTTACTTCCGAATGTAATGAGATTATTTCTTTAATTTTATTTAGTCATCTTTTCCTTTTGTACCTCGTTATAAAGGCCATTGGTCCTTTGGACGGGGCGACATCCTGCCTTATTTAGGTACGTAGGGTGTGGGGTGTTACAAGTGGTATCAGAGCCAAGGTTTAGACAATTGACTTTATTGAGTGGTACCTAAATCTTAGGAATTGAGATTCATTGAATAGTGTTTAACCTCTAAGAGTTGAGATTTAGTTCTGATTTCTTTGTGTTTCTTTTATAGGATGTCTAGAAAATCCGCAGCTGTAATTCGAGACTGGCCTTTTATGTGCGATCACGCGAGTGGTAGAGCATCTAGCCCAATACCTATACCAGATTCCTCATCACCAGAGTTAGAGACGAAACCTGAGGGTGGATGGATCCCAAGTGAGGATAAGATCGACCATGAGTCACCTATGATAGAAGACTTTGGAGTAGATGAGGAACCCGAGGACCTGATACCTGAGATGCCTACACTTGAGGAGAATGGGGATGTGGAAGAGTATGAGGGAGATGATGAGGAGGAGATGGGGGAGGGAGGAGCAATGAATGATGGGAGTGAAGCTGAGCTAGGAGGACTTGAGATTGAGGGGGAGATAGGAGAGCTAGAGAGCGAGAGTGACGCGGAAGTAATTGAGGGGGATGGTAGTATTGATACACCTGCTACCCTATCCACAGAGGAAGGAATCCCGACGCTTCTGGGAAATGAGTCATACAAGTCGGAATCTGGGAGGCCTAAGAATACAGTGATGTTAGGCATGGAAAAGCTTAGGGATGCTGAGTTGAGAGCCAAGCTGAGGGATAGGGATGATAAAGAGTACATTTTAGGTCAGCCTAAGAAGAATCCTAGATCTTTTGGTTTCACCAAGGATCATGTGCAAGATCATCCCAACAATAGTGCAGGATGGATAGTGGAACATTCCCCTGAGACTTCAAGGACTCTAGCGACTCTAGTAAAGCTTAGAGTTTATAGGACCCTTAGTGATTATTCTTTTATTTCCATGAAGAGATGTTCGTTTGTTTATTTAATTTAGCATTTACTCTTTTTTTATTTAATTTCATTTCACAAGAATAAAAGAAGTACGTAGTAGGATACTCCCTTATTTTGTACTAAGTTGGATTTGGTTAATGAAAGCACAATTTTATTGATTTCTCTATACTATATGGAGTGTTATTCGCAAAATTTATTTTTCATCGAATTGCAAATTCTTTCTAATCCGCGAGCCAATTTATTACATGTCATGAACTTTTTTCCTAATGAACCTTGTATTGGATGTCAATAGATGGCACCAAGGTGTAGGGCTACAGGACGAAATAGGGCTGCTCAAGAAAGCAAGACATTGGCTCTTGAGTCTGAGCAGGCACGGCGATCCACACCAAAAGTGGAAAGGGATTCCGAGCAGGAGCAAGAGTTAACATCGGGAGGGTCTAAAGAAGTGATCATGGGGCAAGCCTTCGATAAGATGGCTGCATTCTTCAGAACTTGATTGAGAAAGTGGATAATGTGGATAGGAGAGCACCTAAGGGTAAGGATGAGGCCTTGGAATTATTCCTGAAGTTCCAACCTCCAACGTTTCAGGGAGAAGTGGAGCAAGATGAAAAGCAGAACAATAGATAGAATAGATGGAGGATATTTTTGCAACCCTACAGTTCAATGAGAAGAGGAGTGTGAAGTTTGCTACATTTAGGTTAAGGGGACCTACCTGAGCTTGGTGGCAACGAGTGCAGGAAAACTGAGAGAGAAAGGATAATGACTGAACATGGGAGAATTTCGTGGAGGCTTTCCGAGCAGAGTATATACCGCAATAAATAGTGGAGAAGAGGGAGGACGAATTCTAGACTCTCAAGCAAGAGGGAATGACCGTAGCTCAGTATACTGCACGGTTTACTCAGTTGTCCAAGTACTGCAAGTATCTGGTAGATACCAAGCAGAAGCAAACACGTCAATTCGTGAAGGAACTCAGGCAAGATTTGAGGAGGACACTGGCACCATCTCCTCCAGTGACATATATGGTTGCGGTACATGCAGCAACTCGAACGAAAAATGAGGATAAGGACCGATTGATGAACCGACCATTCCAGCTGAGCCGACCACCGATTGGATCCCCGGCTCATAAGTGACCCGCTGGCCTGACGCAGTGGGAAAATAAGGGAAAGTAGCCCAGGACAGCACCACCAGATCCTATGTCGAGCGCACTGATGTGTTGAAATTACGGAATGCGAGGTCATGTCGAAAGAGATTACTGGTCAAGGAGAGTGGCGAAGAGATGTTTTAATTGTGGTGACCCGACCACCTGAGGAACAACTGCCCCAAACCACTCAGGGTGGGGTAAGGAGTTTCAATGCAACCAGCTGGGGCAAACAGAGGAGCACCTGCCGGAACGACGGGAAGGGGAAGCCGAAAACCCTAAGTAAAAGCCAAGGTCTTCACTCTAAACTAAGAAGAGGTTGGAGTCGATTCAGCGATAGTTGAAGGTACGCTTTCTATGCAAGGTCACTCTATCTCTGCTTTAATAGACCCCAGATCGACTCATTCATATGTGAACGATAAGTGTACATGCTATTTGGGTTGGGACGGGGTAGAGTTACCTTATACCATGTTAGTGAGTACACCATTGGGGAGGCAGAAAGGTGCGAGTAAAGTAGTTCAAGGGTGTGATATTATGGTGGGAAAGGAGATTTTGAAGGCGGATCTCATAATCCTACCCATCGACGACTATGATCTGATTCTGGGTATGAACTGATTAGTAAAGCATGGAGCAAGAGTGGATTGTAAGGCCAAGACAATGCAGTTTGTTAGACTCGAATGCGATGTATTAGAGTTTAACGGGAGAAATGTGAGGAAGTTGAAATTCTTGATAATGGGAGCAAAGACGCGAAAAATACTAAAGAAGTGTTGTGTAGGACATTTGGTTTATCTAATCAACAAGCCTAAGGATCAATGTACCTTGGAGAGTGCCAAAGTTGTGAAGGACTTCGCGAATGTATTTTTGGCGAAACTCACTTCTCTGCCACCTTCCCAAGAAGTTGAGTTCACCATCGATCTAGTTCTTGGAGCTGAACCGATGTCAAAGACTCCTTATCGGATGGCACACGCGGAATTGAAAGAATTGAAGGAGCAGCTAGAAGAATTGGTTAAGTAAGGGTATATAAGACCCAGTACATTACCTTGGGGAGCCCCAGTGTTGTTTGTAAAGAAGAAGGATGGGATGTTGAGATTGTGCATAGACTATAGAGGGCTGAATAACCTCATGATCAAGAACAAGTATCCCTTGCCTTTGATTAATGAGTTGTTCGATCAGTTGCAAGGCTCATGTTACTTTTCTAAGTTGGATCTCCGGTAAGGTTATTACCAAGTACGAATCAAGGAGGAGAATATTCCCAAGACAACTTTCTACACTAGATATGGTCACTACGAGTTCATGGTGATGCTATTCGGAGTAACTAATGCACCTGCCGTCTTCATGGACCTTATGCAAAGGGTTTTTCAACTGTACCTAGGTAAGTTTGTAGTAGTGTTCATTGATGATATTCTGATTTACTCAAAAAATCTCGAGAAGTATGCAGAGCATTTAAAGTTGGTACTAGAGAAATTGAAAGAGCATAAACTCTATGTTAAATTTAGCAAATGCGAGTTTTAGTTAGATTCAGTGGCCTTTCTTGGTCACGTGATATCTAAAGATGGAATCAAGGTGGACCCATCAAAGGTCGAGGCTATCTCAAATTGGAAATAACTAGATAGCAGAACCGAAATCAGGAGTTTCATTGGATTGGTAGGATATTACCGCCATTTTATTAAGAATTTCTCTACGTTGGCAATGCCGATGACCCGATTCCTAAAAAAGGATGTCCCATATGTCTGGAATGATAAGTGTGAGAAGAGCTTCCAAGAGCTTAAGAGAAGATTGATGACAGCATCAGTGTTGAGCCTACTTGAAGAATGTAAGGCCTATTCCTTGTACATGGATACTTCTAAGGAAGGTCTAGGGGTAGTGCTGATACAGGATAGAAAAGTTATTGCCTATGCATCGAGGAAGTTGAAGCCGTATGAGGTAAACTATCCAACGCACGATTTGGAGTTGGCAGCGATAGTATTTGCTTTGAAAAAATGACGACACTATTTGTATAGAGCGGAATATGAAGTCTTCACAGATCATAAGAGCTTGAAGTACATATTCACGCAAAAGGACTTGAACTTAAGGCAGAGAAGGTGGATGTAGTTCTTGGAGGAGTACAAGTGTCCAATTAACTATCATCCGGGAAAAGTGAATGTGGTAGCTAATGCGCTGAGTCGAAAAATGAGGATGGCTAGCTTAAGGGTGCAAGAAGTGAAAATTAGTTTAAGCAACCTAAGGTTGGAGCCTGAGCTGAAGCAAGGGATTAGTGAGGTTCAACGAAACAACCAAGAGTTTCAGACCTTCAAGGCAAAGGAAGCAAAAAGAGGAAATAAGGAGTTTCGAACTGATGAAGTAGGAGTGATGTACTTCCGAGAACGGCTATGTGTACCGGAAGACCCCGTATTGAAGAGAAAGATAATGGAGAAGGCTCACAAGAGCAAGTATTCTATTCACCCGAAAGAAGTGAAGATGTACCAAGATTTAAAAAAGGTCTACTAGTGGCTGAGGATGAAAAGGGATGTGGCACAATACATCTCTACTTGTCTGACTTGCCAAAAGGTAAAAGTGGAGTATAGGAAGGCAGCTGGATTACTACAATTGTTGCTTATTCCCCAATGGAAGTGACAAGAGGTGACGATGGATTTTGTTACCGGACTACCTATGTCAAAGATTTTGAATAATGCTATTTGGGTTGTGGTTGACAGGTTGACCAAGACTATTCATTTTATCTCGGTAAATGTTAAGGATTCTATAGAAAAACTGGCTAAGACATACACATTCAAAATGTGGTTAGATTGCATGGTGTACCATCAGGGATCGTATCATATCGGGATCCTAAATTCACTTCAAGGTTTTGGACCAAGTTTCAAGAGTCAATGGGGACGACTCTGCAGCTTAGCACTTCCGCTCATCCGCAGACTAATGGACAGTCCGAGAGAATCATCCAGATATTGGAGGACATGCTTAGGGCTTGCGTGTTGGATTTTGGAGATAAGTGGATAGATTGTATACCCTATGCTGAGTTGGCATACAACAATAGTTATTAGGCATCGATTGGAATGGCACCCTAAGAAACGTTGTATGGACGAAAATGTCAAGTATCATTGTATTAGGGTTGGACTAAGGATGGACAAATTAGCAAGCCTGAGGAGGTTAATATTGAGGAAATGGCAGACAAGGTAAGGATGATAAGGGAGAGACTGAAAGCCGCGCAAAGCCGACAAAAGAGTTATGCCGATAATAGAATAAGGGAGTTGGAGTTTCAAGTGGAAGAGCAGGCATTTTTAAAGATGACGTCTAGTAGAGGAATTCTAAAGCATCCTAACGGAGGAAAGTTGAGTCCTAGATATTTAAGACCATTTTCGGTGATTGAAAGGATTGGACCCATAGCATATCGGTTGGAGCTATCAGAAGGGTTGGCTGGAATTCACGATATGTTCCATGTGTCCCAATTGAAGAAATATAACCCTGACCCGGAGCATGTATTGAATGAGGAACCCTTGATCATACAGCCTGACTTGAGTTATGTAGAAAAACCAATTAAGGTTTTAGATCATATTATCAAGACATTGAGGAATAAGCAGATACTTATGGTAAAAATCTTATGGGAACATCATGGTGCTCAGGATGCAACATAGGAGACTAAAGAATGGGTGAAGATGAAGTATCCAAATTTGCTTTAGAAGTTTAGCACCCGGAATTTCGGGACGAAATTCTCTTAAGGGGGAAATGATGTAATACCCCGTATTAGACCACCATTAGTATATGGGGAAAAATCATTCATGTCATATTGTTTTATACTACATTTGATGATTTGAATTACTTTCATGAAAATATCAGTTTGTTGTTGCATGAATTAATTTGTTCTTGAAGTGGTTGTGTTATTTGAGTTAGTTAAGTTTTTATTTTATTGAGGATAATTTATTAGAAAGAGGATGAAGCAAGTGAGTAGGAATTAAGAAAATTTATTAGGAAGATATTTATCAAGAATTAATGTGGCTTAGTGGATAAAGCTGGTATTTAATTCTTGATGGGTTTGAGTTCGAATCCTAACTATTTCAAATCCTTTCATTTCTTATATTTTCTCCTTCCCTAATTTTTTTTTAGCCTTGGCCGAAACTCCCTAGGGTTGCCGCCACCTTGGAACCAATTTCCTAAAAATTAAGAGTGGGATTTATCTCGGGAATTATTTTATAAAATATTTGAGAATAAATTAAATTTTTACTTCTAATATCTTATCATAATCTTTTAGAGAATTTTAAATATTATTAATTTAGATTTTTAAAAGCTATATCTAAGTGATATATTGGGAGATAAAATATATGAAATCTATATGTATTGTGTTAATGTAGTAGCTACCACTTTTCAATGGATATGTCTCCATATTTTAATTTTCTTTAAATAATTTTAAAAAACGAAAATAAAAGGATAAAAGCTGAATTTTAAATAAAGTATTTATCTCTTGGATTAAGATAAAGATTTTCGAAATTTTGGGGAAAAGGAAGAAGAATTTCGGGGAGCTTCAAGGGAAATAGGAAACAAGAATTTTTCTCACAAAATAATTATTTATTGGCTATTTAAAATTACTCAAATTAATATAGGAAATTAATTAAATTATTCCTTAACTAGATAACCTAATTTCTTTCCATATTTTTTTGGAAAATCTCCTCAAAGCTGACGCCACACACATAGAGCAAATATAACTTAACTAAAACTCTCCAAAACCTAGTTAGGGTTAACCAAGAAAACCTTAATCAATTAAGACTTTGTTTTAGCCAAAAAAAACACCAAAATTCCCTCTCTAATACCTTCAAAATTTCGGCCACAACAAGCACCATTCTGCACGTAACTTTCAGCTAAAAACCTGCACAAAAAACCTCTCTAGTTATCGAGCAAAAATGGCTACACAAAGACTCATTTTTCTTCTCTTATTTTTGCCATCTTGGAGACCAAAAACCAACCAGATTTCCTCCCACTTTCTGTTCAAATTTTCGGCCATCCTAAGCTACAAAAATACAGTAGCAATTAGCCATAAACTACTATCCAATTTTGGCTCCCAAAGAAGGACCAAAGCTGTCCAACTTTTCTCTTGTGATCAAGAAACATAGTAAGGTAGAACTCCTCCAAACATTTAAACCCCAAACCCTAGACTTCTCTATCCAGCAAACCACAAAATTCCTACCCTCTCAGCCCCTCAAACTCATGAAACATACAGCCTGCAACCTGCACAAAAATTCAGACAGCCTACCCTAAAAACCAAGCTAAAACCGTAACTCTCTCCAAGGTAATTGACCTTCAACTCTTCTATTTATCTCTTACTTCATTCTTTTCCTTTCTTCTCCCTTAAATCACGTCCATAAGGGACTGATTTTATCTCTTTCTTGGTAAGTCTCGATCAAGGTCATCTAAACGAACTGATCTCTTCAACTATCGATTAAACTCAAGCTAATCAATAAGGAGTTGTCGTGTTTTAAGTCTAGATTGCTAAGAGGTAATCAAAATCCTATCTTTATTGATTTAAATTGTCTTAGCCTTTAAAATATTGACTTGAGAATGCTTATGGAGTCTAGCATGAAAGCATGAATGAATTAGATTGATGAATATGTTGATGTAAGCTATAGACAAAGCATGTATAAGATAAAACATTAATGTACCTTGTCATGATGAATCTAGATCTATGCTAAATAGGCAAAGATGAGACCTTTTAATATTTATGGGGCTATTTATAATGATTTTATGCTAGTTGGATATAGATGTTGTCATATGGGGAATTGATTTATATCAATGCATGGTTATAATCAATGGAATGGTAAAGGAAAGTTATACATGTGATTTAATGAATTAAAGCACTTAGATACCATAGATGAATTAGGTGATTAATGAGATCATAGAGAGTCATATTGTATGAAATAATAGATGGAATGAATAAATTCTAATTATGGAATTATTTGCTCTAGATAAGGAATGAATAGAAATAAGAGCAATCAATTGAGTTGGGTCTAGCTATTGATTTATCCAGGTAAGTCCTTGCATAACCGTTTTGATAAATGTTACTCGTTTGCAAGTAATTTTTACAATATTATTTTGAATTGATGTCAATATGATGTTTTGACAAGAGGATTGAAACGTTGGCTAAACATGATGAGTTACACTTGTTTTGATGCTTGGATTGGAAACGTGGATGTTTTACTTTTTAAACGAGTTTATCAAATTTCAACTATTCAAACCCAAAAGCGATTTCTTAAACGATTTGGAATTGCTATTACAAAAAATCACGTTTTACAATCAAGCTAATCAAAGACTTTCGAAAAAGGAAAAAATGATTCTGCCCCTAAATAAGGAGCGTTGAGTACTCAGCAAGGATAGGCTAGTGGTACTAGTCTCGAAGAGCAAGAGTGAGTCTTCTGGCAAGAGGCCACCTCCAAAAAATGAACTCAATTTGGAGAGGCGACAATACTACATAGTCAGGCCGTTCGAGCTAGCATATTGGTCTATGTGGACATTATTGATCCGGATTGGACAACTGGAGTGTTGGGTGTAGAGATTGAGGAGTATCTCACCTAGTGGGTGGATCCCCTATGCCCATTGTTGAAAGAATACATTGAAAAACTATCATGGTAGTAACCATGATATGGATTGTGTTACTATATTGTTGAATCATTTGCTAATCCCTACTTAATGAATTATGAATATGATGAAACGGTGATTTATTGTAAACTATTTTAGATTTATTGAGTAAGACTCCTTTGTATAACTGTTATTGATGAAATTTACTTGCAAACATGATTTTGTGATTTTGATAAACCTGCATGCACGAAATGGTTGTAATTGATACTTGCACACACGGGACTTACTGAGATGTCAATCTCACACCTTTTATATCATGATTTCAAGGGATTGCTTTTACCGAGTAGGGTGAAGCATTAAGAGATGAACTCCAGTTTATTTATTTACTTATGTTTTGAATTTATTTCAAGAGACGTTTGTTAGTTTTGATTTTTCAGACTTATATAAGTTTTGCTTCCTGATGTAATGAGATTATTCCTTTAATTTTATTTAACTATCTTGTCCTTTTGTACCTCGTTATAAAGACCCATGGTCCTTTGGATAGGGCGACATACTGTCCTATTTGGGTACCTAGGGTGTGGGGTGTTACACTCCCACCGTGCATAATGTAGCATTTAGTTCCTATATTAGGGGTTGGTTACCTTCTCTAATACCAAATGTCACGCCCCATGACCACAAGCTCGGAAGCGCGACTATAAGTCTGGCAGCACCCACAGTTAACTACTTAGTCGTCATTCTCGTTGGATCAAAATGGATATCTCAAGTTGATAATGGATATTTAAACCCATCCTTATATACCATTCAGACTTATTATCAAATCTATGTAGTGATCCCATGCTGCCTGATTGATCCTGGGTTTGGTTTGTAAGTTTGGGCCCAGTGATGATGCTTGGGCCTAAAGAGGGGTAAATGTAACATCTCGATCCCACATAAGATTCTGATGATAAGTTTGAATGGCATAGAAAAATGCACCTCAATACCCGTTATCAATTTGAGATATATATTTTGGCCCAACGAGGATGGTAGTCAAATAATTGGCTGTAGATGCTTCGAGGACCATAGTCACGCTTTCAGTCATGTGCGTACAAGGCACAATATTTGATATCAGAGAAGGTAATCAGCCCCTAGTATAGGAACTAAGTGCTATACTATGGGTAGTGGGAGCCACCTCTAGAATCTACCGTCCGGTTAGTCCTGGATGAATGTAGTACCCTGATCCCACATGAAATTATGATAATTCTAAATGGTATATAAGGATGCGTCTAAATACCCATTATCAATTTAGAATATCTATTTTGGTCCAATGAGGTCGGTAGCCAAGTAGTTGACCGTAGATGTTCCCAAGACCATAATCGTTCTTCCTAGCTTGTAGGCATAGAGCGTGACATTTAGTATTAGAGAAGGTAACCAACCCCTAATATAAGAACTAAATGCTAAACTGTGTGCGGTGAGAGCCACCTCTAAAATCCCATATCAACTGGTTGGTCTTGGGTTTGATTTGTAAGTTTAGGCCCAGCGAGGACACTTGAGTCTAAAAGAGGATGAATGTGATACTACAATATGAATGTGATACTACAATCCCACACGATATTTTAATGATAAGCCTAAATAGTATATAAGTATAGATCTAAGTACCCATTGTCAATTTGAGATATTCGTTTTAGCCTAGTGAGAATGATGGTCCAGTAGTTAATCATAGGGTGCTGCTAGACCTATTGTCACACTCCCAAGCCTGCAAGCACGGGATTTGACAACCACCAACACCACCACCAGTACCTTTTAATGGTGATGATGATAATGATAATGATACTTGTAGTGATGTTGATGATGATGCATGCTCTTAGCCATGCAGCTTATTTTTATAGTTTTTCTATTATAGATACTTTCAAACATGTTGTAGTTTTAGTTTTAACACTTTTTATACTTCAGATGTATTAATATAATTTTGTTTTATTATAAATATTTGAAGGTATCAATGTATTTTACTATTTGTTGAATATCATATTCTTTTAATTCTAAAAAATATGATAACATGCCAAATTTTAGCAAGGAGAATATGTATTTTTTTTATTTAAAAAAATCAAAGGAATTAGCTGATCACTAATAAAACTTTAGCGACTGGAAAAATTCAATTGCTAAAAGACACATAGCGACTGACGAAACTACAACGAATACCAACGATCGATTACCGACCAACAATCAACGACCAAAATGATTTTTGATTGCTAATTAGCGACTAACTTGGTCGCATATTTTTCAATTATAATTATTTTTATTTTTTATCAATGATGAAATTAGCGACGGAAGGTCGATCACTATTTAGTGCCCAACATTATTAATCGGTCAATAAAATTTTAGTGGTCACTAGCATCGTACATGACTATTTTTCATCAGTTGCTAATTAGTCACTGATTAACAATCAATGAAACTTTAGCGACCACTAATATCATGACTACTTTTCATCAGTCGTTAATCAATCACTGATTAACAATCAGCGACTGATTTTGCAGTCACAAAATCAACAGTTCTTTGTAGTGCTAATATGGCTTGATTTCGTGGGAAAAAGTGATAACACAATGAAGGCGACTAAAGGAACAACCAGTGGTTTTATGGGAATTTTTAAAAAATCTAATGAGGATTAAGATTTGTGCTAACCATTATTATAATGAACTCTATTATAGGTTGCAATCACTCAAACAAAGAAGCAAAAGTGTAAAGGATTACCACAAAGAATTGGAAGTAATCATGATGAGAGCCAACGTTATCAAGGATGAGCGAGCTACAAAAGCAAGATTTTTGAATGGATTGAATAGAGAAATAGGCAATATTTTGGAATTGCAATCATATAAAAGTTTACAAGAAATGTTTCACATAGTTATGAAAGTTGAAAGACAATTGAAGAGGAGAACAATTGCAAAAACTACCACGTATCACCCATCACTTCAAACAAGAATCCCACCAAGAAGGAAAAGCTTACAAGGCCATCTCCAAGGGAGTATAACAAATAAGGGAAGATTGGAATAGGAAGAAAGATAAACCTATGGGAAAAACTCAAAAGTGTAGAGATATTAAATGCTTTAAATTCATTGGCTATGGACATACCAGTCATGAATATCCAAGGAAGAAGATTTTCCACACAAATGCTTACGAAGAAATGTCCTCTAGAGAAAAGGATGAGGAAGATAGACAAGAGATAGTGAAGATGTAAATAGTGATGAAAGGGTTGTTGTTGGTTAAGTATGCTCTTTATTTACTTGGCGTTGCTATAAGATTTTTGAACTCTCAAACAATTGAGGATGAGAACCATCAACAATGAGAGAACATTTTTCATACTAGATGCCCAATCAATAAGGTGCCTTGTAGTATCATTATTGACTATGTGAGTTGTATAAATTTTATTAGTGCTAGCTTAGTTAAAGAATTGGAAATGAATATGATCAAGCACCCAAAGCCCTATATATTTCAATGGTGAAATGATAGTGGGGAGTTGAGGGTAAACAAGGAAGTGCTAGTATATTTTAACATGAAACAATATAAAGATGAAGTTTTATGTGATGTAGTGTCTATGCCAGTTGGACATTTTCTCTTGAGAATACTGTGGCAATAAGATTGAAATATAAAACATGGTAGAAAATGAAACATCTAATTGATTTACAAAGAGAGGATGAAATATACCCTTCTTCTTTTGTCCCCAAGTGAGGTAAACAATGACTAAAAAATCATGAGAGAAAAAAAGAAGAAAAAGAGTGTGGAAAATGTCAAGTAAAAATAAGAAAATTAGAGAAAAAAAGTTTGAGAGAAAAGAAAGAGAGTTAAAAGAAAGACTTGTGCTACAAAAGTCTTTGACTATAAAACATAAGAGTGAACAATAGAAAGAGAGTGGAAGCAAAAAAAAAAAGAGTAAATTTCTTTGTGAAGAGAAGTGAGATTGTTAATGTAATAAAAAAAAAAAAAACTAATGTTACTTCTTTTTTATAAAGACTCATATTTTTCTACTAATGAATCTATTTCTTCTTTGTCTTATGCTATTGTAGCTATCATTCAAAAGTTTGAAGAAGTGTTTCTAAAAGAGACTCCCGGAGGCTTGCTGCTTTTAAGGAGAATTGAGTAATAAATTGACTTTATTCCCGGTGTTGTCATGCCCAATTGGCTTGCTTGTAGGAGTAATCTGGAGAAGACTAAGGAACTAAAAAAATAAGTGGAGGAGCATCTTAAAAAAGGTCATGCAAGGAAAAGTTTAAATGCATATGCAGTCCCAGTTCTTTTAGTTCCAAAGAAAGGCAGTACTTAGAGGATGTGCGTTGATTATCAAGTCATCAACAATATAATGGTACAATAGCATTATTCTATCCCCTAGACTAGATGAATTACTTGATGCTAAAGTATTTTCAAAATTTGATTTGAAATCAGGTTATCATCAAATTAGGATTAAGGAAGGAAATGAGCGCAAAACAACTTTTAAAACTAAGCAAATGTTGTGTGAATGGCTTATTATGCCTTTTGGTCTTTCAAATGCTCCTAGTACTTTTATGAAATTGATGTATCATGTATTTCAAGACTTTATTGGTAAATTTGTAATTCTATATGTTGATGATATCTTGATTTATAGCAAATCTTATGAAGATTATATTGGTCATCTTAGACGTCTTCTTATTGCCCTTCATAGGGAGAAGCTTTATGCGAATTTTGATAAATGTTCTTTTTTGCTTAGAGTCACATTCCTTGACTATGTTGTGAATTCTCAAGGGATTGAAATTAATGAAGGAAAGGTTAAAGCTATCCAAAAATGGCCAACACCTACTACTATAACCAAAGTGTATAGTTTCCATGGGTGGGTTAGTTTTTATAAACCATTCATAAAAAATTTTAGTACTTAAGCAATCCTATTGACTGAAATTGTGAAGAAATCAATTGGGTTTAGGTAGGAGGAAAATCAAGAGAAAGCTTTCAATGCCTTTAAAGAAAAATTGAGCCAAGCCCTACTTCTTTCCTTACCAAACTTTGAAAAGGCCTTTGAAGTAAAGTATGATGCTAGTGGAATTGGAGTAGGTGCAGATGCTTACCCAAGATCAAAAATCAATTATTATTATTTTAGTGAAAAGTTTTTCAAGACAGCCTTTACCTATTCTACCTATAATAAGAAACTCTATACCTTGGTAATCACTCTTAATCATTGGCAGCATTATCTCTTACCTAAAGAATTTGTGATATGTATTGATCATGAGTCTTTAAAGCACATCAAGGGACAACAAAAGTTGAACAAGTGACATGCTAAGTGGTTGGAATACATTGCAATATTTCCTTATGTCATCAAGTATAAGAAAGATAAAGAAAATGTGAATGCTCTTTCAAGAACATATACACTTCGTAACGTTTTAGATGCTAGATTTCCTGAATTTGAATTTGTGAAAGAAATATATATTCATGATGAGGAGTTTGGATAGATTTTTCATACTTTTAAGAAATGTGCATTTGATAAGTTTTATAGACGTGAAGGCTTCTTATTTAAAGATGGAAAACTTTGTGTGCTAGTGGGTTCTGTTAGAATATTATTGGTTAAGGATTCACACGGGGGAGGTCTAATGGGACACTTTGGACATTTTTCAAGAAAATTTTCCTTTGGCAAAAAAAATGAGGTGGAATGTTGAGAGATATTGTGAGCAATATGTCAGTTGTAGAAAAGCCAAGTCTTGGTCCCAATCTCATGGTTTATACTTTCTTTTATCCACTCCAAATGCACATTGGGTTAATATTTCTATGGATTTATTTTAAGCTTACCTAGAACTAGGGAAGGTAAAGGTTCTATTTTTATGGTTGTTGATAGATTTTCAAGATGACACATGTTATAGCCTATTCTAACACTAACGATGCCTCTCATATTGCGGATTTATTTTTCAAAGAAATAGTGGGAATGTAGGGAATTCCAAAGACCGCTATCTCTGATAGGGATTCTAAATTTCTAAGCCATTTTCAGAGAGTTTTGTGATGGCAACTTGGAACTAATATCTTGTTTTCTACAATTTGCCACCCACAAACTAATAGCCAAACAGAGGTGGTCAACTAAACACTCACCCAACTTTTGAAAGTCATTATCAAGAAGAATTAAAGACTTAGGCATATTGAGTTTGCCTATAATTGATCTATTCACTGTACAACTTCACATTCCCCTTTTGAGATTATTTATAGTTTTAGCCCACTCACTCCATTGGATTTGATTTCCTTGCCTACAGGAGAACAACTAAGTCTTGATGGAATAAAGAAGCTAAGATGATAAAAACACTTCATGAGAAAATCAAGGCTAATATTAAGAAGAAGAATGAAGAAATAACTTTGAAGCACAACCTAGGATGCAAGAAGGTGACCTTTGAGCCTAGAGACTGGGTGTTGGTTCACCTTCATAAAAAGAGATTTCTAATGCAATGAAAATCCGAGCTCAATCCTAGAGGCAATGGTCCCTTTCAAGTGCTAGAAAAGATTGGAGATAATGCTTACAAGATTAACTTGTCTAGTGAGTACAATGTTAGTTCTTTATTTAATGTTAGTGATCTTTCCTCTTTTGATGTCGATGATGAAGATAATTCAAGGATAAATTCTGTTCAAGAAGGAGGAAATGATAAGAATCTACCTATGAAGATCACTCTCAAGAAGGGAGAACATTCATTCAACCAAGCATTCAAGGGTCAATAGCAATAGCGAGGATCAAGAAGTTTCAAGAAGGATTCCAAGGCTTTATGAAGCTAATTTGAGATTGGAGGATCCTTGTTCAACGTTTGAAGGCTTCAAAAAGCAAGTTTTGATGGTTATATAACTCAAAGAGCCAAGGAAAACAAAAAGAATAAGCTAAAGGAGTAAAGCTGGAAATAAGGGAAGCAATTATTGAGAGTGAGAGATGTTGTCCGAATGGAAGGGAGCAGCGCTGCCTCATGCAGCTGGAAGGAGCTGCCAAACAACTGAGAGTTGGTGTTGGCAGATGCTCCCATCCAAGCGACGCCACCTAATGTCACACCAATGATGAAGGTTTGCTATGTTTTTCTATTTTGTTCCAATTGCTTTTCTTTGTAACTCCCACGATTTTTTTTATATTTTAAGCATTCAAAAGACATATAATAGGACATCTAATGGTTGAAATTACATCACAATTTAATAGGACAAGATGTCTATAAATATTTTATTATAATAATTTTAATACTTTTAGATATCAATTGTGAAATCAAAACTATCTTTTGTTAGGTGATTCTTCTTGATTTCTTCTTAGCAAAAATTAAAACCTTTCTTGGGGAATTAGTCCTGCCCTTAGAACAAATCTTTAAATCCTTTAGGGTAGATCAATTGAACTTTCACTTGGGTCTTGATTTCTCTCTTTATCCTATTGGTTATTAATTTCTTATTGAATTAAGGGTTTGTGGACAGAGCTATCGATCGGGCTACGTGGGCCGAGGTTGGTCAAGCCCAAACTCGATCCGAACTAAAAATGTGTAGCTTGACCCACCATAGTTCACAGACATCAAATCCAAGCTCAACTCACTTTAACTTATGAGCTTGGCCGAGTTAAAAAATTATACTATTATTTCATTACAAATCACCTAAAACAAAAAAATTATAAAATACAATATCATTATTATCTTACATTATGTTTAATTATTTATTTTATATCATATATTAATAAACTATATTTATTTGGCTTAAATATGTATATTGTGATTGGTATGAAGTCTTTTCTTTTTGTTTAAATATTTATTTTTATATAATATATTAATATAATAAATATATTTATATTAATTATCAAAAAATATATTTATTTTTATATATAACATATGATCAAGTTAGGCTTAAGCGGGTAAACTTAACCAAGCCAAAGCTCAGCCCGAGCTCGGCTCAACCCGAGCTCACTCTAAGCTTATTCGGGCCGAACGAGCCGAGTTCGGACCAATCTGAATCCATTGACAGTTCTATTTGTGGGTATTGAATTAGAAAGCCAAAATCCAATAGATCATAAGATTCTGGGTTTCTATACTTTGAATTGGGTATTTCTTTGAACAACAAATTTTCCCATTGGACCCCGGTTTGGAATGCCAAATTGATCTTGTTTTTGTTGATTTGAGCCATGAAATTCCAGCTAAGAAGGTCCCCAAGAAGTCATATCAGGAGCTACTTTAGTTCTGTGACAATTCTAACCAGACCACAAAAAACTTTCGGTGAAGTATGATGAGAACCTCTGGACAAAGAGATTATCACTCTTTTGCGTCCAGACATAGAACCTGCGGCAACTTCATTAAACAATTTTGTCACCAGTGAATACCACCTTGTCCATTGCTGGAAGAAGATTGTGACCTATTCTGCTGAAAGGAACAAGTTTTTGAGAAAAAATGCAGAGTTGCAGTCTTCCTTTCTACAAACTTTTCTTTGTGTATCATATCAATATATCATACATGTGTAATCTGGCCCATGCCCACAAGAACTTCCATTTAGTTCTAACTGAGAGCCAAGAAAATGTCAGATCTAATCAATGAACAATACAATGGAGTTGGATACAAAAGATAAAACATAAAACCAGAACCAGCCAATTCATTGACGTTTGGCCAGAATATGTAGAAACTTCTGTAACTGCAAAACTAATATAATTGTGTACTAAACCTTCTGATCTACAAAAGAGTCAACATCAACAATCCAATTGTGTCAACCATCATCTACATTCCAGGAAAATCGCAGAGATTCCTGTATGACCGAACTTGCCATAGTAGCGTCGAAAAAAGAATTCCATCTACAATACCAAGAAGATAACACGGCTCCTAAATTGAATTGCTCACCATTTGTCAAGGGGTATGTACCTTAATCAGGAGAACGGGGTGGGGCTTTGGCCCTTGTACCAGTGAAGAATATCCCATCCATGACCATATGCATGAGGCTGGTTTCAGAATCGAATTGGCAAACCATAATTGAGGAATGTTTTAATGCATCCATCCCAACCAGCAGTTACTATCACAAGACCCCACAAGTTCGGGGAATTTAAGGCACTCTGCAAAGCATTCTTCAAAAACTTGAACTCAGATTTACAGATTGAAGGTGAAACTGCCAGTGAACATGACTCTGCTAGTTTCTCCTCAGGCCAGGTTGCAGAACCCTTGTACAAAGAATCTAAGAAGAATCCACGGCCTAAAGCAAAACAATCTGGAAAACCTGATGGCATCTTCGGAAGCAAATCCTTCTCAAAATGTCCATTATCCAGTATACTTCCGTTTAGTGCTCCAGTCTTGGTTTTCAAGCCACCCCAAGGTATAGCAACTGAAGCATTTTGAGACAAGAAATTCTCATGTGACCTAATATTCTTTGTCCTAGCTGAATTCTGATCTTGATTGGTGTAGTTCCAGATGTACACATTAGAATCCTCGGTGATGGATATGACATGTTTCCCATCAGAAGTGAAAGCTGCAGATGCTTGGCTTCCTGAACTTCTTGCACCTGAAGATGGAGAACAGGAACGTTCAGATACAATTAAAAAAAAAAAAAAATCTGAAATTTCAGAATCCCACCCATAGCATTAGGGGAAGGAATGGAAAACAGCAAATCCTATAGCTAAGTCAACGGTGAGGAAAGAAGCAGAACACCAACCCTTGAATTTGCCAATGATATTGGCTCCACAAAGTATACGAACTTGCGAGTCAGCAGAACACACCATCACTTTGCTAACGTCACCTGGACAAAACTGAATACAGAAATATTACAGAAAGACAGAAGAGAAATTATTTTTTATTTTAAATTTCTGACAGATATAATAGAATTGAAATCAATACCTGAAATCCGGTTATTCTCTTGCCAGTAAATTTCTTCTTTCCTTCTAGACATATTTGACTACCCAATTGCATACGATTATCTATAAAATATATATACAAAATGTCAATCCTTCATAACAAAAAAGAAAACAATGCCATGGTGAAAAATCATCCCAGACTACATGATTCTAATATTTTCTTATGCAATCCATGAGAGACTTTTCCAAACAAAGAAAAAGAACGTACGAATTGGAGTATTGGACCTGATTCACCAAAAACGTAAAATTGGAGTATTCAACAAGTACTTTCAGGCAAGAATGACTCAAAATGAGATAAAAATGTCATACATTAACTTCTAGTGAGCTGTTAAATTTGTCAACTTTCGCTAGTTTGATTTAGTTTGATTCAAGCATCCAGGAAAAAGGTACACATAAGTTAAATGTTACATAATAATGCATACCTACTACATCATAGAAACGACAATTGCCATCAATGGAACCCACAATGCCACCCTGCATCAAGAAGAAAAATTGCAACTCAAAATGAAAAAGAAACTCAAGGATTCTTCTGAATGCAAAGAGCACTAGAATTATCAGACCTTCCCATCAGGAGAATAACAGACGGCTGTCACTATTTCCCTTATATCAGTCCAATCAATGACTCGAAAATCATGCACTTTCCAAATGCGTACTTTCCCATCTATTGAACCGCTGATGAAGAAATCATCATCAATGGGATTGAATTCCACACAAGTTACTGTACCACACGAAGCTTACATGTGAGAGATAAAAGGACTATGGACATGAGTAGTTAAGATTTAAGATTCAAGGAATTCATCACCATAAGAAGTAGTAGTAGCAAACTAACCATAGTTATTATGTGAATAAACTCCAAGGCATTCATCAAGTCCCACTTGCCATAGACGAGCAGTTTTATCAACAGATGAAGACAGAAGATACTGCGGGTGCAGGACGAATACAAAGTAAGCATACTGAAGCTCAAGGATTTCAAGTCAAACAACTAAGCTGAATACCATTAAAGAACCATTAGAGCAGAAAATTGATGATACTAACCCCATTATTCGACCACGAGAGGGCCAAGACCTCACCCTCATGTCCGCAAAACTCATGCACTGGCTTCTCCAATATGCGGAAAACCTTTGGAGGGAGAATAACACAAGCAGATTCTGATGAGTTTCTCAGCCTTTTCATGTGATCAATCTTCTCTTTGTCAAAACAGAGAGGAGCTAATTTAGAAGATTGATCTATCGAAAAATAAATACAAGAAGGATCACTATCTTGGATATCCAATCCACTGGGATACTCATCTTCAATAACCTGCCATAAACGAACCACACCATCTTCACCAGCACTCGCCAAAAATTGGCCGTCAGGACTAAACTTCATTGTCAAAATTGAGCCCCTGTGTGCTGGAAAATCCTGTCCTGCCTGCAGCAGGGAAAGTTCCTTCATATGCTTTTTGTAGGAATGTACCCGAACTTTTTGACTACTTGCTGCTGTCTTTGAATTAATCTCCCTGGGTTTTGAGTTAACTCCCTTCACTCTATCTGCCTTGTGACTCATGAAACTCAATCTTTGCAGCCAACCTCCCTTAACTTTCTTCTTCCTATCAACCGTATCTGAGTCTCTGCGCAAGAAACGTTGTACCAAAGGTGATGAGCCAAGACTTCTCTGAAATTCTTCAATCGAAATTAATCTATTTGAACCAACTTCACGTAATGGGCCAAGCATGCCGTCTTTGCCCAATTCATCAACTACAAACTCAGTTCCATCATCCAAATTTCTAATTGTCAAGGAAGGGGGTTCCTCAGCTGGAGTATCTTCTGCCACCATTTCTACAGGTCCGTTAGACTCAAAGGATCGAGCAGAGAAAATTTTGTTTTCAACATCTGAATTTGCCAACTCTGCATCACTGTTATCCCTAAGTCTGTCAAGGCCAATTCTAAAATCTTCAGTAATTACATCTCCAATCTCATTTCCATCTTCTTCACTCGAATCAAAGCCTGAACCCATCCATTTGAAAAAGCTACTGCGGCGATGAGATACACCTTCTGGTTCCCTGGTCCAAAACTCATATCCAAAATTGAAGTCTGCACGCGCAGAACTGGAACAAAATTCAGAGCTATCTGAACCTGTATCAGATACAGAAGTAATCTCGTCCCGGCTATCAAAGAACTGATCTTGGTCGGTTTCGCTGTAACTAGACATCATAATTCCAACTTAAACCCAAAAAATCTACAGCAACAAGAAAAGAATTAGCTAAACCGAAGTTCTGAATCTAGCAATTATCAAATCCCAAAAATAAAAACTAAACCCAAAATCTTCTATTGCTATGATCTACCCATAAACATCCGTGCCCAGATCACAAGCCAATTCTGTAGATCTCGTAAAAGTCCAAACATTAATCAAACACTAGAAAACAACTACATATGAACATTATCAGCAAGCTACAATAATCAGAACGCAAGCATATTCCATAAAATCTCTATGGTCAACTAGCCTTCAAAGGATAAAACTTCCCCGTCTATATCTCTATGCTGCAGATACATAACAAAATTAGCTACATTGAGTTCAGAAAGTTGAGCTTTTTCTTACCTGGGCAGTAATTAAATCGTTAGTCCAAAAACCCAAAACCCAAAAAAAAGCGTGAATCTTGGAGCTGATTTTGGGTTCTTCAATGCCATCCCTCACATGCCATTGAAACAGAAACAAACAGGCCAAAGAAAATTCCGAAAATAACTGAGAATAAATACCTAATCTGCGAAAGAAAAGTAGCCAAAACCCATGACAAGTGAAAATTCAGCAAAAAAGGAGGGGAAAACAAGAAGGAAATTTCTCAGAAATGAGAAGGGTCGAAGGTGGAAGAAGATGAAGGAATTCCCAATGGGCTTTTCGTCTGGTGATTTGACAGAGAAACAAACTACTGTGTGTGCAAAAGGAAATAAAATAGTACTCTTTGACGATTTTGTCCTTGGCATTGATTCGGCCATTCACCCAACGGTTTTAACGATTGTGCGTTTCATCTGTATCCACCGGTAGTTTCGTACCGTTGATATTCAAAAAAAAAAACAATTTAGAGTTTAATTTTAAATTTTAATTTTTATTAAAATTGAATTGGATTGAATTTTTTAAAAAAATTAATTACAATTCGATTCGGTATAATTCAATTCAATTTTTAATCAAAATTTGATAAATTTTGATTTCTTTAAATTGTCTATTCAACCCACTGGCCTGTTAGTCCAATATAAATTAAAAATGCAAACTAATGTAAATTTCAATATAAACAAAGTTTAAATACGATATAAATTTTAATATAAATTAAAATATAAAATTAATATAAAATTAAATACAAACTAAATCAAAGTTTTTTAAGGTACAAAGATTGGTTATTAGAAACGAATATAAAGATAGACACAAATGTATAGAAATTACAGTAAAAATTATAAAATAAAGATTTTTAGGTTTTTTTAATTTTAATTATATTTCTTTATTATCAAATTATTATAAAAATAAATATATTTAATTTAATTTAGTTTTTCAATTCTATCTGATCTTAGTTAACTAAACCCAAATCGAAATTGTAGGAATAAATTAAAATCAAATCGAATCAAAACAATTAAAAATCAAACTAAATTTTATTATTCGATTCGATTCAAATTTTTTATTCAAACAAAATAGTACACACCCTTATTTGGTCCACATAAAAACTTCTCTTTGCCTACATTTTTTGACATAGGAGATTCTAATTTTATGATTAATATTAAACTCATTATTTAACTGATGTATATTATACAAGAGTTTTATTAATTCGTTTGATAGAAAGTAAAAAGATAATTATAATGTAATATTCTAAATTACGAGATATATATTCTCAAATGTTAAAATATTAGTTCAAAATTATGATTACAAATCTGCAACTTGCTATAAGGCCACTTCTTCTACCATCACATTAAAAAGAAAAAAAAAAAAAAAGAACTAAGTGTATAAGCTTCATGGAGCTTCATCCTGAAATCATCCTAGTGTTGCTCATTACTCTCTCAACTTTTGCCTATCAATGCATATCTACAATTGAGTAATTTAAAGATTTAAAAAAAATTATTGTATTCAATAATAAAAATTTATAATCACTATCAGATATGCGTACAAAATTCATGTTCTAAGAAAGGTTCGAATCTAAGATGTTAGTATAGAAATTTGAACCACAAACTATATTGATCAATTCAAGAGATTAAGTAATTTATAAATTATCTATCTTTATCATTTAAAATAATAAATAATCTCTTATATTTTTAAATTTTATATTTTTACTTGATATAATGAATATAATACTAGTTTTGACGTGTATTTGCATAAAGTCATTGTACACGTGTCAAAATAGAGAATCTTCTGTTAAATTTAATTATGTTTATATATCACTACAGGACTTTGTCGCATAGTATCGCTTTAAGAATATTTCACTAACTCTTTTTATATATGTATATATAATTTACTTTAAAATAAAACAATGTTTGACTACTTCCTTTGTTTAAGAAATACAGCATTCAATGACTTTGTGGGTTGTTGACTTTCTCTTTGGAAGATTATGGAAAATGCTACAAATATTTGCCAGAAAGTGAGGTTTAACGTTGTGCTGGCTGGACATGGATGAAGGGGCTTTTGGTAAATTCAACGCAGAGATAGTACCATTCCACCGCGTTAACGAGGGAGTCTGACTTTGACCAAGCTTCTAGTCTACCGACGACATTTGTAGAAAATTGTAAAACGTCCCTTCATCATTGGTCACCACAAAATTATACTATGTGACCTTTCACTTGTTTTTCAAATGGTTACAAACAATCCAAATGAATTTCTTACCACATTAGATAAGTTCTTATTGTTTTTCTTTGGTCTTTTTCATATTTTTCAAGAATCGATCATTCAAAAATTAAAGTTCGATTCCATCTTAGATAAAGATTTGTTCGTAAATCGTAGGTTTTAGTTTTAAATATAACATATTTTATCCTAAATATTATGATTTATTATTTTTATTTCACAATATAAGTCGTTTTAGACTTATATACTAAAATTAAAGATCTTAAATTTCACATAATTTTAAAAATATTAGTACTAATTAAATCTTTATCTATTTTAGTAATCGGGAAGAATTAGGTCATAATTAGTAAAAAAAGAGAAATTGTAGGAAGGGGTAAAAGTAGAAAAAAATAATAAATATTTATAAAATTTTATAAAACGACTTATATTGTAAAAAAAAATTTCAGATCCAAAACGACTTATATTATAAAACGAAAGTAATACTAATTATAACAATTCTTCCTTTTTCTAGTTTATTACGTTATAAAACGAATTTCTCACCTTGAACATAATATATCAATCGATCTGTTTAATTATGTTGCATTATACCATTGTTGCTTTGGCTTGTGTTGGATTAAGCACAACAAATGTGAATGCTTTTTTTTTTTTTTTGAGACGGAGATGTCTATCATGAGGTAAAAGATGTAAAGTAAATTAAGGATCTTTATTTCGCAAACAAATTAAGGTGCAAGTAGATATTCATTCTCATTTTAGTTTAAAACTACTTTAATTTATAAACATTAATATATACTTACAATATATTATATTATATCTTTGATCTCGTTTAAAGTTTATATTAATTTTATATATTTAATAATTTTTTATTATATTAAAATAAATTTATTTCAATCTAATTACTATCTACGTACATCTTTGGTTTCTTACTAAAGCAATGAAAAACTTTATATTTGTATATGATTCTCATCACTGAAAATCTCCCAAGCCAACTTAAGGCCATTTTATCTATTTCTAAAAAAAAATAATTATTTTATTTAAACTGAGGACTCAATTCGGCCCCCGGCCCTCCTAGGCCACAAATTTCCTAGTTAGTGGGAATGGAAATGGGGTGAAGCCGATTCACAATCACAATGATGAATAAAAGTATAAGTACTCTCAAGAAGCAAGAATCAACTCTATATTTATTATGTACGCAAGAAGCAAGTCTGTCATTATGCATATGCGGATATGCGATTCCAAAGCTGCGGCAAGCAAAGTGTGTATGCGTACGCCATGTGCTCGATCAATTGCCTGACCCAACTTGTACGGTTTTCAGTTGAAGCTTCTGCTACTTGCTCCCAATATCATGCTCATATCAAGTTCACTGCATCCCAATTCAATAATTCATCAACTACCTTAAATATATTTTTTTTCCACTCTCACTTTAGGGCTAGTTTGAGAGGAGAGAAGTGGAGAGGAATGAAAGGATTTGAAGGGAAGGGAAACAATTTTATTGTTTGGGAGATTTTGAAAGGAAGAAAAAAAAAACGATATAATATCAATCCAAATTCAAGAATCCTTTAGCGACAGTCGGTAGAGGAAGGGTAATTTTTAAAATTATCAAGATAGCCGCGTATTTTTTATTTCATTAGTTTCTATATTTAGTATTACATTATAGTTATTTTTGGAATATTAATTTTATAATATACTTTCTTTTATTTTTTTTTCTAAACTTTCAAAAAACATTAGACATAAATTATCTTATTTTCTTTTTCTCTTCTTTTACCTCATAACTTAAATTTTATCTTTTATCCTTTTTTTTCATCTTTCAAACTCACAAACTAGCTCTTGATCAAGAACTGCTATTAAAATTGTATTAATTTCTATATAATTTTTTGCATATAATAATTTAGGGGCCCATGTAAAGCAAACCAAACCCATACTTGATCCCAACTACATCCTATCCTGCTATTTCCAGTTTATAGTAGATTATATATTGATGTTTACGGCGGCACGCAAAGAAGCAGTTGGTGAGGTAGGAATTCAAAGAGATGAACCTTTTGTTTGTTTGTTTTTTTTTTTTTTTTTCCCTTCCTTGGGTAGAAATTTGTTGGCCAATATATATTTTCTTTCTTTCAATTTATTAATTTTGGCATCGTCAAAGTTGGAGGGGATGGGTTTGCATAATATTCCGCGCCTATCTTTTCTTAATAGCTCGTACTTTATATCTGGCCGTCTTTGCTTACTTTTTCATTTCAAATATTTTATGTGATTATTTTATTTTTGTTAATTTGCAAAATGCATGTTGAAGTAAAAGTTTAATAGCCCTTAATAAAATAATAATAAATATTATTAATTAATTAAATGATCGAATAGTTGATTTATAATTGAAAAAATCGAATTTTAATGATAACAATCGAATATATAATTTATAATTAAAAAGTGGAAAGCTTGAAATATTAAAAAAGAAAGATGTGGTGATGTAAATGTAGCTTAATTGATTGAAAATACTTTTTTTTTTTTTTGATATTGTACGTATTGAATTTGATTCATTTCAATTAATATTCTGTTTTTTTAATGTATAAAAAAGAAAAAGGAAAAAAGGAAAAAAAAGTTGTGTTTGTTATAAAATTTGGGTAGTGTTAGAGTAAAAATCTACACACTAATAAAATTTTAACTATTTTTATACAAGAATTTCTTCAAATCTCTCTCTTTCTTTCTCTCACAATTTTCTCACAATTCTTTCTTTCACAAAATGATGGTGTATTACAAATTTAGAGAATAACTCTATTTATAGAGCTCTATTTAATGGAATACATCATGGCATACATCATCTTTCACTAATCTTAATTAGTGGTGTCTTCACTAAATGGTGGACATTCATAAAAATCTTCTCTAATAATTCACATAAATCCATAATTAGTGGAGCCTCCACTAATTAATGGAGCTTCTAATAATTTTAAGATATTCATAACACTCCCCCTTGGATGTCCATCCATTACATAAAGAATATGCCTCGTTAAAACCTTACTAGATAAAAACCCAATGAGAAAAAAAGTCTAGTGAAAGAAAAAGAGTATACTATTCTATATGTATGTTTATTACTCTCCCTGATGAGCTGATTCCTTTAAATCTTTAAATCGACGCATACCGATTTTATATCTCAACTTCTCAAATGTTGCAGTTGGTAAAGTCTTCGTGAAAATATTTGCGAGGTTGTCACATGACCGAATTTGTAGCATATCAATTTCACCTTTCTTCTGGAGTTCATGAGTAAAGAAGAATTTTGGTGAAATATGTTTTGTCCGATCTCCTTTAATATATCATCCTCGTAATTGAGCTATGCAAGCTGCATTGTCTTCATAAAGAGGAGTTGGAATATCTTTGATCGATGATAATCCATAACTTTCTCGAATATAATGAATCATGGATCTTAACCATACACATTCTCGACTTACTTCATGAATGGCTATAATTTCACCATGATTTGAAGAAGTAGCTGCTATAGATTGTTTTGTAGAACGCCATGATATAGCAGTATTTCCACATGTAAATAGATAGCCCGTTTGAGAACGTGCTTTATGTGGATCAGATAAATAACCAGCATCTGCATAACCAATCAATGTTGGGCTGGTTTTATTTGAATAAATAATCCGAGATCAATTGTACCTTGAAGATATCAAAGAACTTGTTTAATTCCATTCCAATATCGTCGTGTTGGTAAAGAACTAAATCTTGTTAATAAATTGACAGCAAAGGTAATATCAGGTCATGTATTGTTAGCAAGATACATCAATGCATCAATTGCACTGAGATATGGTACTTCAAGACCAAGAAGTTCTTCATCCTCTTCTTGAGGTTGGAAAAGATCTTTATTCATATCTCATGACCGGACGATCATTGGAATACTCAATGGATGTACTTTATCCATGTCAAATCTTTTTAGAACTTTTTACTATATATGTTGATTGTTGAATAAATGTTCTACTTGCCAAATGTTCAATTTGTAAACTAAGGCAAAATGTAATTTTACGAACATCCTTGATGTCGAATAATCAATTGTTTCTTGGAACTCTTCAGGAGTTCCAATAAGATTAATATCATCAACATATATAACTGATATTACAAATTTAGAACTAAATTTCTTAATAAAAACACATTGATATACCTAGTCATTTTTAAATCCCACTTTCAATAAATATTCACTAAGATGTGTGAACCACATGCGCCTAGATTGCTTCAGGCCATATAATGATTTCTGCAACTTAATGGAGTAATTTTCACGAGGATAATGTTTATATGCTTCAGGCATATGAAATCCTTCGGGATTTTCATGTAAACATCATTTTCTAAATTTCTATACAAGTAAGCAGTGACAACATCTAATAGGCGCATATCTATCTTTTCATGTACTGCCAAACTGATAAGATATCGGAGGGTAATAGTATCAACAATAGGAGAATAAGTTTTATTATAATCAATACCTGGTCTTTGTGAAAAACCTTGGGCTACTAATCGCACTTTACCTCGAACGATTTCACTCTTTTCATTGCGCTTTCGCACAAATATCCATTTGTAGCCAACAGGTTTTACACCTTCTGGTGTTCGGACTGCAGGTCCGAAGACTTCACGTTTTATCAGTGTATTTAACTCTGATTAAATCGCATCTTTCCATTGCAGCCAATCTTTTCTATGCCAACATTCATCAACTGATATTGGTTCAGGATCATCACTATCCTGTGTAACATCAAGAGATATATTGTATGCAAATATATTATCAATAACAGTTTCTATCCGATTCCAACTTCTACCGGAATTGGTATAATTGATAGAAATTTCAGTATTACTTTCATCAACTTCTGGTTCTTTGTCATCAGTTTTCTCTTGGTCTTTATCATTCTTTTCTTCAATATGATCTTTTGGATCATTTAATCCTCTTTTCTTTCAAGGATTTTTATCTTTAGAACCAAGAGGTCGGCCACGCTTCTGGCGTGTTTTTGACTCAGCAGCTATAGGTATAATATTTTATTCTGCTCGAACTTCAATTCGAATAGGAGTATTTATAGTTGGAATATGCGATTTTGTAACTCTTTTGGAGTCAATAAAAGCGTCTGGCATTTGATTTGCAATGCTTTGCAAATGAATTATCTGTTGAATTTCAAATTCACATACGCTTGTGCGCGGATCAAGATAATTTAATGATGTTGTCCAAGCAAGATCTTTTTTATGCTGTTTTGGTTCTCCCCCTAATTTAGGGAATAATGATTCATCAAAATGACAATCAACAAATCTTGCTGTGAATACATCTCTTGTCAAGGGTTCAACATACTTGATAATAGAGGGAGAATCATATCCAACGTATATCCCCTTTCTTCTTTGAGGACCCATCTTTGTACGTTGGTTTGGTGCAATTGAAACATATACAGCACACCCAAAAATTTTTAAATGAGCAATATTTGGTTCTGACCCAAAAGCCAATTGCAAAGGAGAGAATTTATGATAACTAGCTGGTCTTATGCGTACAAGTGCTGCGGCATGTAAAATAGCATATCCCCAGGTAGATGTTGGGAGATTTGTTTTCATTAATAATGGTCTAGCAATTAATTGTAATTGTTTAATAAAAAATTCAGCAAGACCATTTTGTGTGTGAACATGAGTTACAGGATGTTCAACATTAATCCTAATTGACATGCAATATGCATCAAAAGTATGTGATGAAAATTTACCAGCATTATCCAAACGGATATTTTTAATGTGATGGTCAGGAAATTGTGCTCGTAATTTAATTATTTGAGTAAGTAATCTCGCAAACGCCAGGTTGCGAATAAATAATAAACATACATGTGACCATCAGGATGATGCATCAATTAAGACCATAAAATATTTGAATGGTCCACATGGTGGATCAATAGGTCCACAAATATCTCTGTGAATCCGTTCGAGAAATGTAGGACTTTCAACTCCTACTTTTACTAGTGATGATTTAATAATTAATTTTCCTAGGGAACATGCAATACATGTGAATTTTTCTGATGTCAATATCCTTTTATTTTTTAAAGGATGATCATGTGTGTTCTCAATGATTCTTCTCATCATGGTAGATTTCGGATGACCCAACCGGTCATGCCAAATGCTAAAAGTAATAGGATCAGTAAACTTCTGATTTATTAGATGATGAATTTCAATTGTACGTATTTTTACAAAATATAGGCCAGTAGAAAAATATGGCAGTTTTTCTAATACAGATTTCTTACCCAAATGCATTTGAGTAATATAAAGATGCTCAATCCCATTTTCCTCATTTGTTTCAACATAATACCCATTTCTGCGGATATTTTTAAAACTCAATAAATTTTTTATGGATTTTGAGGAAAATAGTACCTTATCAATAATAATTATTGTTCCTTTAGGCAACAATATACTAGCTCTTCCGAAGCCCTCAATCACATTTGCACTACCGTTTATCATATAAATATTTATTTCTCTCATTTTGAGATCAAAAAAATATTTCTCATTTTTTAGTATGGTGTGTGTTGTTCCATTATCAATAATGCATACATAATCATTAATAACAGCCATCTGAACACAAATATATATATGCAAACGTAAATATTATTAGAATATAATGAAAATGAAAATACAAAAATATCATGTGAGACTTTAATTCTTCTGGACACTGTCATCACCAATTAAATGGTCTATCCTACCGTCTGGGTGTTCAAAAAAATCCGATACATCCATATGGGTAATATTGATATTAAGATCATCCTCAGCATCATTTATTGGATGTTGAGAAAAATTTGCTTCCACATTTTTATTTTTCAATGAAGCTTGATACAATTCAACTAAATGCTTAACCGTACGACAGTTTCGTGACCAATGACCTTTCATGCCACATCTATAACATATATCCTCATACTTTTCTTCTATTTCTTTTTCTTTTCCCTTATGATCTTTTATGTTCCACTTCAAGTGGCCAGTATGTCTCAGTTTGATTATGATTGTAATAAGAGAAATATCGAGCGTGTCTACGACCATAACCACGACCACGGCCACAACTATAACGATGGCTTCTGCTGGAGCTAACAGCATTCACTTTTGGGAATGCTGTTGACCCAGTTGGTCTGGCTTCATGATTTCTCAATAATAACTCATTATTCTTCTCTACAATGAGGAGGGTAGTAATTAAATTTATAAATTTTGTATACCATTTTTCTCGATATTGTTGCTGCAGAATAATATTCAAGGTATGAAAGGTGGAGAATGTCTTATCCAACATATCTTCATCAGTCACTTTTTCTCCACATAATTTTAATTGAGATGTAATTTTATACATTGCGGAACTATATTCATTCACGGTTTTAAAATCTTGCAACCTCAGGTGCAACCATTCATACCGTGCAGTGGGTAGTAAGACCATCTTCAAGTGGTCAAATCTTTCTTTTAAATTTACCCAAAGGACATATGGATCTTTTTCGGTAAGATATTTTATTTTCAAATTTTCATCGAGATGACGACGAATAAAAATCAAAACTTTAGCATTGTGTTGTGCAGATACACTATTATTTGCTTGAATAATTTTACTAAGGCCTTCAGCATTTAGATGTATTTCTGTATTGAAAACCCATGACATATAATTTTTTTCAGAAATATCAAGGGCTACAAATTCGAGTTTAGCGAGGTTAGCCACAGAGATCAATAAATGCGTGCCTATCTTCTGGTTTTGATAATGGCAGAAACTCGTGCTTAGTCTTCTAGCTTTTGTAACGGTAGAGACTCGTGCTGATAACATGTTATAAAATTTGCATAGTGTTAGAGTAAAAATCTACACACTACACACTAATAAAATTCTAACTATTTTTCTACAATAATTTCTTCAAATCTCTCTCTTTCTTTCTCTCACAATTTTCTCACAATCACAATTCTTTCTTTCATAAAATGATGATATAATTACAAGTTTAGAGAATAGCTCTATGTATAGAGCTCTAATTAGTGAAATACATTATGTCATACATCATCTTCCACTAATCTTAATTAGTGGTGTCTCCACTAAATGGTGGACATCCATAAAAATCTTCTCTAATAATTCACATAAATCCATAATTAGTAGAGCCTCCACTAATTAATGGAGTTTCTAATAATTTTAAGATATTCATAATAGTATTTAAATATCTAATAAAACCGACATATAAATAAGATGCTTCTGTCATCTTCACAAACGACATTATTCAAAGAATGTCACAGGTTAGAACTTGGCATTGGGTTCTTGTAGCCATTTGTCGACAAATGAATGAGAAATGAGAGAGAAAGTCCTTCTGGTACTAAAAATATTTCCCTTTTTTTTTCCCATTTTTAACTGTAAATATAAATCTTTGCAAACTATTCCACGGAATTAAGGCTTCATGACCTTTTGAAATTCTCATCTTTACCCAATTGAATAGAATACTCCTTTGCTCTCCAATCGTTTTATGAAATAAGATTTATCTTGTTTTTATTTTATAAGATACCTAAAAATTCCCGACATATTAATTTGAACTCTACGATAAAATCTACTAATATAAACGGCTTTTCTTATCATTGTTGGTGTATGAAAACAATCAACAGCAACTCGATCTTCTCTTTCAACTCGCAAATAATGCTGTTCACAACGTTGAACAGTAGCCCTTACTGATCTAGTATTGTCTTTGCAATAGCTGGGGAGCATGGTTAGAGACTAACTAAAGCTAGAGGCATTGCCATGCCCCAGCTTGAATGCTTGATATGGGTAATTGGTTGAAAGAAGGGCCCCGTTTCTATTTGTTGGCAACTCTGTAATCCATCATATAGTATATATTGTCGCAACAAATAGGGTCCCTCTGAGAGATGTGAATCGAGAAAGATTAGGACGTTTTTGTTTGAGTTGGCCAACTTAAAAGAAGAACCCCACCAACTACTAACATACAAGTATAGTATACTGCCATTTGCATGGAGGAGGAACAACCAACAAGGAATTCATCTAACTCTTATCCGAAATTCTTGCATGGAATTCACATAGACCATGTGCAATTATAAATTATATTTCATATAATAAAAATTATACGTTACAATTTTTCATTTTATATAGTCAATAAGTTTACATCTATGCAAGAATTTTTTTCACTCTTATTATATTAACGTCACAGTCTGTCAATATATATATATATATAGAGAGAGAAAAATTAGTATAGATAATCAAAGTTAGAGAGTTGAACTAATGAGTTTGAATGTAACTCGGGTTATATCAATTATTTTGTTGTGCATGTTTAATTAAAACGGTTCTAATTCACATATTAGATAAATAATTTGAAAGAAAAACTAAAAAAATATATGTTTGATAGAGAAATTGTGAAAATGTTCTTAAAAAAATAAGCGAGTAAACTTTTTTGTCCATAAATAGATGAATAAGTTAGGAAATCGTGTTGTATTAAGTTCGAAGCGATACAGATCTTCGGTCAAATTCTTTTTATTTTTATAAAACTCAAAAGAAATAAGGTAACATATGATAATTTTTTAGGGGATTTGAACTAAGGTTTCTTTAATCTATCCTAGATTGCTCTCGATTATGCCACGTGGCACATCTAAGCTGCTTACGTGGCTTTTTTTTTTTTTTTTTGGGCATAAGGGACTTAACTTTTATTTTATTAGTGGTTCAAAAATTGGGTAATTATCATATAAAAATGGTTGGAATATTTCTATTACCTCGACGGACTGTGGCTTCAGAAGCTTCCCATGAGGGATGGAGTGATCCAGTCAACAAGGAAGCCAGGAAGGCTATCACTTTAGTTTGGGCCTCGTTCTAACTTCGATCCAACCCAACAGGCCCATTTCTGTATTCGAATCCTGGCAAGCAAAGCTATAGAACCAATTGTTGGGCCTAAAGTTAGTCTAGTTTGCAGAAATTTATCATCTCAAAAAGCCTCTTTGACGCCCAATTTATTCATTTATTATTTATTTTATGCATCCTTTCGATTTTAAGGTCCTATTCTAAATTGAATTTGAATAAAGATGTAAACATAATTATATGTTTGGTTAGGATGAAAAGAGAGAAGAAAAGAAGAGGAGATATAAATATAGAGGTAAATATATGATTTGCATTATTTGAATAAGAAGCAGAGATGAATACGAATGTCATAAAAATAGCCCGTTTTAATCTAAACGGATTTAGATTTAGATTTAAATTAAATTAATATTTATTATTTATTTTCATTTTCACTCTATTTAAATAAAATAAAAATAAATTATATTTACTATCTTTAGTAGAAGTAAAGGTTTCCTTCCCCTATCCTTTCTCCTCCCTTTCCTACATTGTGAACCAAATGTAGGGTATCCAAAGACATGATGTGCTAAGTTAAGTCTAACAACCCCTTTTGCCCTCCCCCACACACCCTCCTCCCCCCCCCCAAAAAAAAAGAGTGGACTTATGTTGAAATGAAATAAATATTTAAATTGGAAAAGGGAGTGCAATCAAATTAGGTCAAACCATTGCAAATTGTTTAAGAAAGGTTGTCTACTCTAAATTAGTGCTAGTGGTTCGTGAAGGAGAATCTTTTCATAATTTAGATTGCTTCATCTTTTATAACAACCCAATATACTTCCAATTTCGTCAATGACGACCCTTACTCATCTTCTTTATTTATTTATTACTATTAATGTTACTTTTTGAGAGTGGATGTTGATGGAACATAACATTCACCGGATAAAAATATATTTTTATTAATTAAACTACTATTTTATCTATCTAAATTTGAATGTAATATTTTGTATTAAATTTAAATAAAAATATAAACATTTAAATTTTTACTAAAAAGTTATCATTTTGTTAAGATTTCAACTCAACTTGCTTAGCAACTTCTAATTTGTCATTATTTGCTACCTCAATTCTATACGAAAAAATGATAAAAATGTAAAATAGTATATATTATGAAAATCGGTATCTATTATCAATTTAAAATATTTATTACTGGATAGCAAAATCTTTGTGAACCGAACAAAGGAAACTTAAAAATTAGGACACCAAAAATCTTTTGAGGGATATTGAATGTGACATATTCTTGTGATCTTATTCTCTATGGTACTTGTATATATTTTAGAATCTTGATAGGTCCCAAATGTTTTATTTGTGAAACTTGTAAGGAGTGGAATATAATTCCAAGAAAGGGAATGGTGACGTGTGAACGCACTTTGGACCGAAGGAAGAATTGATTGCCTGCTGTCCACGTAGTATGAAGACAATCACGTGACGTCAGCAGCACAAAGTTGGATTGGTGGGAATTTTGGGATCGGAGGGTGGATGATTATTCCTTACTTGGTTGCGTAGGAAAGAATTTTTTTTTTTTTTTGGGGTGAAAAAAAAGCACGCGCATATGGCGGCATGTGGGTCCCAGTCTCCACCACTACCACTATGAGGGCGCCGGAAGGTGCACCGCCCAACACTTGGCCAGCCATCACGGTGGGGCTTACACGGTAGAGCCCGTATGGTCAACATCAGAGCTTTCGCTTCTTTTGGACCACTTCCCGTTTTATTTATATTCGAACCCCACATGCTCGCCACCTCTGACGGAATCGATTCGCCGCCAATCTTAGCCTTCCATTTAGCGACGGACTTCTAACCCATGTAGGCAACCGACCATCATACATTTGCGTTGGCACTCCCAATCAAGTTTCGCATGCAATCGTACAGTTAAAATTGAGTGATCAATTGATAATTAAAATTAAATTTTTAAAAAATAAAAATATTCAAAATAAATTTAGTGATACACTTTTCGTCTCAAAATATTTGTTCATATACATATTTTTAGAATTAATAATTAATTTTTTTTCTATTTTATCCTCATTTATGGTAAATTAACGGCACAATTTTTCAAAACTCTTATTTCTTATTATTTTTTGAAAATTTTTACTAATTAATAATTATCATGTTTTTAATATGGGTAGAATAGAAACTTTATCTAATTATAATATTATTTTCAATATCTTTAATCTATATATAAAAGATTTTGTGAATAAGTATTTTGAAACAGAGAGAGTATAATATAGCATCAAATGAAAAAAAATTAAATATTGTGACTCTATATGAAATAAATTGCAATGCAATTATTATACAAGAATTGCGCGACTCTAAATTTATTAAAATCTCATGAGAATTGTTCTATAAGATGAGATTGGCTATAAATATTTTGATAAAAAAAATTTAAATTTTAATTAAAAAAAGAGAGATGTAAATATTAAAATAAATGACTGATCTTCTTGATTTGGTCAGAGGGAGAGGAGGAGGAGCAATTTTTCTTTCTTTTCCCTTCCACTTGTCCATCTTAGCGAACTAAACAAGTGTAAATATCCTTTAATTTTTTTATATATAAATTAAGAAAATTACCAAATAACATGAATCGTAATATAAAAATAGTAAAATGTTATTTTAAAATAAAAATTAATTAATATGATAGTTTAGTAAAATATAATAAATATGAGAAAAATATAATTAAAAAAAGCACAATTAAATATTTTTAAAATGAATCAAAAGGGTTTGTTGTCGAGAGAAGTTCTCAGAAACCACTTCAAATTCTCTCTCAATTTCCTTCTCAGATTTTTTTCTCACTCTCAAGATCGAGAAAAAAAGTTAGAGAAAAGAATCAGAAGGCTAAAGAAAACGTTGGACCACAAAAAAGAGAGAGGTTGGATCTGTTACCATGCTGAGGTCGGGCTACAGCATGAAAAGGCAGAGAGCTACCGAAGCACTAAGAGCTAGCTAGCAAAGCTTTTGACGTCTTCTTCCCAACCAATAATGCATCCTCACCACACCACCCTCAGTTTGTGAAAATGAAGCTTAAGGGATCGGAATGAGCTAAGGCAGATGAATAATGAATGATAAGAATACACATAAAAGGCATGCAGTCGAGTTGGTTCGAGAAAGAGCTCGAGTTCGAGCTCTTTCCCTTGAGTGTTTCTAAAATTAGACTAGTAGGTAAACTTGGGATTAAAGTGTATTTTTTCCGAATATACATTATCAGCATTCACCATTTGAGCCATCCATTGTTGAGGATGTTATTCAGTGAAGGGGAAACTGGGGATGTTGAGTTAAACGATCATATGGTGTATGTTACCCTCTGACAATTCTTGTGAGCATGTGAATGGGCCTTGTAAAATTTATTCTCTTGTGGGTTGGGGGCGAAGCATTTATATGTGTATGATATTGTTCTTTTTTTGTCACATGGCTATACCTTCACACTTGATATAATCATGCATGATCATAAATGTAACACAAATGAAGTACATTCAAGAACTCGTGGATTTTTTAGCGTGGTTGTGTGGGTACTTTGCTGTTTGTATATTATATACAATAAAAACTTATCTCTTTTTAAAAATTATATATTAGTTGTCTTAAATTATTGTGGTGGGTTTCAAGTTTAGTCTGCGGTACGGTGACATGTATTTCTTATAAATATATAATTTTAGAGATTGCAAGATTAATCCTCTCTGTAATAGTTCTTCAGAAAGAAAAAAAGAAATATCTCTCCTTGCCCATAGATGTAGGTCACATTGACTAAACCACGTGAGTGTGTCCTTTAATTTTTCTTACTTTTAATTCCTTCGATTATTGTTACTTTTCGTAACAAGTGGTATCAGAGCCTAGTTACCTGGAGTTTTCTATTCAAATTTGGGTATTTAGGGTTTCATTTGCTAATTAAGATGACATCCTACAAGTTTGATATTGATAAATTCAACAGATCAAACGATTTCAGTTTATGCGAGATGAAGATACGGGCTTTTCTGGTCCAGCAGGAATGTGTGGTAGTATTGGAAGGAGAAGAAAACTTACCAAAATGATTGAAGGCGACGAAAAGGATAGAGATTTTGTCCAAAGCGAATAGTGCAACTCTGTTGAGTTTATCTGACGAAGTCTTGTGAGAGGTAGTTGATGAAACGACTGCTGCAGGTTTATAGAAAAATCTGGAAAGTAAGTTTTAGAAGAAATCCTTAACGAACCGATTATATCAGAAGCAACATTTGTATACCTTGCGAATGTCAGAAAATATACTGGTAAAAGATCACCTTAATAATTTTAATCAAATAATTCTAGACTTGCAAGGTGTTGGGGTTAAGATTGATGATGAGAATCAAACCATTATTCTTTTATGTTCCTTGCCCAATTTGTATGAGAATTTTGTCGATACTATATTGTATGATAGAGACAATATTTCTGTAAGCGATATGAAGGATGCTATGCAATCTAACGAATTGAAGAGAAAGGTCTCAAATTCTAATGAAGATGGATCAGATGCGGGTTTGGTCATTAGCAGAGGTAGGAACAAGGAAAGGAATGATAAATGGAAGAATAAGTCACATTCCAAATCGAGGTCTGGTGGACTTTGTTTCCACTGTAAAGAATTGGGACACATTAGAAAAAATTACCCATAGCGGAAAAAGGAACACGAAAAGAATGTATCAAATAATAATGCTAGTGCAGTTGTAGTTCAGGAGAGTTTTGATGAAGGAGAAAGCAGTGATGTTTTGATTGTTAGTATTTCAACTTCTGCAAAAATACCTGGGTCATGAACACTGATGCATCTTATCACATGACAATTTTGAAGAATCTATTTACTTTCTTTAAAGAGTGGAATGACAGTATGAAATTAGTTGATGATAACGAGCTTAGTGTTAAAAGTAGTGGTTCTGTGCAAATTAAGATGTACGATTGGATGGTTAGAACGCTTGACACTTGGTATGTTCCTGACTTACGAAAAAATTTGATTTGGTTGGGTGCTCTTGATAAACAAAGATATAATTATTTTGGTAGAGATGGGCAAGTCAAAGTTCTAAAAGGCGCTCTGACAATAATGAAGGGTAAATTGCAGTATGAAATTTACTCATTGATGGGAAGTTTAGTGATGGGAACAGTGGCAGTCTCTCGTTCGTTAGATCAGTATAATGATTATACAGAATTATTGCACCGTAAATTGCATCATATGAGTGGGAATGGGCTTGCAATATTGAGTAAATAAGGATTGTTAGATGGGACAGAAATAGGAATATTAAAATTTTGTGAGACTTGTGTTATGGGCAAGTAGCGCAAGGTTAAGTTTAGTTCTAGTAAACACACCTCTACAGATACCCTTAAATATATTTATTCGGATTTGTGGGTTTTTCTCCAGTTGAGTTTCATGGCGGATGCAAGTATTTTGTTACTTTCATTGATAACAACTCTAGAAGAGTTTGGGCATATTTTCTGAAAACAAAAGATAAGATGTTTGGGTGGTTCAATGAGTGGAAGACTATGATTGAAAAATGGATTGGAACACAAGTCAAGACATTCAAACAAATAATGGGTTGAGATTTTGCAATGCATTATTCAATGAATTCTGTAAAAAAGAAGGCATCATCAGGCACCACACTATATGACATATATCACAATAGAATGGATTTGCAAAACGCATGAACAAAACACTTCTGTAGCGTGCTCAGGGCATGCGATTGAACACTAAACTTTCGAAGCAATTCTGGGCTGAGGCATTTAACAATGCTTGTTATCTTGTGAATAGATCTCCATCAACTATAATTGATTTTAAGAATCCTCAAGCGGTATGGTCTAGTTCTCCATCTAATTATTTTGCCTTACATATCTTTGGTTGTACTACATATGCTTATGTTAATGATGGTAAATTCGAGCCTAGGGCACTAAAATGTATATTTCTAGGGTGTGCTACTTGAGTTAAAGGTTATAGATTCTAGTGTATTGAAAAAAATAGAACTTTAAAGTTTATTATTAACAAAAATATTACTTTTGATGAGTATACTTTGTTTAGCCACAGAGAGGAGCTTGGTGATCTTGCAAGTATTAAAAATCAGAGTGATAACCAGATAGTGGAGTTTGAGACTGAAACTCCAAAGAAGATTACTACAAATCCTATAGAACAACCCAAGAATGTACAAGAATTATAACCATAGAGTATAGCAACAGGGAGAGAAATAAGAGAAATCAGAAAGTCTCTAAGGTATGCAGATTGTGTCGATGTTATTGACTAATTCTGTTGTATATGCTTTGGCAGTAGTAGAAAATTTTGATTCTGATTAACCACAATCATATAAAGAGGCAGTGCAGAAAAAGAAGTAGCAAAATGGTTGATTACTATGTACAAAGAAATGCAGTCTCTCGAGAAGAACAAAACATAGGATCTAGTACCATTACCAAGGGGAATGAAACCAGTGGAATGCAAATAGCTTTTCAAGAAGAAAGAAGGTATTCTTGGAATTGAACTAGTTAGGTTCAAGACAAGGCTTGTAGTGAAAGGTTTTTTGCAAAAAGAGGCGATAGACTACTATGAAGTATTCTTACTAGTTGTGAAGTATAAGACCATTCGTGTTCTTCTAACCATGGTGAGTACGTTGGATCTTGAGTTAGAACAACTTCATATGAAAAATGTATTCTTACATGGGATTTAGAGGAATAGATTTATATGTCACAACCAGAAGGATGTCTTGATCCTGAAAAGGAAAATTGTATGTGTTTGCTGAAAAAATCCTCATATGGTTTGAAATAGTCTCCTAGGCAGTGATACAAAATATTTGATACATTTATAATTTCTCATGAGTTTGTACGAAATTTTTTTGATAACTATGTTTACTCTAAAAAGTTATTAGATGGCTCCTTTATATATTTGTTACTATATGTTGATGACATATTGATTGCAGCGAAGAACAAGGTTGAAATTGATTAGATTGAAGACTTTGTTAAGCAGTAAGTTTGAGATGAAGGATTTGGGTGTAGCCAAAAAGATTTCGGGCATGGAAATTGAAGAGACATGGGGTAGTATTACTATTTGTATTTCAAAAGAAATAAATTGAAAAATTACTGCAGTCTTTTCAGATGGAACATTCTAAATCGGTTAGTACTCCTCTGGCTACACATTTTAAATTTGATGTTAATATATTACCTAATACAAATGAAGAGAATGATTACATGAGTAAAGTTCCTTACTCTAGTAGTTTTGGAAGCTTGATATATGCTATGGTATATATTAGGCCAGATTTGGCTCATGCTATAAGTGTGGTAAGTAGATTTATAAGTAATTCAGGTAAAACTCATTGGGAGGCAATAAAATGGATTATGCGATACTTAAGAGGTCCGGTTGATATTTATCTGGTTTATGGCACTAATAGTTCTACTAGTGGGCTTGTTAGCTATGCAGATTCTGATTATGGTGGAGATCTTATTAAAAGAAGATCATTGACGTATTATATCTTTACCCTTTATGGATATGCTATTAGTTGGAAAGCAACACTTCAACCTACAGTTGCTTTGTCTACAACAGAAGCAAAGTATATTTCAATGATAGAAGGGGTTAAGGAAGGTATGAGATTGCATGTGTTGGAATATATGCCCTCTAAATTAGTTTATTTGATGTAATTATCGAATTTGTTAATAAAAAAATTTATTCTCAAAATTTGTTTGTGAATTTACATTTTATTTGTACACAATTTTCATTTGGAAAGAACCCATTGTGTTTAAGTAAGTGATCCATGTGAATGGTGGTCTTTCACAGTAAGGTATGGATCATGGGTTACTTAACACATAAATGTTTGTTTTTAACCGATTGATAAGACACTACTAGAAACTGGATAATCAGCCACAGAAACTAGCGTAGGAGATCACTCACGGATCAACCACAAAATTATTTTAAAAATTGTGAATATATTGATAAAAAAAATTTGTGGTAGATTTGTAGGAGATCAGCCATGAAAAATATCTGTGGCTGATCATCTACGAATCAGCCACGAAATTTTTTTAAAAAATGATTATATATTGATAAAAGATTTTTGTAGCTGATTCGTAGGTGATTAGCCACGAAAATATCCGTGGCTGATTCACCCACAAATTAGCCACGAAAATCTTTTTTTTCAATATATAATTAATTTTTGATAAAAGATTTTCATGGCTGATTCATGGTGAATCAGCTACAAATCAGTCACGGATATTTTCGTAGTTGATCACTTACGAATTAGCCACAAAAATCTTTTATCAATATATAATTATTTTTTTTAATTTTTTGTGATTGATTCATAGGTGATCAACTACGAAAATATCCGCAGTTGATTCGTACGAAAATCTTTTATCAATATATAGATTATATATTAATAAAAGATTTTCGTAGCTGATTCGTAAGTGAATCAGTTATAAAACAGCCACGGATATTTTCCAGGCTGATCACCTACAAATTAGCCACGAAAATCTTTTATCAATATATAATAAATTTTTTTAATTAATTCGTGTTTGTGGCTGATTCGTAGGTAATCAGCCACGAAAATCTTTGATTAATATATATTTATAAATAAATATTTTAAAATATTTATGTATAGATTAATATTTATTTATATAGAACTATTTATAAAAAATATTTTAAATATGAATATAAAAATAAATAGTTTTAAATATAAATATAAAAATAAATATTTTTAAACATAAATATTTTTATATATAAATAAAAATACATATTTATTTTATATTTTTTTATAAATATAGATATATAGATAAATATTTATCTATATAAATAAATATATATATATATACATATGTATATAAATAAATATATATATATGTATATTTTTGTAAAAATTATTTAATAAAAATGATAAAATAATTAACAGTATATAAACTTTTAATTATATAAATATACAAAATAATTTATTATATTGAATAATATGATTTTCATAGTAAATTGAATATGGTTGTTGTATTTTCTAATAGTATTAACATTTAAAAAAAATTACAAAATGAGTGTTGGGAATGGTTTAAATGAAAAAAAAAAAAAAGAGATATGTCCAAGTAATTAGACTTGGCCCAATTAGTTAAGTCTTAACCTCTCATATGGGAAGTTATGGTTTCAACTCTCAAAGGACTCAAAACATTCTCCAATTAATTGGAGGATTACGATTAAGTGTGCTTGGTTCACGAAGTAGGTTGTGAACCACGAATTTTGATGGTCAATAAAATTTAATTATTATTTATTAAATTAGCTACGAAAGAATTTCCGTCGCTGATGACTTTTTTAAATTAAAATAAAATTTAATTATTATTTATTAAATCAGTCACGAAATGTTTTTTTCAACCATGGAAATTTCCGTGGCTAATCACCCACGAAATGGAATTCCGTGGCTAATTCCTTATTTTCAATTAAATAACATTTAATTATTTTAAATTAAAACAGTCATGAAATTTATTTATCAACCACAAAATATTCCGTGACTGATCACCTACGTAAATAATTTCTGTGGTTGATTAATCAACCACGAAAAAATTTTCGTCACTATTCCGTGGCTGAGATCAATCAGCCACGGAATTTATTGTGGGTGATAGGCCAATTTTCAGCAGTGAGAATAGGAATCTCATCATATATAGGTTATTGTATTATGAATTCTAAATAGGGAATTGCTTACCTTTAACCAGCGAATAGTCTACTCATTTCATAGTATGAGCGTATTTCGAATATGTAGAACATGACCTGTAATAGTGGTTTCTAAAAGTACCATTTAAAACAAACCCAAACTATTACTGTTACAGCGTAGACTAATACTCTACCGCTTGAGTATAAGTTGGTGGTCTGATAAAACTAGAAACATATACTTTGAGATACTGTAGTTGACGTTCTTTCGTAGAGCCGATATACTTGTATGTTGGATATATGTGACTAGTTAGTTAAGACAAACTTGTACAAAATAACTTCTACAGTATATCGTCCCTTGTAATTGTTCAAATGATCTAATTATCTATAGCCCTAGAGAACATGACTTGGATGTTTACTTTAGGGTAGCTCCCTTGGAAAGTAGAAATATACCAGGAGTCGTGGATCATTGGACTAGAGGTCTAAGGATGGTAGATATCTATTAGAGAAGTGTTAGTACACTCTTCCTCTCTAAATGCACGACGATGTGTAGAGGGGTATTTTATTTATTACACCTATAGGTCGAAAACTTTGTTAACGTAACATTATCCTTGGAGTCAATATTTCCTTATGGTGATATTATGAAAAATTTTAAAATATAAAATATAACTATATATATAATATGGATATTTTGATCATTTTAGTAGCCAAGACGATGTGTCTTTTGGTCTCTGGAATGACCTTTAAGTCATGAAAGATTTAGGTTAAGGAATTAGTCTTACTAATTGTGGATTTTATTTTATTTTATTTAAATAATTTAATTTATTATTGGACTAGAATAAAATAAAAGGCGAGAGAGAGAGAGAGAGAGAGTATATATTTATCTAGTTTAATTGATTAAATAATTACTCAGGGCCCAATGCCCAGATTGAATAATTAAAAAATTAATCTAGATATAAAACTAGATAAACGACCTGATATTTTATATTTGTCTATTTGGATTTGTTAATTATTTATTGGCCTGTTTAATGAAGTCTAAAAAATAAATAATTGAGATTTATTATTTATAGGTGATCAAGCCCAAGAGTAACTAATTTTATCTGGCCAATGAATAAGATCAAGTGTAAAATAAAATTAAAAAAATTAATTAATTAATTAATTAAAATTAAAAAACAACACGGGATGGATCCCGTATTGTTTTGCGTGAAGGATAACACAAAGTATGGATGCTTTCTATTTTCACGTAGTTGGATGCTTTCTCTCAGGGAATTGGAAAAGGAAATGAAAAGGTCTTCATGCAATCGGTGAGTAAGGCTTTTCAATTTTTCCAAAAACACAGAGAAACCTATTGAAAGCATTTTCACGGAGAAGCCTTCAAAGGCTTAGCAAACCTAGATCTTCAAGAATTCACCAGCAGTGCTACGAGCACCATTTTGAAAGATTAAAAGCTTTGTGTGATTGAGATGCAGTCGACGTTTACAAGAACGTGATCCAATAGCTTCAAGTATCCTTGTATAGACATCTACATCAGTGCGAAGAGGGCCATTTAATCACAGAGGTAAATTTTTCGTTTTGCTAACATGCTTTTGATTTGATGATTTTTGTCATTTTAAGCCTTCAGCATGGTCTTATTGATAGTTTGGGTTTAGATGTTCAGAGACCTATTATTTATTGTGATAATCAGAATGTATTGGACTTGGCTAAAAATCCAGTTTATCATGAAAGATCAAAGCACATTGATGTCGGTTGAACTTCATTCGAGATGTTATAGAAGATAAATTGTTCTCCATAGAGAAGATAGCCACAGGTGATAATCCAGCAGATATGTTGACAAAACCGTTACCTGCAGAGAAGTTCAAACACAAATTAGACTTGATGAATATTCGCATAGCATGAGGCCTTTCGAGGCATGGATAGCAGGGCAGTATTCTTATATTTCTGATAACTTGGAATATTCAAGTCAAGGTGAAAAATTATTAATTGTCTTGAATTATTATGGTGGGCTTCGAGCTTGGCTTGCGGTATGGTAACATGCATTTCTTATAAATATGTAATTTTAGGATTGCAAAATTAATCTTCTCTTTAACAGTTCTCTAGAAAAAAAAATAAGAAATCTCTCTCTTTGCCTGTAAACATAAGTCACACTAACCGAACCACATAAATCATGTATGTTCTTTAATTTTTCTTATTTTTAGTTCTTTTGATTATTACTATGTTCCATAACAATATAATATGTAATGTAAAATTTATAACAATTCATAGTAGACAAGCTAATAGTATTGACGTTTCAAATGTGGTTTAGGCTATATTTGATTGAAGGTAGGAAAGAACAGAAGATTGAGGTATGAAGTTGTTACATAGAGAGATTGAAATTACTTGTACAGGGGAACACTGCAAATCCAAAATAACTCATCTTTGTTATAAAATTTTGACAGTGTTAGAATAAAATTTATACATAATAAATCTCTGACTATTATTTGCATAAGAATTTCTTCGAACTTCTCTTTTTCTTTTCTCTCATAATTTTCTCTAACAATTCTCTCACAATTGTATATCTCTCATGTTTAGGAAGAGCTTTATTTATAGAGTTTTCTTAGTGTAATTAATCATCTATTTCCACTAATGCATTAATGATATCTCCACTAACTCTACTAATATGTATTAGTGATGTTAATGGTGGACATCCATATCCAGTGATAGAATTAGTGGAGCTTTCACTAATTTCACAACACTTCCCTTTAGATGTTCATTACATAAAGAATATGCCTTATTAAAATCTTATTAAATAAAAATCTAGTGGAAAAAAAATATAGTGAAGGAAAAAGAGTATAATATTCTATATATCTGCTTATTATTCCCCCAAATGAGATGATCCCTTTAAATATTTGAACCGATGCATACCGATTTTATATCTCAATTTCTCAAATGTTGCAGTCGGTAAAACCTTCGTGAAAAAATCTGTGAGGTTGTCACATGACCGAATTTGTAACACATCAATTTCACATTTTTTTTGAAGTTCATGAGTAAAGAAGAATTTTGGTGAAATATGTTTTGTTCGATCTCCTTTAATATATCCTTCTTGTAATTGAGCTATACAAGCTGCATTGTCTTCATAAAGAGGAGTTGGAATATCTCTTATAGATGATAATTCACAACTTTCTCGAATATAATGAATCACTGATCTTAACTATACACATTCTCGACTTACTTCATGAATGACTATAATTTCAGTATGATTTGAAGAAGTAGTTGTTATAGATTATTTTGTAAAACGCTATGATATAGCATTATTTTCACATGTAAATAAATAGTCCGTTTGAGAACGTACTTTATGTAGATTAGATAAATAACTAGCATTTGCATAACCCATCAATGTTGGGCTGATTTTATTTAAATAAAATAATTTGAGATCAATTGTACCTTGGAGATATCGAATGACTTGTTTAATTTCATTTCAATATCGTCGTGTTGGTGAAGAACTAAATCTTGCTAATAAATTGACAGTAAATATAATATCAGGTCGTGTATTATTAGCAAGATATATTAATGTACCAATTGCACTGAGATATGGTACTTTAGGACTAAGGAGTTCTTCATCATCTTCTTGAGGTCGGAAAGGATCTTTATTCACATCTAATGACCGTACGATCATTGGAATACTCAATGGATGTGTTTTGTCCATATAATTTTTTTTAGAACTTTTGTTGTATATGTTGATTAATGAATAAATGTTCCACTTTTCAGATGTTTAATTTGTGAACCAAGACAAAATTTAGTTTTACCAAAATCCTTAATTTCGAATTCTCTTTTTAAATAATCAATTATTTTTTGAAACTCTTCTGGAGTTCCAATAAGATTAATATTATTAACATATATAGTTAATATTACAAATTTAGAACCAAATTTCTTAATAAAAACGCATGAACATGCCTGATCTTTTTTAAATCCCGCTTTCAATAAATATTCACTAAGACGATTGAACCACATGCACCCAGATTGCTTCCGGCCATATAATGATTTCTGCAACTTGATAGAGTAATTGTCACGAGGATAATGTTTATATGCTTCGGGCATACGAAATCCTTCAGGAATTTTCATGTAAATATCATTTTCTAAATTTTCATACAAGTAAGTAGTGACAACATCTAATAGGTGCATATATATCTTTTCATATACTGCTGAACTGATAAGATATCGGAGTGTAATAGTATCAATAATAGGAGAATAAGTTTCATCATAATCAACACTTGGTCTTTGTGAAAAATTTTGGACTACTAATCGTGCTTTATATTGTACGATTTCATTATTTTCGTTGCGCTTTGGCACAAATATCCATTTATAGCCAACAGATTTTACACCTTCCGGTGTTCGGACTGTAGGTCTGAAAACTTCATGTTTTGTAAGTGAATTTAACTCCGATTGAATCGCATATTTCCATTGTAGCCAATCTTTTCTATGCCAATATTCATCAACTGATATTGATTCAGGATTATCATTATCCTGTGTAACATTAAGAGATATATTGTATGCAAATATATTATCAATAACAGTTTTTATTCGATTTCAACTTCTACCAGAAGTGGTATAATTGATAAAAATTTCAGTGTTACTTTCATCAACTTCTGATTCTTTTATTTTGTCATCAGTTCTCTCTTAATTTTTATCATTCTTTTCTTCAATATGATCACCTGGATCATTGAATCCTTTTTCTTTCGAAATTTTTTATCTTTATAACCAAGAGGTCGGCTACGCTTCTGATGTACCTTTCACTCAACAGCTATAGGTATAATCTTTTGTTCTGCTAGGATTTCAATTTGAATAGGAATATTTATATATGGAATATGCGATTTTGTTACTCTTTTAGAATCAACAAAAAGCGTTTGACATTTGATTTACAATGCTTTGCAAATGAATTAATAATGATCTAATAATTAATTGTAATCTTTTAATAAAAGATTCAGCAAAACCATTTTGTGTATGAATATGAGTTACAGGATGTTTAACATTAATCCCAATTGACATGCAATATGCATCAAAAGCATGTGATGAAAATTCACCAACATTATTCAAACGGATATTTTTAATTTGATGATTAGAAAATTGTGTTCATAATTTAATTATTAGAGCAAGTAATCTCACAAACGCTAGGTTGTAAGTAGATAATAAACACATATGTGACCATCGGAATGATGCATCAATTAAGATCATAAAATATCTGAACGGTCCACATGGTAGATGAATAGGTCCACAAATGTTTTCGTGAATCTGTTCAAAAAATGTAGGACTTTCTCCTATTTTTACTTGTGATGGTCTAATAATTAATTTTTCTAGGGAATATGCAGCACATGAGAATTTTTCTGATATCAATATCTTTTTATTTTTTAATGAATAACCATGTGTATTCTCAATTATTTTTCTCATCATAGGAGATCCCGGATGACCCAATCGGTCATACCAAATGCTAAAGTAGTAGGATCACTAAACTTTTAGCTTACTAGATGATGAATTTCAATTGTACATATTTTTGCAAAATATAGGCCAGTAAAAAAAACGGTAGTTTTTCTAATACAGATTTCTTACCTAAATTAATTTAAGTAATATAAAGATATTCAATACCATTTTTCTCATTTGTTTCAACATGATACCCATTTCTGCGAATATCTTTAAAACTCAATAAATTTCTTCTGAATTTTGAGGAAAATAGTGCCTTATCAATATTTATTGTTATTCCTTCAGGCAACAATATACTAATTCTTCCGAAGCTTTCAATCAAATTTGTACTACCGTTTATAGTATAAATATTTATTTCTCCCATTTTGAGATAAGAAAAATATTTCTCATTTTTTAGTATGGTGTGTATAGTTCCACTATCAATAATACATAGATCATCATTAACAATAGCCATTTGAACCAAAATATGTATATGCAAACGTAAATATTATTAAAATATAATGAAAATTCAGAAATATCAGGGTGAGACATTAATTCTTCTGGATAATTCTTCTGGATACTACCATCACCAATTAAATGATCTATCTTATCGTCTGGGTATTCGAAAAAATCAGATATATCCATATAGGTAATATTGATATTAAGATATTTTGAATCAATATCATCGTCAACATCATTCACTGGATATCCATTTCTCTAACAATTCCCTCACAATTAGTATATCTCTCAAGCTTGGGAAGAGCTTTATTTATAAAGCTTATTTAGTGGAATTAATCATTTATTTCTATTAATGTATTAATGGTATCTCCACTAACTCCACGAATATATATTAGTGATGTTAATGGTAGACATTCATATCCACTAATGGAATTAGTAGAGTTTCCACTAATTTCACAACACTCTCATTGTTTTCAGGCAATTTATCAAAATAACCTTTTAACAATTTACCATCAATACCTTTATCCCTTATCATATTCTTAAAAAAAAAAAAAAAAAAGAGAGAGAGAGAGAGAGAGAGAACATTTTTAGTCCTTCAACTATTTCCAGCTACCAACATAATCCCATCCCGACCAAGATAAGCATGCCTAACCCTATATCCCATCTAACTCTAGTTAATGTGGCATTGGATGCAAAAGAGACATATTTTCGTGAGAGAAAAAGATGGTAGTTAAAGGCAAAACCAGATGACATTTTTCTTGGCCAATGTTGTGTTCTTTGATAAGGTGGTGGTTATTTGGCAAATTATCGGACAAAATTTAGACATGACGTCAAGAAAGCCTTACATTTTTATGTAATTCTCAAAGTTTCCCTGCAGAAGAAAGCCATTCTATTAACGTAATAAAGCACTTTCTATTTAATTGTCCAAAAAGTTGTATACGAAAACTGGGCTTGCTTTCCATCATTGTTGTTATTGCAATGTGCTCTTCAAAGAATTTCATTTTCTTTCTTTACCATTTGCATGCACATGTGTGGGTTCAAAAGGGAAAAAGGGCTGTGCCTAATGTGAACTCCTCACCTAATTTCATTCAACGGAAGAAAAAAAGATGAAACTGCTTAGCTTTTTTAAATTCGGTCCAGCTTGAGTGATGTTATTACGAGCAGAATCAGAAATATAAATTTGCATAACGTTATTAGAAACAACATTAGAAATTTAAAGTTGAACATAAACTATAGAAACTATCAAGGGTGTTTTGTGTGTGTATGTGGGGGGGGGAGGGAGGAGTGGTATATGGGCAAGAACTCTAAAACTTGTCCCTATGACACAGTCAAATTGATTGTAACTCTACTGGTACTCAACACTATGAAATTGAGTCGAAATTGATTTATTGAAGCATATCTCAAGTTTATTTAATCTATCAAAACTGTAATCAGTAGATAGATTCGCTCACAAGAAAACGATATCCAAGAACTCTAAAACTTCTCTGGGATGATTACTTGTTACCTAAGAGTATGTAGCCTTCTACTTTCAAGAGAAGGTTAAAATTGACAATTGCAACGCACTTTCAGAAGACTAAACAAAGGCATTAGTCAAGGTAAAACGTCCTATCACCTATAGAAGGTCATATTTAGACAACAAAATTTTGATTCATAATTAATTTGTGTTTCATTTTTCTTAGGAGAAGAAAAAAAAATATTTGTATAGATCTAATTTTCTCATACAAAGTGTTGCATTAAAAATTTATATTATATACATTGTACACACATATATATATATATATATATATATATAAAAGTTTGTCCTATGAAACATAATTTAATAGCTCGTAGCCCTTTCGTTAGGCTCACGTTGTAGATTGACTATCGTGGGATTAAATTTTGCTCTGCGATCCTATCAATTGAGATCAAGTTAAAGTCAGTTTGTCTCGATTAAACAATTGGTCGGATTGTTAAAATATATCTTATAATTTATTTGGTTTGTCTGGATTAAAAGATCGATTCGTAGATTGAGCAACCGGTCAGCGGAAGCTAGACTACTAAAGCACATCTTATAATTTACTTGACTTAAATTAATGGATTATAAAAAAATTCGTTGGTAAAAAAATATCATCTTAATAAAATACACATTATAAAAATAAGTACTTTAGGGAAAGCGAGTTTTTATTTAATATCTTTCGAAGAGGAAAGACAAGTGACACATGACTTTTTACATTAGGAAGCAAACGAAAAGTCAATAAATTACTATGCACCACAGGAACCTACTATTTGCAGCTTAACAAAGGTGAAAAAGGACAGCATCTTGGTTCGATTTCTTAGTAGATAGCCTTTTGATTTCTTAAAGAATAAGAAAAATCTTTCAGAGGCATGCACAAAGATAGATCATAGATGTAGTGTAACCAAATCAGTGAAAAAAACGTATTGTTGTCGTTCTCTGTATCTTTTGTATGCCCGTCTTTGCGGGTACATACACAGGTGATAGTGATACGAGTGGTGAGTCTGCAGTCCAAAAGCAGAAAGAAAAAGAAAAACCAAGAAAGAAGAATGCAAGCAAATAAGTGGGAGGGAGAGGGGACTGATGTCTTCGTACTAAAGAAAAGACCATCTAAACATCAGAGCTACAAAAGGATGTCAAAACAAACTACTTAGCACTTCAAGGAGGAAAGGAGATGCCATAGAAGACAAACATTTGTTTTCCACTGTCTTTGATCAGTTTACTGCTAATTTTTTTTCTGAATTTTTTCATGTGAGGTAGCCAAAGAAGATATATATGTCAACAGTGACAGGATGAAAAATTTTGTGTTGAGAGTAAATTATATTAAGAGAATAATATTGTATTTTTTTTTAAAAAATAGAGGGTAAAATATGAAAATTTAAAAAAATTAAAATTTTTAAAGATAAATTTAAAAAATTTTGGGCCATCCCCGCTCCTCTCTAAATCCGTCCTCGTGTGTCATGTGTTTGGTTTCAAATATTGCAAGAAAACTTATTCACAGAGTGTCATAACTTCCAAACTTCTCATATTTAGGAGTTAATAATTAAGTTCTCGATTATTGATATATAATCTTCATTTCTTTGACGTTTCTTGAAAATTTAGTCAAAACTTTGTAGCAGATAGGAATTTTGGCGTTATCATTTTCCATTTTTTTTACTAAAATAGGTCTCTTTAATTTGTTAGAGATCAATAGGGAATATATATATATATATATCTTGTAATCTAGCACTTTGTTCTCTGGTGGTCAGAAAAGATAGAGCCACCACAGTTACATAATGTGTAAACACAACCACCCACAAAATATATATATATATATATATATATATATATATATATATATATTTTAGTATCAGAAAGCTAAAATTCTTCCACTTATGAAAGAAATATATAAAATATGTAATAATTTATACCCTAATATATAAAGAAAGAAAGTCATGGCCTTTTTTCTCTCTCTCTCTACATATACATACATAAGCACATAAAGCACATAGAACGTCCACAAACCATCCTAAATATTCTTTTTCTTGCTTTTAAAACCACTAGCCAGAAAGCAGGTGATTTCTTCTTCGGAAAATACCTTCTCTCTTCTCATCTGCTGCTGCTTTTTTTTTTTTTTTCATCCATGGACACTGCTCAATGGCCACAGGTACAGAGATCCAAGCCAACAGCTTTTTTGTTTGTTTGTCATGGCTATAATTCTTTGCTCATCATGTTCTTGTTTGCAATCTATATGTTGGTTGAAGCAATTTTCGAAGACTGGTGGTTGATGATAGAGTTTGATAGTGGAAGTGCCCACCTTTTCATGTCCTTCGCTTTTGCTTGTTTTACACTTTTTGGATATTTTTTCTCTTTCACTTTGTGTGATAAAAAGTTGAAACAAAGATGAATTGTTATTTATATATAGCTTTTTTCTTTCTTTGTTCCTGTTTGTGATTTATTCAAGTGTAAAAGCACCTGGCTTTGTTTTGTTCTTTTGTGTGGTGTGTGTAGTATGTATCTCTTTCTTAACCTGAAAATTTGTAGATGCTGATTTGTTTTGTTTGATCTTGAAGTTGGAACTAATGGGATTGCAAATGGTTTTCCTTTTGTTGGTTTTCTTGGTTTCTTTTAGGATATAGTGGTGAAACCAATGGAAGAGATGGTGCCTAGTACATGCTCAAAGCCTTCTTTAGAAAGGAAGATTAGGCCTCAGAAAGAACAAGCTTTGAACTGTCCAAGGTGCAATTCGACCAACACCAAGTTCTGTTACTACAACAACTACAGTCTCTCACAGCCCAGATATTTTTGCAAGACTTGCAGAAGATACTGGACTGAAGGTGGATCTCTGAGGAACATTCCAGTTGGAGGTGGTTCAAGAAAGAACAAGAGATCAGTATCTTCTTCTTCTTCATCAGTTTCGTCAAAGAAGCTTCCTGATCTAGTGCCACCATTAATTTCACAGTCCTCAGAAAACCCTAAGATCCCAGATGGCCAAGATCTTAACTTGGGATTTTCAGCTACTCATGACTTCAAGACCATCAGTGAACTGATCCAAGTACCCAACTTTGATAGCAACAATAAGGACAGCATGCCTTCTTCCTCTTCCAGCACTTCATCTCATCTTTCAGCTTTGGAGCTGATTGGAATTACTCCAAGGGGGTTAAATTCCTTCTTGCCAATGACAATTACAACTGATATTCCCAGTACAGTTTACTCATCTGGATTTCCTCTTCCTGATTTTAAACCATCTCTAAGCTTTTCCTTGGATGGGCTTGGAAGTAGTGGGTATGGAGGGAGTCTCCCTGGTGTGCAAGAGACAAGTGGGAGGCTTTTGTTTCCCTTTGAAGATCTGAAACAGGTTTCAAGCACTACTTCAAATGATGCTGAGCAAAATAGGGATCCGAATGCTGATTCAACTGGATACTGGAATGGAGTATTAGGAGGAGGAGGATCATGGTAAACAACACAGAAAGTGCTTGGGGAAATTTCTTTTAGTTTCTACATATTACTTTTGGGGTTTCTCTTAGAGTGCCTAGAGGTGATGGGTGATCATTTGTTTGGATTTCTTGAACGCTAACTCATAGGATACAAGGGTTTCGTTATTCTCTTCTGCATCTACTCTAGCTAAATATCTTTACTATTCAAATGGTGGGGTTTTGGAGCTTGTTTTAGTTTGGCTTCAGTTATGCCGACTTGCAAAATTGTTAATGGCAGAAGACTATAATTATATGAAATGATTAGCCCAGATTTTTAAAGGGCAAAAGAAACTATATATAGTAGCTAGGGGGAGGCCAGCATGCTTTGATGCTTTAATTTTTAACCATCTACTGTACTTAAAGGCGAAAGAAACCCACTGTCTGAAATGGTCGTTGCCTGGCTTGTTACAAATTACATGTACTATAGCACAGAATGAGTTTGTTGTATTATGTTCTTTCTCCATCTATCTTTGTTCTTCTGCATTTACTATGGTTACTTCCTCAGAACACCCGTGTCTGGCACTACTGATCATGAGGTTCAGTGTTGGTGATCTAATGATTTTTCTTGATATTCATGTACATATATGTAAGTAATTACTGTCTGTTTAGAGTTTTCAGAAGGGTAAAAATTAGAGATTGATTGATGATGATGAAGATAGAGGTCTGATTCGGGTCCCCCATTGATTACTTTGCCATGACGCTGTTTTGAAGCATTCCTTGATGGCTTACAAAACTGCTCAAATTTATGCCGTCACTAGAATTGAACCACCATATGCCACCACCACCTGCCTCAACCTAAACTGCTCAGTTGCTGATCTTCAAGAACACTGGCTTACATTTACTAAATCTTTCCTTGGTTTTGATTTGGTCCTGTCAACCAAAAAGCAAGAATGCCAACAGGAGAGATTCTTACATTTTCAAGAATGACAACAAAAACGCAAGCAAGCAATGTGTGACAGGAAAATCACTGTGTGGAAGTCTAGTTGAAAATTTTGCCCTGAGTGAAAGAGACAAGAAAACCACTAGGAGGACTAGCTCTAGCTTAGCTAATAGTAATTCATCAGTGACTTGCAAGTCACAAGAGACATTGAAAATTTTAACAGACGGTGAAAGGAAAAAGCTAAAGGAGTAAGACTCGGTGAAAAAGAGACCGGGGAGGGCGGGCGGAGTTTGATTGCCTCACCATGGCATGCTCCCTTGATCTTTGAAAAAAAAAATGGAAGATTTGTTAGAAAAATATGACGAAGCCTACTTTGTTCAGTCATGCGAAGGGACCTACAAACATTCCCCTCGAGGAGTGTGCTGACTGCTGAGAGGAAAAGGTAGCCGAGGAGAGGAATAATCTCCCCCACTTACATTATCCACCCAGAGACCAGATCCAGAGTCCCAGTCCCTCTCATTTCTTTATTCTTTTCTTTCTTCTTCTTTGCTGTAGCCCACCTCGCTCTCCCGCTCTCACCTGAGGTACATGTCAAAATGACTCACTCGCACCGCCTATTACTGTTACTTTTTAACTTCTTTTGGAGGTCTCTTTCCTCCGTTGAAAACAAAATTAGAGATTAGAGATCCCAGCAAGTAATTTCCATCCTATTATAAAATTAGTAGTGTTAGAATAAAATCTACACATTAAGAAATCTCTAACTATTCTTTACACAAGAATTTCTTCGAACTTTTCCCTTTCTTTCTCTCACAAATTTCTTTAATAATTCTTTCACAAAATGATAGTATATTTCAAATTTAGAGAATATCTCTATTTATAGAGCTATTATTTAGTGAAATACATCATCTTTCACTAATATAAATTAGTAATGTCTCTACTAAATGGTGGACATTCATATAATTCATAATTAGTGAAACTTCTACTAATTAGTAGAGCTTTCACTAATTCAATATATTTACAACACTCCTCCTTGAATGTCCATTACATAAAAAATATGCTTCGTTAAAACTTTATTAGATAAAAATTCAGTGGGAAAAAAATTTAGTGAAGGAAAAAGAGTACACTATTCTATATGTCTGTTTATTACTCCCCCTGATGAGATGATTCTTTTAAATCTTTTTATCGACGCATACCGATTTTATATCTCAACTTTTCAAATGTTGCAGTAGGTAAAGTTTTCGTGAAAATATCTATAAGGTTGTCACATGACCGAATTTGTAGCACATCAATTTTGCCTTTCTTCTTCTGGAGTTCATAAGTAAAGAAAAATTTTGGTAAATATGTTCTGTCCGATATCCTTTAATATATCCTCCTCGTAATTAAACTATACAAGTTGCATTGTCTTCATAAAGAGAAGTTGGAATATCTCTGATAGATTATAATCCACAACTCTCTCGGATATAATGAATCACTGATCTTAACTATACACATTCTTGACTTGTTTCATGAGTGGCTATAATTTCAACATGATTTGAAGGAGTAGCTGCTATAAATTATTTTGTAAAACGCCATGATATAGCAGTATTTTCACATGTAAATAGATAGCCCGTTTAAAAATGTACTTTATGTGGATCAGATAAATAACCAACATCTGCATAACCTATCAATGTTGGGCTGGTTTTATTTGAATAAAATAATCCAAGATCAATTGTACATTGGAAATATCAAATGACTTGTTTAATTTCATTCAAATATCGTCGTGTTGGTGAAGAATTAAATCTTGCTAATAAATTGATAATAAAGGTAATATCAGGTCGTGTATTATTAGTAAAATACATCAATGTACCAATTGCTGAGATATGGTACTTCAGGACCAAGGAGTTCTTCATTATCTTCTTAAGGTCGGAAAGGATCTTTATTCACATCTAATGACCGGACAATCATTGGAATACTCAATGGATGTGCATTGCCCATGTAAAATCTTTTTAGAACTTTTGTTGTATATGTTGATTGATGAATAAATATTCCACTTTCCAGATGTTCAATTTGTAAACCAAGTCAAAATTTAGTTTTACCAAAATCCTAAATTTCGAATTCTCTTTTTAAATAATCCTTTTTTTTAAGCTCTTCAGGAGTTCCAAGAAGATTAATATCATCAATATATATAGTTAATATCACAAATTTAGAACCAAATTTCTAAATAAAAACACATGAATATACTTAGTCATTGTTAAATCCCGCTTTCAATAAATATTCACTAAGACAATTGAATCACATGCGCTCAGATTGCTTCAGGCCATATAATAATTTCTGCAACTTGATAGAATAATTTTCACGAGGATAATATTTATATGCTTCAGGCATGCGAAATCTTTCGGGGATTTTCATGTAAATATTATTTTCCAAATTTTCATACAGGTAAGTAGTAACAACATCTAATAGGCGCATATCTATCTTTTCATGTACTGCCAAACTAATAAAATATCGGAGTGTAATAACATCAACAATAGGAGAATAAGTTTCATCATAATCAATATCTGGTTTTTGTAAAAAATCTTGGGCTACTAACTGTGCTTTATATCGTACGATTTCATTATTTTTATTGCGTTTTCGCACAAATATCCATCTGTAACCGACAGATTTTACACCTTTTGATATTCGGACTGTAAGTCCGAAGACTTCACGTTTTGTCAGTGTATTTAACTCCGATTGAATCGCATTTTTCTATTGTAGCCAATCTTTTCTATACCGACATTCATCAATTGATATTGGTTCAGAATCATCATTATAATGTATAACATCAAGAGATATATTGTATGCAAACATATTATCAATAATTGTTTCTATCCGATTCCAACTTCTACCGAAAGTGGTATAATTGATAGAAATTTCAATGTTACTTTCATCAACTTCTGGTTCTTTGTCATCAGTTCTCTCTTGGTCTTTATCATTCTTTTCTTCAATATGATCATCTGAATCATTTAATCCTCTTTTCTTTCGAGGATTTTTATCTTTAGAACCAATAGATCGGCCACGCTTCTGGTGTGTTTTTGACTTAGCAGTTATAGATATAATCTTTTGTTCTGCTGGAACTTCAATTCGAATAGGAGCATTTATAGCTGGAATATGCGATTTTGTAATTCTTCTGGAGTCAACAAAAGCGTCTGGCATTTGATTTGCAATACTTTGCAAATGAATTATCTTTTGAACTTTAAGTTCACATGTGCTTATGCGCGGATCAAGATAATTTAATAATGTTGTCCAAGTAAGATCTTTTTTATGTTGTTTATGTTCTCCCCCTAATTTAAGGAATAATGATTCATCAAAAAGACAATCAGCAAATCTTGCTGTGAATACATCTCCTGTCAAGAATTCAACATACCTGATAATAGAGGGAGAATCATATCCAACGTATATCCACTTTCTTCTTTGAGGACCCATCTTTGTACGTTGGTTTGGTGCAATTGGAACATATACAACACACCCAAAAATTCTTAAATAAGCAATATTTGGTTCTGAACCAAAAACCAATTGCAAATGAAAGAATTTATGATAACTAGTTAGCCTTATATGTACAAGTGCTGTAGCATGTAAAATAGCATGTCCCCAGACAAATGTTGGGAGATTTATTTTCATTAATAATGGTCTAGTAATTAATTATAATTTTTTAATAAAAGATTCAACAAGATCATTTTGTGTATGAACATGAGTTACAGGATGTTCAACATTAATTCCAATTGACATGCAATATGATAAAAAACATATGATGATAATTCATCAGCATTATCCAAACGGATATTTTTAATCTGATGGTCAGGAAATTGTGCTCGTAATTTAATTATATGAGTAAGTAATCTCGCAAACGCCAAGCTGCGAGTAAATAATAAACACACATGTGACCATGATGCATCAATTAAGACCATAAAATATTTGAACGGTCCACATGGTAGATCAATAGGTCCACAAATGTCTCCATGAATCCGTTCAAAAAATGTAGGACTTTCAGCTCCTATTTTTACTGGCGATGGTTTAACAATTAATTTTCCTAGGGAACATGCAGCACATGAGAATTTTTCTGATGTCAATATCTTTTTATGTTTCAAGGGATGACCATGTGTATTCTTAATTATTCTTCTTATCATGGTAGATCTCGGATGACCCAATCGGTCATGCCAAATGCTAAAAGTAGTAGGATCAGTAAACTTCTGGTTTACTAGATAATGAACTTCACTTGTATATATTTTTGTAAAATATAGGCTAGTAGAAAAATACGACAATTTTTCTAATACAGATTTCTTACCCAAATGAATTTAAGTAATATAAAGATGTTCAATATCATTTTCCCCATTTGTTTCAATATAATACTCATTTCTGCGAATATCTTTAAAACTCAATAAATTTCTTTTGAATTTTGAGGAAAATAGTGTCTTATCTATAGTAATTGTTATTCCTTCAGACAATAATATATTAACTCTTCCGGAACCTTCAATCACATTTGTACTACCGTTTATCGTATAAATATTTATTTCTCCCATTTTGAGGTAAGAAAAATATTTCTCATTTTTTAGTATGGTGTGTGTAGTTTCACTATCAATAATACATACATCATCATTAACTACAACCATCTGAACAAAAATATATATGCAAACATAATAATTATTATTATTAGAATATAATGAAAATTTTATGCAACCATAAATATTATTAGAATATAATAAAAATTCAAAAATATCAAGGTAAGACATTAGTTCTCCTAGATACTGCCATCACCAATTAAATGGTCTATCCTACCGTTTAGGTGTTCGAAAAAATCAGCTAGATCCATCTGTGTAATATTGATATTAAGATCTTTAGGATTAATATCATCATCCTCAGTATCATTTATTGGATGTTGAGAAAAATTTGCTTCCACATTTTTATTTTTTTTTCAATGAAGTTTGATATAATTCTACTAAATGTTTGGTCGTATGACAGTTACATGACCAATGATCTTTCATGCCACATCTATAACACTTATCCTCATAATTTTCTTCCATTTCTTTTTCTTTTCCCTTATTATCTTTTCTGTTCCACTTCAAGTTGCTAGTATTTCTCACAACTTAATTATGACTGTGATAAGGGAAATATCGAGCGTGTCCACGACTATAGCCCTGACCACGGTCACGGCCACGACCACGACTACGACTACGACTATAACGATGGCTTATGTTAGAGCCAACATCATTCACTTCTGGGAGTATTGTTGAGCTAGTTGGTCTGACTTCATAATTTCTCAATAATAACTCATTATTTTTCTCTACAATGAGAAGGGTAATAATTAAATCTGTAAATTTTGTATATCATTTTTCTCGATATTATTGCTGCAAGATAATATTCGAGGCATGAAAGGTGGAGAATGTCTTCGCCAACATATTTTCATCAGTAATTTTTTCTCCGCATAATTTTAACTAAGATGTAATTTTATACATCGCTGAGTTATATTCATTCACGGTTTTAAAATCTTGTAACCTCAGGTGCAACCATTCATACCGTGCAGTGGGTAGTACGACCATCTTTAGGTGGTCAAAATTTTCTTTTAAATTTACCCATAGGACATAAGAATCTTTTTCGGTAAGATATTCTATTTTCAAATTTTTGTCGATATGACGACGGAAAAAAATTAAAGCTTTGGCCTTTTATTGTGTAGATGTACTATTATTTTCTTGAATAGTTTTACTAAGGCCTTCAGCATTTAGATGCATTTCTGCATCGAGAATCCATAATATATAATTCTTTCTAGAAATATCAAAGGCTACAAATTCGAGTTTAGCAAGGTTAGCTATAGGGATCAATAAATGCGTACCTGTCTTCTGGCTTATGTAACAGTAGAGACTCGTGCTTTAGTCTTCTGACTTTTGTAACGGCAGAGACTCGTGCTAATAACGTGTTATGAAATTGGTAGTGTTAGAATAAAATCTACACACTAATAAATCTCTAACTATTCTTTACACAAAAATTTCTTCAAACTTCTCTCTTTCTTTCTTTCACAAATTTCTTTAATAATTCTTTCACAAAATGATGGTATATTTCAAGTTTAAATAATAGCTCTATTTATGGAACTCTTATTTAGTGGAATACATCATCTTCCACTAATATAAATTAGTGGTGTTTCCACTAAATGGTGGACATTCATATAATCCATAATTAGTGGAGCTTCCACTAATTCAACATATTTACAACTCATCCATCTTTCTTGAAGATTGTTGTTTTGACCTACTAATGAATGAATAGTTTTTTTTTTTTTTTTGGGTGTAAACTTAAAGGATGAACTTTAACTATTTACAGAAATTATTGCAATTCCTAATCATTCGGCTACGTTTGAGTTTGAAAGTTAGAAAAGTAATCAGTAACAGGAGATCACGATTTCAAAGCAAATAAAAATTTGATGCAGTGAAAATTACATAATACGTGAGTTGAATTGCGCGGTGATGGATATCATTCCGATTCTAAGGTAAGGCAGCTTATTGGGAGGGAGTAGGCGTATCTCCAAAAGTTGAAAATAAGATTTGATTAATAAGTGAGAACCAAGAAAGGTCAAAGATTACAAAATTTTCGACCAAGGATGCATCGATGCAAAGAAAAAGATGGGATCATTGTGCTGGGATGTCGGTGTCCAGGGCGTGGGGTGGGGGGGCGCTGGTGGGTTTTCGCTGCGAGCTGCTTTGTCCATGATGAATGTATATCCATGGAAGTTACATTAAACATCCACTCTGATGCATTTTCTATTATCGTCCCAATTGAGTAACTATCTGTGTTGCTCGCCAACCCACCACCATTCCCAGTGGAAAGAAAAAGCGGCCTCTGTTGACAACTATTATACACACTAACAATTCAAAGTTAACAATGATGCAATAACTTCGTTAGTTAACAAAGCAGGATGCTTATGCAAAAGATAGAAGAACAAACAAGACTACTACAGATTGTGCAAGTTTTGGCCAATTTGGCTTGTACAATTTTCTGTAGAAGGAATATGAAGTATACAAGGGGAAAGCCCCTTTACTTGAACCAAGAGACGTACTGTCTTGCAAGTTCTAAAATCTGTACAAGTTCATTGCTTGCTAATAATACTAAATGCCAGAGGGAAAAAAAAAAGGTCAAAACATTGTAGTCGATATACAACTCTGTTGTGCTGCTTTTCAATGGATATCCAATCAGTGATCTGCATTAATCCCAAAAATGCGAACCTTGTGCATATGTGGGAACTTGGCAACAACCAGTACAAAAACTGCCACTGTGTTGAAGAATAGCATGGGATGTTGATAATCAGTGGTGTGTGAAGCTATTAAGTACCTGCCAGAAGAAAGACACACAAGTGGAAATAGTGTAAATAAAAACAGCACTATTTATGCAGCAATTACCAATGATGCAAGTAATATAAATGCTGAGGAGGTGGAAAAACAATTATACACACGTTTGCATATATGCACATGTACATATGCATATTTACATGGAGAGAGAGCGAAGCGTGATGGATCATAGACAGCTAGGACTAAAACTTTTAGAGACTTCCACATTTAAAGCTTAGTCTTCCAGGGAAGTAAAATTGTACAATTTTCAGTAACAACCTGTTTTGCAATGTTACAGCCTAGTTCTGGATGACATAAAGTACAAACAACATTCTCAAATGGGAAAAGTAAGACAGCAAAAAGATTCACACAAACTCATGCACAGATTCTCTCCTCGTTGGATAGAGAAGGATGTTCATTAAAAATAAGATAGTATTTGAATCATCTCAGAATCCAGGAAAAGAGAAGAAGTTACTAGAATTTTTTGGTTTGCAAAGTCCTTTTACACTGGCAAAAAACATGAAAACGCTTAGGACCAAATTCCAAATAGAAAGTGCCAATATTCACTTTCATTAAACAATAAAAAAAGGTAAGATAAATAAAAGGCAAATCAGTAAGTAAATGCATTGGGAAAAAATTCAGCATTCCATTTCTCAGAAAGAGTATCTCAAACTCAATCTCAAGATGATTTTGAAAGGTCTAGCAGCATTCAAATTATTCATCAAGAACTCAGTTCAGTGCAAGAATGAAGTAGAGAACATTAGATTGTAGACAATCCCTGTTGCATTATACCTTGTTCTTAATAAATGCACCAGGAAGCACAAAATAGGTAATTTGTACCACATCAGTAATTGGACAAGCTGATATTTGATATAACCCACTGAAAACAGTTGGAGAGATAATTTGTTAAGCTCTGGAAGAAAAGCAAAGAGAGTTTGCAATGCACCTGTGCAGAGCTCAGCATTGGTATCATACAAACGACAGACTAGAGTATAAGAACCCTTCCCATATGAGGAGAAGAAAATGAAAGCCATCTATTATGGCAAATGACTGTGTAAAAAAGAAGGAAAATATGAAGAAACAGAGCCAATCCTGCCATGAATCATATAAGATGCTGCTTGGGACTAGAATATGGCTGAGAATTATCAAACAAAGCTCTATGTCAGTCAGGAGGTCATTGTTCAGAACAGGATCTTAGAAGCCACGTATTATAGCAGCCAATTGTCTAAAAAAGAAGGAAAATATGAAGAAACAAAGCCACTCTTGCCATGAATCATATGAGATGCTGCTCAGGACCAGATTAAGGCTCAGAATAATCAAACACAGTGCTTTGTCAGTCAGGAGGTCATTGTTCAGAGCAGGATCCCAGGTTTATTCTTTTGCATTAGAAGGGGGAAATTTTGAAATAACACAACTTACTGTGTGAGAATACACAATGAAGCCCAAGTTTAGGTTTCCGGAATAATTAATGGGGGTCAAGTGACAATTTTTTCACTTTAGGGAGAAACTTTGAATTCTCCCCCAACTTCAAGAATGTTTGGTTCAAATAACCCTATTTTTAAGTTTCAGATAGTCATGCCATTTCACTTTCCCATTCAACAATTGTTTCTATGCATCTCAGTTGGCCGATGATCCATGGGGTAAAGTACAAGAACTTACACTAAAGAGGTAGTGTGTTAACACCACTAACTAGAATTGCGTGTAGATAACCTAAATCCAAATCTCCAAAACATTTGTGTGACCCAGTTTTGAGAAACACTGAAACTAAGGTTTGGTTTCAAAGAAGAAGAGTCCTTGAATTTGCATGTGATTTAGTGAGAATGACTCAAAAGAAAAATGACAAAATCATCTTTTCAAATGATTGGCAATCTCAAACAAGAAGTCTATTGAGAAGTTAATCTGAAAATTTTGTTAAAAGGAAGTAATATTTCATTATTTATTTGTGTTTCAAGAACAGCAGAAGCTGGATATTTTAATGAAGGTACATTGTGTGCACTAAAACTGCAAGATTGGATGAATAATTAACCTTCATTGTGATGTTGAAACAGATCTAAAAACTAAAACCAGTTCAACCATGGCTTAAGCTGCACTATCTAGAAACCAATACTTCTCTACAAAAGTACGAAATTAAAAGGTAAATACCTGAAGGACTGATTTTATAAAGAAGAAAAGGTGCTGCTACTCTTATGCAAGCTGAGTTTGCAGCACGTAAAGCAGACATGTAACATTTCATGTTTATTCTCAACAATCAACATATAGAATACCTAGTGGTCAAATAGAAAAGTTAGGTTATACTCTACTTTTACGAAGAAAGGCAAAGCAAAATATTTGTTTAATAATTTGATGCATTTAAGCCAGTGAGGCTCTCACCTATTAAAATCCCTAATGGTATCATTAAGATGATAGACTAACTAGCCTCTCCTACAAAAAGTGAAATGCCTCAAAAGTGGGTATAGCGGATACAACTAAAACAAACACAAGATCTGACAACCAAGAATCAAGAAAGACACTTACAGAACAACAGGAACAACAGTTAGGAACTTTCTATTGCGAGTGAGTTGTTTGCCATTGTCTACTTGCTCCCACCAAGTCAACCTATTGTAGATACCCTGGTCATCAGCAAATGGTGTTCCCTTCTTCCAATGAAAGAAATGATACGTAACCTAAACAAGAACAGAAATGAACAAATTAACACATCTCTCAGCAAGTGTACGCATGTTCAGGAGCGCACAGACAATAACACAGAATACTTGGAATTATCAAGAATGCGAGGCATTCATACATTTACAAAATTTCAACTTGACATGCACATATACTTCCATCACTGGAATACTTCTGGTCAGCCAGTTAATCAAAAATTACTTCTGCTACACTGGAAACATGCCTAAAGACTTGCTGTAGACAACATTTCTGAAATTATAAGGGTCTTACTCCCTCGCTCCTCCACCCAGGCCCCATGTAAGGTCAACTAAATAACAACAGAAGGCACTTTATTACTCTATATCTCAAGTACAGTACTGTCCAACACTTTAAAATCGCAAATGCCTATCAGCATATCGATCTAAAGTGCAGCTATTCAAACTAGAATAAATTTCAAGAGATTGTTAATCAACTCTCCAGATTGGAGCTTATGCACTCCAAAACTCCAGCTCTCCGACAAAAAACTGACACAATCCAATATAAGCCTCCGTCCTACATACTCCGCTCCAAAAATTATAGCTTTTTCTTTTGTTGCTTGCTTAGCTCTCCAATTAAACTAAAGACTCAATCCTCTAATTACCTATTTCCAACCAAAAAAAAAGAAAAAAGAAAATCCCACAAAGTAACACAGACACCTTGAAAAAATTAGTAGCTCAGCAAAAATAATTAAAAAATAACAAGTCGGGAGAAGAAATATCTTGGCGGGGGGCGGACGCACAAGAAAATGGGAAAGGTGGACAACAGTCCAGGCCATGCCAGGAGAGCAACCGAAGACGGAGAGCACCATGATCCAGTAGAAGAAAAGGATGAGTATATATGTAGTCCACACCCCCGGGTACGTGAACCACTCTGTATTTCTATTCAGATCCGTCGACGGAACCGCCTTCACGTACAAACTCGCCATTCAACAACTACTTTTCTGCAATCTTGAATTCTCAAAGAACCCTTCTTTTTCCCCTTATATATGTATCAATTGGAAAGCCAATCTATGTATCTGGGTAGACAAGATTCAATCTTGGTGCACAAAACAGGACAGATTACGATGGCATATATAGAAGGTGAGAATGGTATACGAGGTGAGGGGTTGATCGAATCATCAATGCATTGGAGAGCAAGCTAGTTTGGTTTTTAAAATGTGGGACCTAAACCCTTTTTTCCCTTTTTTTTTTAACTTCTCATGGAGGCTGGTGAGATATTTATTTCCTTTATTAACTACTTTAAATTTAAAAATAACTTATTGAAATGTATGTCGGCTATATATATATAATACTAGTTTGGTAACGGGGATGAAAGGCTGGCAGAGCAAACAAATGAATGAGAAATTGGGAATGTCATCGACCTCTTCATTCATAAACTAGTTGAAAGTGGAAACTTTCGGGAGGAAAGATAAGAGCACTTTAGTAACAAAATGTAGGGGAAGAGAAATAAGAAGGAAATCCCATTTGGAGGATCGGCATTGAAACATCTCAAATGTTAGCTTTGGTTTTAGTCTTGTACTTGTACAAGTCCTCAACGGTAGGGCTGTGCATTCAATGTACGGTAAGGTTTTCGATTTTTTTTTATTTTTTATTTTTTTTACAACAATTGAATCGAATCGAATACCTTAAAAATTGAAACAATTGAATTGAAATTGTTTCGGTTCGATTTCGGTTCAGTTTGATTCAAATCGAAATTTAGACCGCAACAATAACCACCTAATGAAAAAGAAAGCAAAGTGACGGAGGGTGAATGGTATATAAGGATAGGCCTAAGTACTCATTGTCAACTTGGGATATCCATTTTTGCCCAACGAGAATGGCGGTCAAATAATTGACCGTGGGTGTTGTCAGACCCATAGTCGCGCTTTCAGATCCGCGCTCACGAGGCGTGACAGTTGGTATCAGAATAGGTAACCAGCCTTCAGTGCTATGAATATAATTTGGTGACTCATTAAAATACTTTATTTATTCATAAAATTACACTATAATGTGTTTTTGAATTAAATTTGTATATTATTTTTTTATTTTGATGGATTCACAATGTTTTTTTGTATAATTATTAAATAAAGTATAATTTATAATATTTTTATTACAATTGATAATATTAATTATTTACAAAAATTTTAAAATTTTCAAATGTCAATTATGTAAATTTATAATTTTCTTATAATTTAATTTGAGTAATCTATCTTTTTAATTGAATTCGAATAATATGTACAAAATTAAAAAAATGTGTAAATAATAAATTATATCTTAGTGAATAATAATTTGAATAATAAACTTTAAGTTATTACACTTAAAGTTTTGTTATTAATTTTATCTTCAACAATTCACTATATATTTTTTATTTATTTAATATTAAATATTATTGAACTATCGAAAATATATATTTAATTAATATTAAATATTTCAGTAAATATAGATATAATTAATATTAAGTATGAATTTAATATGTATTTAATTAATATATATTTAATTAGTTTTAAATATGAATATAATTAATATTAAATATTTTATTAAATAATAGTTGAATATTTCATGATTATTTTGCATTTTTTAATTTTAAAAAAATGATGTGAAAATAAAATCTAATTTTTAATTTAAGATTACGTATAATTTTTAATTATAATAAATTTTAAATCTCAATTATGTACACTTAAAATTATCAAAACCAAGTATGAAAGCTAATCCCACAATGAAATCATCGACGATTCCTCGAAGGTCAAACCCGTCTTGGATGTTGTTGTTGATATTGTGCTTCAGGTTATCCCTCATCTTATTCTTCTATAATGCATGACGGACCTACTTCCTCCTCAAACTGATTATGTTGTCTCCAAGAGTATCCAATAGATGGACTAGCAACAAACTCTTCAACCAAAAATACATACATCGGATCGAAAATTAGATATTGTGGAGTTAAAATATTATCAGGATTACCTTCAACCGCTGCACTTGGCACATAATCATCTTTATCCACTGCATTTGGCACATAATTATTATCAACTGTTGTACGAGCACCTAGTAAAAAATTATCTTCACCTCCACGCACAGGTGAGTAGTGATGTTGTTGAGGAATTTCATCAGTTGCAGTACACCGACGTGCTCGTACTGTCCCGCCTAATTAGTAGTTCTTGTCGAGAGACTTCTTGTGGAATCGATGGCAAAGGATTGGAAGCATATGATCGTCTGGATGACTCATATGGCGTGCGATTTAGACGATCTGCTTCATCACCAACAGTTAATGTACGTCTGACAATATTTGACATTCTTTCGACTGCTTGTTGAGCGTACAATGCATTAGAATGTTGAAACGCTTCATTGCTTATATACAAGATCCGGTGTAGCGCGTTGACTTGTATATGCATTTTCAGAAATGTCAACAAAAATATAACTTACATATACTTCAAGTATTGAACTACTGGATTGGTAACCCACAAGGTCCGGTTGTTGTATCGTCGGAATGTCAATCAATCACCGTGTGCGAGTCCAATACCACGCAACATAATTAGTTGAACCATATCTTGCTCAAAAATGGTCTGTCCTACTAAAATATATGCGTGATGGTTTATCCAATTAGAATAGTGCAGTACATCAATCTCATCCTACCCAACACCAATAGTCTGCAGGTCACGCTGGTGCAAATTTGACCCCGTGTCGACAACATCAAGAATTGATTACGCAATCCAAATTGTCGCATGATTCTATTGGGGCGATACAATTCTATCATTTCCCAACACAATAGAAATGTGATAGAAAACTCGATTTGTCGTCGATGCGTGCAATATGGAAATGGAGATGCCAACATATGCGCATTGTATGGTTGCTAAATAAAATACAAAAATAAATAATTTTAATATCAAATAATAAATAATGGTAATTTATAATACTTACATTATTGTTAATTCAAATATATAATACTTATATGAATGTGTCGTATCTGATCCAACTGATCCATGTATGCAATCAACACATGTGCTGGGAAACGAGAAAGTTCTAATGGACTCTACTGTGCTAATTCTCTAGGCACGTTTGGGACAATGTCCTCGACCAGACATATTCTATCCAATCTGATTGTAGGAATGCGCTCCTAAACCTATAACTATTTCAAAAGTCATAATAATTTTATAAAAATATGCGCATGATTTATTTTTCGATAAAAGTAAAATAAAAATATTTTTTTAATTTTAGATTCCATGTCGTACCTGAATTAATAAAAGTAGACCACTAATTTGATGTGTCGTATAAGACGTAGCATTGTATATACAGCGATACAAATGTGCTAGTGTTGCACTTCCCGAACTTAGTGTGCCAGCCAATTCAATATTATGTATGTATCTATGGGAGCGCAAATGAATTCGATTTTCAGATTTGTCCAAGAATAGAAATTCACCCAGAAATTGTATAATGCGACACTTCGTATGCTGTGCAATCATGTCTACAGTCGCGTGTAATGGGAGAGGGTAAGACAGGACTCTTCCGAGTGAGTTTAACTTCAATTGAAATCCGTCTAGGTCTATACTCGTGGAATGAAAACCTTAGAGTGCGTTACACAGGTCTAGCAACTCTACCTACGAAAAGTTGAACCCACGAATAATAATTGGATCACTGTCCACACGTAATTCTAAAAGGACCTCTATATCTTGTAGGGTAATAGTCGTATCTCCAACTGGAAGGTGAAAAGTGTATGTCTCCTGGTGTTATCTCTTCACTAATGCTATAATCAATGGATGGTCAATTTTCATATATGGCAAACGAATCACCCAACTAAATCCAGTTATATCCATAAGTTGCTCAACATGGGGATCGAATGGTCGAGTAAGCCAAAAAACGTTGTCATTACACTTTGTAGTGAGGACGATATCTTCTAACTGTCATGCACAAATATACGTCGATCTATATCTACGTTGTAGAGCCAATAAGTCCAGAATAATAGGGTCAGATTCAACTCTATAGGGCATAGACTCGTACATAGTGTTCTAAAATAAGACAGTAAAATATTAGCAATAATATTAGCAACAAATCCCCAAGTCAACAGGCATGGATAACATTAGCATCAAAATTTACAAAAAAATGTGATTACAGGTATTAGCAAATATTACAGCAAATCAAAGAACAAATATTATAATATTAGTAACAAGTCTGCAAGAGTACAGGTATTACACAAAAAAATAAGGATTAATACAGCAGATCAAAGAACAAATATTACATCAGTCCTATAAATTAAGTCGATGTTACAAGTGTTTTAACATCAATCGACAATACCGTGGTTGCAATTCCTCCTATTATGTCCGTTGCGATGGCATAAGTCACATCATGGAGGTGAATCAGGGTTACATCTGTCCATTTCATTCCGCATGCGTGAAGTCCGCATTCGACCAACTGGACGGTTCTTGAAGCGGTGAGCAAACGGTGCCAAGCTAAAGCCAGTATTGCCAATAATCTTTGTGTGGAATGGATCTGAAATGTGTCGTATAAGTCAATCTGTATTTTAGTGTTAAATGTTCCAATAACACGAGATCCCCAGGATTTAATTCCAACTTTTGACATGTTGAAAATGCGTGCGAATAAGGTATTCTATATATTTCTCATTTACAACAACTACATGTCCTAGCACCAAAATTAACTTCGTATGAATTATTTTCCTTTCCATACTCACAATATGGTGATACAACACTAAAAACACCCCAATCCTGACTAAAAGTCAGCACACAGTATCTCCTTCCTTTCGTCTTATTCTTCACAAACTTTGACCATATCGTCGAAGGAATGTGATATCTACCGTAATTAGCCTCATATTTATGGTCATTGAAATATTTTACTATTTTTTTAAACAATAAGTCAACAATAACCTTGATGGGCAGGGTATGTATACCTTTGATAACACTATTGAATGATTCTGCCAAATTAGTTGTTATATTACCCCACCGATGTCCACCGTCATAAGTGTAACACCCCACAACCTACGTACCCAAATAGGGCAGGGATTTTGTCCCATCCAATGAACCAGGGGTCTTTATAACGAGGTATAAAAGGAAAATAACTAAACAAAATAAAAACGACAATTTTATTACGTCTGAAATCAAAACTTGCAAGTTTGAAAATTTAGAAACTAACAATCGTCTCTCAAAAGAAATACAAAGCAAAATAAAATAAATTGAATGATCATCTCTTATTCCTTCAACCTGTTCAATAAAAGTACTCCCCTGAAAATATGATATAAAACAGTGTGAGATTGAAATTTCAGTAAGTCCCGTATGTGCGGATGCCATATTTAAACATTTTGTGCATGCAGTTACCAAAACTACAAATATGTTTGCAAGTCAATTTTCGTCAATAAACAACTATTGGGTGGAGCAATTCTCACCATATTCAAAACTGCTCTCAATAAATCATCCACTCATCAATACCATAGATTCATAAAGTATAGATTAGTATTAATTCAATATCAATATCAATATCAAGACAATATCATAACTATCATCATGAAAGCTCCCAGTATAACCATTCAACACTGGGCAGTGGGTGATCCGCTAGGGTGAGATACTCCTCCATCTCTACACCCAATACACCGATTGTCCAACCCGAAAAATAAAGTCCACATGGACTAACATGCTAGCTCGGACTAGCCTGACTAGGTAGTACTGTCGCCTCTTTAAGTAGAGTTTATTTTCTGAATGTGGCCGTCTGCCAGAAGACTCACTCCAACTCTCCAATATTAGTACCACCTACCCTTTCTGAGTACTCAACACTCCCTATTTAGGGATAGAATCATTTCCCTTATTTTCACAGTCATTGATTATCCTACTTTGTAAAACGTGATTTTTTTACAATAAATTTTCCAAAACATTTTAGTGATAAAGGAAAAGAAACCATTTTTAGTTTAAAAGTTGAGATTCGTCAAAATCATTTGGAGTTTAAAATATCTACATTCTTAATCCAATGATCAAAATACCACAATATTATTTCATCATGTTCAACCCTCATTTCAATCATCATGCCAATCATCACTGTGACACCATTCCAATATCAGTGTACAAAAGGCTTGCAAACATATAATACTTAGCAAAACAGTTATGTAAAGACTTACTTGGATATTCTCAATAATCAACTAAAGCAATGTTTGATCTCTTTTTCACTTTATTCCTTATTTAGAATCAATGTTTCTATAATTAGAAACCAAATACGAACCCACTCATTTCATGTATCCTAAATCCCTATGATCGTATTAATCATCTAATTCTTCCATGGCATCTAGATGGATTAATGCATTAAGTCATCTCTATAGCCTCCCATGATCATGCATCTCATCATTATGCATGCTTATAGACAAATCAAACCATCTACATAAGGACTTCCTTACTCAATTTCCATTAACTCGATATATTAACCCTAACTTCATCAAAAGATATCATCTTTATTCAACATACAATATATCTAGATTATCATAGCAATTTTTATCCATATTCAACGCCATATATAATGCTAGTTCATTATATTACACCATCAAGCTTATCAATCTAATCAAATCATGCTTACATGTTAGGTTTCATGCATAATGTCCCCACCATATATTCAACCCTAATATAAATCAGAGGAGTTAAGCCTCAATTACCTCTTTGACGGTACAACAAGAGCAATAGTGGTGCCTTTGGTGGTTGCTTGGGTTTGCTTAAGGGAGAAAGTCGATTGTTCCCCTTTGACTTCCTTATTTCGAAGGTCATGAGGAATAGGGGTAAATCAGTCATTTTTTATCGAGATTTAGGAGAAGAAGGTGAGAAAATTTGAAGAAGAATTGATGAAGAGTTGAGAAGTTTCTTATCTTAGAGTTGGTTTTCAACTTTGATGGAGTTTTGGTGCTGTTTTGGCCGAGATGTGGAGGAGGGTTGGTGGTTGGAATTTCTAGAGGGTATTTAGGGATTGTTTGAGGGTGGTTTGAGGAAGGGAATAGGTTAGATTTAAGTGTTTTGATGTTTGGAAGAATTACACCTTATTTTGGACTCTCGAACAAACAAGGAAAAAATGGCAGCTTTTACCCTTCTTGGTTTGGCCAAGATTGTGCAATTAATAGAAGGAGTTTATGGCTATGTTTTAGGGTGCTATAGTGGCCGAAATTTGGGAAGAGCGAAGAGAGAAATTTCTAGTTATTTGCTTAGCCTAGAGGAACTTCGGTTGGTTAAAATTACTTAGGGTAGATTCCTATATTTTAGAGAGTTGGAGAGTAATTAAAACAACCCTTAGTGGCGGCTAGGGTTTATTATTTTTCCAAAAATTTTAAGCAACGAAAATATGTTATTAATCCAATAAATAATTTAGTTAATATCTTAATTTATTTTAGGCAAAAATAATTAATTAAGGCATAATTATTTTTGGTGATAAAATCTAGTTTCCAAAATCAAAGCTTCTATCTTTTTTCTCCCATAATAAATCATTTGGATAAGATCTTTAGAAAACTCTAGATGTTGGAATATTTAACTTCCTAAAAGGTTAGAATAGAATATTAATTAAAGAATATTAGGAATTTAATTTGCCATAATTCTTTTTTAGCAATCCCCAAAACAATCACATTCCAATTTTTTTTTAGGAGGTGGGAAAAATAAGAAGGCAGCAGCCCTAGGGTTTCGACCAAGGGGAAAATAAATAGGGAAAAAAGAGTTTAATCAAAGATAAAAAGGAAAAAGTTTGCAAGAGTTGGGATTCGAACTCAAGTCAACTTCTTCAACTTATGATTCCTAAACTGCATTGAAATTGCTCCAGATGTGTCTAAGACAAAATCTGTGCACTGCCATTAGCTCTTGCCACCCAAGTAGTCGTTGAATAGCATTCAATATTTCAATGTGTCTATAAGATATTAAACAAATTTTTCAATCCTTTAGAATATGCGCTCTGAACAAGGACAAAAATTAACCCTAACTATCATTAGTTTCTTCGTTAATGACTGCAAATGTAGGGAGTAATATATGATTGTTGGCATCTTGACCCACTACTATTAAGAGTTTTCTCTTATATATGCCCCTAAAAAATATCCCGTGAATGATGACCACCGGTTTCATATGAACAAATGCATCAATACAAGGTTTGAACGATCAAAAAATATATCCAAATGTCTTTGTCCCATTGCTATCCATAGGTAAGAAGTTTCACACCACGACAGTGCCTAGACTTGCATCTTGTAAGACTTGCATATACCGTGGTAGTAGTGCAAATAAAGAAGGTTAATCTCCGTAGATCATCTCAATAGCATGTCTATGCGCGTTCCATCATTTTTTGTAAGATAGAGTGAAATCTAATATGTCATGAATATGACTGTTTATCTCGTTGACCTTAATTTCTGGATAATTGTGAATCATCGACAAAATATGCTTTACCATAAATTTCGCGCTCATGTTGCTATGGTTGCCATCTATTGTTCGGACTAAACAAATGTGCTCTCTATACCATCAAGTAATTTGCCATAGACCACAACATTTCTTCTTTTGCGCACCGATTCACCAATAATAGGAATGTTGCAGAGTTGAATTTTTACACTATGCAACTCATGCTGCAGCCTACTTTCTTCTACAATAAACTTATGACTCATTCTGATAGACCACGATCGAATAATCCAAATTAACTCATCCTTATTCTTGAACCACATGTTAAGCCTCAAGTTGTTGTTGGATTCTGACCATAAGTCCATCCCACTGTTACTTGTCGCCATTCCACCGGCTTCACTTTCTATTTTTTGAGAAGTATCCAACCTATCAAGATAGATTGAACATGGTGGATTATATAATCAATCGGGTTCAGCGGGTGTATTATCAAGTTGTTACTTTATAGAAGGATTGGGAATTTGTTATCTAGCATCGCCGTCCTCCTCGTCCTCGTCAGGAGTATCTTTTGCATCAGGCCCATCAATATATGATGTTGGCCCTAAACCGTCCACAGTCGTCTCTAGAGTACCTACCTAATTAGGCTTTCGAGCAATCCATTCATCGATTGGGGTTATATCTAATGGATCATCTATACCCACAGTTGAAAATAATGGCAGATTACCTTGTGTTTAACTAAGCTGAATATCGATATGAAGTGGAGGTGCAACAAACGCCATTGAAATTGATAAATGTTGATTTATGGGTCCAACAACTGAGGGGTCCTGAATTGATGTAATATAAAGGGATTGGAAAGTGTTGGTTGGGAGGTGTGCAGGATTATTGTTGTGAATAGGTGTATGTATATTTAAATCGATATTATGCATGTTCACTGGAGTGACTAAGTTCAGTAATTCAATAAATGACTTAGTAATAAGAGTGGGGTTGTTATACTCTGAAAGATTTGTATTTGGTGTATTTGAAATCTGTATGAACTCATGATGAACATGCAGATCAATTGATTGTCCCTTTACGGTAGATGCATAGTACTACAAATTTTTCATATCGTCATCATCCGCTACGGAAGTTGTTGTAGACCTTAATACCAACAACAATGTTTTCTCTCATTGTGATATGCAACTGAACAATAGACATGTCAAATTCACGAACTGTACATAATTTTGTTCACTAAACCGAGGTAATTAACTCGATTTTTAACAATCAACCCATTGTGATAGGGACTGTTAAAAAATCATCGTGTGGGGTACACATAATCTCGCAATCCCAATATAACCGTGATTTGATAGGTTGTTCTAGTGACATTATGTCTAAATAAATTTGAAAGATTTTTTTATTAAAGAAAAAAAAAGTATGTCACAATCTTGAAGTACTATATAAAACCAATATCATCATTCTTAGCACAAATCAACCCAAAATAGCAGAATGTGTTATACAATTTAATATCAAATAAATCAATTAATCGACACAAATAATCAAAAATAGAATATCATTCAAAATATAGATTTTTTCTATCATGCACGTGAAATTATGTTAGTCCGAATTTTTATTATTTGAGTGTTTATTCATCCTTAAAAAATTATGTGTATAATATATAAGAATTATTTCATATAATATTTTGGATTAGTTTATATACAGAGAAATATAAAAAAGATACTTTTTTTATTTTTTGTTTATATATTTTGGATTAGTTTTTATATTTGTAATTTTTTATTTAATTTTTTATTTCAAGAGATTTAAATTCCAAAATTTAGAAAAGATAAAAATTTATTCACGTAATATTATATTTCAAATTTAATTTGTTTTTGAAAAAAAAAATTGACCTTGCATTTTTTTTTAAATTTTAATCTATTTAGAAATTTTTATTTTTATTTTTATTGAAATTTTAATTTTATTTTGTATTTAGGAAAAAATTGAGGATGTACTTAGATTGGAGTTCTTTCGGAAAAAAAAAACTATATTTTTATTTTAACAAAAAAATATTTAATGTAAAATAAATTTTAATTGTTAAATATTAATAATTATATTATATGCTCTAAATAGATTAAAATTTTAATTTTTGAATTTATAAATCTTTAATAAAAATCAAAATTATGGATTAACATATGTACTACTAAAACCTCTTAATTTTTAGTAGTGACTCTATTTCTTCTGTCTTTTCACTTTTATTTGACTAGATACTAAAAATTACAAATAAATTAAATTATGAAGTAAGAAAAATTCAAAATTCATGGATTGTGTATAATCCATAAAACGTTAAAAATCAGCAAATTAAAATCATTCATATATACCTATTTATCACAGACTAAAGCCATTTATATATATTTATCACAACACAACACAATACAAATCAAGCTAATAATACAATAAAATTTTGATTCTATACACAAATCCAAGCTATTTATTTATAATATACGTATTAGTAAATAATTCAGCAAAATCTCAAATATAGCATTCTGCTATAATTCAACATAAAATCTAAATATTGTAATAACTTAAAATTTAACAAATACATAATTTAAGTAATCTGGCAATGCTCTGACCAAAAAAAAAAAAATCATGTTGTTATATATGGAGAACTTTGACAATACTTTGGCAAATAGAAATTCTTACTGCAGTTGTTCACGAACGGTATTACTCCAACAACAACTCACCAGCGATCAAAATCCGGCAATGGTAAAAAATAAATTATTTGAAAGAAATAGAAGATCGCAAATTAAAATAAGGCAAAGAAGAAAGACACAAAGAGTTGGAATTAGAAGGACGCAAAGAAGAAAAGAAACAGGGGGAATTGGAATGCAAAGAAAAAAGCTTTCTGTGGTCTCAATTTATATGAAGAATGAAGCCAATATTCCCCGACCCTCTATTTCCAGTGAATTGCTGAAGCCATGTTAAGAGTCAGGAATCTCTGAAAAAGCCATTGAGTCTCGTGTACAGCAGGGCCCTCTTTCTCTTCCTCCCAGTGAAGTCTGTAGTTATGCGGATAGCAGGCTTGTAAATCCATGTCCAATGGGCCTACATGTTGGGTTTCCAATTTCTAAAACCCATTTAAGCATTGACATATGCCCATGAATCTTTAGTGATAAAAGCAGGCCTTCTATGCTCATCTAAAAAAAAAAGAAAAAAGAAAAAAACTACTACTAATACAATATTGATTACTATTGCGTTTGATTTTATGTTTATTATGTACACAAAAACAATAATAACTTATTTATATAATGATAGTAATTGGTATTAATATGTGAGGATCATTATAATGGCTATTGATATATTGTTCAATGGCATAAATTATTATCATGCAATGCGAGGGATATTATTATGTAATAATTATTGTGAAAAATAAATATGATGGTGTTTTAAATTTGGAAAAACTTTTTTAAAATTTTTTTTTGAGAAAATAGTATAACAAATTACTTTTATCCCAAATTGAAATATTCAAATTATATTTTGGATTTGGACTAAAATAAGTATCTATCTTTTTAAATAAACATAATTTTAATCTCCAATCCAGCACATAAGTTCAAGCATAATTATAATTACCAAGGTTACAACGTGTAGCTTGACAGATATTCTTATAAAATATTTATATCAAATCAAATATATATTTAATTTGAGGAGAAAATTTTCACAGTGATATAGTGCGGCAATTCTATCATTAACTTACACTTGATACTACTTATTATGTTACCAATTTGGAACCGAATCCGAGACTTAAATCCAGCATATATTCTTGATAAAGGGCATTTTCATTTACTTTGCTTATGGATTCTTTTTCCTTTTTCTGTCTAATTTAAGGCTTAAGTGACATTTAAATTTTATGTGACTATTAAAAATTTTATAAAAAAAAGTCTATTTGATATTTAAAATTTGATTTTTTTTTCGTTATAATCTTTAATAAATTTATAACTTGTCGAGTAGTATTCAATTCTCTTTTTCGAAGTAATGTATTAGAGATCATAATGATAGTCCTTAATTTTATTAAGGATCATAACGGTAAAAAAAAAATTATTAAAGATAAAAATATTACAAGTTCTATATTTTATGAATCAAATAAATTAATTTTTCTAAAAACCTAACTGTTATAAAATATTCTATTAAAGTAATAGATATAGACCTTATTTGGATAATAAATTTTTATTTCCATTTTAAATTAAAATTTTATTTTAATTCAAATATATTATTATTTTATTTATTTTTTACTTTTTGAAAACGATCATTTACTCACACCATATTATATTCTCTCTCTTTTTGAACTACACCTAACCCTACATATTTAATAATTTTTTATAAAATTATCTCAAATCAAATATTATCCACTTACATACATAATCTTAACTAAGTCACTATAATTCTACCAACGCCTAAAAATGTACCGTCAATACTTAAGAATAAGATCTAAATTCATTATATTTAGCATAAATTTATAATACATTTAATTAATTAGTGCAAACTTATAAATACATTTTAACTAATTAAAAAATATGTATGAATAAAACTTAAAATGACATCACATGGTTAGCGGTGAACAACAGTCCAAATTAAAAAATAATAATAATTTAACGTTAAAAAAATAATTATGCATCAAAAAAATATTTTAATAGAACAATATTATTTTAATCATTCTAAATAATATTATTTTAATATTTATATAATTCTATATCATGATTATAAAATTATTAAAAATATTTATCAAATTATTGCTCAAATTCCGTATAAAATTTGTGCGGTCCCAGATCCGTTAGCGGTTATCGGGTTTTTGACCAAAATAGGGAGTTTCCAAAAGCAGCTCCGGATGGGGGTATAAAATTTGGGTCATCCCCCCGAAGGAAGAACCTCGCGAGGCCTGATCTGCAAAATTTGCTCCTCAAATTTCTCGAACGCATTAAATGCAAAAATTCCGAGAAGCGTGGAAGTTTGTGGGGGCAAATTCTTCGTGCGCATTAAATGAAGAAATTCTGTGAAGCCTGGAAGTGTGTGTACCTCGTGTCTACATGAAAAGTGCACCTCGTGTTTACCAGACACGAGGTACCATTAGCCCAGTTCTAATGTCTTGAAGAGATTTCTCTTCGTTTCGTTGGCGAAACAATCCCGAGAACACGACAATCAGAGAGGAAAAAAATGGAGTAGCTGGGTTTACTACTTTCAATTCAAATGCATTGCAATTTTTAATAACATCAATTTTTTTTTAATTTTACATTAATTTTGACTTGTAATTTTAATTTTAATTAATTTAATTTTTTATTTAAATAAACGATTATATATAATAAATTTTTTTATTTAGTTTCGTTCGTAATACAAAATGATAGTTATTTTATTAAAATTTTAAATTATTTTAATTTTCAATTAATACTAAAATTAATTTTTAATTTATTTTTATCGTAAAAAATTGACAATAAATTTTAATCTTTTTAATTTGTTTTATTATCTTTAATTCATTAAAAATAATAATTTTTATTTTTCTAATTTCTTTAAATTTAAATTTAATTTTTAGAATTTAATTTAAAATTTTAGATGCTAAAATTTAATTACAATTATGTATAAAAAATAATTATAATTAATTTTAAATGTCAATATCGTACACCTAAAATCTTCATGAGATTTGACAATTTGATTTCTCTACATGATTTCTCTACAGAGAAATCCTAAAAAAAAAAACATGACTTCTCTGCATGGCAAAAATTCTTTAGCAAAAATATTTAGCAAATTTTTTTTAATTTAACATTAATTCTTTAGCAAAAATATTATTATATGTAAACAATTATTTAAATTAATTTTTTATTTAAATAAACAATTATATTCAATAATTTTTTTGATTTAGTTTCGTTCACAATACAAAATCACAGTTATTTCTAATAAAATTTTAAATAATTTTAAATCTCAATTAATACTAAAATTGAATCATAATTTATTTTTATCATAAAAAATGACAATAATGTTTAATCTTTTTAATTTATTTTATTGTTTTTCTAATTTTTTTAAATTTACTTTTAATTTTTAGATGCTAAAATATAATTATAATTATGTATAATTAATTTTAAATGTGTACGTTAAAAACATGTAGTAATTTTTTTTGAATTTTACATTAATTTGTTAACATAAATATTTTTATATGTAGACATGTAATTTATTTTATTGTTTATCTTTAATCTGTTAAACATAATATTTTTGAAATAATAATTAATTATTTTTCTAATTATTTTAAATTTAATTTTAATTGTTAGAGTTTAATTTATTATTCTGAATGCTAAAATTTAATTATAATTAATTTTAAATGTCAATAACGTACACCTAAAATCTCTAAGAGGTTTGACAATTTGATTTCTCTGCCTGATTTCTCTACAAAGAAATCCTTTTAAAAAAAAAAAATATGACTTCTCTGCATGGCAAAAATTCTTTAGCAAAAATATTTAGCAAAATTTTTTTTAATTTAACATTAATTCTTTACCAAAAATATTATTATATGTAAACAATTCTTTAAATTAATTTTTTATTTAAATAAACAATTATATTCAATAATTTTTTTGATTTAGTTTCGTTCACAATACAAAATCACAGTTATTTTTAATAAAATTTTAAATAATTTTAAATCTCAATTAATACTAAAATTGAATCCTAATTTATTTTTATCATAAAAAATGACAATAATTTTTAATCTTTTTAATTTATTTTATTGTTTTTCTAATTTATTTAAATTTACTTTTAATTTTTAGATGCTAAAATATAATTACAATTATGTATAATTAATTTTAAATGTGTACGTTAAAACATGTAGTAATTTTTTTTTTAATTTCACATTAATTTGTTAGCATAAATATTTTTATATGTAGACGTGTAATTTATTTTATTATTTATCTTTAATCTGTTAAACATAATATTTTTGAAATAATAATTAATTATTTTTCTAATTATTTTGAATTTAATTTTAATTGTTAGAGTTTAATTTATTAATTTGAATGCTAAAATTTAATTACAATTATGTATAAAAATTAATTATAATTAATTTTAAATATCAATAATATACACATACACATAAAATCGTCAAAACCAATTATAAAAATTAGTCCCACAATGAAATCCTCGACGGTTTCGCTGAGGTTGAACTCGTCTAGGAGGTTGTTGCTGAGGATGTGATTCAAGTTGTTCCTCATCTTGTTCATCTGTAGCGTACGATGGACCAACATCGTCCTCAAACTGTCTATACTGTCTCCGAGACGGTCCAGTGGATGTACCAACAGCAAACTCGCCCCCCGAAGAAACATACCTAGGATCGAAAATTAGGTGCTGCGGAGTTAAAAAATCATCGTGATAATCTGAAACCGCTGCACCAAGGATGAGGTCATCTGCAACTGGCGGAACTGAAACGTAATCATCATAAACCCCTGCAGGAGCGCCTGGCACATAAACATCTTCATCTCTATGCATCGGTGAGTAATACTGCTGCGAGGGAATTTCCTCAACTGCTGCGCGCCGACGTGCCCGTCTACCGCCTCACCTTATTGGTGGTTCTTGTCGAGGCACATGTTGCAAAATCAGCGGTATCGGATTAGCAGTATATGATCGTCTGGATGGCTCATATAACATTTGATTTAGATGATCGGATTCGCCACTGACAGCCAAAGTACGCATGGCAATATCGGACATTCTTTCGACTACTTGTTGCACGTATGATGCATCATGTTAAGACGCTTCATTACTTATGTGCCAGATTTGGTGCAGTGCGTTGATCTGCATATGCATTTTCAAGAATATCATTAAAAATTTAAATAAGTCAGAATTCTATATATACTTCTATGAACGAGGAAAAATAGACTTACGAGTACTTCAGCTGCTGAACTACTAGATTGATAGCCGACGGGATTTGGTTGTTGTATGGTAGGATTGCTAATTAATCGTCGTATGTGAGTCCAATACTACGTAAAATAATCAGGCGCAGCAATAGCCTGCCCGAAAGTGGGCTGTCCGGTGATGGTAGAAGCATGTCTGTTGATCTAATTAGCACGGTGTAGCGCATCCACCTCATCCCATCCGGTACTAATAATACGTAGGTCCCGCTGATGCAAATTTGACCCCGTGTCAACAGTATTTGAAATTATTTGCAACAGTCTAAATTGTCTCATAACTAGATCGGGGCGATGTAGTTCAATCGTCTCCCAACACAGTAGAGATGTGACAGACATCCAAATTTGTTGGCCATACGTACAGTACGGAGGTAGAGATGCTAACATGTTCGCATCATAAGGTTGCCAAATAAACTGTAAAATAAATAAATTTAGTTTCAAACAATAAATAACAATAAATATTATTTAAAATTCGATTCCTATCTAATAATATCGTAGTAATACATACGTGATTGTGTCGCATCCGATCCAACTGATCTCTGTACGCAATCAGCACATGTGTTGGCGTGCAGGACAATTCCAGTGGACTTTACCATACTGCTCCCCTAGGCACATTCGGGCCAATATCCTCCACCGGGCGTACTCTATCGGGTCTAATAGTGGGAATGCGCTCCCAAACCCATAATTGTACTTCCAGAGAAATAATAATATTAGAAAAATATAATTGATTTAACATAGTTAAATTCGCATTTTTAATTTAAATTCGTACCTGAATCAATAGAAGTGGACTACTGATCTAATGCGCCGTGTAAATAGTAGCGTTGCACATACAACGATACAAATGAGCTAAACTGCACTATTCCAACTCAGTGTACCAGCCAACTCGAGACTGCGTATATACCTAAGGAAGCACAGTTGAACTCGATTTCCGGATTTATCGAAGAACAAAAATCCACCAATAAGCTGCAAAATGCGACACCTTACATGCTGTGCAACCATATCAGGAGTCGCGTGCGCTGGGAGATGTTGAGTTAGGGCTTTCTCGAGTGAGTTTAATTTCAATCTAGATCCATCCAGGTCTGTACCCGTGGGTCGAAAACCAATGAGCGCGTCACATAGATCTAGTAGCTTTGCCTGTGGGCAGTTGAACCCACGGTCAATAATTAGATCACCCTCCACACGCAATCCAAAAAGAACCTCGACATCCTGTAGTGTAATTGTGGCCTCTCCCACTGTAAGATGGAACGTGTGTGTCTCCTGGCACCATCTTTCCACTAACGCTGTAATCAGGGGATGATCAATCTTCATGTACGGCAAATGAATAATCCCACCGAATCCAGCTATATCTATAAGTTGCTCGACTCGTGGATCAAATGGCCGAGCAATTCAAAAAGCGCTGTCATTGCGCTTTGCAGTCAGGACAGTATCTTCCAACTGTCCTGCCCATAAATGTGTCGATCTATGTCGACGCTGTAGGGTTAATAAGTCCGGAATAATAGGGTCGGGATCAACTCCGTCTTGTGCAGGGTCTATCAATGGTATCATAAAACGTAAAAAAAAAATGATTATAATATATTATTAAACAAAATAAAGTGAAAATATCATCATTTATGCAACCATAATACCACAAAATAGATAAACATGCGTGATGAATATTATTACATACATAAGATGTTTCGATACAACATATCAAAGAAGAAATATTACATCAGTCATATAAACTCATAAAATTAGAACATGTAAAATATTCTAGCATCAATCTACAGCACCGTGGGTGCAATTCCTCCTATTATGTCCGCTGCGATGGCATAACCCACATCGAGGAGGTGAATCAGGATTACGCTAATCCATTTCATTCCGAATACGCGCTGTCTGCCTTCGACCAGAACGTCGATTCTTGAAACGGTGAGCGTACGACGCCAAGATTAAACCAGAGTTGCGCCAATAATCCTCGTGCGGGATCGGTTTGAATTGTGACGTATACGTTAACCTGTAGGACATTGTTGTGTTCTCCGATGACACGAGATCCCCAGGGTTCAGCCCCAATTACTGGCTTGCTGCAAATGTGTGTGAATAAGGAATTCCATATATTTCCCATTTGCAACAACTGCATGACCTGGTACCAACATTAACCTCGTAAGAATTATTTCCTTTTACATGCTCACGATGTGCTGACACCACACTAAAAATACCCCTGTCCTGATTAAAAGTCAGCACACGGTGTCTTCTTCCTTTCGTCTCATTCTTCACAAACTTTGCCCATATAATCGAAGGGAAGTGATACCTGCCGTGATTAGCCTCCTGTCGATGATCGTTGAAATATTTGACTGTGTTTTTTGAAAGAAGACTCAACAATAACTTTGATAGGCAGGGCACGTATGCCTTTGATGACATTGTTGAATGATTCAGCCAAATTAGTTGTCATATTACCCCACCTATGGCCACCATTATAAGCAAGCGTCCATTGCTCATTCGGAATCAAATCCAACCATGCCTTGGCTTGGGGGTTCAGCATACTAATTTCATCCATAATCTGCAAAAAATTTCGCTTCTTACTTTGATCTCCAGCTGTATACATCAACTTCTTCAACTGATGATTCTTGAACTTTGTATTGAAGTTGTTTCGGATATGTCTGAGACAAAATCTGTGCACTGCCATTGGCTCTTGCCAACCGGGTAGTCGATGAAGGGCATTTACTATCCCAACGTGTCTGTCGGATATTAAACAAATTCTTCGATCCTTTAGTACATGCGCCCTGAGTAACGACAAAAACCAACCCCAACTGTCATTTGTTTCCTCGTCAACGACTGCAAAAGCAAGGGGTAATATATGATTGTTGGCATCTTGACCCACAGCCGTTAATAATTTTCCTTTGTATATACCCCTAAGGAATGTCCCGTCGACGCTGACCACCGGTTTCATGTAAACAAATGCATCAATGCATGGTTAGAACACCCAAAAAACATATCCAAATCTCTTTGCGCTATTGCTGTCCATAGGTAGGAAATGTCATACCACTACGGTACCTGGATTGGCATCTTGCAAGGCTTGCATATACCGTAGTGTTGGGATTCGTGGACTCCTAAACGCGGAAAACATCTACGAATCCCTCCCGAGGACCCAAGTAAACGATTAAGAAGATCTAAGCTTTAAGAATTACCTCTGGTTGCTGTAATCGAAATCCTTCGATTCTGGTTGCGCTGTTGTACGTTCAACCCGAACAATCACCAGACGCTGCAGTATACGAACGTCCTCTATCGGATACACACCGCGAACTCACTCGATACCCGGGGAGTGCTAGCGCCTAGGGTTTGAGAGGTTTTTTTTTTCTTTTCTTTCTGGTAGAGAATGGCACGAAAGTTCTCAACCGAAAAATTGGACTGTTGAAAAGACGGCTAGGGTTTTCTTAAAAACCCTCGAACCTCTTAGAGTCCAACCCTAATAATATCTTATCATATTCTAATTTAAATTCAAATTAAATTAAAACTGATATGATAAGATTCTGCCATTATCTCGGTAATTTAACTAATTATTTTACCGAGTCAGATTCTTATAATCTGGATATCATCCAGATTCATCGAACCTGGTCACCAGAAAAATAACATAACAAGTTCGCTTATTGTGTGACCCTATAGGTTCATTTAACACTGGCAGTGTGCCTAAATCATATTTAAATGGCTCACAAGTTATAAGCGGTTTCTAGCAAAACATTATAACTATCCAAGTTAAATAAAGATCGGTGATCTCTTTGAACCAAACCATAATTTTATATTTAGTCCTTTTGTCACACGATATCCAGATTAAGCATAAGGCACGGAGCATGTCATCCTTATTAAGCTTAATCAATTATTTCTTGATTTCATAGTAGACTGTTTAAACAAATGATATCAATATCTTAGATTGATATATTTGAGCACGGCCATGCATTTTTAACAGTCTAACTTATCAAGGGGCCCATGGATATCTCTCCCATAACTGAGAGGGACAAATTCCTTCACAATCAATCATATTCCTCTCCTTGATTTATTCTATATCCAACAAGTAGTCTAATTTATTATCTGGTTAAAGACAACTTTAGACAATGTCAAAATATAGAATTTATCAAGTAAGAAACTATGATGAATTTAGGTCGAAGGACTTTCAATATTATTATGGCTAGAAAGTACTTATGACATATTCCATGAAGTACTCTTACAGTGGGTCATGTCCAATACAATGTTCTCTAACATTTATTTATGTCTTGACTCGATATCACAAATATCCATGGCCAGTAAAACATAGCCATCAAGTCACAAACATACTAATCTTAATTTATTATTATTCCAATAATAATAATCGATCAGGGACAGTTTTAGAATAGTCATTGTATTCATTGTAGGGTTTTACTATCAAGTCACGTCCTTGATGACCAACAAAACAAAACTCACTATTCATGGAAAGGAAAGCCTCATATTATTATATAAAACATAATGACAATTGTATAAGTACAAATTGACTCTAGGGTATATCCCCAACACGTAGCAGTTGTGCAAATGAAGAAGGCCAGTCACCATAAATCATCTCAATGGCATGCCTGCACGCGTTCCATCCTTTCTTGTAAGACGGAGTGAAATGTAGAGTGTCATGTATATGGTTGTTTATCTCGCTGACCATTATTTCTGGATTATTGTGAATCATTGACATAATATGCTTCGCCATAAATTGGCGCTCATGTTGCGATGGTTGCCGTCTATTGTTCGAATTAGACAAATGTACTCTCCATGCCATCGAGTAATTTGCCACAGTCCACAACCTTTTTCCTTTCGCGCACAAATTTGCCAATAACAGGGATGTTGGGGAGTTGAATTTTTGCATTCGGCAACCCAGGACGCGTTTTTGCTTTCTTGTACTATGAACCCACTACCCAATCTGACAAACCACGATCGAACTGCCCAAAGTAACTCTTCCTTATTTCTAAACCACATTCCAATCCTTAAGTCATTATTAGATTCTGACCATAAATCCATCCAATTGCTTCCCGTTGTCGTTCCATCACATTCATTTTCCATTTCTTGAGTAGCAGTCAACCTGTCAAGATACATTGAATACGGTGGATTATACAACTGGTCTGGTTCAGCAAGTATATTACCAGGTTGTGGCATTACAGAAGGACCGGCACCATGTTCATCAGCATCACCATCTCCCTTGTCCTCGTCGGGGGTATCTTCCGCATTCGGTTCATCAAGGTCGGATGTTGCTCCTAAACCATCCACGGTCGCCTCTGGAGCACCTACCCAATTGGGTTCCCGAGCAACCCACTCATCGACTGGGGTAATATCTAATGGAATATCTATTTCCGCAGTAGAAAACATCGACGTGGGGTTGGGCTGTGTTTGTATAGGCTGAACATCGACATGAAATGGAGATGTGACAAACCCCATCGAAGTTAGTCCGACGACTGAGACATCCGGAACTATTGGAGTATAAAGGGATTGAAAATTGTCACTTGGGAGATGTCCAGGATTACTGGTGTAAGCAGGTGTAGGCGCATTTAAATCAATATTAACCCTGTGCACTGGAGTGGCTGAATTCACTAATTCAGTGAAGGATTCCGTAATAGGCATGGGGTTGTGTTGTTTTGCAACGTTTGTATTTGTTACATTTTGAATCTGTACTATCTCATGATGAACGTGCAAATCGATTGGTTGTCCCTTCACGGTGAATGCATAGTCCCACAATCCATTCATATCTTCATCGTCACAAATAGAAGTTGTTGTAGACCTTAGTGTAGCGCCAAAAATAGTATCTTCTCTCATTGTTATTTGCAACTGAACAATAGACATGTCCCATCTACGAAGTGTACATATTTTGTTGACTAAACCGAGGTAACTAACTCGATTTTTAACAATCAATTCCTTGCGATATGGACCGTTAAAAAAATCGCCGTTTAGGGTATGTATAATCTCGCAATCCCAATACAACCGTAATCTAACAGGTTGTTCTACTGACATTGTGCCTAAATAAACAATGTAGATGAATTTTTCTATTAAAAAAATAAATAAATAAAGAATGTCGCAACATTGAATTGCTATATGAAACCAATATCATTATTATTCAGCACAGGTTGTTCTAAAACAATATATTGTGATATACAATAGAACATCAATATTAAATTAATTAATCGTCACAAATAATCAAAAACTAAATATAAAAAAAATATAACGATTTTTTAACATGGACGTAAATTACAATTAAACTAAACTAAATTAAATTAACTTAAGTATAAAAAAACAACAAACTAAAAATCCCACCAAAAATTAAATTATATATTGTGCTATATAATAGAATATCAATATAAATCAATTAATCGTCACAAATAATCAAATATCAAACAAAATACAATAATTTTTTAACATGGACGTAAATTATAATTAAACTAAACTAAATTAAATTAACTTAAGTATAAAAAAACAACAAACTAAAAATTACAAAAAAATTAGATTATATATTGTGCTATATAATAGAATATCAATATAAATCAATTAATCGTCACAAATAATCAAAAATAAAAAATCAAACAAAATACAACGATTTTTTAACATGGACGTAAATTACAATTAAACTAAACTAAATTAAATTAACTTAAGTATAAAAAAACAACAAACTAAAAATCCCACAAAAAATTAAATTATATATTGTGCTATATAATAGAATATCAATATAAATCAATTAATCGTTACAAATAATCAAAAATCAAATATCAAACAAAATACAACAATTTTTTAACATGGACGTAAATTACAATTAAACTAAATTAAATTAACTTAAGTATAAAAAAATAACAAACTAAAAATTACAAAAAAATTAAATTATATATTGTGCTATATAATAGAATATCAATATAAATCAATTAATCGTCACAAATAATCAAATATCAAATATCAAACAAAATACAACAATTTTTTAACATGGACGTCAATTACAATTAAACTAAATTAAATTAACTTAAGTATAAAAAACAACAAACTAAAAATTACAAAAAAATTAAATTATATATTGTGCTATATAATAGAATATCAATATAAATCAATTAATCGTCACAAATAATCAAATATCAAATATCAAACAAAATATAACAATTTTTTAACATGGACGTCAATTACAATTAAACTAAATTAAATTAACTTAAGTATAAAAAAAAACAAACTAAAAATTACAAAAAAATTAAATTATTTAACATGGACGTCAATTACAATTAAACTAAATTAAATTAACTTAAGTATAAAAAACAACAAACTAAAAATTACAAAAAAAATAAATTATTAAGTTCACTATAAAAGCTAAGGTTCACCCTTAATTTTTAATATATACTATATTAAAATTTTCATTTTATTTAAAAATTTGTACATAATTAGATATTTTTTCATCTAATTTATATTAATATTTTCCTAATCAAATTGTTAGAAATAATTAGTCTCATTATTCATCACATCTCAACCTAAAACAATATATTGTGCTCTACAATGTAAATATAAGTCAATTAATCATTACAAATAATCAAAAACTAAATATAACGATTTTTTAATATGGACGTAAATCGTAATTAAATTAAATTCAGTATAAAAACAACAACTAACTAAATATTACAAATAAATTAAATTACTAAGTTCACCATAAAAACTAAAGATAAGGTTCAACCTAAATTTTTAATATATACTATATTAAATTTTTTCATTTAATTTGAAATTTTGTGCATAATTAGATATTTTTCGTCAAACTTATATTAATATTTTTCTAATCAAATTATTAGCAATAATTAGTCGATCATTTTTCCTTTAACCTAACAGTAAGTTATTTAGTCAAATATTTTTGTGCTATGCAATATATTGTACTATACAATATCAATAGAAATCAATTAATTGTCACAAATAATAAAAAATTAAATATAAAAAATATAGCGATTTTTTAACATGAACGCAAATTAAAATATAACGATTATAAATCAGTCAATATATCTATTTGAATAAATAAATAAATAAATTGATATAATATCTATTTAAAAAAATCTATAATATAGAAGTCGCGTATATGACTCGAGTGTACAGACAGCTACACTTTTTTTGACTTGTAATTCCAACACAAATCTCTGACAATAAATTAATAGTGATGAAAAGAAATAAATATGATATATAATTTCATATGTGTGGGAAAAAAAGTTTAATAAATTTAAAAATAGAGAAAAACTAAAGTATTGGGTTTCTGTTTGAGAGAGAGCGTCGTGAAATGTTAAGAGAGAATCGGCTAAAATGTGAAGAGAGAGAATTGGACGGAGCTGTGGCTTTTGGAGATGAATGAAAATGAAGTCGGTTGCGCACATTTTATAGGCAGAATTGCGCACTGTTCCTCCCGTGAATTGCTTTGCATGCACAGCGTGAAATCAGAGATTCCATTTCAGTGGAATATTTGTTCACTGAAAAAGTCGACACGCCGAGTGGGGAGAAATAAAAAAGGCCCAGACACAAGATTGTCTACTTTTTATCAGATATCCATAAAAGACCGTCGGATTTTCTGTGAAAATACTTGTCATACCTCGTGTCTTACTGAATCTTTGCACGGCTTTTGACCGAGAAATGATGACCATTTTTCGTGTCTGTCAGACACGAAGTTCCCTGTCTCGGGGTTCTCCCGCACTCCCTACCCCGTCCGGAGGAACTGCTTTTGAAACCCCTATTTTGATCAAAAACCCGATGTTATCACCATGAATTCTCAAAATTTCGCAGCTCAATCATTTAAAAGTTTAAAAAATAATTAAAAAAAACTGAAGGAAAGGAAGAAAGAATAGCTTAGGGGATACGTCAAGTCCCATCATCAAAAGCCCGAAAAGAGAAACGGCCTTTTTTTTTTTTTTTTTAACCCGCCACTTGACGGGCTATCCCATCATCATCATCATAAGAATCGAGGAAATAAATCATCATGCGATTGTGGTCCCCACTCGGGTAGGACTTGGATGACTGTAGTGTATTACTGCTCCAGTGATCCTCTCTCTCCAGTCCCGCCTGAACCGACTGTCAGTAAAAAGCAGCTGAACCGTCCGGCAAATTGCCTCCTTTCTTACCGACACAATGTTCTATGCCCCTCGAATTGCCCGCCGTTCGATTTGACACGTCCTCCACGACTGACGGCTTTCTCTGCCGTGATGTGCCAGTGCTTGGAATTGTGACGGTGCTGTGGTGGACACGGAATCAGAGGTCCGATAGATCAATTTGTCGCCGGCCACTAATCAGTAGGGAACAGTATAGGGGCTGTGCTTCAATGGACCCGATTATAGTTTTCGGCATTTTCAATTTTATTTTTCCACAAACCCGAAGTGTTTTGGTTCTGATTAAGCAATACTTATGTTATGGTAAGTATGATTTTAAAATGAAATTATTAAATATTATAAATATAAAAATTAAGAAAAATTAATTTATTTGAACATTAAAATTTAATGTTTATAATATTTTCGTCTTTAATATTTTTTTTTCTTATTATAATCCTTAATAATTTCTTTTATCATTATAGTTCATAATATTTTATTTTTTTACTTAAAAAATCAGCTATTATGATTTTTCAAAAAAAAATTAAAGACCATAATAGCAGAAAAAATTTATTAAGGACTATAATGACAGAAAAAAATATTAAAAATGAAAACATTATAAATACTAAATTTTAGAGACTAAATAGGTTAATTTTTAAAAATTAATCTTGTGATTGTTTAGAAAGATATATTACGTGAAAAAGAAATTGATTTAAATTGAGAAAGAATTTAAAATTTAAAAATATAAAATCGAGAGAAAAAAATTGTGATATTTTAAATTTTAAAATTTTAAATCAGTTTTTGAGAATTGTCAAATTTTGAGGAATTTCACCACCTCATCACTATATTAGTAGTTTTTCCATATTTATATTTATACTTGGATTAATATAAGTTTTAGATCATACAAAATGACTCATTGAAATTGAGCCCATTTTCCTCTATTTTTGTCTACTAACGCAAGTCTAAATTGAATTTTTTTAACTAAATATAAATCTTTCATTCTCTTTTTTTTTTTCATTCTTCTTTAAAAAAATCAATCCAAATAATTTTTTCAAAAAAAATTTAATTAATAAAAAATCTCGCAATTGCTATTCGTAAATATACATATACACCGAACTCATATTTCAATAAATATTTAAACCTGATATAAAAATCTCAATACTAATTATCTAAATACATATATTCAATTTTCTTTTCTTCAATTCCTTCCAAAAAGCATAGGAAAAGTCATGTAATCCTTGGATTTTCCTTACCCAAAATAAAGAAAAAGTAAAAAAGATAAAATTACCCCTATCATCGATTGGCGGTGAAAATTTTGAATTGAATAGACTAGACTAGAGTGAAGAGACCATGTTTCGGAAGAGTAGGCTTTTTGGTTAGTACCAATCAACCAGGAAGGCCGAAGGCCGGGGCCCATATGATTCTAGGACCTATGATGGGCCGGCCTGCCCTTGAAGATTGCAATGCTTATCATTGAGGCATATCCGCTTGAAAGCTACATAACACAACACTCTGTACCCCTTCATCACTTTTGCTAATTAATGCTCCACTTTAGACTTTCATACACTATTTTACTTCTCTTAAGCGGATCGCAATTCCTTTTGAGTTGAATTTGTAAAAATATAATAAAAATTATTTATTTTATTTTAAAATATTTATTTATAAAATTTTTTAATTTTATTTCAAAATATTTGTTTATATACATATTTTTAAAATTAATGGTTAGTTTCTTTCTATTGTACCTTTATTTATTCTAAATTAACTATATAACTTTCCAAAATTCTTCTTTCTTCTTACTTCTTAGGAATTTTCACCAATCAATAACTATCATATTTTTAATATGGATAGAATATGAATTTTATCTAAATTATAGTATTGTTTTCAACATTCTTAATCTGTGTATAAAAAGTTTCATGAGCATATATTTTGAAATTGAGAGAATATTAAATATATAATGTGAGATAGGGTCAAAGAATATATAATAATTTTTAAAAAATAAAAAATATAAAATAATTATTTAAAATAAAGTAATTTTGAATTGGAATGAGAATCCAATCCAAATATAACCTTAATCTTTTACTGATTTCTTGTTTTTAGTGTTTCACCCTTTGCAACAACAATACTACAAAGGTGAGAAATTTGGGAGAGAAATAAGGTATTAACTCAATTAATTAGAAGTAATTTTTATCAGAGGTTCTGATTTAATTTATATTTATATCCCCCGTATATATAAAAAGAAAAAAAGGATAGAAACTCGGGTATAATTCAATTTAATAATTGTAAGCAATTAAAATCTATTTTTACCTACACACTACTTTTACTAATTGGGGTGGAATTGTATAATTGAGCATAAAACCTTCCCCTCCCCATGAATATGATTGAATGAAAAAGAAACATAAAAGGTCAATGAAGATACTTGTCTATTTTGCTTGCAAGGAAACATAAGGATGAAGTGTGAATAGGATGCTGTTTAATAAAATAGTAGCAAAATCTATAACAAAGCCAAACAAGAAAGCAGAATCCAAGACAACAACACTAAAGATTTAAAGTGAGATTCATAGCTGTAACCTTAAGGCTTTCAAATCATGGTTGCCTCCCTCCTTTGACAAGCACCTAAAGTTCTTGTAAACTTTTACTTTTGGTCATCCACAATTCAACCCATTTAGTTGATGAAGAATTTTCATTTTCATTTGTCCAGAGAATCACACACTACCTTCCTAGTCAATTACGTAATATAATATGGAAAATTCTTATATGCACCTGGTGCACGTGCACTGGTGCATTGAGAAGTTATACTACTAGCAGATAATGTTGTACATAATATTTGCTGTATAACTTTTGTTGCAAGTAGTATAATCACTCAATGCATCCGATACACGTGCACCAAGTGCATATAAAAATTTCCCATATAATATTTCTTACAAAGTTAATCAGAACTCTTCAACCGATAAATTCAGAAACGAATCATAATTATTTTAAATTACAAGTCAATATAGACTTAATTGTTTTAGTATTTTGAAATATCAAGTATCTTATTTGTAATTTAAGAATATACAAGTTTGATTATGAAAGTATAGAATAAAAACAGAAAAAAGTTTTTTTTTGTTAGATAATGATTTAACCCTGTATATCTGATGGAGTAGTAGAAGAGGAAAACTCTTCCTCACACATTATAGGATTGTTTCGGGAGTCCATATAGGTTCCCCCACGATCGCATAAACTTGCAGGAAAAGAAGGGATGTAGGTAAATATCTAAAATGATTATGAAGTTTAGCCCATTTAACTATGTCATGAGCATATACATTCCCAAATCAGGAGACATAAACATATTTCTAGTGATTTCTTTGTCTGAGAATAAACTTCACAACATCTGTAGAGTATCATTTTTAACTACTTAAAAATGAAAAATTTTCAAATGATCACGTATCATTTTTTTTACTAAACTTTATTAATTTTTCCTTTTAATTTAATAATAGGAGGAAGAAGGAGAAGAAAACTAGTTAGTCAGTAGAATAAAATGAAGAAATTGAATAGAGAACATTTGGTGAATGGCGTTGACTTCATTCTCAACTATTATGATGAAGCGTGTGTTCATTGTAGGAGACAGAATTATATAGCTTTGCTGGCTAAAATATGAAGGGGGTGGTGCTGCTAAGAGCAATGGGGCAGCTTTGAGTCTGCAATCAGCTGTGGGTCTTCGTTTTTTTACTCCCTTTTACTTTTTAATCTGTGCCCACTTCCCCATTATCCATCACTAGTCTAACCATCCATGGCTTAAACATCAAAGTTTCAGTGTGTCCTAAAGAACCTGCATTCATTTGGGCATATGAATCATTTTTGAACACCGGTGGGTGAAAAAAAGTACCACCATAAAAACACCTAGACCGGAAATGTTCCGTTCAATCATATATTGGTTTATCAGTAAAAATTGAAGAAAGATTTTTTAACAGTACTGTGATACCTTATATGGGATTAGAATAAGAAATGCGAATGGTATGTAAAGATAAATATATATTTATTGTTAATTTGATATATTCATTTTGGTACAATAATGACGGCGATTAAATAGTTGACTGTAAGTATTGTCAGACTCCTAGTTGTCTTGTTGGACTCACAGACATTGCAAAAGGTTAGTACTCCTTTTGTTCTATTTTATCTGTCTTATTTAATTGATTACACAAGTTGTAACAAAAATGAGAGTTTTTAGTTAATTAACCAACATTTCCTAAGGAGTCTTTTTCTATTAAGGAATAATCAAATTTCAAAACTTATATATTGTTAGTATAATTAATTTACTTCCATATTCCCATTACAAGTGCTGTCAACATAACTTAATTTGCTTAATTTATAAGATCCAATTCATTCAAGAGGAATTCTCATTTAACTAAACTCACGATCTTAAAGATGATTATTTGTAAAAAAATAGTAATTAGTTTACTAATATAATAGATAAATTAAAATAAAAGTTTTAGTTAAAATAAAACAGATAAAAGGAAACGAATAGAGTAGTAAAAATTGGGTTAGCCGAGCCATATTAAGGCAAAGCGAGCTTTAGTTAACTATGTAATTTTGAGCCTTTTTATGGACTTAAACTCCTCAACAATTAACTTTTGAGGTCAAGTTTTTCTTCGAACATGACAACTACTATCTTGTTTGATCTCAATTAAAAATGGAATCAATAGATAGGTAAGCTGTTTTCTGTTGCATTTTTTTCTGCACTATAAATCCATTAGTTGCCTGAATTAAGAATTATTTGATTTTAACTAGGTATTTGTCACGGTTGAGTACACCAAATTAATCAAGTTAGACCTGCTATCAAGAACTTGACTCATGATAGCTGCAGGCTGCTATATAGACCCACTTTTCTCCTTGTAAGACACTGAAATTTACTACGTTAAAATCTACGAGTATTGTCTTTAAGGTTTCAAGAAGTTACTAGCTACAAAAGATGGGACATTGAGTTCAGAGCCTATATATCTTGCCAAACAATTTCTCTGATTAGCGAGTTGAGTGGACAGTGAGATGGATTAATATGTGTTTCGATATATGGCTAACTGCAAACACCACAGTCACCACTCAATGATGAGAAACACAAAATCTTGTTGATGGACAGTGAAGGCCATACATAAGACATCCTCCTCACATGTTCATAAAGATGTCGGAAACCATCTCTGGATTTTCCTTCACAGTAGCTTATGTAAAATTTTTGCAGTGATGAGCTGATTGGAGGAAAGACAGAGACGACGAAGATGAATTATTTTAGCCCCAAAAGGATAAAAAGAGGGGTTGGGTTGGGAAGAGTATGATTATTTTATGATTCATAAACAGGAGTACCTTTCAGTCTTCATTGTATAACAGTAGCCATAGGATACCTTGAAGTAAGCTGAGGTATGTTCCTGCAGGCATGCTCTCTTTTTCTTCTTTTTCTTTTATGCAGTAGTTGATCAATCCGTAGTCTATTATCGTTACACAAATACGAATTGTTATTTGAACAAATTTAATGGTTAGGTGTGTGTTTTGAGTAATTAAAAGGTTGAAAGAAATTAAGGCAATTTGTTTGTTGATCCTAACACCAGTTTCATGAAAGTTGACAATAATGCATGCAGCTACGGCTAGCACTGATGGCTCTGATTGTTGTGTGGCCTGTGGGTAGGGCATCCAAGGTCCAAGCCCTAAAACCTTAGGACATCCCATGATTTGTCATTATAATGGGAGAGGAATGTTGTGCCCAGCACAAAACCTCCAAGAGAAGTGGTTCCAAGGAACACAAGATCTCCATCCAGACTGAGAATCTTGACTTATCCACTCCTTTACCAACCTCAAAATCCCCTTCTTTACTCATCTCCATTGAACCACTTTCAATACTCCACTGGTTTTGCATTTTGGCTTCTGTTAACAGCCAATCTTAGTAAAAATCAAACTTTAATTTTTTTGAGAGTAACATTAGTAATTCTCGAACTTTTAACTATTAACTATCAAGTTAAGATTAATTATAATATAAATTTATGAAATTTTTATATTTGACTCTTCATACTTTCAATATGGTATTAAACCTTTGATAAACTTACAAATAAGATCATGACATCTCATGGTCACTTACCTCCCGTGACAAGAATTTGTTGAATTTTTGCTAATTCATTAGCTAGATTGCCTATAGTATCTGCTAACATAAACAATTTTGGATTGTGAACTGTGAGGACCCTATGCATTAAGCATGGCCAACCACTATCTCCATCAATAATTTCTCTGCCCTATTATTCTTTTATGCCTCAATATTAAAAAGAATGGAAATACAATAATAAAGCTGCAGGGTTTATAATTGTCAATAAGTCCCAACATTGATGGTATTGACTTGTTTATTGATTAAGCAACCAACCTCTCTCGGCTCTAGCTTTGTCCCCCCACCCCTTCCTTTTGGCCAAGTTCTCTAGGCTCTAGCTAGCTGGCTCCAATGGCGCCCTGCCTATTTCAATTCTGCTTCGTCAAACCATCTATGGCCTGGCCTGGTTTGCCCATGTTTTGATAGCATCTTCTTGCAATTTCAGTTAGTGGTAATATGGATTTTCCTCATTCCTGGCATAGTCTCTTATCCACAAGAAAACCAATAGTTTCCTCTTTTCTCTTGTACGTATACGATTTATTTATGTAGTGAAGTGGATCGATATTCTCACTTATAATAAAATATGACTATTTTAATTCAAATAAAAAGGTGAAAAATTTACAATATTAATATAAGAGGGGGATTTTACATTTCAACGTAAAGGTTCCTTAAAAAGGAGACCCAGTTGCATGGGAGCAACAAGATTCCAGCAAGCAAGAAAGATCAATTTAGTGACTCATAATTGTGGTCCTTGAAAGAGCTTATTCAGTTGGCGATGGTAAGTTTCCCAAGAAGAAGAAACAAAAATGAAAAGGCTTTTAGAAAGAAAAGAAGGAAGGCTGAGGTTGGGTTTGGGGTCATTCATGTTCACGAAACGAGGTTTTGCTTAGGGAGGCAATGGCAGAAGAGGTCATCAGAAAATGATACCTACAAACCCCACAGACCTACAGTTTCGGGCCCCGCTACCATCACCATAAACTCCTCAGTTACCGAGGTGGTGGACTCGACCCCCGCCCTCCGCCTTGGACACCCCCGCCCGGAATATTCTCCGGCCGGCTGTCCTATTATACTTTCTGCAGCCGCGGCTCAGCTGTTAACGTTGACATTGACACAGTTCAGCAGCTTCAAAAGCTGCAATTTTTTTTTCTTTTTTTAAATCTACTTAATTTATTAAGAGGCAATATGACAAATAAAAATCATTCTCTAAATTATATATAGTTATATACTATCAGCTAATGGATTCATAATTTAAGATTTTAGAAATCAAACTTTATAAGTATCTAAAATACATCACAATTACAAATTCATGTAATGAGAAATTCTTTTATTTCAGGTATTTAGATTATATTTTCTAATCTTAATCACGTGATTGCCACAAATTAATGCTTGCAGTTAAGAATAATTCTTGAGATTATGTGAATATAATAGTAAAAAAAGTATACTCTCTCCGTCTTCTTTTATCTTGTCTATTTTTATTAAGATTTTTGTCCTAATTTATTTGTTCCATTAACAAATCAAGACGATATTAATTACTATTTTTTCACAATACATCTCTTTAATTAATACAATGAGTATTGTGCATTTGTAATGAAAAATGAAAGTAAATTAAATATATTTATAATACAAAAAACTTTAGAATTTGATTACTTCTTAATAAAGAGATAGATTTTTTGAAGATAAAATAGAAAATGTTTATCGAAAAATTTTATTTTTCTTAAAACTTATGAATCGGTTAAAATGGACAGATAAAAGGGAAGAGAGAGAATATATATAATATAAATATCACAAATTAAGTATTCTATTCGTTTCAAAATACTTGTTTATGAAATTTTTTTATTTTATTTCAAAATACTTGTTTATGTATATATTTCTAGAACTAATGATTAATTTTTTTTTCATTTTATCCTCATTTATTCTTAAGTTAACTGCACAATTTTCTAAAACTCTTTTTTCTTTTTACTTCTTGGGAATTTTTACCAATTACTAATAACTATCATGTTTTTAATATGGGTAGAATAGAAACTTTATTTAAATTGTTTTATTATTTTTAATACTCTTAATCTGTATATAAAAAGTTTCATAAATAAATATTTTAAAATAGAGAGAATACTAATTTAAACGCGTTAAAAAAACAGTAATGGTATAGGTCCTAAAGGATATTCACATCTTCAAAGTCACACCGCCCGAGGATTAATGTAGTATTAAACTAAACTTAGGCTGCAACCTAGAACTTAATAGCATTAATATTAAAAGGGAAATATGAAGATTAGTCTTCATACTTTGTTGGTTTGATTTTGAAATTATTTATTATTTTATATTATACTTTATTTTTTTGGTTATTATTTATTCCTAAGATGATGGAGTTGAAGTGACAGGGTAGGGCTGGGGGTGGGGGGTGGGGAGGGGTGGAGCTAGCAAAAGGACCTTTCGGTATTTATTAATATGTGTGTACATTTTGGGGAGTAATAATCACCAGGGGACATTGTCATTATTTCAAGGCCACTACTACTATCCATTGCTGCTGCCTACTTGTTCACAACTTCTTCAAAGTGCTCACTTTTCTATTTTTAAATACTTATTTTAGAAATTAAATGACTATTATTCTAAACTCTAAGTCAATAATATTTAAGTTACAATAAGACAATAAATTAATTTAATAAAGATATTTTTAATTAAGATTATCCGTTCAAGTTATATTCTTTCTCTCATTATATTAGAAAACTAGCTCGATTGAAAAGTAACCGATAATTTATATTAATTTTAAAATATACAAATATTTCTCAAAATTATTCACAAATAACATTAACTTTGAGATATCGTATATTTATTATAACGTTAATTTTAATATATTTTTTATTATTATATTTTATAAATTATATATTTAATCTCTTAACGAGTCAAGTATTCAATTATTATTTTCTTTAAAAATTCTTTCCACAACAGCAAATATTGTTAAAAGGTCACTTTATTTAAAAAAAAAAAAGAAGAATACTCTTGAAAGGTCAAAGTCAAAATTTTTATGTTGTTGTCAAAACAAACTTCTTTATCATTTGTAGTTTTTTCCCCCTTTTTTTCTTAATTTTCTTTTTACTCATTAAATTTCTAGTCAACTTGGCATTTGGTGCAAGCAATATATCAAAAATTTATTATTACCATAAAATAAATAAGATATTCTATATTCATTGTCTGCATATAAATAATAAATAAGAAATCTTCCATTAAATGTGTCAATTTATGACATTATACACAAGTAATTATAACAAAAAAATTATTTTCTTTTTTAAAATATTATCTTAGCAATTTCTCATGGTTTAGAAATGTAATCATCACTCGAAAAGTTTCTCTTTCTTTTTTTTTGTTTCTTTTTCTTTTTAATTACTATCTCAAAAATTATATAATATATGGCACCTATTGTTGAAGTATTACAAACAGAAATATAATATAAGGAGGGCGGAACCTTCACTTCTATTTTGAGAAAGAATAAATATAATTTACTTTTATTTTGTTTAGTTGATATAGAAGGAAAGTGAATGACAAATAATATATTGATTTATATTTCGATTCATTTAATTTTAAATTAGTTATTTTTATTTTATTTTATTTACATAAATTGACATTATAATTTACTGTTTCTTTATCTATTCTTCCTAACCGAATCATGTTGATCACTTATTTATTTTTAGATTTACATTTTTTCTATTTTCTTCAATTTATTACTTCTAATAACATGAATTTTTGGATTTTTTGAAATAAATATTTATTATTTTAAAATAAGCATATTTTTCTTTAAAATTTTACATTCTGGTACTCATTTTAATGGTACAAACTCCAATAATGTATGAGTTTCACTACCAATAAGGTTAATATTGTAACATATGTATGATCAAATATTGTTCTAAATTTTTAGTATTAAGTGAAAAAAAATAGAGAATTGTTAACTTATTTATAGTCAAATACTATTCTAAATTCTTAGTGAATTAAGTAAAAAAAATAGAATATATAATATCAATGTATTATCTCAATTTCATCTTAATATTTTTACTTATTTGATCTTCTTGCACTTAAGTATCGAACTATTAATGATGTATCGAATGCTCTTATTAATATTTAAACAATCATATCAATCGAATAATAATACAAAAAAGTTATTATAGTAAGAAATACAATAAAAAAAATGATTAATTGAATAATATTATAGTCAAAGATATAACTCATAATTTAGAAAAAAAAAATTGAAAATTTACCCCAATAGACCAAACAGGTAAAAAGCAGGTAGAGAAACAACAAGGATTGCAAAAATGGGACCCTGAGGGCCGAAAATCTTCCACAAAGATATTATAGCAAAAGACAGATATAAAGAACACATAAATGCATAGCACAAATGAGGAAAATCTCTGTTCCCTTCTTGCTTGGGCTTTCATCTATATAGATGTTTCTTTGTCTTGCATAGATAAAACTAAACAAATCCCTCTTTTGCCTCCCAACCCAGAAGGGCCAGAATTCTCTCTCTCTCTGTGCCTCTCTCTGTATATATCTTGCATATCTATACATTGAATCCGCTTTAAATCGTCTTCTATCTTTCTTTCTTTCTTTCTTGTCCTCTCTCACCTGTCCGCTTTATGTGTTTCTCTTTCTGTTCTTTTGTATAGTCTTTGCAGTTGCAGTGTTTTGTAGGAACTGCTTTTTAACTTTGCCCTTTGGGTTCAGAAATTCAACCGTCATCTCTTTGGTACTACTGCTTCTGCCAGCTTAAGGACCTTTCAGAACCATTCATTGTTTTCCCAAAAGTAAACTACTGCTTTTTCTTTTGTTTACTGAAGCTTCTCATCAGGGACTGCATAAACTGTTTCTGCTTCAAAATTTGGTTCTTGCAATAAGGATGTAAGGTTCAGTGGCGCTGTTTTCCTGCTGCAAAATTTGCTTCTGTTGAATCCTGATCTGGGCTCCTTGAAGGCCTGGAATTTGCTTGGATGAAACGTTAATTCTTGGGTTGACTTGCACTTGATCCTGGTTCGTGTATAATAAGAGAGGCTGCATTCTTGGATTTCATGTGGAAAATGGATACAGGAAGCTGTGATTCCATAGTTAAAGAAACACTCAACAGTCTTTCTTGCGATAACGGATGGTCTTACGGTGTTTTTTGGCGTTTCGATCAGAGAAATTCCTCGTAAGCCATCCGCCTCTCTCCCTCTCTCCCTCTCATGAAAACAAATATATATGCATGTCTTAATATGCATGATTTGGGTTCTGATCTTCATGTTTTTTCTTTTCAAAGACTGCATTTTTTTAAAGTTTCTCCTTAATGGAAATTCTTTCTCAGCCTTTTTTCGTCCCTTGACATGAACAATCATGGCCTATAAACTAATGATAAAGTAAAAAAGCTTCATGTTTTTTCTTGTCCAAAAGTTTTCTTGCTTAACCAAAGTAGGTTTTCACAGTCTAAATTGTTTTAGGAGTGTTTATGTATATTTTTTCTGGATATTTACTTACCTGCTTTTGCCTCACTTTCTTTTTTTTTCTTCACAAAGATGGTATTTGTTTCTCTTTTTTTTTTTTTTGCTAAATGGTATTTGTTTCTCATACTAGATATAAAAAATGGAAATGCGTCTTTTCTTTTTCTAAGTGTGGAGTTTTTCTTTGGCATTTCCAGCTTCTTCTCGATGATAATCTTAACCACTTTAATGCCGAGGGATTTTGAAACAAAGCAGAATCTTTTACTTTATTTGCTTAATTCCAGAAAAGGCCTTCTCCCGATTGCGAACTAAGAATAATTAAATATATAGCATTTAATGAAACTTCTATACTATAGAGCCTAGTTGCCGTACTTTCGGTTATTGTTCTTAAGGTCCTCACGAATATTCCAAATGCCAGGTTATTGACTTTACAAGAAGCTTATTATGAAGAACAAATGGGAGTTCTTATTGACGATATGCTTCTACAAGTTCACATATTAGGCGGAGGGTATGTATGCTTTTTCCATTTAAAAATTGAATCTTTGTACAATTTGCCCCCAAAGGACCTTTTTTTCTTTACTAAAATTTGCAGTCAGTAAAGGTGTTTGCTGAACTTTGATAATGCCTTTTTTTATATAGGATAATTGGCCAAGTAGCTTTCACCAAGAAGCACAGATGGATGCTCGCAGATGCTCATTTTGGAACACCCCGTCCGGAAGGATCAGTTGAGAGTTGTGATATATTTCAGGTTCTGATACATTTGTATTAGTACATTCCTCTTTTAGCATTCTTTTTAAATATGAAAACGGAAATAATTGTTTGTGAATTCCTATACTTCATGGTCAGACATATTGGTTAGTTTCTAAATTGTGTCATCATTCTACAGGACAACTCTGAGCTTGATCGCCAATTTTCCATTGGGATAAAGGTACACCTTTTATGTCGTTTTTTGAGTTTTCATTTCCTTTCTATCGTCAGGGTCAGCTCTTCAGAGCTTGTGTGTATGAATGCAGTTGTATTTGTAATCAGGAAGCTATGCTTAATTATCAAAATGACATTTTGCAGACAATTGCTGTAATCTCGGTGGAGCCTCTGGGGGTGGTGCAATTTGCGTCCACTCAAAAGGTCAGTAGTGTTAGTTTGTGTCTTTGTTCCCTTTCCAGAATATTCGTAATTCAGACACGTAACTCTAGTTCTTATTCTGATTTTGCCAGCTCCTTAAGAATCATCAGTCAGTTTGCTGTTATGGTAATATTGAAATGTTGTCAAATAAAAGGGCAGTTTCATATCTTTAGTGTTTGCATCAATCAGTGTGTTAGACTAAGACTTGCATTTCACAAATAGAGCTGAAAATTGGTTTGCCTAAACACAAGGGCTTTTCTTATAGCTTCTCAACTAGTTGTTCCAAGGATGGGAGATCTCTCCCTCTGGAGAGCTGAATAGCCCTTTCCTTTCTCAGCTGGTTAGATATCATTCTAATTTTGGCGTTTTATTCATTTCCATTTGTTTCCATGCTTATTCAGTTATGCTTAAATAAAAAGGACCTTGCTGAGGGTAATTTTTCATGGTTTGATAGTGTCACTCGCAGAACCTCTTTTTACCACCTTTGAATTGCACACGCATATTTTCGATGTCTCTAAGTTCTGGCGTTTGTTTAGTCGATTTATAATTCAAGCCTGGAAATCTTTCTGGGAAGAAACCTCGGAAACTCAAAATTGATGTGTAGATTTCTTGCACTAAGATAATGAAAATTTCTTTTTCTTATTGCAGCTTCCGGAGAGATTGGAATTTGTTAATCAGACAAAAGAACTTTTCCAAGGAATTGAAATTGTTCAAGGGCTAATTTTGCCTGACAGTGAACAATCATCTTCTAATAGTGATACTTATGGCACAAATGGGTTGTTTACTTCGCTAATATCGAACAAGAATCCATATTATGGTAGTCCCAACTTTCAGCATAGCGATTACTCTGATGATTTGGGAAAGACGAGTTGTTCTGCTGCAAATCCCAACCAGTCCTTTCCCTCCACTTCAGATTTTCAGAAAATGAATGATCCTGTAACTGCATCATCATTGTGTGAAAACCGCTTTGGAATTGCCAATACAGATTCTCAATTGTATTCTGATTTTGGTATATCAGATATTCCGTCTGCTACTTTCTTTGATTTCTCATCTTTTCAAGGCCTTTGCAACAATCCATGGAGTTCTAGAGTTATTCAGGAGAGCCCAATACCAAATTCAGATGGTAGCTTTGGGTTATTTGATGACACTGTAAAGACCTCCCGAAATTGCTCTGAAGCCAAAACGAACTGCCGGAATTTTGGTTCATCACTCCACTCTAGTGCAGGTCAAATTCACTGGCCACCAATTCTCAACAAATTTGAGAAATTGTTGGGAGAAAATGATTCTGCGAAGGGTCTTTCCAAATATTGTGCAACGGATGACGTTTTCCAATGGTTTGCTCCCATTACAGATCAGAGCAATGACATAGTGGCTACTGCACTGAGTAGTGACATATCAAATGCTTCAGGCATTGTTTCATTTTCATCAAGTCCAAAAGGATATCACACTTCAGCGAAGATCATTTCTGATAACCAGCCATCTACTTCAGTACAAAGTTCAATCACTTGTTCATTTGATTGTGCTGAAAAGGAGAAACCATCTGTGGTGTTTGGAATTGGTAAACTGTTTGAATGTCCTGGAGTGGATCTTGGGTCTAAAAACTCTCAGGATTGGGAGCACGTTTTGAAGCCAGTTGTTAGTGGTGGTCACTTGGATTTTAGTGCTTCCAATTCTGAATGTGTCTCAGGCCTATATGCTGACCGCAGGATTGGCACAACAAACACATTATTCTCTAAATTAGGACTATATCAACATTTTGATGGTATAGTTGGAGGCACTTTCTCGGTTGCTAGATCTGATTTTGATGATCATTTATCTTCTACAGCCAAAAGAAGGAAAATAGAAAGTTCCTTACTGGGAAGTAACCAAGTGAAATGTCTTCCTGATTTTGCTACAAATATAGACCACCCAGTGCCATCTCTCTATGGTCTAAAGAATGCAAACCACTTTGAATCAAAAAGTGGGGTCACCAGAACATTGGGTGCTCGTTCATGCCTTGGTGACAGTAGTAGTGTTATTGATGGACACACTATTTCATCAGCTAAAAAGCATGAACAACCTGCAAAAATGAAAAAGAAAAGGGCTAAACCTGGGACCAAACAAATATCAAAAGATCGGGTACAAATTGCTGCACGTCTTGCAGATTTGAGAGAACTCATCCCTAATGGTGAGAAGGTATGTAAAAGTTTCCGCATTGTTGGACAAATGGATACTAAAAAATCAGTTTCTGTACTTGCTATTAAACTAGAGATAACATCTAAATGAGAGAAAAGAACTTATACCACATGCAGATATTGATACGCATATGCAGTAATTTGATTTGTGTGATGATTGTTTATGCAACAGATGAGCATTGATCGTCTGCTGCACCGAACAATAAAACACTTGCTATTCTTGCAAAGTGTCACCAGACATGCTGAAAATTTTGAACAAACCGATGATCAAAAGGTAATGGCTTGTCACTGGTACTCTTTCCAATCACCACCAGCACTCCAGAAATTTGAAGTGCTCTTTGACATTAATTACTGGATACTGAGAATTTTGGGTGAATTTAATGGCTATTCAACAGAATGAGAGTCTCCAGAAAGAAAAGGCCTGCTGTAGCAGTGGTGTCACTTGGGCTTGCGAACTTGGGAATGAAACAGTGTTTTGTCCATTGATAGTTGAGGACCTTAGTATCCCTGGCCAAATGCTTATAGAGGTAAAGGAGAAATCTTTATTTATTTGCATTTCTGAAATTATTACTTTCTAATAAAGTTTTTATCAACCTACACTTGGGGAGGATCTCTCTCATCTAATCTGAACCAATGAATCAATATGATTTATCGCCGCCCCAAGAAAAAGGCTTAATTAATGTGTGTTTCTCCTGTAAAAACAGATACTATGTGAAGAGCAGGGTTTCTTCCTAGAAATAGTTGACACAATTCGAGGTTTTGGATTGACAATCTTGAAGGGAGTGATGGAAGTTCGTGAGACTAAGTTATGGGCTCGGTTTACTGTTGAGGCTGAGGTAAATACTTGAGTAAAGTTTAACTTCGTTTTCTTCTGCACTTTTGCTGTTTCTTTATTATATTACAACACGGTTTTTGCTTCTTTTAGGAGAACCAACATATAACCAGGCACGAGATATTCTCCTCCCTCGTTCAGCTTCTACAATTGACAGGTCCGACTGAAGTCCACAAAAGTCCAGACCTTGTTAATCCTATGGATGGAGGAGCAAGTATTTTCAACAATTGCCAACAGTCGTGTGTGCCACTTCCTGTCAGCTTGGCTAACAAATTTTTTAACGTACAAAGTTCATAGTGACATTGGACAAGTGCCATGATCGTCAAGAAATGGATTAATTCATCCAACGGTCTTCAGAAGTGGACTTCGGAATGTTAGTTGAAGGAAGATGGTCAGTATACTGACAACTTCGGCGGCTTCTTGGATTGCCTGAAGTACAAAAGATTGAAATACACGCTTGAATTGGCGCTTGTGCCCATGTTAGACATTTGGTCCTCATTTCGAGCTTCATAACTCAATACAGTGCGGGCCTGCATGCCTGCATTTTTGCTTGGTGGAGGAGGCCTCTATGGTAGCACAAGCACATTGCCATATGAGGGAGACAGCAGCACATCAGATAAAAGCATCCATGTCTGCTTTTTCCCCTCCTCCCTGCCTATACTCTCTATTGCTTTTGTTTCTCCCACAAGATGTGCATATGTTCTAGCTGACCAACTAGTTACTTTTGACTGCTGAATCTTGACGCGTTTCTTCAGTCTTTCTGTTGTTTTTCACATATGGATACATGGTTTCATAGCTTTAATTTTGGTTTCTTTCCAATGGGCAATGGCTTCTCTTGTACTATATTTTATCATGTCACACAGAGAGAGCAATCTTGCAAGGTTTTCATCTTTTAGCTTCAAAGAATTCCACTGTTGTAGATTGTTTGACTTCAACATTCTGACGGCCAAAAGCTCAAGGACTAATCTAACCCTCTATTAAACTAAATAGCGATGTTTAAGAAGCTTAAACATTCTTTTAGTTTTGCAATTCTCATTTAGGACAAGATCAAGAGTGTAATCAAGGGAAAGTGAAAGATTGAGGAGAATGTGAAAAGTATAAGGAACAAAACTATTGATAGTTGAGTTTGCTTTTCAAATCAGTGCACTGGGAAAAGCCTCAACACTTTGAGATAAGTGCTTCTTCCATTCAAGAAGTAAAAGTGAGAACAAACCAATCAAACCAGGTTAAGAAACGCAATATCTTCTTCCATATACTCCTGACCTGAAAGGGGTCCATTTCATGACCTAATTTAGTGAGCAGAATAATAATCTATTCTAGTTTCAAGGACATGAAACTTCCAGAACCATGCTAATTTGGATTTCAACGTTCCAGTTCTGGGAAACCCTGTGGAAGTATTGTGTAAAGTATGCCAATCATGATATCGTCTACAGGCCACATTGGCATTCCATTTCATGTGGAATGCACTATGAAGATCTTTTAACAGACTCCGTGTAGTTGATTCGGTTTCCTTGACCTTTTTCTTTTGTCATTTTTCGAGTTTTCTTTTCTTTTTGGAACTGAGAGTTCCAGTGCTTGTCTGTTTCCAGAATACTTTTATGGTCTTCTACGAAAGCATTTGTAATACCACCATTAATTTTTTGCAAAATCATTGTCAAGAGAGGATAGTTTTCCAGCTAAGAATTTAAGTTTCGAAATCTTGATATCGATTCCATATGGTTTGTTCTCGAGTGGGCAGCTTAGCCTGCAGAAAGGGACTCACGCAATCATGAAATTGTTGGTTAAATTCTTCTTTTTCCATTGAAATGGAGAGGGGAAAATAATGCATTCTATGGGATTATTCTAGGAGATTCAAGAGAATGCATGCTTGGGGTGCCCTTTATGTTAATGGTGGAAAACATGGCTCAAATTGGTTCATTCGTTTACTACAAATTAAAACAGATATCAAGTACCAGTGTGATTTCCTAGTATTCTTACCCATCAAAATGTAGAAATGGATTGGAGAAGATAAGAGATCCACTTATCAGAGAACAAGATGAGAACGTCTGAAGAGCTTAATGTTATAAGCCTTTTCGGGATAGTTTATTTCAAGATTTTTGGTCACCAAACTTAAGATAACGTTTATATAATCCTTAATAAACATTCTTGTGGTTCATATATAAATCTCAACTTGAGACGATTTGTCACAAGGAAATACCCCTCCAGGCCTCCCCCACCAGTATCCCCAGCCTGAAGTAAGACAATTTGGACCTAAAATCTGTTGTTTGGTAACAAGTTTTGGTTAACTGGGAGACAGATCCTGAGCAGGAAAGACAACTTGCTCCCCCGAACTGAATTGAATGGCTCTTAGCATCATAGGCGAAGGAATAGGCGCCCCTAGTTACTTTGAGGCATTCTATTCTGATGGTCAAGAACAACAACCTTCCATCTGGGAGAAATTTACTTGTTTACAGTATATTTTTGAAGAGCCATATCGATGCAACTCGTGCAGGGAGAAGAGGTTAGGTCATGTGACTCATGTTGTGTTAGAAAACCAGCTAAGATTAGGTGGTGTCATTTGCTGATATAGAGAAAAAATCAAGATCTCAACTTAACAATGAGTGGATTAGGGCCTCACTGGAACTGACAAAGTATACACGGGAATCAGAACGAACTCAAACCTTGTGTGATGTGTGTTCGAGTTATGTGTTCAATGTCCAATCACTCTTCAGACGATAATTCAAATTTTAAACCAATCACAATCAGATTTGCTGTCCTTATCTTGCAAACCCTCCTGACGTTGATTCAAAAAGTTTTACAGCCAATGGGCTGCTATTAAAAGATTCAGCAGCTTGAGCAAAAGCAACTTCCCGTGCAACGAATAAAGGCAGGACACTAGAGAAAAATATGAATTCCACATGCAACGTCATGCTATAGCTAATTGATATAGTGTTTCTTGGACCTAATCCTGCATGCAGATTAAGGTCATAGTGGCGTTTCTATGCTCATGAATGCCAGCTTTCGTGTAAAAGGTGAAAATTTTGGTCAAATGCGTCAGCAATCCATCCCTGACCTAACCAGAAGAAATTTTAATTACGAATGATAAACGGGCATAAGATTTCTAATGTTGATGGAAATGCTTGTTTTTTATTTTGTCAAGAAAGCAACTTGAAGTGTCACTCTGTCAGCAATAAGCACTACCGTTTTGTATAAAAGCCTCAACTGTCAATCAGATAGTCACAAATAGGCTTAGTTTTCTCAGTAGTGCAAAGCTATTGGGGTTGCACTTGCACAAAACCAATTATCCTTCATCTCCGTAGCACCTCACAGAACATGAGTAACGTGAAGGAATCAGATGCTGGGAGAGTAGCATGGAGGATAACCGTGGATGGAGGCAGTTCGGAGGTTTTGGCCCTGGAGTCAAGTCCAGTTAAGGGCTTGAAGCTTGCATTGAAGAGCTTGATTTTGAATTTGTTTGGTGGAGTGTGGACATTTTTAAAGAAGGCATGGCATTTAGCCATAGATGATCCAAGAAAAGTGATCCACTGTCTGAAGGTGGGAATTGCTCTCACTGTTGTGTCACTGTTTTATTACGTGAGACCACTGTATGAGGGTGTTGGAAGAAATGCTATGTGGGCAGTCATGACAGTTGTTGTGGCCTTTGAATACACTGTGGGTAGGTACCAAATCAAGATCTTTCTATAAATGTCTCTGTAATTGATTTCTCTTGATTTCTAATAAATGTCTCTATACACTGTGCCTTTGAAGCTAAATAAGCATGTTGATGAATTGCAGGCGCAACAATCTACAAATGCTTGAACAGGACAATTGGATCTTGTCTTGCTGGATTCTTAGCACTAGGAATCCACTGGGTTGCTAGTCAATCAGGGGACAAGTTTGCCCCCTTTATTATGGGGGCATCGATATTTCTATTAGGTATGCCAGCTTGTAAATTTGAGTACCATCTTGAGAGAGTCCCTTACTGTACTTTGAACTGAAATGGCTGCTTCTGTTCCATACACTAAACTTTTGTCATTCTACAGCTTCAGCAACCACCTTCTCGAGATTTATTCCAGTGGTGAAATCAAGGTTCGATTATGGTGCTATGATCTTCATCCTAACTTTCAGTCTGGTTTCGATGTCTGGTTACCGGGTGGAGAAATTATTCAATATGGCCCATGAAAGATTATCAACCATCATCATTGGAACTTCTCTGTGCATTCTCACAAGCATGCTTGTCTCTCCCGTTTGGGCTGGTGGGGAACTTCACTTACTGATCACTCGAAACATGACCAAACTTGCCAATTCTTTAGACTGTAAGTCTTGTATTTTCCTCATAACTTCTTGTCAATAATCTTAATGATCGTTTCCCAATGACTGTGATCTCCGACCTCTTTTCAGGTTGTGTAGCTGAATATTTCGAAGATAGTGAAACCAGCATTAGCAATTCTGGGGCATCTCTGCTAGCGTATAAATGTGTGCTAAATTCGAAGGCTACAGAAGAATCAATGGTAAGTGTTAGGCTATCATAAGAAACAAGTAAACAGATTTCTATGGAGTAATACATTAGACTCAAAATCGAAATCATTGGATTTTCTTGACAGGCCACTTTTGCTAGATGGGAACCTCCTCATGACAGTTTCAGTTTCCAGTATCCATGGAGACAGTACCTTAAAATTGGCGCAGCCATGCGCAGCTGTGCATACTGCTTAGAGGCACTGAACAGTTGCATCAATAACAAAAAGCAGGTACACTCAATTCTGCAGAAGATTAAACAGCTTTCATCCTCAATTAACTGTGCATTCCTCATAGAAGATCTTGATTTCAATGAACTGCAGGCGTCCACGGTGATGAAGAAGCAATACAATGATATCTGTCACAAAGTAAATTCCAGCACTTCTTGCATACTAAGGGAGCTGGCAAGAAACCTCGAGGCAATGAACAAATCCTCCAACATTGACATCTCAATCGAAGAAATGAACGGTTCAGTGCAAGATCTTAAAAGTCATTTGAAATCCATGCCTGCTTTATACATCCAATCAACTGATTCAGAGACAAATCCTCCAGAAAACGACACACCAGAAGCAGCTTTGACTAGTAATATCACACCTCTCGCTGAAATCATCCCATTGGTTGCTTTTACTTCTCTATTGATTGAAATCGCTTCACGGGTTGAGGACATTGTTGGTACGGTTCAAGAACTAGCCAACACGGCAGAATTTAAGCCTGCATCTGTTGACAACCCAAAACAGGACCATCAAGATGACACCACCACAAATTCAGCTGAGGTAGAGAAAGATGAGAAAACAATGAGAACCCTGGAAATTGTTTGAGGTTTCATTGTTTTGTTGCCATGTAAAAACCGACCGAGATAGCAACCTTCTATTGGCCCGACAAAATCTAGAAAATGCCCGAAAGTAAACCGGCGCTTGCAATCAGGCTAAATCACTCCTACTGCACAAGTAGAATGTAAATAGCTAAAAATCCTTAATTTATTAGCCCAAAATTTTATGGCTCGAATCTGCTCTTTTGAGACATATTATGATAAATGGGGTATTTTTTGCCAAGCCATTTCATATTTTATCTATTGGTGTATAAAAATAGAAACTTCTCCACCAAAAAAAAAAAAAAAAAAAAGTGGGTCAAACTAAGGCCAGACAGATGAAAAGCCCAAAGAATCAGAAGAGCCCATGTAACCGTGGCCCATTTACTGGAAGCATCGTCCTTTAGAACGTCTCTTTTGAGATTGCCTGGAAATGAAACTTCTTAGGTCATTTGAAAACTTCATACAGCGTTAATCAAAAGCTCCATTTTTTATTGCAACAAATTCGGCAGCTCTTCTGAATCCAATGCCTTATACTGTAATTACCTCAGAGACGCCGTCGACTTCCTCCCAATTCAACTCGTCGTCGCGCGTAATCTGCCGTGTGTAAGCTTTCTCCGCTCATTTTCTAATGCTATACGCTGATTTTATGTTATTTTTCATGAAATTGTTGATTTTTCAAGCTCGTAACACCATTTTTCTGCCTGTAAAGTTGTTACAATTTCAATTAAGCTCATTAGAGATAAGAATTTGGAGAGACTCGAGAGTATGTGAGGTAGGATTTTATGTTTGAGGTGTAAGCTCATGTTCTGACTTCTGAGAGTGGCTGTGGTGTTTTTAATTGAAGCATTTTGATTTCATGTGGTTTAATCAAATTTTTTAGCTTCGGTTGTTTCCTAATTATAATTGTTTGGCAGTTTTAAATATTTTCTTTGAATTGGTTAATTCAAAATCGGGAGTATAATTCCAAGGTTTGGTTCAACTTGCTGTGTTTCTAATTTGTTCGATTGAATGAAATTGATGTTATACTTATTCTATTTGAGGTTTCTGTGCAGATGTCAAAAGCAATTTTCACTGTATACTTGCCCTCGATGCAATTCCCGGTATTGCTCTCTTCAGTGTTACAAGGTAGTCAGAGTTCATACTGGATTCCTGTAATATTTAACGTTGTGACATTCATAAGGAATATAGCAAGAACATATTTGAATTGTTTATGCATGTTGGCTGTCTTGGTGTTTTGTTTTGCATTTTCTGATTTTTTTGACATATTTCTTGCAGTCTCATAGTCTTCGTTGCACTGAATCCTTTATGAGAGAAAATGTTGAGGATGAACTGCGGCAGTTGCAGCCTGGTGATGAAAGTAAAGAAAAAATGCTGGACATTCTTAAAAGATTTCATTCAGAAGAAGAGATGGATAGTATGGATGAAGATGGTAATTTTCTTCTTATTGAATGCTGTTAGGATACCATGAATGAAAGTGGTCTCTACCAGTATCTGGTATTGTTAGTAATGAATGCGTATTGTCTTGCTCAATTCTTTATGTAGAATGTTCTGAATGCTTTTGAGTATTCATCAATTTTTCACTGAAACATATTAAATTTCTGCTTGTCCTTGTATACATGGTTCACTCAGCTAAATGTTTCCAGAGTGTAAGAGGCCATTGCTACTCTTGAGTATAGGGCAAAGTTTACAAACCTTTTGCGGAACTCGGGTTTTTGCACCAAAACTTTTTGTTTCTTTCCATAGCAGTATCAGTTTACTTTTTGCTTCTGCTAAGTAGATGTAGTAGACTTTTTGTGGGGGAAATACTTGGGTGGACCCGGTCCACCGTGGACCAATGCATAAATGTATTGTACCTTTCTAGAAGTGTACAACTTCCACTGCATATTGTATAACTGCATATTGTATAACACTTGATGCATTGGTCTACGGTGGACCGGGTCCACCCAAGAATTTCTCTTTTTGTGGGATGACATTAAACCTCCATTTATTGTGTAGCATTTTATGTACCTGGGAGAAACTATGCAGTGGTAGTTGTACATTAAAGAATAAATTGGTGATGCCCTGAGAAGAAAATCCTCTGGAAACTTTATAAAAGTAGTTCCTCTTGCAAAAGCAAAAAGTTAAGATAAAAATAGGTCTGCCGCAATTATGTAACAGCTGAGCAAACAACTATTCCCTACTCATGAGAAAGGAAGTTGCCGGCTGGGAGATTAATTTATTTCTATTAAAAGGACGTTCTGTTGAAAGGATGACTACTTTTGGTAACTTGATGAGGGAGTATTGTTGTTTGTCTGCACTTGACTTTAAAATTGGTTAGAGTTGTTTTAGGCTAGGATGGCTTGATTTGTGCATGTTACATTTGATAGACAATTTCCTGCCGTAGTTAAGGTGATATTTCTTATGCAGTATGTAAAATTTTTTTTGGTTGTTTCCCCTGTAACTCTGCTTCCAAGTTTTAAGAACTAAAAATCTGATATTTTATCAATTGCATCAGATTCTGATTCAGTTTTGTCAGAGGAGACTGTTCAGAAGATTCTTTCTGGTATGTTATGTACACCCTCTCCCACATTGTTCCTTCATTCGTAAACATTCACTATTACTGCATTTTGTAAAATTTTTGTGTTTTCTTCAATCTGATCTCTGGACAATCCTTGTACATGCAGGAAGCCAAATAAGTCTTAATGATCTCTCTGTGGAAGAACAGAAGAGTTTTCAAAGAGCTATTGCCTCGGGAGAACTAAGTAAATTAATTAAACCCTGGGATCCATGGTGGCTGAGGCCTGCTGCTAAACATATATGTCTCAGTCAAGATGGAACCCAGCTTGTCCAACCACTTGCCAACAATGAAGAAATGGCATCATCTGACAATCAAATTAGGGACATTCCACCTGGCCCTGAAGCTCCTCTACCAGCTGTTAAGAAGCTTAGTGCAGCTGACCCATCTCCACTTTTAGCAGTTCACCTTGTTGACATCATATACAGTTACTGTTTCACTCTACGCCTTTACAATGGGGATTGGCTGTCGGATCCTGCGGGATCAGCACTAGTCTTGTTAAGCGTTTCTTCTGTTTTGGGTCAAGGTGGGCAGCCAGAGACTGTGTTGGAAGCTCTGTTGCATTGCTTGGAGCAGACCTGCTCTCCAGCTTTTAGACATATGGGTGGCTTGCAGTTTGGTTTGGGGCTTATGGAGGATGTTGTCAGCCTCCTTGATCTTGGGGGTGCAGCTATAGTCTGCTTGCTTTGCGATTCGCTGAGGCTGATTCAGGCTGCAGAAAGAGAGCTGAAGTTGGAGAAGTCAGGCAAGTTAAAGAGATCAGAGACTAAGACAAAACTCAAGTCTGCCGAGAGGAAAGTTTACTTCATTATGTGCTGGGTTCATGAACAGTCAAAAGAAGTATGGTCTTCTGTAGCTGCCTTTGTGATGGCAGAGAAGAGTTCAGCACTGGAGTATGTAGGCGCTGGAAGAAGTTCTTCAAGAACAGAGGAGAAAATTAGATCCAAAGAGAAGCCACTGATTCGGGAGATACAATGATAACATCAGATGAGTCTCTTGTGCTACTCGTCTTGTAAGTTATTAAGAACCTTAAGGAGGGGGGAGTCAAAAGGGTAGTAATTGTTGATGTTACTACAAAAGAGACTCGAGGGAGCCTTTTATCCCAAGAGCCGCTAGCCTGTATAGATAACTGATGCAAACTCCAGCCATATTTTTTGTTCATTTAGTGAGTGAGATGCCTTCTTTTGCCAATTTCTGGCTTCAGAAAGAGGAAGGTTTAGTCCTATTACTGTTTTTAAAGTTGCCATATAGATTTCCCTGCCTGCAGTATGTACCTTCCTTTTCCAATTTCATTGTTGAATGACTTTTTGTAGCTTTATTGAGTTAAAAATGAAAAAATCTAATAACTGAAGAAATCATCATGGTACCGCCTTATTGCATGCGATTGGTGAACCACTTTATTGATTTGATCTTTCTCCAAAGAGAAAACAGGGAAAAAGTAAACCCAATCCACTAATAGTGCTAAGTCTACAAAAGTCAAAGAACGATTATATTTATATATATATATATATATATATATATATATTATGAATTATTAGAATATTTATTAATTAGTGGAGGCTCCATTAATTATGGATTTATGTGAATTATTAGAAGATTTTTATGGATGTCTACCATTTAGTGGAGACACCATTAATTAAGATTAGTGGAAGATGATGTATGCCATGATGTAATCCACTAATTAGAGCTCTATAAATAGAGCTATTCTCTAAACTTGTAATACACCATTATTTTGTGAAAGAAAGATTAGAGAAAATTGTGAGAGAAAAGAAAGAGAGAAATTCTTGTGTAAAATAGTTAGAGTTTTATTAGTGTGTAGTGTGAAGATTTTATTTTAACACTACCCTAATTTTATAACACGTTATCAGCACGAGTCTCTACCGGTACAAAAGCCAGAAGACTAAGTACGAGTTTCTGCCGTTACCAAAGCCAGAAGACAGGTACGCATTTATTGATCTCTATGGCATTTTTATTTTTCAATGAAACTTGATACAATTCAACTAAATGCTTAGCCGTACGACAGTTTCGTGACCAATGACCTTTCATGCCACATCTATAACATATATCCTCATGCTTTTCTTTAATTTCTTTTTCTTTTCCCTTTTGATCTTTTCTGTTCCACTTCAGGTGGCCAGTATTTCTCACAGTTTGATTATAATTGTGATAAGGGAAATATCGAGCGTGTCTACGACCATAACCACGATCACGGTCACGGCCACGGCCACGACCACGACTATAACGATGGCTTCTGCTGGAGCCAAAAACATTCACTTTTGGGAGTGCTGTAGAGCCAGTTGGTCTGGCTTATAATTTCTCAATAATAACTCATTATTTTTCTCTACAATGAGGAGAGCAGTAATTAAATCTGTAAATTTTGTAACCCCTTTTCTCGATATTGTTGCTGCAGGACAATATTCGAGGCATGAAAGGTGGAGAATGTCTTCTCCAATATATCTTCATCAGTCACTTTTTCTCCGCATAATTTTAATTGAGATGTAATTTTATACATTGCGGAGCTATATTCATTCACGGTTTTAAAATCTTGCAACCTCAGGTGCAACCATTCATACCGTGCAATAGGTAGTACGACCATCTTCAGGTGGTCAAATCTTTCTTTTAAATTTACCCACAGGCCATATGGATCTTTTTCGGTAAGATATTCCATTTTCAAATTTTCATCGAGATGACGACGAATAAAAATCAAAGCTTTAGCCTTGTGTTGTGCAGATGTACTATTATTTGCTTAAATAGTTTCACCAAATTTTTCTCAACATCCAATAAATAATGCTGAGGATGACGATATTGATCTTGAAGATCTTAATATCAATATTACTCATATGGATGTATCGGATTTTTTTGAACACCCAGACGGTAGGATAGACCATTTAATTGGTGATGACAGTGTTCAGAATAACTAAAGCCTCACCCTAATATTTTTGTATTTTCATTTTCATTCTATTCTAATAATATTTACGTTTACATATATATATATTTGTGTTCAGATGGCTGTTATTAATAATGATGTATGCATTATTAATAGTGGAACTACACACACCATACTAAAAAATGAGAAATATTTTTCTGATCTCAAAATGAAAGAAATAAATATTTATACGATAAACGGTAGTGCAAATGTAATTGAGGGCTCCGGAAGAGCTAATATATTTGTTGCCTAAAGGAACAACAATTATTATTGATAAGGCACTATTTTCCTCAAAATTCAGAAGAAATTTATTGAGTTTTAAAGATATCCGCAGAAATGGGTATCATGTTGAAACAAATGAGGAAAATGAGATTGAGCATCTTTTTATTACTCAAATACATTTGGGTAAGAAATCGGTATTAGAAAAACTGCCGTCTTTTTCTACTGGTCTATATTTTGTAAAAATACGTACAATTGAAATTCATCATCTAGTAAACCAGAAGTTTACTGATCCTATTACTTTTAGCATTTGGCATGACCGGTTGGGTCATCCGGGATTTACCATGATGAGAAGAATCATTGAGAATACACATGGTCATCCTTTAAAAAATAAAAGGATATTAACATCAGAAAAATTCGCATGTACTGCATGTTCCCTAGGAAAATTAATTGTTAAACCATCACCAGTAAAAGTAGGAGCTGAAAGTCCTACATTTCTCGAACGAATTCACGGAGATATTTGTGGACCTATTGATCCACCATGTAGACCGTTCAAATATTTTATGGTCTTAATTGATGCATCATCCCGATGGTCACATGTATGTTTATTATCTACTCGCAACCTGGCGTTTGCGAGATTATTTGCTCAAATAATTAAATTACGAGCACAATTTCCGGACCATCACATTAAAAATTTCCGTTTGGATAATGCTGGTAAATTTTCATCACATGCTTTTGATGCATATTGCATGTCAATTGGGATTAATGTTGAACATCCTGTAACTCATGTTCACACACAAAATGGTCTTGCTGAATCTTTGATTAAACGATTACAATTAATTGCTAGACCATTATTAATGAAAACAAATCTCCCAACATCTGCCTGGGGACATGCTATTCTACATGCTGCAACACTTGTACGTATAAGACCAGCTAGTTATCATAAATTCTCTCCTTTGCAATTGGCTTTTGGGTCAGAGCCAAATATTGCTCATTTAAGAATTTTTGGGTGTCTTGTATATATTCCAATTGCACCAAACCAACGTACAAAGATGGGTCCTCAAAGAAGAAAGGGGATATACGTTGGATATGATTCTCCCTCTATTATCGGGTATGTTAAACCCCGACGAGAGATGTATTCACAGACAAGATTTGTCGATTGTCATTTTGATGAATCATTATTCCCTAAATTAGGGGAGAACCAAAACAAGTATAAAAAGGATCTTGCTTGGACAACATCATTAAATTATCTTGATCCGCGCACAAGCACATGTGAACTTGAAGTTCAAAAGATAATTCATTTGCAAAGCATTGCAAATCAAATGCCGGACGCTTTTGTTGACTCCGGAAGAGTTACAAAATCGCATATTCCAGACTATAAATGCTCCTATTCGAATTGAAGTTCCAGTAGAATAAAATATTATACCTATAGTCGCTGAGTCAAAAACACGCCGTAAGCGTGGCCGACCTCTTGGTTCTAAAGATAAAAATCCTCGAAAGAAAAGAGGATTAAATGATCCAGAAGATCATATTGAAGAAAAGAATGATAAAGACCAAGAGAGAACCGATGACAAAGAACCGGAAGTTGATGAAAGTAACACCGAAATTTCTATCAATTATACCACTTCGGTAGAAGTTGGAATCGGATAGAAACCGTTATTGATAATATATTTGCATACAATATATCTCTTGATGTTACACAGGATAATGATGATCCCGAACCTATATCGATTGATGAATGTCGGCATAGAAAAGATTGGTCGCAATGGAAAGATGCAATTCAATCGGAGTTAAATGCACCGGCAAAACGTGAAGTCTTCGAACCTGCAGTCCGAACACCGGAAGGTGTAAAACCCGTTGGCTACAAATGGATATTTGTGCGAAAGCGCAATGAAAATAGTGAAATCGTTCGATATAAAGCGCGATTAGTAGCCCAAGGTTTTTCACAAAGACCAGGTATTGATTATGATGAAACTTATTCTCCTGTTGTTGATGCTATTACACTCCGATATCTTATCGGTTTGGCAAGTACATGAAAAGATAGATATGCGCCTATTAGATGTTGTCACTCGCTTACTTGTATGGAAATTTAGAAAATGATGTTTACATGAAAATCCCCGAAGGATTTCATGTGCTCAAGCATATAAACATTATCCTCGTGAAAATTACTCCATCAAGTTGCGTAAATCATTATATGGCCTGAAGCAATCCAGGCGCATGTGGTTCACACGTCTTAGTGAATATTTATTGAAAGCGGGATTTAAAAATGACCAGGTATGTCCATGCGTTTTTATTAAGAAATCTGGTTCTAAATTTGTGATATTAGCTATATATGTTGATGATATTAATCTTATTGGAACTCCTGAAGAGCTCCAAGAAACAATTGATTATTTAAAAAGAGAATTCGAAATCAAGGATTTTGGTAAAACTAAATTTTGCCTTGGTTTACAAATTGAACATTTGGAGAGTGGAACATTTATTCATCAATCAACATATACAGAGAAAAGTGCTAAAAAGATTTTACATGGACAAAGCACATCCATTGAGTATTCCAATGATCGTGCGATCATTAAATGTGGATAAAGATCCTTTCCGACCTCAAGAAAATGATGAAGAACTCCTTGGTCCTGAAGTACCATATCTCAGTGCAATTGGTGCATTGATGTATCTTGCTAATAATACACGACCTGATGTTGCTTTTGCTGTCAATTTATTAGCAAGATTTAGTTCTTCACCAACACGACGATATTGGAATAGAATTAAACAAGTCATTCGATATCTCTAAGGTACAATTGATCTCGGATTATTTTATTCAAATAAAACCAGTCCAACATTGATAGGTTATGCAGATGCTGGTTATTTATTTGATCCACATAAAGCACGTTCTCAAACGGGCTATCTATTTACATGTGGAAATACTGCTATATCATGGCGTTCTACGAAACAATCTATAGCAGCTACTTCTTCAAATCATGCTGAAATTATAGCCATTCATAAAGCAAGTCGAGAATGTGTATGGCTAAGATCCATGATTCATTATATCCGAGAAAGTTGTGGATTATCATCAATCAAAGGTATTCCAACTCCTCTTTATGAAGATAATGCAGCTTGCATAGTTCAATTACGAGGAGGATATATTAAAGGAGATCGGACAAAACATATTTCACCAAAATTCTTCTTTACTCATGAACTCCAGAAGAAAGGTGAAATTGATGTGCTACAAATTCGGTCATGTGATAACCTCGCAGATATTTTCACGAAGACTTTACCGACTACAACATTTGAAAAATTGAGATATAAAATCGGTATGTGTCGGTTTAAAGATTTAAAGGAATCATCTCATCAGGGGGAGTAATAAATAGACATATAGAATAGTGTACTCTTTTTCCTTCACTAGATTTTTTTCCCACTGGGTTTTTATCTAATAAGATTTTAACGAGGCATATTCTTTATGTAATGGATGGACATCCAAGGGGGAGTATTATGAATTATTGGAATATTTATTAATTAGTGGAGGCTCCACTAATTATGAATTTATGTGAATTATTAGAAGATTTTTATGGATGTCCACCATTTAGTGGAGACACCACTAATTAAGATTAGTGGAAGATGATGTATGCCATGATGTAATCCACTAATTAGAGCTCTATAAATAGAGCTATTCTCTAAGTTTGTAATACACCATTATTTTGTGAAAGAAAAATTAGTGAAAGAAAGATTATAGAAAATTGTGAGAGAAAAGAAAGAGAGAAATTCTTGTGCAAAATAGTTAGAATTTTATTAGTGTGTAGTGTGAAGATTTTATTCTAACACTACCCTAATTTTATAATAATATATATATTAAGCATCGATTATTTTAATTTATTTATATATTGTATAATATTTAGTTCTTTTCTTTTTTTAAATCCAAATATAAACTATAATTATTTATTGCTTGCAATAATAATATGGATCGGATCAGGAAGGGATTCGGATTCCCAAACTCCAACTTGTTCTTTTTCTTTTCTTTTTTTTTTTTAATAATCCATATATAAATGCGTCTCCTGAAAATCATGGTAATGGCAGTGTCGTTATTTTACAGGCGCCTGCGTGCATTCCTGGTACACAACAAAAAAAGCCCAATCAAATTCTTTCTCTCTGTCTCTTGGAAGCCATCAAATTGGTCTCCACGCACCGGCCACCACCGCTGCTAATCCTGCAATTTTCGCCGCCTCAAAGGTGGAGTTTTTCGCTTCATAATATAGTTTTTATGACTCTCTGGGAAATGAAATTGTAGACCACAATAACGGTTATTGATCAAATTCATTCAATCCCTTTCTAAACCCTAGTTTTCTCCATTTTCCTTCGATACATACCGGTAGCTGTTGTTATTTAGGGGGAAGTGTAAAATGGGGGATGTGACGGATAAATTAGCTTATTTTCAAGCGATCACCGGCCTTGAAGACCCGGATTTGTGCACCGAGATCTTGTCCGCCCACAACTGGGACCTCGAGCAAGCGATCTCCTCCTTTACAGGCAACGGCGACTCCTCCGGAGGCCACCTCTCCGCCACCAATGCAGCCGGTGCTTCCAGCACTGCCGCCACATCCAATTCCGACGTTAATGATCGATTTTCCCAAGAAACAGGACTTGTCGCCCCTGCTGCCTCCGCCACTGGAGGGTCTCCAGGATTGGCTTGGAAACTCGTTACGCTTCCATTCTCCATCATTTCGGGTAGTCTAGGGTTATTATCAGGAGCTATTGGGCTTGGCATGTGGGCTGCAGGGGGAGTGTTGTCTTATTCTCTCAGCATGATCGGGCTGAACTCGGGCAGAGTCGGGGACGGTTCAACAACCTCGTTGACGACAGTTTCAGCTGCGATATCAGAGGCTAGGGACTTCGTGGCAAGTTTTGAGAGGGATTTTGGTAACACGCGACCAAATTTCGTGGCTGAGGGTTTTATGGACGCATTACAAAGGTCTAGGCATGCGTATAAATTATTATTTGTCTACTTGCACTCGCCGGAACATCCAGACACGCCAGTCTTCTGCGAAAGGACGCTCTGTAATGAGGTTTTGGCTGCTTTTATTAACGAGAATTTTGTGGCCTGGGGTGGGAGTATTAGGGCTAGTGAGGGCTACAAAATGAGTAATAGCTTGAAGGCTTCAAGATTCCCATTTTGTGCTGTTGTGATGGCTGCCACCAATCAGAGGATTGCGCTGCTTCAGCAGGTATAGTTATGAAATTTTTTTGTTCCTGACTGGCTATTGCTTCAAATTTTCAGCTTACTCCGCCATCCACCAAACCAAAGAAAAAGTGCAGAACAATTTAGGTGTTATGAGTTGAAATAGGACTACTTGATCTAGTTATTTTGTAATAAATTGAATGAAGTAGCTAATTTCTCTAAGGTTTTCTATTTAAGGTTTTCAATTACTTCAGGCTAAATCATCCATATGAGATGCATGGATTTTCAATTGTGTTAACATGTTTCTAAAGAATATGTTGAAAAAGGAATGTTTGAATGACAATTATAATTTGCATTTGGTCCTGGTAGACATTATAGGTGGAGGTTTTGGCCTTTTTGAGGCACTCTTAGTTACTTGGACTGGATTAGGTTTTTAAGACACATTTTTTGTTAGACAATTGTTCAACAAATTATTGTTTAAGCTTTCTGAGGGTTCTATGATATCCAGTCTTCTAGATTTTAATTGAATGCAATACAGTTTATGGATTATCCTGGTGATGGATGCAAAGCTGGTCGCTGGATAAGTGTTCAAAGATCTACCTACTGACCTTCTCCTATATTGATGCTATACTTTCCTATTAATATTGGGAAGTGTGTTTCAGCTGTTTTGCTTAGAGTGTCTTCTTTTAAATTGAGTTTAATTGTTCCCTAGTGAAAGCATGGGACTCCATGGGGTGAAATGGGGTCACCCGTTGCTAGGGTTACCAAGAAAGCTTTGCTTCTTATGTGTCAATATATATAGGAAACAAAATTCATGCTGTCCTTTGCTTCTTACCATTGGTTAGCTGTTTGTAGAAGTGCTCATCTTTGAGTTCTTTAGATGCTTATGGCAAGGAAATCCTTAAAAAGATCCCATTTTGTTGTGCCAATAAATATTACTGCATTTCCTTACAAAATGATTTCCCCAGTAGTATGCTGACTTAGATTCTAAATTTTTAGAATGTTTCCTGTTTCTTTGCACCCTACTTCTCTCTGTGTTACCCCAGCAAAGTGGCAAAAAATGATGTGAAGCCTTTAGTCATCTTGGAAGCTCTGCATTCTTTATCCAACGAGGAATGTGACATCAGCATTAGCAATCGTTGGTCTAGATATAAATGGATTTTGTGAATTTTTATTTCTTTGGGTAGAGGCGTTTGCATTATATCTGCTATCTTACTTGTTCGTTTACACAAAAAAAAAAAAAAAAATCATGGTTGATTATCATTATTTTTATTTTTTAGAAATTTGTCTTTTTAAGTTTCACAACTAATGCCAGAGAAGGCTATTTAATGTATGTATGTTTCTGTGCGTTCTGCTCAGAAAGGAAATGTTTTCTTTGTTAAGTGGATATTTTTACCTAAAAGTCCTGACCAGGCAATTATTAGTCAACCTTTGCCCTTAATTTAGCCATCCATATTTGTCATGTGACCCTTGCTAATCGGACTGTTTGGTGGTCATTAACTTGAGTCAACTATATATATATATTTTTTGGATGTAGGTAGAAGAGTTTTTTCTCTCATGCAACTAGTCCGAGTCTCCAAGATTGCATAGAGGCGAAAGATTTTTATTTGGCAACTTGACTACCTAGATGAAACCTTTGTCAGTTCCAAACATATAGGAATTTTTTTAAAGGCAAAGTACAAATGTTAGAAAGGATGAAAGGAAGATGGAAGTCTGAGGACAAATTTTTACTTTGTGTTATCTTGGTGCTGCATTGAACTTTTATTAGATCACATGGGGAAAAAATAGGAATAGGCGTAGAGACGTTAGAAGAGATGAGAAGGAAGATGGAAGTTAGAGAATATTATGTGCAATAAGAATGGATGAACAAAACAAAGAAGAAATGAAAATTTTTTATGTTATGATGAAACTTCACTTAATTGAGCTGAACTGAAATATAATGTATCTTGACCGTACAGTTTTAGAGGACTTTTTACTTGACTCTATGATCTGCTACAATGCTCTTCTTGAGGTTCCACCTACCCATTCCTCTTTTCTCTTACCCTTTTTTATTACTCGGCACTTCATTTTTCTCACTCTTTTGCTATAGATTGTTCTATCCTGGTAGACTACAACCTTGCTTGTTGACATCTTTTCCTGTAGTCCATTTGTTTATGCATCTCACATTGATAATCAATGCAGGTTGAGGGGCCAAAGTCTCCTGAAGAAATGCTTACAAATTTGCAGAGAGTGCTTGAAGAAAGTGCTCCAGTGCTTGTTTCAGCCAGGCTTGATGCAGAAGAAAGGAGAAATAACATGCGTTTGAGGGAGGAGCAAGACGCCGCTTATCAAGCAGCACTTGAAGCTGATCAAGTATGTTGCCTTTTAACAATTGGTGTAAAATTTTGTTCAAAGTGATATAGTATGCATTAGCACCCACCTCCCCCCCCCCCCCCAACCCACCCGGGGGTTGCTTTATATCTTTTTTCTCCCTTCGGTTCTCTTCTAGTTTATGTTTTAAAATGGAAATATTTGCTATCAGGCTAGGGAGCGTCAGAGGAAAGAAGAGCAAGAACGGCTGGAAAGGGAAGCTGCTGAAGCTGAGAGGAAAAGAAAGGAGGAAGAAGAGGCTCGTGAGAGAGCAGCACGTGAAGCTGCTGAGAAAGAAGCTGCATTAGCTAAAATACGAGAAGATAAATCTCTCTCACTGGGTGCTGAACCGGAGAAGGGACCAGATGTCACTCAAGTAATACTTTTTGCATAATCTGTTTATACTTGATTCTGAAAACTAGACTAGAATCATATTCTTAGTATATAATTTGGTCTCACAGGAACTTTTTCGTTCCTTACAAGACATTGAAGTTTGGTAACATTTGTTCATTTTCATATGTTATTGGTAATGATGGGAGCATATTCTTGTGGGACACGTATCGATGGAATAATCAATAAACTGCACATTTTCATTTGCATTGTACAACTATCTTAATAGATAATGATTACTTCCACAGTCCTAATGGTAGAATAGGTTGGGACACGTATCTATTTATTGAATTTAGACATCTGACTATGCATAAAGAGTTAGGAGAGTCTTTGACTGTTCAGTGTTTTACCACATTATCCTTTGAGTTATTAAGAGACTCCTTTGTGATAAGAATCTCATATCCTTTCTTTTCTCTTTAAGTGAGGCAATTGTGGATATAGACTGAAGGGAATTACTGTAAGGAAGTGGATATTGACCTTGGAACAGCCTAAAAAGGAAATCATGACATTTTATTTGGGACTATGATTATATAGTTGTTGTATCCATTGCTAAATCTACTGTTCTTTCTGCATTTCTTATGAAATCAATGCTTGTATATGAGTAGAATTGTACAGTTCCCAACCTAATGGTTTCTGTTGCTGATCATGTAGGTATTGGTACGCTTTCCTGCAGGGGAGCGCAAGGGCAGGAGGTTCCTTTGTACTGTAACCGTTCAGTCTCTATATGACTATGTTGATTCTTTGGGATGCTTAGAAATAGATAGTTACTCTCTTGTCTCCAATTTTCCTCGAACTGTATATGGGCCAGAGAAGCTCTCCTTGACATTGAAGGAAGCAGGATTACATCCTCAAGCCAGCCTTTTTGTGGAGATGAACTCATGAGGATAGCATTCAACCTAAATGGGGAAGTAGCCTTGCTGGGAGCGCCCCAGCAAAAACAAAGAACTCTTAGTGATATCAGCTTGTTTCAATTCCAATATGATTCATCATTTTACATTGAGAAGAGATTGTTAATTGTGCTTCATACTGGTCCTTCAGATCGACTAGAAGATCAAATTGTGAGATGGTCCAAGTTGAAGAAAAAGTTAAATAACGTTGAAAATGCTCTAGCATCTTACAAATTCGGAGAGCTTGCCCGAAATGATATTTGATTCTTCTAGCAACGAAATCAGTTGTTCAGATATGAAATTTGTGGATTTTTCTGTTTGGAGACGTAGGAGGCTGGTAATCCCAAGTAATTTTGCATGCCATGTGTTGAGAAGACTAGGAAGAGCTGTAACTTGTACATTTCTATTCTTCTTAATGAATGTGTCCTTGTGAGACCAAAATCTTGCTGGATCATTTATCTCTGACTGGTAGACCAGAAAGAGAATTTGCTTGCTATTTTTTTAATAAAAAAATGTGAACGTGTATTGATCAAAAGAGATGTACAACAGTCATATTGTTAGGTAGTTTACATGTGTGTTAATAACATCGCATAAAATGATATAGCATGAGGTTCATACAAGGTCAAAACATGAGGACATAAAGAGAACATCACTTTGTATACATGTGTTTTGACTTTATTTACAATTTCAAATGGTTTGCTTTCAGCCTCTTCAAACACAACTTTGTTCCTAGCATTCCGAAGGTAGTACACTACCTCTGCTAAGGCTAATGCCTTGACCTTGGACAGCCACGCTGTACCTCGGACTTCTTTGGTTAACCATGTCACTCTACTAGGGATTGCGGACGTGTGCCGTTTAAGGCCTATCCATTGCATTATGTCGACCCAAATTTGGCTCGAGACTAGACACCTAAAGAATAGGTGCTTGATTAATTCTGGTTGGCTTCTACAAAAGGGACACATCGTATCTTCAACAACAAAAGGGAAATTGTCCCGTTTTCTGAGTTTCCTTTTAATTCCAAGTCAGAGGATGATGGTGTGTTTTCGGGTTATAACATTCTTTAACACAGTCCTGTGCCACGGAACCAGCGACTGCTGCTCCCTGAAAAAATCATAGGCTTGCTTGGTGAATGCCTCCTTACCCCGTTCCCATTCATCAACGAGCGCCATGGCTCGATCAAGCAAGCCAGTGCTTGCGAAGATGCTGTCCCTAATCTCCAATAACGTTTAAAGAGGCCAGAGTCTTGTTTCTGTGCTTTAACTGTCCAAACAGAAGCCGAACCAAGATAGGTATAGTGAATCCATTGGATCCCAAGGGTGCGTTTATCCACATGAATGTCCCTAAAGATCTTTGCCAACAATGCTCTATTCCAAATAGTTAGATCCTTGACTCCCAACCCTCCATTCTTTAGTAAACATACTTCCTTCCATGCCACTGTCGCGTGCTTAGAGTTCCATAGAAATTCTCCTGCCATCCTGTTTATATGTGTGATGACTACCACGGGTGTAGGAAATACTAACAGCCAAAAGCATTCAATCCCCTGCATGATAGTTCTTACTAGCTCCAAGCGACCTGAGTAGGAGAGGGTGTTGGCCGACCATTTGTTGATAGTGCCCGCAAGCTTGTCGATCAACTGCTTGTAGAATGCCACCTTCAACCTTCCTGTTACTATAGGAAGACCCATATATCTAAATAGGAATTCCCCGAACTAAAATCCACAGATGTCAACCAACGCCTGTTTGTCCTGAGCGGTTTGCAGAGAAGCCCAATGTTTCTTTAAAAGCATGTAGGGAGTCACAAAGTATCCTAACTGAATTCTGGTCACCCCTTACGAACAGTAGCAAGTCGTCAGCGAAAATCAAGTAAGGCCTGGTTTGCGAGTTGAAAAATGGAGAGAACAGAAGGGATTTGGAGAGAAATCCCTTGTCTTCTCTTGTTTGAGAGGTTTTTTTTAGGGAAGAAAGGGGGAGAATTGGAGTGACCTTTCTCTCCAAATTTGAGAGAAATGGAAAGAAGAGAAGAGAAAGGGGCTTTTTAAGTTTTTTCTTTTTTTTAACTGACAAATTTAATCTTTGCAGAAGATCTTTTAATTTTTATTGTCTTTCATGTGTTCAACTTCATTTATAAACTTCTAAAGGGTATTTTAGTAAATAAAAAATAATTATTTTTGTTCTTTCCAAACTCTTAAATAAAAAAAATGCTTTTCTTTTATTTTTTCTTTTTAACTTTCAAACAACTTTAGACATATATCATCTTGTTATGAATTATTGGAATCTCCATTAATTAGTGGATGCTCCACCAGTTATGAATTTATGTGAATTATTAGAAGATTTTTATGGATGTCCACCATTTAGTGGAGACACCACTAATTGAGATTAGTTGAAGATGATGTATGCCATGATGTATTTCACTAATTAGAGCTCTATAAATAGAGCTATTCTCTAAGCTTGTAATACACCATCATTGTGAAAGAAAGATTAGTGAAAGGAAGATTAGAGAAAGAATTGTGAGAGAAAGAAAGAGAGAAGTTTGAAGAGAAATTCTTGTGCAAAGAATAGTTAGAATTTTCTTAGTGTGTAGTGTGTAGATTTTATTCTAACACTACCCTAATTTTATAACACGTTATCAGCACGAGTCTCTACCGTTATTAAAGCCAGAAGACAGGTACGCATTTATTGATCTTGCTAAATTCGAATTTGTAGCCCTTGATATTTCTGAAAAAAAAAACAATTTATATGTCGTACAGAAATGCATCTAAATGCTAAAAAAAGGAGATCCATATGTTATGTGGATAAAAAGAAAGATTTGACCACCTGAAGATAGTCGTACTACCCACTGCACGGTATGAATGGTTGCACTTGAAGTTGCAAGATTGTAAAACCGTGAACTCCGTGATGTATAAAATTACATCTTAGTTAAAAATTTTGCGGAGAAAAAGTTATTGATGAAGTTATATTGGAGAAGACATTCTCCAATTTTCAAGTCCTACAGTAACAATATCGAGAAAAAGGGTATCCAAAATTGACAGCTTTAACATGAGTTATTATTGAGAAATCATGAAGTCAGATGAACTGGCTCAACAACGACTCCTGAAGTGAATGTTGTTGGCTCTAGCGAAAGCCATCGTTATAGTCGTAGTTGTGGCAGTGGCCGTGGTTATGGTCATGGACACACTCGATATTTCCCTTATCACAGAAAAATACTGGCCACCTGAAGTGGAACAGAAAAGATAATAAGGGAAAAAGATATTTCCATTAATAATAAGCATCATATCTTTTATTCATATCACTAGTGTTATATGAACTTGAGGATACATACTTATAGTTGCTCTTTTGTAATTGAGCTGACAAATTTAAGATGAAGGTTTGTAATTGTTCTTTTTCAATATTTACATTAGAGGAAGACAAACAATTAGTAATTATGGACTTCAGCTCCTCTTTTTCGACATCCTCCTCATTTTCTTTCCCCTTTGAGCCAGCATCAAGACTAGCAGCAGAATTAGCCGTAAAATTACTGCGAAATGAGTCTTGGGATTTTATGATCCCCTTAAGTTTATTATAATTAAATTTCTTATTATATTTGGCCTTGAAGCATGCTTGTCTCAATTTACGTGTTTGGTCCTCTAACCGCATATTAGGACTTTCTTCCACCAACTGTTTTTCACATTCCGATGATCGCAATGGCTTCTTTCAACTTCTTCTCAGCCATATGTCCTCCTTCTTCTTTATTTTGCATTTCCTGTAAATCGAAGTGATATCATCGGTTATTTACTTATAAATCTTTTATAATTTCATACTTGCAAATTATAAGTATGTATGAGAGAGAACCTGAACATTCTTGATTATGGTCTCCAAGCTCACCAATTTCCTGTGAGGCCATCGACGAATTCCTAACTCCCTACATCTTTTCTTGAGACGGGTTATGCCAATATTCGGTTCTTTGGTTGCGCTCTTGATTGGTAGGTAAAAGTACTTGCGAAATTGTTTCTCTTGATAGTGTCTCGGGAGTTATTGCCCTTCTTCTCTCTCTCGCCTCTTAATCATCTTCTTCTCCCCAGGAATTTTGTCTCGCAATAATATCTTGAACTTCGATATTATGCATTTCATGAGTACTTACTCCGACTTCGTTGCCAAGACCACTCATTATTTCTCCTAGAAAAAGAAAATAATATCAGTAAAGGTAATACCATTCAAAATTCATGTTTAAATGTATAATAACCTGGAAACATATTCTGGCTTTGTTCAAAATCCATTAGAGAATAGAAAGGATCATGCACAAGCATATCCTCATTCAAAGGAATAGCATCAAGAGGAACAGTATCAAAAGCAGTCTCTTGTAGGGGCAGATCAACTTGGTCCAAAGCAGTATGTTCAAAACATCCACTGATTTACATAAAAAACAAACCAAAAGAGAGTTTAATTTCATTATCAAGCACACTAAAAACAAATGGAAGCCTTCAAAGGTATCTCACCTGAAATTAGGAGGAAGTGGTTGGTTTGAAAAGGAAAACATATCAAAATCTTCTGCGTTCGAATTAGGTAGAAGTAGTTGGTTTGGAAAGAAAAATACATCAACATCTGCTGCAGAAACCGAGTCAAAATTTGACCATATCTCAAATGAATTACGAGTCTCCATATCTGCTTTGTGATTTTTGCTTTTGATGTTTACTAATGACTGATAACTGAGATATATATCGATACATATATATATATATATATATATATATATCTATATGAGGAAGAAGAAGAGGTAGATGGTAGGTAGAGGGTCGGAGGAGAAGAAAAGACAAGAGAGGAAGAGGAAAAGTCGGTACCGGAAAGAGTAAAAAAAAAAGGAGATATTTTTCTTGGAATTTTCTGCTTGTCATCATTTTCTTAAATTTCTTTTCTTATTCTCTTGTGAAATCAGTATTCCCTAAATTAGGGGGAGAACAGAAACAGTACAAGAAAGATCGTGATTGGACAACATCATTAAATTATCTTGATCCGCATACAAGCGCGTGTGAACTTGAAGTTCAAAAGATAATTCATTTGTAAATCATTGCAAATCAAATGCCAGACGCTTTTGTTGACTCTAGAAGAGTAACAAAATCGCATATGACAGTTATAAATGCTCCTATTCTAATTGAAGTTCCAACAGAACAAAAGATTTTACATATAGTTGCTGAGTCAAAAACACGCCAGAAGTGTGGCCGACCTCTTGGTTCTAAAGATAAAAATTCTCGAAAGAAAAGAGGATTAAATGATCCAGAAGATCATATTGAAGAAAAGAATGATAAAGACCAAGAGAGAACTGATGACAAAGAACCAGAAGTTGATGAAAGTAACACTCGAAATTTCTATCAATTATACCACTTCGGTAGAAGTTGGAATCGGATAGAAACCGTTATTGATAATATATTTGCATACAATATATCTCTTGATGTTACACGGATAATGATGATCCCGAACCAATATCGCTTGATGAATGTCGGCATAGAAAAGATTGGCTGCAATGGAAAGATGCGATTCAATCGGAGTTAAATGCACCGACAAAACGTGAAGTCTTCGGACTCGCAGTCCGAACACCGTAAGGTGTAAAACCCGTTGGCTACAAATGGATATTTGTGCGAAAGCGCAATGAAAATAGTGAAATCGTTCGATATAAAGCGCGATTAGTAGCCCAAGGTTTTTCACAAAGACCAGGTATTGATTATGATGAAACTTATTCTCCTGTTGTTGATGCTATTACACTCCGATATCTTATCAGTTTGGCAGTACATGAAAAGATAGATATGCGCCTATTAGATGTTGTCACTACTTACTTGTATAGAAATTTAGAAAATGATGTTTACATGAAAATCCCCGAAGGATTTCATATGCCTGAAGCATATAAACATTATCCTCGTGAAAATTACTCCATCAAGTTGCAGAAATCATTATATGGCCTGAAGCAATCTGGGCGCATGTGGTTCACACGTCTTAGTGAATATTTATTGAAAGCGGGATTTAAAAATGACCAGGTATGTCCATGTGTTTTTATTAAAAAATCTGGTTCTAAATTTGTGATATTAGCTATATATGTTGATGATATTAATCTTATTGGAACTCCTGAAGAGCTCCAAGAAACAATTGATTATTTAAAAAGAGAATTCGAAATCAAGGATTTTGGTAAAACCAAATTTTGCCTTGGTTTACAAATTGAACATCTGGAGAGTGGAACATTTATTCATCAATCAACATATACAACAAAAGTGTTAAAAAAATTTTACATGGACAAAGCACATCCATTGAGTATTCCAATGATCGTCCGATCATTAAATGTGGATAAAGATCTTTTCCGACCTTAAGAAAATGATGAAGAACTCCTTGGTCCTGAAGTACCATATCTCAGTGCAATTGGTGCATTGATGTATCTTGCTAATAATACACGACCTGATATTGCTTTTGCTGTCAATTTATTAGCAAGATTTAGTTCTTCACCAACACGATGATATTGGAATGGAATTAAACAAGTCATTCGATATCTCCAAGGTACAATTGATCTCGGATTATTTTATTCAAATAAAACCAGCCCAACATTGATTGGTTATGCAAATGCTGGTTATTTATCTGATTCACATAAAGCACGTTCTCAAACGGGCTATCTATTTACATGTGGAAATACTACTATATCATGGCGTTCTACGAAACAATCTATAGCAGCTACTTCTTCAAATCATGCTGAAATTATAGCCATTCATGAAGCAAGTCGAGAATGTGTATGGCTAAGATCCATGATTCATTATATCCGAGAAAGTTGTGGATTATCATCAATCAAAGATATTCCAACTCCTCTTTATGAAGACAATGCAGTTTGCATAGCTCAATTACGAGGAGGATATATTAAAGGAGATCGGACAAAACATATTTCACCAAAATTCTTCTTTACTCATGAACTCCAGAAGAAAGGTGAAATTGATGTGCTACAAATTCGGTCATGTGATAACCTCGCAAATATTTTCACGAAGACTTTACCGACTACAACATTTGAGAAGTTGAGATATAAAATCGGTATGCGTGGGTTTAAAGATTTAAAGGAATCATCTCATCAGGGGGAGTAATAAACAGACATATAGAATAGTGTACTCTTTTTCCTTCACTAGATTTTTTTTCCCACTGGGTTTTTATCTAGTAAGGTTTTAACGAGGCATATTCTTTATGTATGGATGGACATCCAAGGGGGAGTGTTATGAATTATTGGAATCTCCATTAATTAGTGGATGCTCCACTAATTATGGATTTATGTGAATTATTAGAAGATTTTTATGGATGTCCACCATTTAGTGGAGACACCACTAATTGAGATTAGTTGAAGATGATGTATGCCATGATGTATTTCACTAATTAGAGCTCTATAAATAGAGCTATTCTCTAAGCTTGTAATACACCATCATTTTGTGAAAGAAAGATTAGTGAAAGGAAGATTAGAGAAAGAATTGTGAGAGAAAGAAAGAGAGAAGTTTGAAGAGAAATTCTTGTGCAAAGAATAGTTAGAATTTTCTTAGTGTGTAGTGTGTAGATTTTATTCTAACACTACCCTAATTTTATAATACATCTCACATTCTTTTCTTTTATAATTTAAAATTTCTCATCTTTTCTTTTCTATTTTAAACTGCAAACTAGCCCTAAGTAATCTCTAGTTGTCTGCACTTAGGGTGGTGACCTTGATACTCCTTGGTAGGTATTCGAGGCACGGTATGAACAATAATGGGGACAAAGGATCTCCTTGCTTGAGCCCCTTTCGTCCTTTGAAAAAACCCATGTAGTTCTCTATTGATGGAAACTGAGAACGAAGCTGTTGTGACACATTACCCAATCCATAGCCAAAACCTGCGAGGGAAGCCAAGCTGGCAAGCAATTCCATAATGAAATACCAGTTTACATTGTCATAGGCTCTCCTAATGTTGACTTTGATGGCACATCTCAGTGAGAGCACCTTTTGCGAGTATACGACCTGAATAGTTCTTGAGCTAGTAGCACCTTATCCACTAGCAATCATTCCTCTATGAAAGCTCCCTATGCTGGATCAACGACATGTTCCAATACATGTTTCAATCTCCCAACCTATACTTTCAACAACCTGTTGTGCAGTGGGGTTTTTGACCGAATAGGAGTGAAAATCAAATCAAAATCCAAACGAAGGGCGAAATAAGGGGGGATGAACGACTGGGGGTACCTCGCATACCGTGAATGCGAGGTCTCTCTGGATCTCGCATTCCCTGAATGCGAGATCCGCCACTCCCGACAGCCTCGGCATTTCCGACAAAAATTCTGTGGAAAGTGAATTTCGCATTTTAGATTTGCGAGGTCCTTGGACCTCGCAAATCACAAATGCGAAATGGTGGTCTCTTCCGCAGCTTTTTTCCCGTGTCGTCTTCTTCCTCTTTTTTCCGCAGGCTTTTCCCTGTCGTCTTCTTCCTCCTTTTTCTGTTGTGGTTCACGGGATGGCATATGAATGGCAAAAGTCTTCCTCCTTTTTCAGTGAAGCTTCGCGGATGAAGAAAAACAACCTTCCAATGATATATATATATATGCCATGCGCAAGAAGAAAAGCCATTCATCTTCCACTTTCTGCCAAAAAAAAAAATTTCACCTCTATCTCCCACTTCCCCTTCTCCCACCCAGTAAGTTGCCGCCGGAACTCTCGTAAGCTGCCACCGTAAGCTGCCGCCGGAAGAAGCCATTGCCACCAAAACACCACTGCCTCCATCTTCTCCATAACAGGTATTTATTATATCTTCATCTTGGATATTTACTTTTGGTAGTCCCTGCATGAAGTAGCAGTTTAGAGTAGTCTGATGCTATCTCACTACTATCGTCTTTCATTTACTAGAAATTGAATTTCAGTAGAACTGGCAGTTTAGAGTAGTCCGGCAGTTTAAAGGACTGCAGAAGAGGGCTGGAAATTGAATTTCATGCCATTCTGTGAACCTCCCTTTTACTGGACAAAAAACATATAAAAACACAGTTAAAAGCTGCAGCTTCATTGTGAAACTGAAGAACAAAAGAGGATTGGAAGACTTTATGCATCTATCTTTTAGCATATGATTATTGAGCACCAACTTAATAGACTTAGCAAGCCTTTTCATAAGAGTGAACCAGTCTGAAGAGACTTCATTCTTTTTGTAAACAACATTCTTTATGGCCTTAAACTCGACTTGGGAAAATGACCATAACATTTTCATAGAGCAAATGTATATACAAGAGTGAAATACCGTAGAAAAACTAAAAAGGCATATAAAACTCTGTAAAGAGCAAAGAAAACATAGTGTACAGGAACTTTATAAAATGGCTTTCCTAAGAATATACTTGAATTCTGTAAATTTGAGAAACCATAATACCCAGCACTTCAAAACCATCATCAAGAATTTTCCTTTGGCAGAAGTAAGAGAACAAAAGTATATATTTTTTTTCCTTATGTATGGAAATAAGGTAATGAAGTAGCAGTTTAGAGGACTGCAAAAGAGGGCTGGAAGTTTTCAATATATAAAGGAAAGTTGAAGACATTCTATATGACTTTTAATGGATTTTACTGGTTTGCCTTGCTTGTGCTTTCGTTGATCTCAAGACATCAAGCATAAGATAAAATTGCATTTGTTGAATTTCGGTTGAGGAATCTTGATTTTATTGCTTGCTGGGTAGAGGCTATATACTGAATAAGAAGTTGCATTTTGTGTAGCTTTTCATGTGTTGAATACTTTTTTATTTTGAAAGTGTTTTTTTATTTTACAATTAGGAGAGAATAAAGAATTGATCTTGAGTTCTTGAATAACATGAAATTATTAAATTATAGTTACAATTAAAATTTTATAATATAGTTTAGTATATATTAAAGTAAAATTATTGTTTAGTATTTATAATTATTATTTATTATTATTAAAATTATTATATTTAGGTCATTATTAATTTATTTAGTTAGTACTTGATATTATTTATGATATGAAATAATTAATATTTATTTAATTAATCATTTATTTATTTATTTGTCTATTTATTTAAATATTTAATTACCTAAATAGTTATTTATTTATTTATTTATTTTTAGTAAAATTATTATTCATTGTTTATTAACTTTATTTCTAAAATTATTATTTATTACTTACTATTATAAATATTTTAAATATTTACTAATAACATATTTATTGATCGATTTTGTTAAAGCTATTATTCATTATTAACATTATATATTATTATATATTATTGCTATAATTTATTATTATTTAATAACATTATTATTGTCTTAATAAAGTAATTAATTATTTATTATGTTATTTATTTGTCTATTTATTTAAATATTTAATTACCTAAATAGTTATTTAATTATCTGTTTATTTATGTATTCATTTATTTTTATTATTATTACGACATACTTTAATTTTTATCTGTTTATTTGTCTATTTATCGTTTATTATTATTGTCTTCGCAAAGTAATTAATTATTTATTGTGTTATGTATTTGTTTAATTATCATCTATTTATTTGTCTATTTATTGAAATATTTAATATTTAATGCCATGTTTGTGCTGATTAATTAGATATTCCCGGTTCATATAATACTTCGAGATCGTGACATATTTTAATTTTTGAATAGAAAATTTCTGCTCAATAGATCTAGACGCAATGTCATTAGAAGAACCTGTAAGACTACGGTTATATTGGGATTGTGAAATTATGCGCACGGCACATGGCCATTTTTTTAATGGTCCATATCGCAAGGCATTAATTGTTAGAAATCAGGTTAGTTTTGGTGGTCTAGTCAACAAAATATGTGCCATTCGAGGTCCGGACACGTCTCATCGTGAAGTTACAAATCACAATGAGGGAGGATACTCATTATCGCTATTGGGACGAGGTCTACAACCGCTGCTATAACGGATGACGATGATATGGAAAATTTGTGGTATTATGCATCTACCGTGAGGGGACAACCAATTGATCTGCATGTTCACCATGAGATCGTCCATATTCCGAATGCAATAGCTATAGATATTTCAGAGCACAACATCCCACCTCCTCGTCATCGGATCGTTCATCGCATTACTTAACTCAACTCTTCCCCGTCAATGTATCTAACTTCGATTTAAACTTTCCAATACCGGAGGTTGGACCTAGCAATCAATACTTTTCAGCCTTCTACCGAATTTGCCATGCCTCAACCTCATGACCACATTCAATCTCTCCAAGCACGGACGGGCCAACAATTATTTTCAACGACTGAAATTGGTGTTCCATTAGATATAACCCCAGCTTGATGATTGGGTAGCTCGAGAGCCTAGTTGGGTCGGTGCTCTGGAAGCGGTTGTGGACGGGTTAGGACCTACGTCAGACGTTGATGGACCCACCGCGGATGAGTCACCAGACGAGGATGGGGGGGATGACAATGACGACGCAGATATTCCCGGTCCTTCTGTATTGCAACAACCTGTTAATAGATCATCTGAACCGATCCGATTATACGATCCACCGTATTCAATATATCTTGACCGGTTAGATACTTCACAAGAGCTGGAAAACGAAGCTGGTGGATTGGTGCCGAATATAGGGATGGATTTATGGTCGGAATCCAATAATGACTTAAGGGTTGGTATATGGTTCAGGGATAAGAATGAGTTGCTTTGGGCTGTTCGATTGTGGTCTGTTAGAATGGGTCGTGAGTTTATCGTGGTGGAAAGCAAGAGTTCATACTCGGGTTGCGGAGTGTAAAAATTCAACTCCGGAGCATCCATGTTATTGGCGTATCCGTGCACGAAAAAGAAAGGTTCCGCTTGTGGCAAATTAGTCGATGGCATGGTGATCACATTTGTCTGGTCCGAACAGTCGACGGGAACCACCGAAACATGAGTGCGAAATTCATGGCGAGGCACATCTTGCATTTGATTCATGATAATCCAGAGATTAAAGTCAGTGAAATAAATAGTCATATTCATAACACATTGCACTTCACCCCGTCATACAGGAAAGGATGGAACGCACGTAGGAATGCTATTGAGGAGATCTACGGGGACTGGCCATCTTCATTCGCACAGCTATCACGATATATGCAAGCCTTACAAGATGCGAATCCTGGTACCGTCGTGGCGTGGCACTTCTTGCCTATGGATAGCAATGCGGCCAAGACTTTTGGATATGTTTTTTGGGCGTTCGGACCATGTATTGATGCATTTACTCACATGAAACCGGTGGTCAGTGTTGACGGGACTTTTTTGAGGGGTATATACAGGGGAAAACTTTTAACAGCGGTGGGTCAAGATGCCAATAACCATATATTGCCTCTTGCATTTGCAGTCGTTGACGAAGAAACTAATGACAATTGGGGGTGGTTTTTAACCTTGTTAAGAGAACATGTGTTAAAGGATCGAAAAGTTTGTTTAATATCTGACAGACACATTGGGATTGTGAATGCAGTTCATCGACTACCCCTCTGGCAAGAGCCAATGGCTGTACATAGATTTTGCCTTAGGCATATTCGGAGTAACTTTAATTCAAAGTTCAAAACGCATGAGTTAAAGAAGTTGATGTACGCAGCTGGGGATCAAAGCAAAAAGCGAAAATTTTTGAGGATTATGGAAGAAATTAATTTGCTAAACCCCCAAGCAAAGGCATGGTTGGATTTGATTCCGAAAGAGCAATGGACGCTTGCTTATGACGGTGGGCATCGGTGTGGCAACATGACAACCAATTTGGCAGAATCTTTCAACAGTGTCGTAAAGGGCATACGTGCACTACCCATCAAAGTAATTGTTGAGTCTTCCTTCAAAAAAACAGTCAAGTATTTCAATGACCATAGACAGGAGGCTAATCATGGGCGATATCACTTTCCTTCTAGGATATGGGCCAAATTTGTGAAGAATGAGTCGAAAGGAAGAACACACCGTATACTGGCTTTTAACCGGGATCGTGGGATTTTTAATATTGTGTCACCGCATCGTGAGCACGGGAAGGGAAATAACTCGTACGAGGTTGATATTGGAGCCAGGAAGTGCAACTGTTGCAAATGGAAAATTTATGGAATACCTTGTTCGCACGCGTTTGCGGCATGTCGACAATTGGGGTTGAATCCCGGAGACTTAGTGTCATCGTAAAATACGACACTATCATATAGGATGACTTATACAAGACACGTTCGAGCCCATTCCACACGAGGATTATTGGCGTAATCCTGGCTTTAGCGTGGCCCCGTTTGCTCACCGTTTCAAGAATCGTCAAAGGGGTAGATTGCGGACGTCACGTATTCGGAATGAGATGGATGAACGTAATCCCGATTCACCACCTCGTTGCGGCGCCTGTCATCGCAGCGGACACAATAGGAGAAATTGCACACACGGCTCTGTACAATGAATGCAACATCTATTTAAGTTTTATATTTAGATAGTTAAATTTGTTTAGATACATTGCTTATTTGTAAACCACATTTTCAATATTTGTTATATAGCTTGCATTAAATTATTTATCTTTACTTTTGTGTTTATTTTTTTGTACTTAATTTGATGTTTGCTATACATCTTACTTTTGCGTTTATTTTTAATTTTCCTAAATCGATTCTATTAATTAGGATAGAATGTATGAGCCTACTTCACATGGAGTGGATCCGGGTCCTATTATACCGGACGTGTTGAGATTGCAACACAAGCATAGGTCGTCACATATTTGGGCAGGACAGTTATACAGTGACGTTTTAAATGCAAAACGTAATGATAGCATGTTCTGGGAGGCTCAACCGTTCGATCATCGTATTGAGCAACTCATGGATATTGCCGGTTTTGGTGGATTATGTCGTTTATGTTACATGCGGATCGACCATCCACTGATAACAGCATTAGTGGAAACATGGCGTCAGGAGACGCATACGTTTCACTTTGCAGTTGGAGAGGCTACTATCACCCTACAGGACATAAAGGTTCTCTTTGGATTACGTGTAGACGGTGATGCTATCTGTACCAGTCGTTTCGTACATTCATCTGTAGAGTTGATTGACATGTGCGACGAGCTTCTAGGATTTCGACCTACTCTGACGAAGCTTGACGGATATAGATTGAAGGTTATTTCGCTCGAGAGAGCATTGAGCCAACCACTACCTGCAGATGCGACGCCGGAGATGATAGGGCAGCATACACGGTGCCGTATTATGCAGCTTATCGGAGGCTTTCTATTCTCAAACAAGTCCGGCAACATAGTACATCTGCGCTTTCTTAAACACATTCGTGATTTACAGGTATCTGGCACCCTTAGTTGGGGAAGTGCAGCGTTGGCTCATCTATACCGTTGTTTGTGCAATACTACGTCCTACAGAGCACACACCATTAGTGGCCCATTATTGTTGGTTCAGGTATGGAACGCACGTTTTTAAAAAATCTAATTAGTATTATAAATTAATAATAAATATATTATTTTCTTAAGAATTGGTTGTTCATGTTGAAATAGTTGTGGGCTTGGGAGCGTATCCCTACAATCAGACCGAGTAGAGTTCGTCCGGTTGATGATATTGATCCTCATGCCCCGAGAGGATCAGCATGGGAGGGACCATTAGAGCTTGCACGTACCCCGACACATGTGCTTCTTACCTATAGGGATCAGTTAGATAGAATGCAGCATGATCATGTAAGTCTCACTTCAACTAATTTGCTTTCAACTCTAATTTTAAATTCTTTATTTATTATTAATATTGACAATTTACTTTTATACAGTTTATCTGGCAGCCTTATGATGAGCACATGTTGGCTGCCTTACCCCCGTATTGCACTCATGGACGACACATTTGGGCATCTATCACATCCTTAATTTGTTGGGAAACAATAGAAGTGCATCGTCCAGATAGAGTCATGCGGCAGTTTGGATTTGTGCAGATTATACCTATTGCAGTTGACACCGGTGACAATTTGCATGCCTGTGACATAAGAACTACCGGTGCAAGGTGGCCCGAGATAGATTCAATGCATCTCACGAATTGGATTAATCGGCATGGAACAGTTCTACTTGGACAGAATAGTTACGATCAGAATATAGTCTCGCCTGATTATACAGTGTGGTATTGGACTCATACCAGACGATTGATTGGTAATCCAATTATAACGCAACCTAATCATTCGGGCTACCAATTGAGCGGTGGGGCGACAGAAGTATTGGTACGTAAATTTTCTTACATAATATTATAAAATATATAATTTACATTAAAATAATTTATTGACATTTCAAAATACATATATAGGCTGATTCGATGCATCGGATATTGTACCCGGGCAATGAAGGCTATCAAAATGCGGATGTCTGCGAGTAGACAGTGTTTGCATCAATAACGAGATCTCGCTACGCGTTCGTTGACCGCCGCCGGTGAGGCAAGTCGTCTCGAACCACCCGCCTTATGAGCCGCCTAGACGAAGTTACACCGCTCAATCGATACCTCCGATCCCGCAAGAAGTCAATCGCGGAGTTCCCCGGTGCGGAGAGGGGTAGACGGGCACGCGGACGTGCCGTACTCGATATTCCTATGCAGGATCACTACTCACCAAGTACACGATTATGAACAAGGTGATCCCGCGTAGTTGAAGATAGACAAGCCGATTTCATTACTCCACAAGACCTAATCTTCGATACTAGATACTTATCTTCACTGATGATTTTGATGTCGGCCCTTCTTCCGGACGGTCTCGGATACGGCACAGACATTCTATAGATATTCCCGGTCCATCTCACCGTTACGAGCAAGGTACAATACAACCGGAAGAGCCACCTGAAGAAGAACAACAGCAGCCTCGGAGACGAGTTCAACCTCCAAGGAACCGTCGAGGATTTCATTGTGGAACTAGCTTCCATCCATTTTTTTAGATTATTTCATGTGTAATAAATTTTATTATTTGTAATTAAATTTTATTATTTGTAATATTAAAAACAAATATTGAGATTGTAATTTTTTAAATGATTTTTTTAGAATTTTAATATTTCACACATTATCTGAATTCAATTAATTTATAAATTATTTTGATTGTGAAATGTAAGGGGATTGTGAAATTTAGATAATTGATATTTAATTAAATAGTTGACACTATAATTTTAGTATATTTAGATAGTTGAGAATTTATATTTTTATAATTATTTAACGAATAATTAAATATTATAAATTAAACTACAAATAAAAATTTATTTCAAAATTTAATATATATAAAATTAACTGTAGTAAAAATACAGATATTACTTGTTATGATCATATTTTTAGAAAATGATAAACTAGTTCCAATATAAAAAAAAAAAAGAAGAAGATATTTTTAGTATATTAAATTTTATTGTATATTAATTTCTTTTACAATAGAAAAAAGGAAATTGAAAAAAAAAACATATTTTGTTGTAAGTAGTGAGAAAAAAATTACAAAATAATAATAATAATAATAATAATAATAATAATAATAATAATAATAATAATAATAATAATAATAATAATAATAATAATAATAATAATAATGAACGGATGATTATAGTAGAGATTTTAAATTCAATAGAAAATAAATAAGAGGAGCAAGTCACAAAAAATGATAAACTAATTCCAATAAAAAAGAAGAAGATATTTTTAGTATATTTAGATAGTTAAGAATTTAATGTCTGAGGTGCATTTAATGCACCTCGCAAAAACATTTTGCGAGATGGCAACCTCGCAAATGCTTTTTGCGAGATTGTGATGCATTTTTTTTAAAATTTTTTTTGAACTTTTTGCTGAATGATTGCTAAATGGTTTTTGGCGCAAATAGCATGCATTTTTGTGAATTATAGTGTATTTAGATAGTTGAGAATTTATATTTTTATATTTTTTTAACGAATAATTAAATATTATAAATTAAACTGCAAATAAAAATTTATTTCAAAATTTAATATATATAAAATTAACTGTAGTAAAAATATAGATATTACTTGTTATGATCATATTTAAATTAATAAACTTTAATTATTAATTATTTAAATTTATTTATATAGGTCTTTATATATTTTGTATTATTTAAAGATATTATTTTCTTTTACAATAGAGAAAAAAATTACAAAAAAAAAAAATATAATGAACAGATGATTATAGTAGAGATTTTAAATTCAATAGAAAATAAATAAGAGGAGTAAGTCACAAAAAATGATAAATTAGTTCTAATAAAAAAAGAAGATATTTTTAGTATATTTAGATAGTTAAGAATTTAAAATTTTATAAATTTTTTAATGAATACTTAAATATTATAAATTAAAAATACGAATAAAAATTTATTTCAAAATATGTACATATAAATAAAATTAATTATAATAAAAATATGTTTATTATTTGTAATTATTAAATTTTAATTTATATTAAAATTTTACAATAAAAAAAGAAATTGAAAAAAAATAAACAATTTTGTTATAAAAAGTGAGAAAAAATTACAAAAAAAAAAAAGCAAAAATGCATGCTATTTGCGCCAAAAACCATTTAGCAATCATTTAGCAAAAAGTTCAAAAAAAATTTAAAAAAAATGCATCAAAATCTCGCAAAAAGCATTTGCGAGGTTGCCATCTCGCAAAATGTTTTTGCGAGGTGCATTAAATGCACCTCAGACATTTTGCGAGATTCCGTGAAAAATTTCGTGAAAATTTATCTCTTTATACTTCGCATTCAGGCCTCGCATTCAGGGAATGCGAGGTACCCCCAGTCGTTCATCCCCCCCTTATTTCGCCCCTCGTTTGGATTTTGATTTGATTTTCGCCCCTATTCGGTCAAAAACCCTTGTGCAGTGAGGAAAGAAGTAGACCAGCTTTGAGTGAGTTCCTAGAGAGGTGCAATGCCTGGGAAGTGTCTCGCAAAGAAACCCACAAGGCAGTAGCCCAAGGTGAGTTCAACATCTTTAAGTCCAATGTTATCAATCTCGATCATTTCCCCTTTCTTGGGAATGCTAGTGAGCTTCAAACGATTGTTCTGCTCTTCATTCCCTTTAACAAGGTTTGCCCAAGTTGTTTTGTTAGCCTCAAGTTGCTCTGCATGCTCGAATTCGATATTTTCTTCCCTCATCTATGGAAGTGAATCAGGGGCGAATGAGGCTAAGGTGCTCAGTGAGTCACAAACAAGGGGCTCGAGTTGTAGGTATGAATAAGGGAAATTCTTTCATGCACCCGGTGTACGTGTATCGGTGTATTGGATGGTTGTACTTTCTACAAATAAAATTATACACAACATTTGGTGGGTAACTTTCGTTATAAGTAGTATAACATCTAAATGCATTGTAAGAATTTCCCATTAATTAGTAATGGGCTAATCCAATTCAAGAGTTGGGTTAGGTTTTTCCGAAGTGGAGTTGGGCTTGCAATGGCATTTCTTCTTTTTGTGTTCGGCCATTGGGCAAAGGAGTTGTCCACTGAGGCACCCTAGTCTGTTGAGTAAAGGCCGTTACTGGGGCCCCAAGTCCATAGAGGGAATTAGTTTAGCAGAGGGACAAAACAGTGGGTTGAGGTTTTTGGACAAAGGTAATCAGAGGTTTGACAAAGGTTTATTTGGAGTACTATGGGTTCAATGGGCGGGGAACACGGTTTGGATAAAAGTTAAAATAGGAAAAGATTAAAGCAGCCAAATTGGGGAGGAGACGAAACCCAAAAACATGTAGAACAGCCTAAAGATAGGGAAACAAAGATGAACTCCAATAGGTACAAGCGTTTACAGATTTACTGGTTCAACTGCAGTTATTCAGCTAGACAAGCAAAATATTCATCTAAAAATCTTATGTCCCAATACAGCAAATTCTACCCATATAGTAGAGTTCGGCAACTAAGGAAAGCACATAGGTTAAACGTTTAGAATCTAAAGCAATTGAAATCCACTAGGTTGACATAAACAAAAGTCGTACAATACCCAGAAGCGAATACAAATAGCAGAATTCCATAACACAATTTGCAATTAAGACATACACAGTAGTGGTACACAATAAATGAAACTGGATAAGCAGTAAAGGACTAATTGAGCTTTAGAATTTAATGTGGAAGATTAAGTGTTTCATGGATGTTTCAAGGAGTTAAAAACATCTCTCTCTTCCCAATTGTATGCTCTTTTTTTCTTGCTTGCTGATTACATGTGTCATAAGAATGAAGACGAAGAACTTGTCCCTCTACAGTCACAGCTGCAATGGCCTTGGTGAAGGTGGCAAATGGACCACTGCATTCACCTAGGTAATAGATCATTCCTTTCATGATTGGTTGTAAGAGTAACTACGTGTTGGGCCCCAAAAGTCTAGCCCATTTAGTTGGACAAAACCCACAAAATAAAGGCCCACAATCAAACCTAAAAAATAAAACAAAGTAAAATGATCTGGCGCAGGAGTGAAGGTTGAGATAAGATGTAAATGAATGTGTGAAGCTACGGAAGCCATTGTTGTTGTTTTCAAAGCTTTTAACCCTTAATTGGACAGTGATTCGGAGTTCGATTGAGATAAAATTTGGTGCTATATGATCTTCTCAACAAGAACAACTCATCTATTAGTTCAAATTTTGATTTTGATAATATCCTTTCAAACTCACATGTTATTTAGTTGTAGTTCTGGGAGATGATATTGGTGTGTTATTTGATATGCCTTTGGTTTTATATGGAGAAGATTTTGTATTAACCATTACTACTATTAATAGTAGAAGGTTTTACTGGATTAGATTCCTTGATTTTTCCCATCTTGGGTTTTTTTCTATCTCGTGTTTAAAATGCTATTGTCTTGTGTTGTTTATTTTTTTGCTTACCTTTACTTGCTGTTGTGATATCATTGGTGTCTTTGGTTTATTTCTATTTTTTATTAGCATTTGGAAAATGGTTTTAATCTTGGGATTAATTGTGATTTGTGTTGACCTTAGTTTTTGCTCTCTCTGGTAGTATATTTCCCAACAAAGTGGTCCCTAGTTGGTAAATTGGCCAACTTGCTAATTAAACACAGATGATTTAGATAATAGGTCATGATAAAGCTGAATAAATCAAACTATTCAGATTAGAAGCCTAAAATGAAAGACTATTTGTATTGTAAAGATTTGTTTGAGCCTATTATAGGGGATAAAGCTAAACCATCTGACATGAGTGAAGAAAAATAGGTAAGTAAGTGGTAATATTAGAAAGTGGATTGGTCATAGTATATTCTAACACTTTGCTAAGGAGACTAAAGTTGATGTGCTATGAGAAAAACTTGAACACATGTTTGAAAGGAAAATTGGTATGAATAAGTCTTCTTGTTTGAGAAATATTATTCAGTTGAAATGCAAAAATAGCACAGATATGAGTAAGCATTTAAGCACCTTTTAAGATTGATGAACCAAGCAACTTCATTGAAACTGAACTTCAATGAGGTGCAGGCTTTGCTACCAAATAGCTAGGAAATAATAGTGGTATTTATTAGCAATTTAGCTCCAAATAATATTTTAACCATGGTTATGGTAAAAGAGATAGTGTTGATAAGGAGATTAGGAGAAAAAAGTAAGGAACTATCAAGGAGTCTCAAGCTTTGATAATGTAAAAGAAAAAAGGAAGGGAGAGAAGTAAGAGGAAAGGTCTTTACAATAGAAATGACAGATCCAAGAGCAAACATGAGTCACTAAAAAATATTAAGTGTTATTATTGTAAAAAGAAAGGATAGTACAAGAAGCACTGTAGAGTCCTAAAATGAGAACTTGCTAAGGAGAAAAGTAATGGTAAGTGAGAGATAAAGATGAAGAAGAGACTATAGCAGTTGTGGCAACTGATAATGATATTAATATAATGATATGTTAATGATAATGATATGTTGGCATTCTGTGATAATGGTCATGTTAATATTATCTGTCAAGATAGTGATTGGATAATTGATTTAAGTGCATCATACCACGTTACTCTACACAGACATTTCTTCACAACCTATACTGAAGAAGACTTTGGCTACATTAGGATGGGGAATGAAGTTTTTTGTAAAGTTGTTGGCAATAGTGATATATGCTTGAATACAGATACTGAGTGTCAGTTAGTCTTGAGAAATGCTAGACATGTTCTTGATATTCATCTTAATATTGTTTCCACTAAAAAGCTTGATAATGAAGACTACTACAATTCTTAAGGTGGAGGCAAATGGAAACTCAACAAAAGGAATCCAATTGTTGCCAAAGGAAAAAAACAAAATACTCTTTACTTAATGCAAGCAAAGTTGGAGAAATAGAAGGTGAATATAATTCAAGATTCCTTTATTAATCTTTGGCACAAGCAACTTGGACACATAAGTGAGGAGGGAATTCAGACACTTATTTGTAAGCAACTCTTCCCTAATGTAACAGGTAATTCTTTTAGACCTTATGTTGATTGTATTTATGGAAATCAATATAGAGTTGCTTTTTAAAGACTTTCTTCATCTAGAAAGTTGAATCTAATAGAGTTGGTACACACTAATGTATGCTATATGAAACATAGGTCTCCTGGTGGTGCAATTTACTTTGTAACTTCTATAGAAAAATTTAGTATACTGCTTAAATCTAAAGATCAAGTTATGGATGTGTTTGAAGAATTTCATTGTAAAGCTGAAAGGAAGATCGATAAATAATTAAATTGTGTTCGAACTGACAATAGTGGTACGTATAGAGGACTATTTAAAAGTTATTATAAGTCTCATGGGATCAGACTACAAAAGATAATGTTAAAAACACCACAGAAGAATAGGATAGCAGAAAGAATGAACAGAACCATCACTAAGCAGATCGAATTCATGCTCATTAATGCCAAGCTGCCAAAATCTTTTTGGGGCGAAGCAATATGGACTCTAGTCGATCTAATTAATTTTTCTCCTTCAGTTCCTTTAGATAATGATATTCTAAAAGGAGTATGAATAGGAAAAGAAATGTCTTTCAACCATTTGAGAGCTTTTATTGTCATGCATTTGTTCATATTCCCAAAAATAAGAGATCAAAGATTAATATAATATCAAAGTAGAGTATTTTCTTGGGTTATGCACATGTAGAGTTAGCTATAAATTGTATGATCTAGTGGAAAAGAAATTGATCAAAAGTAGAGATTTTGTCTTTCTTGAAGACTAAACCATTGAAGATATGGACATAAGCTTAAACCAAAGCCAAGATTCTCTAATGACATTTCTTCTAATTCAAATCCAATTTGTGCACCAACTAACTCTAATGAGCCAATTCCATAAATAGAGGAATCATATCAAGGGAGAGCTGATGTAGAGTAAAGAGAAAATATTGATCATAATGATGATGGTGTTGAGATTGAGCAAGAAGTACAGCCGTCACCACCACCGCCACAAGATGAACTTAGTAGAACCATAAGAGAAACAAGACCTTTCACTAAGTATAATTCCAATGAATATGTATTGTTAACTGATGAAAGAGAACCAAAGTCTTACAATGAGGCTTTAGAGCATGAGAAAAAGGGAGAATTACTGCAAGCTATGTGCAAGAGGAGATGGTTATCTTTGCAATAAAATCATACCCGTGATTAGTGAAATTGCCTAAAGGCAAGAGAGTATTGAAGAACAAATAGGTGTACAGGCTGAAGGCTCAAGAGAATAGCTCACAACCAAAGTATAAGGCAAGGTTGATTGTGATGGGGTGTAGTCATAAGAAAGGTATGGATTTTGAAGAAATCTTCTTTCTAGTGATAAAGATGACATCTATTCGGTTGTTCTTAGTATTACTGCTAGTTTGAATCTTGAAATTGAGCAACTTGACATGAAGGTAGCCTTCTTACATGGTGATTTGGAAAAGAAAATCTACATAGAGTTGCTGAAGGTGTTCAAAAAAAGTGGCAAAGGGCATTTGGCTTGCGCGTATCCAAAAGTTTATATGGATTGAAATAGGCACCGAGACAATAGTACAAGAAGTTTGATTCTTTCATAACAAATAAAAAATACTACAGGACCACATTAGATTATTGTGTCTATGAGAAGAATTTTTTCATATGGTGATTTTATTATCCTCTTATTATATGTTGATTGGCAGTCATGATGCTATGAAGATTGACAAGTTGAAAAAGGAGTTAAGTAAATATTTTATAATAAAAGATTTGGATCTAACTAGATAAATTATGGGGATGAAAATCACTCGAGATAGGCAAAATAGAAAGCTTTGGTTATCTCAAGAAAATATATTATGAAAGTGCTTGATAGGTTCAATATGAGCACTACTAAGGAAGTTTCTACTTCACTTGCAAATCATTTCAAGTTAAACATCAAGAAGTGTTCAAAAAATGAGAAAGACAAAGAAGATATACAAGAGGTCCCTTATACTTCAGCAGTTGGTAATCTGATATATGCTATGTTTTGCACCAGGCTAGATATAGCTATGCAATTGAAGTGGCTAGTTAATATCTCTCTAGTCTTGGTAGAGAGCATTCAAATGTTGTTAAGTGGATTCTCAGATACCTCAAGGGAATTTCCAAATTATGTTTGTGTTTTAAGAATGCCAAAATCATACTTGATGGATATTTTAAGTCAGATATGGGAAGTGATCTTGATATGAGAAGATCTACATCTAGATATTTGATGACTTTTGCAGGGAAGGCAGTATCGTGGCAAAGTAGGTTACAAAAAGATATCGCTTTTTCTAGTATAGAGGCAAAGTTTATCACAACTACTAAAGTTTGTAAAGAGATTCTTTGGTGTAAGATTTTTTTTTAAGAATTGGGCTTGAAATAAAAAAAAAAAAGTATAATCTTCACTGTGACAGTTAAAGTGTTATTCATTTGTGTAAAAATTCTATGTTTCATTTTCGATCCAAATATATTGATGTGGGATATTATTGGATTAGAAAAGTTTTGAATCCCAAGCTACTAACGCTTGAGAAGATGCACACGAATGATAATAGTTCTGATATATTGATTAAGGTTTGGTCTAGAAACAAATTCTTGTTTTCCATATATTGATTAAGCAAGCTTAATTGTGTCTCTCCAAATGAGTTGGAAGGGGAGATTGTTGGGCCCCAAAAGTCTAGCCTATTTAGTTGGACAAAAACCTGCAAAACAAAGGCCTACAGTCAAACCTAAAAACAAAACAAAAGAAAACGATCTGGTGCGGGAGCGAAGGTTGAGAGACGTAAAGAAATGTGTGAAGCTATGGAAGCCATTCTTATTGTTTTCAAAGCTTTCGATCTTTGATTGGATAATGATTCAGAGTCTAATTGAGATGAAATTTGGAGCTACATAAACTTCAAAACAAGAATTACTTATCTACCAGTTCAAATTTCGATTTTGGTAACATCATTTCAAACTCAAATCTTATTTATTTGTAGTTTTGGGAGAAGATATTGATGTATTATTTGATATTCCTCTAATTTTATCTAGAAAAGAATTTGTATTGTCTATTATTACTATTGATAATGGAAGGTTTTACTGGACCAGGTCTTGTAGATTTTTCTATTTCAGATTTTTCATGTTAAAAATCTCGGTGTCTTATATTGTTTATTTATGTGCTTACCTTTGCTTGCTTCTATGATATTATTGGTGTCTTTGGTTTATTTCTATTTTTGATTGATACTTAAGAAATAGTTTTAATCTTGAGATTAATTGTCATTTGTGTCGCCCTTAGTTTTTGTTCTCTTTGGTAGTATATTTCCCAACAGTGCAAATTGATTTTGGGGAAGGGAAGTTTTCATGTTAAAAATCTTGGTGTCTTGAATTATTTATTTCTGTGATTACCTTTACTTATTATTGTAATATTATTGGTGTCTTTGGTTTATTTCTACATTTGATTGGTACTTAAGAAATAGTTTTAATCTTGAGATTAATTGGAATTTGTGTTACCCTTAATTTTTGCTCTCTCTGGTAGTATATTTCACAACATTGCAAATTGATTTTGGGGAAGGAAAGTTGCACTCCTAGAAACTACAGCAAGCTTACACTTGAAAGGAAAACCGGTGCATATAGGGCTCATGTGTTATGAGAGATTTCAACTTGGAATATCAGTATAGAAATCTTAATACTAACTATCTCAACCAACTCAAAGAAAAGTGGAAACCTCAATAAATATAATAAATAACCAATAACTCATCTAATTGTAAAACCAAAGGGACAATTCCTAATTAGCCAAAGATGCAACACTGCTCCTTATATCTTTCATAACAACCAAGAAAACATCAGTTTGAGAGGGGGCAATACGTTGAAACAGTCTTTCAAGATGTTACAAACACCAATAGAATGAGGATAGGCCAAGAATGGGAACAGCCAATTGGTGCTGGATTCCGGACTGTAAAGATGATAGTACCAATTGAGAATAGAGGATAACACAAAAGATGATCTACGGTCTCAACTGTTGCACCACCAAAGTCTGTATGGTTATCAATATTTATTATCACACTTTCTCATCATTTGATAGACACAATCCGTAGGTTTGTTTTATATGAAAAAGACAATTCTAATTCAAATCTACATCAGCTTTGCAACCAATGCCGGTCTTTTCTTTTTGGCTAACGGCAAATAATACTCGTCAATGCACGTGCTTCTGAATCAGGACAAACTCTGATTCCACAATGAATAGAATATCCATTTCTTAAATAATCCCTTGTGAATCTGCTAATTGTCTGATGAAGATAGCCTCTGAATTTTTCTGCACTTGTGACTGGACTAGCCATCAAGCATTACTGGCATTTATATGCATTACCAATTCAAGAAGATTTTAATTAAGCTTGAAGACAAAATTGACTCAATTAAACAGGTTCATGGGTCTTCTTCTTCTTCCTCCTTCAAATTTTTTTCCCCTGTTGCCGATAAACCATTTGATATCTTATCATCTGACCATTTCAAAAGCTAGATGCAAAGAAAATAAAATCTTACCTACTCCAAAAAACCTATGCTTATTATTGTAGAAGACACCTTTAGGTACTCCCATGCGGGTTGACAATTTAAAAGATTACAATTTCATAAAACTTCATTAGTCAAATGACTCTTAAATAGTGGTCAATGAGCAACAATTCAGAGTGTTTTAATAAATAAATAAATATTTATACATATTTTTTAATATAAAACCTACAAGTATTATACAAATTATTGATTGAGATAATTTATAATAAATATTTAAATACGTGTCTAAAATTTATTAAATTGGTGATATATATTTAGACGAATCATTGAATATTGTCAACCTAGCAATCCTTTCATTTTTTTTTTATAAATAAAAGAGGTCTATAAATAGTAATCTCAACATTCTCATCTTGGCAATGAAGCAGAGCTGCAAAGAAATGGAGACTGCTGCTCCCAACCCAAAAGCTCCTCTTCACTCCTTCAAGTTCGTCCGTCGAAAGGGCTTTAACCGCGTATTTGCACTTGTTTATGCATTGGCCATCTTGGCTCTATTCTATCGCCACATACATAAACTCCTCCTCCTCCCGCAATCCAACTCCAACATCTCCTTCTACATATGCATCTCCATGTTGATTGCAGATGTTATTCTAGCTTTCATGTGGTCCACTACACAGTCCTTCCGCATGAGCCCAGCGGTTCGTCAAGTTTTTCCAGAAAATCTGGAGAAAGTGTTGCAGAGGAAAGATTTTCCTGCTTTGGATATATTCATATGCACTGCAGATCCATACAAAGAGCCACCTCTGAGTGTTGTTAACACTGCTTTATCAGTTATGGCTTATGATTATCCAACCGAAAAGATTTCAGTTTATGTATCTGATGATGGAGGTTCACAGCTCACTCTCTTCGCTTTCATGGAGGCTGCTAAATTTGGAAAACACTGGCTACCCTTCTGCCGACAAAACAACATTATTGAAAGGTGCCCCGATGCCTATTTCAGATCAAACTATTCCGCAAACTCTGAAACTGAGAACATCAAGGTAACTTTCTATTCAAGAACCAAGAAATTTTTTGTTCTTTCTGTATATTCAAAGGAATATATATGCTTAGCTGCATGGGACCTTTCTGACAATTTTTGTCTGATGATTCTTCTGTCTTTTGCTTCTTCAAATCCTTGCAATCTTTTCTTCAAGAATTATAAAATGAAATTTTGGATGTCAAAGTTGTAATAGTATTCATAATCAATAATTGCTTGTGAATTTCTGGTCATAGAAGTTACTTTTCTTAGCTAGTTGTATCTTCTGCTATAAATGGTCTCAGTCCAAGAGTGTAAACAAGACTATATAGTCTTCACCTGAAGCTGCTCCTTGGGTTTCATGTGGGTTTTCTCTAGAAGTTGAACATCTAATTAACCATCAAATCTCTCAAGTCTTGTAGTGAGATTCCTTAGTACTCCAGAAACATGAGCATAGGTTTACAGAAATTTTCCAGCTTAGGAAGACCAATTCCGACGTAGTAGGTTTGGCAAACATTGAATTTTGAATTGCCATTTTTAACTGTTTTAGAACTGCAGCAGAAATTGCAGTATATCATGTGTGGTGGGTAATAAGCAGAGAGCTTACGGACTCTAAGCAGAGAGCTTATGGATTTTAGCTTCAATAGACAAGTTGATTTTTGTCTAGTTAGTCGTGGGCCATTGGACATATGTATGCAGAGGCCAAAAGACTAACTCATAATTATTAGAAAAAGACAAAGGGGAAAGGCTCTAATATATCTTATCACTTTGGAAGTTGCCAGAGGTCAATGTCTTTTTCTGTAAAAAATTATCGGTTTTACAGTTTAACTCGACAAACTAGTTAAGTTCCATATGCATAATGTACAGTCTATTAGATTATGTTATTGAAGTTAAAAGTTAGCTATCATTTTCTTGACTTTAACAGTCTAGAAAGATTTGTCCAGATGTAGGAGGTAAAAGTTCAAAGACAGTAGCTTCCGCCAGATATTGGCAATAAAAAAGAGTCATCTCTCTCAAAGACCAACCTAATCCATGTGGTGCAAGTAACTCTTGCTGTTTGCACATCCTGTCAATTCATGCTATGTTACTATCAATTAGAGAGAAATCAGACCAAGAATATTCTCCGTCAGCTATAGCATTATTGCATTCAGGCAATTTTGGACGTCAGTCCATGTGATCAGGTCAAGGGCAGCCCGCCCCTCAAGTTGAGTAAGATGATGCCCTCTCAACTTGATGAAAAAGTCATGGTCATCTGAATCTTGGGACGAGCTATTGACAAAACTGCATTGACCATCTGTTATGACGTTGTCTCTGGGCATGCTTTTGGGACCTTATTAGTCTGATGAACAACCTTGACTTGACAAACACTAGTTTTTGGGTTAATTGAAAAAAACACCCTATACTTTATCACAATTCTCAATTTGCCCCCTATTAAAAAATTATGCCAATTTCACCCTTGTTTCATAACTCCGTCATAAATTTAACAAACAAAAAATTAAATATTTAATAATTTATATAAAATACCAAAATTGCCCTTGACATCATCTCTCGCATCTAGAACCCTAAAATCATCTTTTTTCCCAGCTCCCCCACTGTACCGCTGCTATTCTCTTCTTCTTTTACTTGCAACATTACCTCTTTTCTTCCTCTCCTATTCTCTTGCATTTTTTTTTTTCAATTCTCAAATAGTTTTAATGGGATGGTACATTTCACTCAAAAGGCTTAAATGATTTGAATGGATTTTTTACTGAAGGGTGACATTGGCTTTTTTTAACAAGGGCAAATTGAGAGTCGTAATAGATTATAAGGTGGTTTTTTAATTAACCTAGTTTTTTAACAAAGGGAAACATATCTTGGTTGCGTGCTTGCTGGACTTGGGTGTGCTTCTTGGCTGCTTTTGATTCTTTACCATAAATTTGACAAAGTGTCACACCCCGCGCCCACAAGACGTGGCACGACCGTACTACCAGGGTCACAACCCAATAATACAAAGTCTTATCTTAAAACTTAAATAACCAAATATATTTTCTCTCAAAATGATAACTAAATAATTTCATAATTAAATCTTCCCCAAAGAAATTATATCAAAATCCACAAAACTAATTCTTATATTTGTCTCATCGAGTACTAAAAATATAGGTAGAATTTAAAATAAATAAGATAATATAAGTCACTGAACAAAATCTTAAAATTCGACTCCGTGCTATACGTCCAACACAATCTTAGTAGAAAGGGCTTTCGCACCACTGATCATCATTAAAATTTGAAATGAGGAAATATTGAAGGGGTGAGCCAACCACGTGCTCAATAAATAGTAATGAATCACTTTTTTCGAATAAAATTTAATACATGCATTTACATAATATACGTATATGTCCACCACATTAACAATTACATTCACAAATAATAATAACAACTATTATCAAATATTTAGTGTTAAATTATTCTTATAACATATTAAGAAGAATATAAGTTTTTGTTTATATAAAAATAACAAACTCAATAAATCTCAAATTATTTTCATGGGATATAAATTTTAAACATTTTAAAATATATATATACTAACTAATTTCTTTTGCTTCAAAACTCATACAAATTAATTTAACAAAATTGATATGAGTATATTTGGCAAACTTCGTAAAAGCATGTAAAGGTATCAAACATATCGAAACATTCGTTCACACCAAATTCATACAACCATTACCTTCTTATAATTGAATTAACTTATTCAGTTAAGAAAATCCAAAAAGACTTAATCCGGTTTTAGCGGTCCAAAAAGATTAAAATTTTATCTTACATTAATTCCAAAAAGACGAATTTAATCTTAACATTATTCTAAAAAGGTTTAGTCCACATTGGAGGCATCATATTCAAATAAATATAAACAAATCCATCATGTACCAAAATCATCAAATATATTCATACGGAACCATGTATTCATATAATACAAATATCGAAATACACACCATACATTAACCAATTATTAAAACTTATATTTTGAAAAATACCATACTTTATTTGGGAATTTTTAACTAAAATAACGTTTTTATTCTATTATTCCTACAAGAAAATCGAAAAGATTCACTCATACTTACCTCTTAATATCAACGTTTGAAAACTGTAACAGTCTACGATGATCTTTTTCTTCAAACCCTAATTGAACTCTCTCCCTCTTTTTGTATTTGTTGACGGCTATTGGAAAACGATGTTTTCCATAAATTTTCCTATTTAATAAATCGTAGGATTTCTTAACTCTTAAATAATTTCAATCCATGTCCCTACTTACTTAAAATATTAACCAAATAGAATTCTAATCCTTATTGTATTAAGATTTAACCCTTAACAAATTCTAAAATATCTTCATAAATAAAAGACTTTCAAAAAGTGTGGATTTTACACAAAGTTTGGCATACTTGTTTTATTATGTTGTCTTGTGTAACAAAAATTAATCTTTTGGGAGAAAGAATTCCTACCCTTAACTCCTTTCTGGTTTCAGATGATGTATGAGAGCATGAAGACCAGAATAGAAGATGTAGTTCAGAAAGGGAAGGTCACTGAGGAGTACATCACTAGCGAGGAAGAGCATCGAGCTTTCAGCAATTGGAATAAAGAATTCACTCGTCAGGAGCATCCGCCCGTGATTCAGGTTGGTTGCCCCATGCTTTGTAAGTATGTGGAGCTGGAAACCTTTGGCGTTTAATCATCTAGATTCTAGACCCCGTGTACTACTAGATTTACCTGAAATTTCTCTGTTTCTGTGTGAGGAAATGTGCAGGTATTGCTAGAAATCGGCAATGACAAAGACAGAGCAGGCGACTCCATGCCAAATCTTATCTACCTCTCAAGAGGAAAAAGCAGGACATGCCCACATCATTTCAAGGCAGGTGCCCTCAATGCCCTGGTAAGTCTCATACCAATCACGCCCCCCTCCATATGTCCGTCTCCCACAAAATGACAAAAATAAACCATGCAGTATTTCATTGTTAAGCTTGTTTGCTATTGGTTTGTACTACTATTCATTCCTTTTGTGAAAATAAAATATGTCAATATGCTTCTTCTTATGGTTAAAAACTCTACTAATTTGCCCCTGTATACAGCTTCGAGTGTCTGCAACTATGACCAACGCACCTATAGTCTTAACCCTGGACTGTGATATGTTTTCAAATGACCCCTTGACACCTTATAGAATGCTATGCTTACTCATGGAGCATTCATCTCGGCCCAGACTAGGCTACATTCAGTTTCCTCAGCGCTATCATGGACTAAACAAGTCTGACATCTATGCGTCTGAGATCAAGGGATTGTTCACA